>CM029521.1:17316564-17917235 GCA_017140615.1 Eucalyptus cladocalyx
CAAAAGAAAATGCTATTGAGGGAGCACAGGACAACACACTTGTTAGGGAGAGCACAAATGGCTAGAGATTCTCGACCACCTTAATCGAGGGAAGCAATCAATGGAGTAGAGTGGCATGTTCTATCGGTGGTGTTTACCATTCATGTAAGTACCAAGGAGAAGGAGGTGATGGCTAAAGAATGCAAGCAAGCACAAAATAGCTCAAAATGAGCACAATGTGAACATTGGGTGGAAGAAGAGTCATGGTTTTGTACCCATGTGGGCTAAAGTGGGGTTTGGGCAATTGAATGAAGCATGGGAGGTGTAGAAGGTTGACACAACTAGTTCTTAGTTGCATTAGGGTATTATGTTAAGAATTCAGGGATGTGAAAATTATCATATTAGAGAATCTCTAAAAAGGAGGATTAAAGCTACCTTCCCTAATTTGGCCAAGAGTTCATACTACTCTCAAAATAAGGGCCATGATATGCCAAAAAATCAGTGATTGTGTTAAAGTAAAATTATATGTTTCACTTGTGTGTATTTATTTTACATGTTTGATGATTTATTTTACAAATGTGTATTTTTGAGTGTATTTTCACATATTTTCTTTGTATTTTTCTATGATTTTGGAATTACGGTGCTAGTTTACAAAGATATCACATAAATATTGTGGGGAGATTGTGATTCATTAATAATATATATAAAGTTTAATTTGTATCAATGAATAAAGTAATGTATTTAGCATGATATGTGGTTTTAGTGATAAATTGCCCCTATCACTAAAGTCAAAATCACATGTATGTGGTGTATGTGAGAAGAAAATTTTATGTCCTTGGTATGAAAGAGTTTCGAGGATTCAGTTGAGTTGTGACCATTAAAGTGACACATTTGATTATGTTTAAGAAAAATCGATCTCGTATAATGATGGAATGTCTCCTATTATAATGCGTGGTTATATTCCCAAAGGATGTGATTGTGTATTAGTTCATAGAGAGATACATGATAGTATGATGGGGGATTGACTGATCCTAGTAGTTCATATATTCAAAGGTGATGAATTCATGAATGTTGGAATATATTATTAAAGTCGTTATCATGTGGGGAGTATATAACTGTATGTCATGTATTTTGCCCAAAGGTAATTATGTGGTAGTGCATGTAACTTCTAGATGTGTATTTGTCCGTCTTCAAGTTACATAGTTCTCATATGATGCTAAATGCATACATTGCTTGTTTTTTAGTTACATTTTCTATAAACGATAACTCCATTACTATTGAGATTCTTGTGTTTCCTCTAATGTTGAGATAGAGACACATAGAAATACTATTTCATATGAAGTGCGATGGTTTTGATGGAGTTAGGAATTATGTTCTGAGAATGGTAGATTTGCAGACAAAACTTCAAGCTCTCAATTTTGTTATGCATACTGCTTGCATTTTGCACCAAGCTCTAAATACTCTTCCTTCTAATTTTGAGATTATCATGATCAATTATACTTTTCAAGTTGAGATTTGGTCAATTAATGACCATATTGTAGGGGTGGTGGTAGAGGAAGAAAAATTGAAGAAAGATAAAAATGGCTCATTGCCCTTTATGCTTCCAAGTTCTGTAGTGACAATGATAAGAAGTTAAAAAATTATACTCATAAGGGCAATTAAGCTGCTGGTCCTTCCAACAATAAAAATTCTAAAACTGCTTGTCCTTTTAATAGTTTGGGTCCTAAGAAAGCATCATTCAAGAATGATGGTGTTTTTTGCTACTTTTTTGTAAGGAGATAGGACATGTAAAGAAACGCCGTAATAAATATAAAACTTGATTGTCCAAGAGAACCAAGAGTGAGCCTAAAGGGATTCATAAATTGAAGGACGTCAAATCATGATGAATCAAAGCTCATTGTGAGAAACGACGTTAAAATTGACGCTTCGAGTTCGTTGGAGATGCTATTATAATTTTAGATTCTAGTTTTAGGATAATATTAAGAAACACATTTTATATACATTCCTTTAGGCGGAACTTAGCTTTTGGGTCTTGCTTGGACATACGTTGATATCCTTTTGAAATAAAGAGCAATAGTATTTTTATGTTTTTTTAATTCAAATAAGGTTGGATGTTACAATTTATTCAATGGATTGTATTGATTGTATTTATCTCCCAACGATATGTATGTTGCTTATTCAGCTAAAAATGTTGTTTCCCAAAAGGCCTCTACTTAAGGAATAGTCTTATACATTATGACATAAACGCCTTAGTCACATCTCTATAGAAAGAGAAAAGGTTAATAAAGGCTGACATTCTACTTAATCTTAAAAGTGATCTACAACACTTGCGAGATTGTTGTATGTTGACATCTAAATTTTGGCGACTTGTTTAGTCATTTATCGTATTAAAAAATTAGGGATTGATTTTAACCCTTATAAAAAAAAATTAATTACATAGCATGTAGTTTTAGGTATATTTATTTTTAATTTGTATTTACAGTGGGCCGGTGACAAATGTGTTCGAATTGATAGTTCAGAACTTTAATTTGATGAGTTGGGCTAAGCCCACGAAGGGAGTAATTTGGCCCAATCTCATATCCTCGGGGAGATTTTACGGATTTATTTTTGTGAGATTTTAATTTAAAAACAAATATTGCGTTTGGAAAAGCAAATATTACGTTTGGAAAAGAAATCTTCATGGATATCGATTTGGAAAAATTAAAACCCTAATCCATGGCCTATAAATAGGTTAAAACGCGTAAGGTTTTAAGAGGGCCACACATTGAATACACGCCGCATGTAGGGGGCTTCTTCGGAGTTTTCTAGGTCAAAATTCAACAAAAAAGAAGCAAATAAATTCGTTCTTTGAGAGAAAGCAAAAAGTTAGCATAGTGAAAGTACAGTCAAAGAGAGAGAGGGTCGTGAGTGTGATTGGGTAGTAGAGGAGAGAGAGAGAGAAGAAAAGAGAAGAAAAAAAAAGAAAAAAAAAGGCTCCTGTTCATCGTCTTCTTTGAGTCTTCTCTTGCCGTTCCGCCCGCTCGCCCTTCGTGCTTTGGTCGACGTCACCGCTATTGCCTTGACGCCTCCTTGGGCTTCGATAGATGCCGGCAGCCTCGCCCCCCTAGTGCTTGCCCTCCTATGACGTTGTTGTTGCTCCCGCCGACGCGACCTAACGCTAGCAACACCGCAGCCGCCCACGAGCTCGCCCCCGCAACACGACCGTGCCTAGCCACCTCGCTGGTCCACTCGCCTCCGCCACGCCGCGCCCTCGGCCTCATTGCTCCGTTCTTACCGATGCCGCGTGCTCCTCGACACTCGTTTCGAGATCTCGCTTGCAACCCGGCGCTCGGCGTTCCTTGCTCCAACCGCGACTGGTGCCAGCTGAGCCCGCTTGCCGTCTCCGAACCGTTGCCCTTCCTCGATGCCACCGCCGCTCCGCTGATCTCACCCTCGACTCGCTAGTGACCCGCTGGCCCGCAACCCTCCTGCTGTCTCTCTCCCGTGTCGATCGTCGCTGTGCCTCCCCCAAAGCATGACCTGAGCCAAATCGTAGCCCCTTCCGCTCCGGCGGCCGTTGCCGGCCTCGTTTGTCCGTGCTTGGTAGCCCTTTGCCGGCGTCGCTCGACCAAAGAATTGCCCGGCGATCCGACGCCCGCCCAAGCTCCGAGTGGAGACGCTCCGCCACTTTGCCTAAGCCCAAATGAAGCCACTTGCCGCTCCTTCTTTGCGCTACCCGGTACCGCGCTCGAGCCTCCTCGCTGGAGCTTCGACGACCGCAACCTTTGATCGATGGCGCACCCACCACGAAGCCGCAAGCATCGTTTGGAAAGCAAAAGCAAAGAGAAAAAAAACCAAATTAGGTAGTTTTTTCTATTTATTATATTATATTTTACTTTATTTGTTCTTTTTTAGTATAATTATTCCTTAATGTAAGATTGAGATTTCCCGACATGAAATTGTGTCTGAAATTTGGGATTAATAGTCCACTTTTGCGCTCGAAATCCGACTTGCAATTGCTTGGAAAATTGCCAATCCGATCTTACGCTTGAAATTCGATTAATAATTTATTTAAAATTGGCCAACCCGATCTCATGCGCAAGATATGGTTTCTCAATTTTTTTTGGATATCAATCTTATCTTGCTCTAATTTGCCGTCATGTTGTTTGAGTTGATTTTGCTTTCGTAAAAAAAAAAATCCAAAAAATGTGAGTTAGATTAGGTTTATTTCTTGTTTTAGGGTTCTTACATATTTAGAATAGGAATTTTATTTCGAATTTTAAAAAAAATTAAAAAATCATCAATCAATTTAGGATGATAATTTTTAACTTAGGTTGCATGTTTAATTATTTGACAATTTTTAATTTCGAATTTAATAAAAAAAACAAAAATCATCATGCATATGTCATGCAAAATTAAGGCATTCTTTGTACATTATTGCATATTATGATAGAATTGCATGTTTCATTTTAAGTTTGGATTGATTTTTTTTAGATAGATTGCATCTTAGGTTAGAAATTGCTAAGTTAAGATGATATCTTAGTTTAAATTAGGATTTGGCCTAACCCAATTCTTAATATAAGTTGGATAGAATCTTAATCTAGCTATTTAATCCTTGTATTTTTCTTAATTTTGAATTTCATGGAAAATACCAAAAATTGCCTTAGAATAAATTAATTTTGTTCTTTAATATAGACTGCATTTTATTTATGTCATATAGATAGATCATATTGCCATGTCATACCATTTCATGTTAGATTAGTAGCATGCATTGCATGACTCTCATTAAATAAATGAAAAAAAAAAGAAATTAGTGCTACTCATAAATCATAACTAAGACAAGTGATGTGAATTATGATATGACCGCAGACATGCTTTTTCGATGCCATGAGATAAGTCCTACAATTTATTCACTACTTTATCCGGTGTTAAATTGGTGGTTTGTGCACCCACATGATAACCTCACATGTTAGGAAATAAATTAAAATTAATTCGAAATGCACGCAAACACATTTTTTTATCAAAATAAAAGAAAAAGGTACTGAAAGGACGTTAGAGAAATCTAGTATAACCAAGTCCTCGAACTTATAATATCTGGTTAGTAGGAGTAAAGTAAATCTCCCGTTACTTTATGTGAATTTCTAATCAACCCACCAAAAATAGATTAATAACGACTCTTAATTAAAAATCAATTACATATTAAGAACTTGAATCTAAGTCGCGAATTTGTATGTGTTTGGGAGAACCCGAGTTAAGTTTTGGCTTAGTAATCCATTAGCCAAACCCTAGGTGGTGCACCAAAATTTTGGTCACGACATTATAGATGTAAGATGACTAAGATAAAGAAGAAAACCAGTCAAGTTCGACTTGTTGGAGGTTATTCACATTGATATTAATGGACTATACAAGACAACTTCGTATGGAAATTTTTATTTCATCAGATTTATTAACTATTATGCCCGATATGGATACCTACATTTCATTAAAAAAAAAGTCATAGTTTTTTTTGACAAATTCAAGATTTTTTGGATTGAAGTAGAGAAATAGTTGGGAAAAGTTATAAATGTTGTTAGATTTGATCATGGTGGTGAGTATTTTGGCAGACGTGGTGATGCTGGAAAATGTAAAGGGCCGTTTGCCAAATACTTGGAGGACTATAGGATAGTAGCTTAATTTACTATGCTTGGGAGTCCTAAACAAAATGGTGTGGCCAAAAGGCGCAATCGCATTTTTATGGATATGATAAAGAGTATGATTAGTAGGACCAATTTACATGGCTTTCTGTAAGTTGAAGTTTTGAAAACAACGCTTTACATTCTAAGTCGTGTTCCTACTAAAGTGGATCCATCGACTTCTTTTGAGTTGTGGACTGCACGTAAATCTATCTTGAATCATCTTAAAGTTTGGGGATGTCCTACAGAAGTGAAGCTACATAATCAAGCATTGAGTAAGTTGGATTCCAAAACTACTTGTTGTTATTTTCTATCTTACTCAGATCATTTAGAGGAGTCGGTTTTATAACCCTAATAGAGATATAAGAATTGTTGAATCTCATACAACAAAATTTTTGAAATTTGATGTAGCCGAAAATGGTAACTGCTCACAAATTATTGGAGATGATAGTATGGTGGGAATTCTGGATCTCTATCTCTTCCTGTGCAGACGATTATGGAACCTCTTACGCTACAAATTGAGCTTATTGTGGCCCAGATCCTATTGTTGAGGCAATTTTTGATGACATTCCCCAAGCCCATCAAACTCAGAATGAGGTTGTAGTAGCTCAACTCAGGAGATTGATTAGGAAAATATGTTTAGCTATATCACCAAACTGTGTAGTCTATCTGGGTGAGCATTATTATGATATCGGTTGTGTTGTTGATCTAGCGAATTATATATATGCTATTTCATGTCCTCAATCAGATTTATGGTTAGATGTAATGAAATATGAGATGCAATTGATGAAACATAATGTTGTTTGTGAGCTTGTTGAATTGTCTGAAAGTTATAAGCCCATTGGCTGCAAATGGGTATATAAGACTAAAAGGGATTTTAAAGGAAAGATTGAAAAGTTTAAAGCCAGACTGATAGTTAAGAATTTCACTCAAAGAGAAGGAATAGATTATAAAACAATTTTTTCTCTAGTTTCTTTTAAAGAATTTTTAGAGCGATTTTGGCATTGGTATTGTTGCGACCTAATCTCACCGCCCTTGATCCTTCACCATGAAGAATGGAAGGGAAATGTTGGATTTCGAGGTACTTGATCACGAGAGTTCCCTTACAGCTCGCATTTTGAAAGACGTCATCACCTCGCCTTTTGGATCAAGCCTATCGTGAGCTCTCCCAAGCTCATATCCCGCGTGACAATGGAGTGTTGTGATCCATACCTACATGGGTGACACACCTGGGGAGAAGAGGTCGGGTGTGGATATTGGATTTAAGGGTACCTTTATCATAGTAACCCTCTCGATAGTACGCTTTGTCCATAAGGATGACATCACTTCATCTTTTGAGGTACTCCTGCATCGAGTATGCTAAACCATGGTGAGTTTCATCGAAATTTGTACCTCTCGCGACGGGTTTATTTATATAATCTAGTTGTTTTAAAATAACATAGAAATAAAATAGGAGTCGCCACTAGCCTCATTTCGATGGTCGGCTAGAAAACCTAATCGAGGGTCGGGAGCAATCTCTCGATTCCTACGCAACCAAATATCTAAGTTTGGGGACTTGTGTTACGTTAATATTTCTATAAGTGAGATTTTGGTACCTAAATAGTATATTGTGTTTTTCTAATGTGTCCATGCATTTTTTCTTACATTTTTAGGATCGTTAGTCCTAAATTGAGTGATCGTGCGTGGTTGGTCATTTTATACTATTCCATTTCTAGAAAAAAACAAGAAAAGAAAGTAATCAATTGAATTGAAATTACAAGACAGTAAGTAAACAATCAATGAAAGTAGTAAATCCACCATGCAATCCTACAAAATATAAAAGAGAAATACAATTAAAAAAGGTGAGTGGAAGAGAGAAAACCCGCAACTCGTCGGGCTTTATACAATGAAGAGAACCTGAGACATATGTCGAGGAAATGGATAGTACATGATAACGGTCAGAATGGACATTGACCTCCACTGTCTTCACACTTTCTCAATCTTCAAGATCCTATTCTAAACCTAATCTAGAAACCTATAACTAGTTGCATACAATGGAAAGAAACAAGCATACACATCAAAACAATAAAAAACACGACATCATGTTAAGATCGATCATTTAAAGAAATTTTAATGCGAAAGTCAAATTTTGGGGCCTTAGGGTTGGCCTTTATTTTTCATGCGAGGGTCCCACTAAGACACCTACCCAATCTATTTTTGTGACTTATAGCAATTATTGACTAATTGTGTTCTCGCATGGTCAATAACGCTTATAAGTCTCCTGACAAGGCGATCTATGTGATTCCAGGGTTTTTCCCTCAATTTTATGCATCGACCCTATCATTCATCTAAAGTCACATGCATTGCAGAAATTTAAACTTACGTGTAGGTCTTTTAGACCTTATTTCTCAACCAATCAAATAGATGAGTGAGCCGTCAGTGGATCACTTACTACCAAAGTCATGTGTCAATCACAAACACAATCAATTCTAAATGTATGATATAATTGTATGTATGAAAGGTACATGTGATGTTTTAAAAACATCTTTTGAAATCATTCACAAAAATTTTTGAGACAAAGTGATGTCTCGGCTATGAAAGACATTCAATTGCCAAGGCTAGCTTGGGACTAGCACTTTGAATACAATTCAAATCGTGACTTTTACGGTGTTAAATCAGGATTTTGAAAGGTTTGAAAATATTTAGGATTAAGGAATATCTAGGCTATGGAATACATTCAATTGCCAACGCTAACCTAAGGCTCACATAAATGTACTCACAAGCATTGCGGGCATTTCAAATGTGGTCAAAACCACGATTTTTCCTTAAGCTAAATTGAGTTTTGGAGAAGAACTTCTTAGAAATTGTTTTCGAGAAATATCACATGTACTAAAGTATTTTTTGAAAGATACAATTTGAAAAAGCCAATTGTTTAATAACAAAGATCAAAGAATTTAGAACAACTTCCATGAAGATGACATAGTCTAATGTCATGCACAAACTAACCTACAAGGTATAACTAAATAATCACAATCATGTTTATATTATGAAATTTTAGAACAAACATGTAAAGAAAACAAAATTAAGTAATACCCATCGGCAATCTAGCTATGGAAAAATTTCCTAATATGTATGACATGATAATGAACAACTTTGTGAATGAAGCTTTCCTAAACGAGGTACACATGATTTTACAAAAATCAGACAATGAGCAACAACATATTAGAAATTTGTCAAATTAACAAGACACTCAGCCAATATCACAAGAATTTGTCATATCAAGACAAATCTAAAAATCACCAAATTTTCACATAGCACAATCAATATGTTGATATTTTTTTTTTTTGTTAAGAGGCCAAGTGCAAAATCCTAATAGAAAAAAATGGAACAAAAATATTAAAAGTTTGTCTAAATAGGGATTAGAACAAGGGTCCAAGTTTGATCCCAAGTATAAATTCTAATCTAGTTTTGAAAATAATGGAAAGTAATCCAAACGATGAGTGATTTGCATGAAATTTATGGTATTGGAAACTTCTAAGTGTGCTTTTCGACTTCCTAGAAGGGCTCGAGTCCAAACTAGGTTAATTAAGTACTCTAAGATCAAGATTTCAAAAGGTGCGCATGTCGCTAACTAAAAACCAGAACCCAAACGGGTATTAATAAAACTCAAAATCATTCAAGTAATGCACAAATAACATGAAAAGATCACATGTGACTTTGAATTGGATATGACGAATAATTTGGGCAATCATGTAACCCTAAGTCGACATTAGAAGATGTCATACAATTCGATGACAATATAAGATGACTTAAGATTCATGATGAAATGCTTGAGAGTTTCTTGATGAACATACGCTCTTGCAGCACAAATTAATCATGCAAAATGACACTCAAATGTAATGACGTGAACATGTTCTCAAACCTTGTAACATGAAGTTTAAGTGTCAAGAAGATATCATCTCAAAAGTTGAACTCTAAATGACTCAAACAAACATGGCAAGATGCATGTACAACAAGATTTGGTTTCAATATTAGCCTCACAGAACGCGTATAATTTCGGACATCTCAAGACGCACAAATTTTTTTATGAAAAATCCTACACACAGAACATGAAATGATGAACATTTCTCATTCAGAATTCAGAACCTAAATATGATCGCATGAATCGCAGTAAAAATGACAAAACAGAGACGCATATTTAAACTACCTACTACTAAAATACATTTTAACCTTAACTCATGTAATTTACTCACTTGCCAACATCAAGACTTTGCAAAGTGTGAATGTGCGGACCCCTCAATTGCCTTAACTTTGCCCAAAGGGATACTTAAGTGCCAAAATCGGAGTAAAAATGATCACTTGAGTGCCAATTCAGCCAAAATCCAGTCAAAATGCTGATGTGGCATTTTTCCGGCGAACCAAGCCCAAAACGACGTCGTTTTGCACGTTGACGCGGCCAAATAATGCAAAAAACGGCGTCGTTTTGGGTTGATGTGGTAAAAAATAAAAATAAAAAATAAATTAAATTAAATTAAATTAAATTAAATTTAAATTTAGTTAAAATATTAACAAATAATAATTTAAAAATTAAATTTAATTAAAATATTTTAAAAATAAAAATTAAAAAAATTAAAAAATAAAAGAAAGGGGGAGGCGGTTGAGGGATCGGCCCTCGGCCACCGCCGCCGCCGGGGAAGGGCCGAACGGCAGGGGGAGGGTCGGCCAGGTTGTCGGGCCTTGGCCGCTGGGGCTGCGACCCCGGTTGACCGGCGGCGAGGGCTCGCGAGCCCCGCCCCGTCGAGGGGGAGGGTTGCGGCCTTCGCGGATCTAGGCAAAGGCCGTGAGCCCCGTCACTAGCCACACAGATCCGGGAAGGGTCACGGCCCTTGGCCCGGCCGGGCGAGGGCCGCCGACCCTTGCCGGATCTGGGCGAGGGCTTGCGAGCCCTCGTCGCCGTCGGCCCGGGGTTGCCGCCCCGACCCGGGCCGGTGACCCGGCCGACGGCCCCCTAACTAGGGCTCGGCGACCCCCGGCCAGCCCTCCCCGCCGTCGCGGCGGCGGCGGGGTACAGGCGGCGGTTGAGGGTTGATCCCTGTTTGCCTCCCCCCCTTTCATTTTTATTTATTTATTTAAAATTTTTAAAATTTTAAATTATTATTTTTAAATATTTTAACTAAATTTAATTTTAAATTAAATTAAATTAAATTATTTTTTTACCACGTCAACATTCAAAACAACGTCGTTTTGGGTGCGCTTCACTGGAAAAATGCCAGGTCGGCGTTTTGGTCGGACTTTGGCCGGAGTGGCACTCAAGTGATCCGTTTTTCTTCGAATGTGGTACTTAAGTGTACCTTTCGTAAGTTATGGTACTTAAGTATCTCTTTGGGCAAAGTTATGGCACTTGAAGCGTTCTTTTGTCCCAAAGTATGTATCAATTGAAATATGTATCATATACTTCAACCTTCATGAAAGATCTGAGACCAAATAAATGCATTTGTGGACTCAATTTCATCAAAACAAAATTCGGACCAATGTAGAATAGACTGTCCTATGTTTAAATTAAGCGATTTTGACCTAGTTAAACATGTCTAAAAATTTCAAAAGAAAAAAAATACAAGACATGCACAACACTAATACGAGAAACTTTCATGAAGGAAAGTTATTCGATAACTCAACACACAAATCAACACAAAAATGACAAAACCAGAGATCAATATGACTTAGGTAAACACATCCAAAAATCGTGAAAAAATTATAGGATATTCTTCATACAATTACAAGCAACTATCATGAAGGAAAATTCTTCTAGAACTTAACATAAAAATTAGCACAAAAATGACAAAATCGAGATCAATACGAGAATAGACTGACCTGGGCTTGGATTTAAGTAGATTTGACCTAGTTAAGCAAATACAAAAATCATGAAAAAATTATAGGACATGGACACAATGATTTGGAACAAAAAAACCATGAGGTAAGAGTGTTAAGAAATTATCATAGAAAGCTACATAAAAATAGTAAAGTCTCATTTTGAAGCAAGGATAGAACTAAAAATCCAACTGAACTACAGCAAAATTATTCATCTTCGGAGATATTTTTTGAGTGTCAAACAATGCTCAATTGAGGCGTGTAACCTATCATTTCGAAGCTCGGGATGTCTATTATCTAATTCTAAGAGGACTCGAGTTGAGACGAAGTTGTTTCAGATCTCTTTTTGGCAAAAACAATAAGTCAATCCTAAGGCTATGAAATTGTAGATTTAAGGCTAATCAACTTCAATCATCCAAATTCATTCGATCAATCACATTCAAACTTTAGCAAAATCATCTATGAGCATAATATTGAACCCTCGCCCCGATTAGCTAATGCGGCCTCGCTTCACGGGGCTAGGGACCGAGATCGTTACCTTCATTATGACTTTCGTTGATTGTAACAACGATAAATTGTATCAAGCTCCTCAAGGATCATAAGCAAGTCAACATGGAACATCTAGAGGCTGGATCAAGTTCCAATTGAGTCGGATCATCACCGGTTTGTAACTACCAAAGGAACCAGTTCGGCTAAACCAATCTTCAAGCGTCGATGAAGATCAAGTTGATCAGATTCCTTCTAGCTACTAGACTGTGAAACTTCGGTCACCTAGGGCTCGTGGATGAGCTGAAAAGAGGATAAAAACTTCACAGAACTTTTAGTAGTTGCTGCATAGATTCAGAACAAGACCTGTTCAAGAATGAACTGGTTTAGGTGCATCGATCGAGGTTTGGACGTTGGAATAGATCTGGCTTGAGCTGGATCTTGCTTTGATCATCACTGGAAGTGAGGGACAAAGAAACTGGACGATGATGTAGGGATGAAGACCGCCGACGAAAGCTAGAATCGGCGACGAAAAGCTCGGCTCGAGAGAGATTCGGTAGTACCGAACTAGAGAGAGGGAGCTTTGGTTTTGTCGCCAAAAATAGAGAGAAATAGAGAGAGCGGCCTCTAAAAGAGAATTTCGTGCAAAATGAAAAGCCCCTTGAAAATGGAGGAAAATTTCATTTATAAACTCCTCGAACTAAGTGATTTTGGCTGTCGGTTCGATCCGACGATTGAAATTTCAATCCAATGGTAAAAAATTGATTTCAAAGGCTCCATCATGATCTTGAAGTGTCGAGTAATTGATTTAGTGGTTTTGATTTGCAAAAAACCAAGCCAAAATCGGAATTGTGTCAAAATGTCCGATTATGGGTTAACTTACAATTGGATGAAATTCAAAAATCAATCTATAAAATTTTTGGAAAATTGAAGGTGCAAAAGTGAAATTGATATTAAGAGGATTCCGGAACCGGCACTGTGAGGTCGAATTGGCCAAAAAGGGCTGAACCGATTAGACCCATCGACGGCCGATCGATTGGTTCGGTCTGGTTCAATGGATTTTGATTGGTTCTTGATCGGTTTGGTCCGGTTCTTGTTGTTTTGTCCACTTGGGACCTCTGTGAGTCTAAAATTTGTGAAATTTTGTCCCTAAATGACCAACTTGAAAAGTAATTTTACCTTATTTAAGAAGAAATTTGCCAATTAAGGTACAATTAAGCTAATCAAATCATATGAATGAGATCGAGGGTCTCCTATTAATCTAATTGAATGATTATCATGAAAAACACCGAGTTAAAATCATGGGTACTTTGAATTGGGCCTAAAAGGCTAAAATAGTAAAATTTGCAATTCAATGGGCAAAATTGTAAATTAACCGATATTGAACTCAATTAGTGTCACAATTGCCTTATCTAATGAACTATCTATGTGCAAGATCACTTATCGCATTCAAATTCACATTGAATTGAAGGGCTTTAGCTTAGGTAAAAAATGGATCTAAGCCTAATATTAAAATTGGACCTAGATTTATGAAATTAAACCATAGCCATAAACAAAGTCAATTCGAATGTTGATAATTGAAGCTTAATTGCTTAACTTTCTTATGCTCGGGAGAATAAAATCCTTCAAATTGATGAATTTTGATGTGAATTTTCCGAAATCAATTCAAAATTTGGACTTATCTAAAGGAAATGAGCGAGAAACAATTGTCCGTTCGCAAGTCATGAATGATCAATTTTGGTCCCCTAATTAGGGCTTAAAATGGCAATTCGCATTTTGACTCGGTAAATCATGAAATTGAGTGTGCAAGCAGATTTTAGATAGTCCTTAAACTAAGGAGCACACATGACAAAATTTATGTTTCTCAATTTCTTTGTTTTTCTGCTTCTTCTAACAAATTTGGAATAAACCGTTTGGTAACATAATTTCATTTTTCTATTTCTGGATAGATTTCTATTCTAAATTAGATTTGGAGTAGAAATCGGTTAAAATTTTTAACTTTCTTAATTCTGAAACATAAATGAAAAATCCAGAATTAGAAAAGTTAATTTAACTTCGATTTCTACTACAAATTTAATTTGAAGAGAAATGAAAAAAAAAAATCTTCACAAAAAAATAACATAGAAATGAAAAAACAAAGTTTTTCTCATCGTTCACTCTCATTACCGCCCATTGCCTACTTGCTACCTGTGGGATGTCGAACACTCGCCGTCGGTTGCCGCCGCTAACCGCCAGCCACTAGACGTCGGTCGCGGGCCACTTGACGTCGGTTGTCGGCCACCGCTAGGGGTGAGCATGGTTCGGGTTGGTCTGGGCCACCCCCTAACCCTAGGACCAACCCGTACAGTGTTGGTCCTCAATTTTTAGGACCGAGGACCGACCCTATTGAGCTTGGGACCAAGGACCGGACCGATCCAATGGGTTCGGTCCGGTTCCAGGGTCAACCCGGGACTGATCGATAATTTTTTTCGTCTTGTTTTTTATACTCTCTGAAAAAAGCAAACCTACAAATTCAAATTACACATCCATCCACAATGCGGCATTGTGCAACTAAACTATAAATACCAATACATATTCAGCAAATTTAAGATGACACAATAATAGAAATTTCGTACTTACTAACCGCTCATCGAGATATGAGACAAGATAGGGTCCACAATGCGGCGAGCGGGATGTTGCTACTTTTGATTTTGGCAAATTGAAGAACAAAGAAGATAGAATGGAAGAGAACATACTTTTAGGAGGGAAGCCGTGAGGAGATTTACGGCGTAAACTTCGCGCCGTTTTAGACGTCGTGAGTTCGTGACTGTGAGGAGTCCTTGGTCCTGACGGTGAAGAACGTACTCTAGACTGTGGAGGAGAAGGCCATGAAGACCTTTACGGCGTAAACTTCACGCCTTTTGGAATTGGAGTGCCATCTATCCGTGACTTTGAGCCTAAGGAGTCAACGGCTTTAGCATCATTTTACTTAAGTTTTTTTTTTTTTTTTTTTTTGAACAGACATTTTACTTAGGTTTGAATATACAAAAAGAATTATAAATAATATAATATAATATAATATAATATACTATAATATAATATACGGGGTTGGTCCAAGGTTGGACCGACCCAAAACTCTCAAGACCGAGGACCAACCCGCACAGTGTTGGTCCTGGAATTTCAAATCAAGGACTGACCCAATCCCCTTGGGAACCGGACCAGGACCGGTAGGGTTGGGCCGATCCAGGGTCAACCCTAGACCGCTGCTCACCCCTAGCCACCGCACTTCGGCCGCCTGTCGCCAATTGCCAGTCATTGGATGTTCGCTAGCGACCGTCTGCCACTCGCCACTAACCTCCGGATGTCGGCCACTTGCCACTGGTCTCCTGTCACCGAACTTTGGATGTCGGACATCAGATGACGAACTTTGGACATTGGACGCTGGTTGCCGGTTGCTTGACTCCGGTGTCGGACTTTAGACTTTAGCCGCTCGTTGTTGGTTACCGGACTTGGCAACGGACGCCGAACATCAGACTTCGGACTTCGGCCGCTTGCCGCCGATCACCGGATGCCGAATGTTGGTCACCGAACGTTGGACTCCGACCACCAGACGCCAGTCGTAGCCACTCCTAGAAATATAAATTTTATTTTGTTATCAAACGAATTTTATTTAAGAAATATAAATTTTCCATTGTTATCAAACACGTTTCTTTCTTAGAAACTCGTCCATGAATAGAAATTAAAAAATCAAATTTTGGCTAGAAATTGAAAAATCAATTTTTAGCTAGAAATTGATTGCCCATAAATTTTGTCATACGCGCCATAAATATCAAAGAAAGAACCATACCTAATTTTGACCAGAATAAAAGTAATTTTATTTTTGGTCGATTTAGAACCTAAAACTAAAAAATTTAGAAATCAAGGTCCTTAATCGAATTACGTGAAATTTTAGACACAAAAGTCAAATTGACATTAAAATAAATGTTTTTATGCATTTTCGATTTTTTTTTTTCCATTTTTTGTCAAAATTTTGACTATTTAGTTGACTTTTACTAACGGTTGATTTTTGGTTAAATCTTTTAGGTTAAAAGTCAATTTTTGACATAGGTTTGACTTTTGGTCAAAGGGTTGACCAAAAAGTCAACCATTTGACTTTTGGTCAAAGGGTTGACCAAAAAGTCAACCATTTGACTTTAGGGTTTTTCTTGAAAATGAGCTATAAATTGCTTAAAAATGATAATGCAAAAGAAAGAAAAAGAATGATACTTTTCGACCAAGAAATGGGGTTTCGTCGTGATTAGAAACTCAAATCTTGATTTTTTTACTTTTTAATGGTGCGTCGACTCAAAATCAAGTGTTAATAGGTAGCTCATTTTGATATGAAATTACAATGGACGAATGTTAAAACTACTTTTCTAGATGAAGACCTTAATGAGGAGGTCTATATGATGCAGCCTGAAGGTTTTGTGGTAGATGATTCGAGTAAACTTATATGTAGATTGAAAAAATCTATTTATGGCCTTAAGGAAGCTTCTAGACAATGATAGTTAAAGTTTCATAGTGTTGTTATTTCATTTGGATTTATTGAGAATAAAGTAGATCAATGTATATATTATAAGGTCAGTGGAAGGAAATATATTTTTCTCATATTTTATGTAAATTATATCATACTTGCAAGTAGTAACATTGGATTATTGCATGAGACAAAGTGGATGGTATTGAAAATTTTTGACATGAAAGACCTTGGTAAGGCGTCTTTTGTTCTTGGCATTAAGATCCATAGAGATTATTTTCGCCGTTTATTGGGTTTGTCTTAGAGGGCATATGTTGATCGTATTTTAGAAATATTCTATACATAGCATTGCAAGTAAGGAATTGCTCATGTTATTAAGGGTGATAAATTGAGTCTCTTACAATACCCTAATTGGGATTTTGAGAAAGCCCAAATGAATGATATACCTTATGCTAATGTGCTTGGAAGTATCTTGTATGGTCAAGTTTGCATTAGACCATACATTACTTTAGCGATAGGACTTTTAGGCAGATATTAGTCAAATTCAGGACACAATCACTAGGTTGCTGCCAAAAAGATTTTGAGGTATTTAAAGAGAACAAGAGACTATATACTGACTTTACCAAAAAAAAGAGAGACTATATACTGATTTATAGACATGTTCTGAACTTGCAACTAGTAGGGTATGCAAATGCAGATTTTGCCAGTTGTTAAGATGTTATGAAGTCAACAACATGATACATATTTATGTTGATAGGAGGTGCAGTATTATGGAAGAGTAAGAAACATAAATATATATTTTCTTTTACCATGCAAGCGGAGTTTGTAATATGCTTTTCAGGTGCTACTCAGGCTATTTGGCTCTAGAACCTCATTAGAGAATTAACTGTTTTGAATTTTGTGCATAGGCACTGTCGCGACCTAAATTTCGGGTGCACCACCTAGGAATTAGGCTAATAGACTATTAAGTTTCAAACTTAGCTTAGGCTCTCCCAAGCCTATACCAATTCGCAACTTAGGTTTCTGTATTTTTAACATGCAAATAAATTTTATCTATGAGTCGCCACTAATCAGTTTATGGTAGGTCAATTGGACACCTAAGTAAAATAATGTAATGATTATTTTACTCCTATAAACTAGAGACTTTAGATACGGAGACTTGGTTATATTAGACTTCTCTAATGCTCTTTTGGTACCATTTCTTTTTATTTTTAAAAATGTTTTTGCGAGTGGCTTGGATTAATTTTAACCTAAATTACGATCATACAATATGATGATCACACGGATGCTCAATCATTATTAAACACTCAATGAATTAAATAAATTGCACCAAGAAATAAACACACAAAACCAACAATTATTTTTTGGTTTTTTTTTTTAATCTCAAAATCGAAATTTTACCACATAACATGCACTTAAATTATGTGACCTAATTTTACTAATAAGCAATTGAATGAACCTATTATGCGAACAATTTGACATGCACCTAATATTTTTTGTATTTTTTGATTAAAATTCGGAATTAATAAAAACCTAATTAAACAATTTAAAATGAATAATCTTCTAATTTATTTTAGGGATTAATTTGACTTAAACCCTATCCTATCTTAGAAAACTATTTTTTTTATAGAAAAAAATGAGATTATCTAAGCCCTTAAAAAAATGTTATTTGGATCTAACCCTAATCTCTATGAAATTTTATTCAATTTAAATAACGAGTCCTATTTATCCTAACATGCAATCTAATGCAATGCAAGATTTTGATTTTTTTAAATTTTTAAATTTTTCAATGTTTTTCAAAACAAAGAATTATTTGATAAACATTACATCTAAACAATCAAGATATTCAATAAATAAATGATTAAAATAATCGAAAAAATAACCAATTGTCTCACAGGTCAAATTAACGATTACTCTAACCCTAAACATCATGACAAAAAGTTCAAAATAATTAAAAATTTGATCTAAAGTCTTACGGATCAAATTAATAACTATAATAATTTAACAATTAAAATGCTATCAAAATGCCCCCAAAATTAATATAATTAAAAAATGATCTGGCGTCTTACGGATCAATTAATAATTACAATGATTTCGGGCAAAACCCCGTGGATGATGCCTTCAAGATTCATGAAATGAAAATTGACATCCATTGTTTCGATTTAAATAACTAAACTGAAAAATAAATAAAATAAAGTAAACTAAATGAAAAATAAAGATAAAACTAAACCACCTAAGGGGGACTCAAGAGGACGGCAGCGCGATGAGAGTAGGCACGGGCGTATAAGCAGAGGCGATGGGCGAATAGGTCGCAGGCAGTGCTGCTGGTGTGTTGGCATTTGCTAGGTTTGCTGGAAGGAGGCTCGAAGGTGGTATTGTAGGTGGCAGTGGAGGCATTGCAAGTGGCGGAGATAGTGGGGGGACTGATGCAGGCTGCTGTAGTTGGTGGTCAAGGAAGAGCAGTGAGGGGGTCGAGTGCTGCTATAGGCGCGGTCGCCGAGTAGAGGCTGGCAGTTACGGCGGCGGGCAACTGTCGGCGTGGCACGGTTGTCGGGCGAGCGGTATTGGACAACTAATTGCTGGTCGTTGAGTGCCGCAGGTGGAGGCGGCGAGGTGCGTCGCGGAGGGCGGGGGGCGTCGGGTTCCGAGCGGCGATGCTGTAAGAGCAGCAGAGGCGGCGTCGGATTCGGTTGCTTGCGGCGTTGAGCAAAGGTGCTGCCGCGATGACAGTGCTTGGAGGTAGAGCGTTGCTAGCTGATGGGTCGAGTAGATGTGCAGGTGGGCAGCGAGGCTTCGAACACCGAAGAGCAGCGGCGTTAGTGTTGCTCGGGTAGAGGTGGCGACGGAGATGGTGCGGGGTCAATGACGAAACTCGGGTGTCAGCTGGGTGGCGCTTGACGCAAGAGTGGCGGCTCCTTGCGTTGGGCGGAGCCGAACGGCGGTGGTTGACGGCTTGGCTGTCGGCGTGGGCGATGCTAGCACAATGCTTGCGGACGGAGGCTGCAATGGGGGGGGGGGGCGAAGGATGCCACGCGCAAGAAAGACAATCTACTTACTTTGCTTTTTTTTTTCTTTCTTTTCGCTTGCGCACGTCTTCTCACGGTCTCTTCCCTCCAAGCTTTTTAGAAAATAGAACAAAAACACTTTTTTAACGTTTGACTTTTTTTTCCTCGGAAAACAATCTCTTTCTTTTTGCACGAATTTTCTCTCCAAAAAATTTTGTGTTCTCCGAATTCGCTCCTAGGTCACGAAAAATGTGGCTCTTTTTTTATAGTGATTCCCGACGGCCGCTTTCCATGGCAATTTTCGAGTTTCCATCTTTTGTTGCATTAATTCATAGTTGTAAATCCGAGCGTGATTTCGCAATCGGCTTGATTTTGCCTCAATTCCTTCCATTTTATTAAAATTATCGCCCTTTACTCACTTGATTTCCTAATTGCTGCTGCATTTATCAAAATTTGAATATTCATCATAATTTTCAATTTCCATGCATAATCAATGAGATTGATTTTTTTTTCCTTTTTCCCTTTATTTGTTCTCGATGTTTTTATTTTTATTTTTTATTTCCTTAGAGTTGTCAAAAATTAGGTGTCAACAGTTGCCCCTCTTTGAAGGTGAGCTCATAGAGGTTGCCTTCAAAGACAAGTTGAGACCTAAAATTTTGATCATACACATGCACTTAATGATTTTTTTTTTTCGAGAAAATGAACCTTATTTTAAAATGCAATTTATATGATGCATAGAAATACTAATGCAAATGCCTAATGCAAAATGAGAGAATGTACCTTTAGTTACTTACCAATCAATGTGGTAGAGCTTCTTGAGGTACATGATAAATCTTCATTTACTCCACAAGTAGCCGATCTTCATTCAGGTTCCTTGAAGAGTTTAGCGGTTATCGAAATACCTAGATTTTAGACTAAGGTATAATGAAAAAGATCGAAAAACACTCATATCCAGAATGAAATGTTCAATGAAAAGAATTATGACATTTAGATCTATACTGAAATGTCAAGATTTTGGGACTCGAAATACCTAGATCCGAACTAAGGTACAACGGGAAAGATCGAGAAACATTCACATCCAAAGTGAAATGTTTAAATCATTTTGTGACATTCAGATCCAAACTGAGATGTCAAGATTTTGGAACTCAAAATACCTAGATCCAAACTAAGATATAACAAGAAAAATTGAAGAACATTCATATCCAGAATGAAATGTTCAACGAAAAGAATTAAGACATCCAGATCCAGACTAGGATGTTAAGATTTTGGAACTCGAAATACCTAGATCTAGACTAAGGTATGACGAGAAAGATTGAAAACATTCACATTTAGAGTGAAATGTTTAAATGAAAATGATTAAGATATCCAGATCCAGACTGAGATGTCAAGATTTTGGAACTTGAAATACCTAGATCCAAACTAAGGTATAACGAGAAAGATTGAAAATATTCACATTTAGAATGAAATGTTTAAATGAAAAGAATTAAGACATCCAGATTTAGACTGAGATGTCAAGATTTTGGAACTTGAAATGCCTAGATCCAAACTAAGGTATAACGAGAAAGATTGAAAACATTCACATCAAGAGTGAAATGTTTAAATGAAAAGAATTGAGACATCAAAATCCAGACTGAGATGTCAAATGAACCTACTTGGAATATCTTACCTTCAAGGAGGGAAGAGTGATTTAAGGTAGTTGGTGTTACGTGTCTAGGACCCGTACCTTTCTACGATAGCCTAGTGTTGCAACACAAATTACCTGACCAGAACCCGAATCCTTCTTCGGTCATCTTAATCAGACTGAATCTGGAGAAAATCTCTGGGGGACAGCTCGATCGAGTCGAGTGTCAATGCACTTGAGAGAGAATATCTGCATAATGACAAGTATTTAGAGTATGGGTAGAGATATACTTACCTAGTAACAGCTCTGATCCTTGGGAATATGTTTCATGCAAAACAATAGTTACAGGAGAGATAACATGCATTTATGGTCATAGACATGCATCACTTCAAGGGAGGTTCATGTGTGATGGTTTCTATTGATCTTGTATCACCTAATTTACTTTGGAAAGAGTTTCAAAAGAATATTCCAATTTGAACACATAAGTGTCATGGATGTGTTAAATGAGAGATCTTTTGGTTTGAAAGGACTTTTCACTCGTTCTCACAAAAATGCTAATTTGTCCTGACCTTTGATGCAGGAATATGATAATCACTCTGTCTTTCTATTATCATGCTGAACGAGGGTCTGAGCTATCTCACAAGTGGTACGACCTTACCAATCTAAGAGGTCTTTAACATGGATCGTAATGTGGGCTTGGTCAACGGCTTAAGGAATGAGACTTTTTGAGTCGAGTCTTATTGAAGAGTGATATTGCTGCAATCATCTTTGGGTTTACAAGTTAAGAAGCATACGAAATAAGGTAAAAATTATCTTACTCGCACTTCTTCGAGCGATGCTTTCGAACATATGAAATTTTACGTTAATTCAATTGCCCTAATTTGAAGAGACTTTGCAGGGGATGTAATGTAGGCTTGGTTCATATGTTGAGAAGTGAAAGGATGATTAGGCTCAAAAAAGTGTTTATGGGGTCAAAGTTGGTGATCATCTTGACATTTCCATCAATTTTTTTCTCCATCAGCGAAGATTTTCTTCACATCACAACTCCATTGATTGCAACATCTCAACATTTGAGTTTTTTAATACTGCCTTGTTGGGGATACTACTGGCCTTGCTTTTACCAAGCACACTGTTTTTTCATGCCCCTTTTTTGCACTTATTTTCTTTGGACTTGCACAGCCTTTATCTTTTATGATTCTAGACCATGCCATTTGAATGGTTTGTTTTTTCTTGCCTTGCCTTAGTATAGGGGATGATCACCAACTGGGTTTAATATGAATTCATAGGCTCAAGTGGGCTGTGCAATGGATAAAAGTGTATAGGATAAAGAAAGAACTACTCTTTGTCGTCCTAAGGCACTTAAATTACCGCATAAGTTGCACTACAAAAGCGATGCTCGAAGATCGATACAAGCATTAGCAAGAAGATTCCTACCATTCATTTCAAATTTGCCCCAATGTGAGATGATCCTTGACAGGAGTAATTTTAAAAGAATCTCCATAAGTGTATGGGGCTCAAAGAGGTTAAGCAATAGATTATTTGTAGTGTTTGGGATAGAAAAAAGAATGCCTCTCATCATCTTGGTTGATGTACCATTTGCGAGATAGCCCTCTTCCTTGCAGGCATGAAATTTTTCACACAACTCACTGGGGATTCGTGTATGAAATAGTGTATGGAATAAGGTTTGCCTTTCATCATTCCAAAGTATCCCATTTGACACATTCAATTTGTCTCACACAATTTCTCAAGGAAAACATGCAAGATTTGTAATAAATTTGGACAATTGAATTTGCAATTAAATGGGGCAATTTATAAAAATGCTTGCAGTTCAAAACATGATGCAGTAAATTCTATCATGGGTAATATTTTTTTTACAGCATCGAAATTAACTGGAGTGGAAAATTTACGATCATCCATTTTTGCCAGGATCAAGGCACCGCCAGGAAGTACCTTCTTCACCACATATAGACCACTGTAATACGGAGCAAACTTACTCCTAGGATCTGGAAAAATTGGCAACAACTCCCTTAGAATAAGATTATTTACCTCCTTGGCTTCTTCAGTGTCATCTAAATTAATAGTGACAGTTTGCTCGAATGTAAGAGCCTTGTTTTTTTTTTTTTTTTTTATGTTGCTCCCAGCCACGTTGCTCCTTAATGGAATCTTCGATCGAGTTTTTGGGATCATCATTAGATTGGACCATTTCCACACCTTTGTATGCTACATGATCGTTCCTGGAACAGGAAGTAGGAGGAAAAAAAAAAAAAGACAAACAGGGCAAAACATATTTTATTTTTTTGAAAGATTTTTTGATTTATTTTTTAAAAAATTTGTGAAAACATTTTGAGATGAGAAAGCATGATGAAGCCCATGCCTCAGAATTCTCCTTGGATTTTTTTTTTTTAATCGGCTGGATATCATCACCCGGCGATTTGGTGTACCTCATCATACCCTCAAAATAAAACTTGTAATTTTATTGAAATTCATCAATCAATTACATTTATTGAATGAGAAATGCGATTCTCAAGCCCTAAAAAGAAAGTGAAAGAAGAAATAAAAAAAAAATCCTAAAAAGTGGTAAAGATTCCCACGCAGGGGAATGTGGAAAAGCGATAAACGAGTTACTCTTGTGGGCCTGGGCTCATTTCTTCTGGAGGTCCTTCATCAATGGCTCTTATGAAGAGGTCATTGAACGGACTTGTCATTCTTTCCAGGGCGTCAGAGCTCTCTGTGTTTGGAGACATTGAATCGTCCATGCCATATTATCCATCACTTGGCTACCCCATGGTGTCCATCATGTGCACCTTCAAGCTCTTGATTCAACCGGTGTCATGTTCGAAAATAGCATTCACCCTATCCGCATGCTTAGGTAGAGGATTCGGCTGAGCAGTATTGAAGGCAAACGCCTTGGTGTCTAATAAGTTGTGGACCTCTGCTTCAAGGTCATGCACTCATCAGTCGAATGTCCTACTTCCCCCATATGGTACTCACATTTCTTAGAGGGGTTGTAGTTAGAAAATTTTTTAGCATTGGGTCGCTTTGGCTCGTAGGACAACAACCCCTTCTTTTGTAGGACCTTCAAGACCTGGGATAGAGGGCCAAGAAGAGGAGTGAACTACCTTCTAGTAAACTGCCGAGGCACGGTCGGACAGACACTACCTTGTTGATTCTTAGGGACATGAACAATTGGAGGCTTGCTAGATTGTGTATATGCAACATTGATTTCCGTGCTAGGTTCTTGGTCTTTCTTCATGGTGAACCTTTTGCTTTGATGGGTCGGCTCGTTGAACCATCCATCTCTTAGCCCAATCTCGATTTGTTCTCCCACAGGAATAAGTTGATTGAAGCTCTCGACATATGTGCTAGCCATTCAAGTACGGAACTTAGACGGGAGAGTCTTGACGAACAACTTTATTAACTCATTGTTAGTAGGCTTAGGAGTGATTTGAGCTACCAGATTTCGCCATTTCACGGCATACTCCTTGAACGACTTGCTCCTCTTTTTCTCCATCCTCTAAAGATCTTCTCGGGAAGGTGCTATGTCTATGTTGAACTTGTACTGCTTAAGAAATGAGTCAACCACCTCATTCCAGGTCTCGAGAAGATTCACATTCTTCATCACATACCAGTTCAGCATGGGCTCGGTCAAACTCGCATGAAATGATTGGATCATGAGGAGCTCATTCTTGACATACTAGGCCATGCGTGCGTGGTACATCTGCAAATGAGATTTTGGGCAGAAAGTACCATCATATTTCTCGAACTCCGGCATTTTAAACTTCTTCGGCATCTTGACCTTCTCGTAGACTAACAAGTCAAATGTGAGTGAGTTCCGTAACTCTTGTAGTTCATTTTTTCTGCCAGTTCTGCTAAGTGTTCATCCTGCTCTGTCTTAAAGACGTTGGCAAGCTTAGCCTTTTCCATATTGATCGGGAATGGGTCATCTTCTAAATCAGGCATGCCGTCATCACCTATTTGGGCCTTGTTTGCTTGCTTCAGGACAACTATCTCGGGGAGAGTAGGTGCAAGAGTCGAATTCATCTAGAGGGATTGGATTTGAGCTAACATGAGTTGCATAAAGGTGAGCAACTGTTGGAGTTGGTCTTCCATTATGGAGATACGATCACGCATTTTAGTTTGATCGGCCATTTTAGCTCTCGATCAAGTGATAATGGACAAACATGGCGGCTCCGTTGTCACCTATGATAATAAAAGTAATGTAAGAACCAATGATAAGATAGGAAAATGGCCTATGACAATGGTCTAATCGCCTCATTTTATTCATGATTTATTTGAAATTTGAACCAAACTTCCTAACAATGAACTAAGAATTGAAATTCAAGTCCCTAAACATTGAACTAAAAATTGAAAACATTGAATAAAAAATTGAAATCAAGGTCCCTAAACATTGAACTAAGAATCAAAAACCAAAACATCTCATTTTATATGCTTTCGGGAACCTAATACCTTGCGAAACTTCTTATTTTCAGCTTCAATCATTTCCACTTTCCGCTTATGATGCTCAATTTGTGCTCGCTAAGTGGGCTTCTCAGTCACATCAAGGACCACTAGACGTAAGGCCTGGCCGTCTTGATCTTAACTGGTCCAGCCACATTTTGAGCTCTTTTTGGGAGTGGAAATGAATTGAGCGTCGATTTTCCCCATTGCATATAAAACAAGACTGATGACGAAACCTATTGTCATTGATCGACGAAATTGCAATAGAGTAGTAAATTACGAAGTGAGAATTTAGACAACTTATTTTCATCAAAAAGGGATGACAATCATATAGACACATGCATGAAATGTGATGCTCGATTTATACCTAGACGGCTTAAAAAAGTGGAGCTAAGAGGATGATCTAATCGCCGTAGTTTCGCATAATGTGTCAGGTCCCCCTAACTCCGGTTCAGTCGAATGGAATGCCCAATGGTCACGCGGTTTCGTGAATATGGACAAACACATTCGACACCATGAAAAACTTTCAAGGAAGAGAAGATCAACCTCTACATAGCAGTCTCACTTTGGAGGAAGTATCATTCTCAACACCATCCTAAAAATCCTATCGCGGCCTAGGTCCGGCAACAGGTTATGTGTGCAATAGTGTAGTGCTAAAAGCAATAAAACATGCACAACAATTTAAATGCAAACAACACTTCTATAGATTAAATTCAAACATTCATCCCTAACTCCAACCTGCAAGACAAGGGTTAGCAAAGACAACTCCCCTTATACCTCCCATATGCAAGAACATTTAACACTTAAATTAGAGATGCACTTGCTATCCTCGCTTCCAAACAAAAACATTTTAAAAGGAAAAAGAAAAATTGGCCTAAGTCCACTAAGTATTTTAACACAATTTCCTAGCGAAGTCACCAAGCTGTCGCGCCTAAATTTCGAGTGCACCACTAGGATTTAGGCTAATTGACTACTAAGTTTCAAACTTAGCTCGGGCTCTCCCAAGCCCATACCACTTCGCAACTTAGGTTTATGTTTTTTTAACATGCAAATAAATTTTATCTAGGAGTTGCCACTAATCAATTTATGGTAGGTCGATTAGACATCTAAGTAAAATAATGTGAGGATTATTTTACTCCTACAAACTAGAGACTTTGGGTACGGGGACTTGGTTACATTAGACTTCTCTAACGCCATTTCGATACCATTTCTTTTTATTTTTAAAAATGTTTTTGCAGGCGGCTTGGATTAATTTTAACCTAAATTACTATCATGCAATGGGATGATCACACGGATGCTCAATCATTATTAAACACTTAATGAATTAAATAAATTGCACCAAGAAATAAACAAACAAAACTAGCAATTATTTTTTGCTTTTTTTTTTTTTATCTTGAAATCGGAAATTTACCACATAACATGCACTTAAATTATGTGACCTAATTTTATTAATAAGCAATTGAATGAACCTATTATGCGAACAATTTGACAAGCACCTAATTTTTTTTTGTATTTTTTTATATTAAAATTCGAATTAATAAAAACCCTAATTAAACTATTTAAAATGAATAATTTTCTAACTTATTTTAGGGATTAATTTGACTTAAACCCTATCATATCTTAGAAAACTATTTTTTTATAGAAAAAATGAGATTATCTAAGCCCTTAAAAAAATGTTATTTAGATCTAACCCTAATCTATGTGAAATTTTATTCAATTTAAATAAAGGAGTTCTATTTATCCTAACATGCAATCTAATGCAATGCAAGATTTTGATTTTTTTATTTATATTTTTCAATGTTTTTCAAGACAAAAAATTATCAGATAAACATTACATCTAAACAATCAAGATATTGAACAAATAAATGATTAAAATAATTGAAAAAATAACCCATTGTCTCACAAAGTCAAGTTAACGATTACTTTAACCCTAAGCATCACGACAAAAAGTTTAAAATAATTAAAATTTTTATCCGAAGTCTTACGGATCAAATTAATAACTATAATGATTTAACAATTAAAATACTATCAAAATGCCCAAAAAATTAATATAATTAAAAAATGATCCCACGTCTTACGGATCAAATTAATAATTACAATGATTTTGGGCAAAACCCTACGAATAATGGCTACAAGATTCATGAAATGAAAATTAACTTCCATTGTTCTGATTTAAATAACTAAACTAAAAAATAAATAAAATAAAGAAAAAATAAAGATAAATAAAGATAAAACTAAACCACCTAAGGGGACTCAGGAAGATGGTAGCGCAATGAGAGTAGGCACGAGCAGACCAGTAGAGGCGATGGGCGAGCAGGTTGCAGGCGATGGCGTTGGTGTGTTGGTAGCTACTGGGTTTGCCGGAAGGAGGCTCGAAGGTGGTACTATAGGCAGCGGTGGAGGCGCTGCAAGTGGCGGAGATAGAGGGGGGACTGATGCGAGGCTGCTGCGGCTGGCGGTTAAGGCAGAGTGGCGAGGGCGTTGGGTGTTGCTATCGGCGCGGTCATCGAGCATAGGCCGACGCTTATGGTGGTGGGCAAGCGTTGGCGTAGCGCGGTGGTCGGGCAGCGGTGCTAGACAGTTGATCGCTAGTTGTTGGGTGCCGCAGGTGGAGGAGAGGCGGAGGTGGAGTCACGGGTGAGGGGTGCAGTAGCGTTGGGTTCCAAGCGGCGGTGCTGCAAGAGCAGCAGAGGCGGCGTCAAATTCGGATGCTCGCAGCGTCAAGCAAAGGTGCTATTGCAACGACAGGGCTCGGAGGTAGAGCGTTGCTAACTGATGGGTCGAGCAGATGCGCAGGTGGGCAGAGGGGCTTTGAACATCGGAGAGCAGTGGCGTTAGTATTGCTCGGGCAAAGGTGGCGATGGAGATGGTGTGGGGTCAATGGTGGAACTCGGGCGTCGGCTAGGTGGCACTCGATGGAGGAGTGGTGGCTCCTGGCGTCAGGTGGAGCGGAGCGGTGGTGGTTGACGACTTGGCTGCCAACGTGGGCGATGTTGGCACAACGCTCGCGGATGGAGGCTGCAAGGGGGGCAAAAGACGCTGCGCGAGAAAGACAATCTGCTTCTTTGCTTTTCTCTTCTTCTTTTTCTTTCTTTTTGCCTATGCACGTCTTCTCACGGTCTCTTCCCTACAAGCTTTTCAGAAAATAGAACAAAAACACTTTTTTGACGTTTGACTTTTTTTTTCCTCGGAAAACAATCTCTTTCTTTTTGCTTGAATTTTCTCTCCAAAAAAATTTGTGTTCTCCAAATTCACTCCCTGGGTCACGAAAAATGCAGCGCTTTTTATAGTGATTCCCAATGGCCGCTTTCCTTGGCAATTTTCGAGTTTCCATTTTCTGTTGTATTAATTCATAGTTGTAAATTAGAGTGTGATTTCGCAATCAGCTCGATTTTGCCTCGATTCCTTCCATTTTATTAAAATTATTGCCCTTTACTCACTTGATTTCCTAATTGTTTATGCATTTATCAAAATCTGAATATTCATTAGAATTTTCAATTTCCATGCATAATCAATAAGATTGATTTTTTCCTTTTTCCCTTTTATTTGTTCTAATGTTTTTTTTTTTTATTTCCTTAGAGTTGCCAAAAATTAGGTGTCAACAGGCACATATAATTATATTGTGCCAATAACTCTACAGTGTTATTTATTAATAACAACAAAAGTCTTAAGGAGTCTAAGCACATAGAGGTCAAGTTTTTGACCATAAATGAATCACTACAGAATAGTGGCGTTGTAGTAGATCATATTTCTATAGATGATATGATTGTAGGTGTACTAACTAAAAGCCTACGCCATTATATGTTTGAGCAACATGTTTTTAGGATGGGCTTAGGAGCATCATGGGATGCTGTTATATAGTGGGACATCTTTTAATTTTTTCTCTAATAAAGTTTACATTTGTGTTTATTACATTTAGTAACGTTCAATAAAATATTTATGAATGAATTGTTATTTTTTTTTGGTAAAGTATGAATGAATTGTTATTATGTTGAATACATATTGATAAAAGTTTCTATGTATTGTATAAACCTTGAGTGAAAGCTAGGAACATCCGGTTATTAGCCTTGAGCACATGTCTTGTTACACATAAAGAAATGTTAACCATAAAGACATTTTTTAGTGGCATAGGTTTTTGTGACATTTAAGATAAGAGAATTGTGACTAAACAAATGAGATCTCTCTATGAGAGGTGTTATCCATTTGCCATATTACCATATTGAATCCACATCAATAAAGTAAAAGCACTCATGATTATAAAAGACTATGTGTGTATATATGCAGTTGCCACCATGATTTGGTGATTGAGACCAATGTGCGCACATATAGTATAATTTCAATTAATATAGCCCAAGTGAGAGAATGTAAGAGTTTTCTTAATGTTGGCTACATTAATTAATATTTTTATTTACCGTTTTACGAGATTGATCTAAGGTAAGATAAAATGTTTCTTAATCAGTTTAATTTGTGGTTGGTTAGTGTGGGCTAAGTTGAACCTAGCCTATAATGAGAGGGTTTGTTTAGAAACTCTATAAATAGTGCTCAAGTCTCTCCTCTAACCCTAATTCTCACAATTATCCTCACAAAGGAGTGTTTACGTAGCGCTAAAGGGTGAGGGGGCCGTTTCATTGAACCAGTGATACATAAGACAATAGAGGAGAAAGACTTGGCTTGGATCATCACTTTTCCACTTCCACATCAAGAACAATGGATTCCAAAATAGGTGTGTTAATCTTTCCACTTAATTATATGTGTTCTTGTTCTAGTTATAAAGATCGTGGGATCGTGCGTTTTAGCGTCTAACGGTTTCTTCTTGTGGAGTTGGGGAAAATATTGTCAATAGTTTGTTTGTAAACCAAACAAAGAGATGACAAGTGCCCCAATATCTAATGCCATATGTGGATCTTCCATTCCTTGACCGAAAAGCCGATGAATGTCCAACATCTCTCGATGGTTATGGATTCTTATAGATCTTTACTAGGCTAGTTCCCATATAACACATTGAGAAGAGAAGAATGTTATCGAGTATTGCAAAGTCTAACTTGACTTTTCAACAAAAAAAGATTGCACTTAAAGATTGAGACATATATCACATTATGTAACACAAACTCAAAGGCTTAATAAACTCGCCTCCTTCAATGGTATGAGTCACTTTTCAAATAGGGGTTCGGATAGGATATAAATTTGTGATATTCCTTAGTCCATTTAGAAGCAAAGGCTGCCTATCATATGTTGGGGTGGCCACTATTGATAATTCAACAAGTGGAAAGATCATTGGGCCGATGGATCTTCACCTATGAATTTATGATTTGAAGTGGGCACCTTCATCATTGTGGACAAATTGACCAAATGCTAGTATCAATCTTGCTCATTGTTGCTATTGTCTCAGTATCTTGCAGACCTCCCCAGTTGCTATTGGGTCAATTTTGAGTTGCAATAGTGTTGTAACCACTGCTAGTTGTCCACTAGTTTATATCGAGTGTACAGCCGCTGTGAGGGCACTCCCTCGGCTTCCAATTTGGAGGATATCCAATCATCTCCATGCAGTGAATTTTCTTGTGCTTGATCTTCCTACAATGGTGACTTTGGAATTTCCCGACTGGTACCTTTCTAGGGCATACACTTACAATAGAGAAAGCAACACCATCGATCTTCTCTTTCCTCCCCTAGACAATTTATCATTGGCATTCCTTCTGCTTGATCATAAAGTAAATCTTACTGGGTGACAAGAGTGGCTTGAGGTTGAGAATTGAATAACAAAAATTCTCATAGGTCTTAGCATTGGGACTTCATCATAGTCATTGAGTTCATTAAGGTTAAAAGTGGCAGATCTCCTCCACCTCTTTCTTCTTCGCATTCTTCATGGTTACAACACATTTATGCTTTGGGACATCATCATAGTCATCAAGTTCATCCTATAAGACCTTCAATTTGGTGTAATATTCCACCAACGAGAGTCCTCCTCATTGTAGCAGCCCCATCTTGAGTTTTGATCTAGTTGATGTGAGGTCTATTATGAGCAAATCTTTGCTTCAGCTTGTAACACCAAAATGGTAGATCTCCACCTCTTTCTTCTTTGCATTCTTCATGACCGCAACACATGTATGCTTTGGGACACCATCATGTAGAAATTATCCATATAAACAACTAAATAATCAAGAACAATTAGATCCATAAATGACTGGGAAACACCAAAATCGATATGCACAACGGAATTAAAACGTACTTGTTTAAGCCAGTCCTTTACTCGAAGAAAAACATATCAGTCTGATTATAATCAGTGATCTATTGGAATGCCAGATTTTCTTCTCTATAACATATTTTAATATAACAGCTTTTAATGGAATTAAACGACTGATAGGTATAGCCTACCATTTTATAGGTTAGAGAGATAACCTAACAAACCATAATCAATAGTGTGTTAATAAGGCCCGTCCCATTACGGGTTTCAATTAAACACAATTGCCTACACTTTGCTGCACAACTAAGCTCGTTATTAATAGATGCAAATGCCCAATTCAATAAGATCACTTAAGGGTTTAACATATATTGGAATATCCATTAACCCGATTATTTAATATAGAAAATCAATTAATTAATGTAAGCCTATATTATAGAAAATTTTCAACATTCTTCCATTTGGGCTATATTAATTGAATTTTTTTTTAAACGATTTTATATTGAAAACCACACTCTCGGGTTAATAACTGAAAATTTGGTTTATGTGACCACAATTTAAAAAATAATAATATTTCAGTAATGGCATCTCAAAACCAGTCCAATCCTATATAATCTTAGTATATGATTATGTGGATCAATGTGTTAAGAAAATACTGTGACACATGACCTTTAGTAATCACATATAATAAGCATTATATTTTCATGGATCATGGGCCTAGTAGTGTAGTAAGCAATAATGCTAACATGTGATCAAAATATATACTATTTATTATCGATCCCCAATGCAATTTCTCAACGACATGAAACTGCATTAGCGCAATTTCTAAACAACATGAAATTGCCTCAGTACGATTTCTAAACTACATGAAATTGCACAACTATGTCACAATCCAAAATGAGATCACATAATTAGTGACATTCAATTTTCTTTAAACTAAAATTTATTTAAAGATATTGTTTTATACTTCCATTTCTCAACGATAGGAGAAATGATAATAATAGAATCAACAATAATGATCATCAAAAGTAAATGATTTAATAGACATCATAAAAGTATTATCAGTTTGCATATAACTATAATATCTAGAAATACAAATTATATAGCTCCCTCTAACAAAGAGATCAAAAGAATCTAAAACACTCATATTCTTTATATGTTCTTTAAACAAAATGGGTCGTAAACATTTTGTTAGAGGATTAGCCAACATGGACTCGGTTATGATATTCTCGATCACAATGTCTCCCTTTTTAAACAAGTCCTTAACAGTATAATATTTAGTCTCCATGTATTTGGACGTATTGCTGATCTTATCATTCTTGGAATAAAACACAACTGTAGTGTTCTCACTGTAGATCACCATAGGTCTAGCAATAGAGTCCATAACTTGCAATTATGCTATCAAATTTTTGAGCCAAACAGCTTGAGTTGACGCACCGTAACACACTTCAAACTCAACATACATTGTAGAGTTCGTAATCAAGGTTTGCTTTGTGATCTTCCAAGAAATAGCACCTCCAACTATCATAAAAATATATCAAGAAGTTGATTTTCTGTTATTCGAACAATTAGCAAAATCAGTATCCAAATATCCAATCACCTTTAAGTCTTTTGTTCATTGTAGATATCTCATTACTTTTTTAGTTGCAACCCGATGTTCATGACCGCAGTCCAATGTTCATGACCTGGATATGACATAAATCTTCCAAGAGTATTCACAGCAAAATCAATATCGGGTCTAGTACATACTTGTGCATATATAAGACTGCCAATTGCACTAGCATATGGAACATTCTTCATTACTTCTTTTTTCAGTATCATTCTTGGGGCATTGTTCTATGCTCAATTTATCTCCTTTCACAACAGGTGTTTCACCAACCTTGTAGGTTTGCATATTGAATCTTTTCAAAACACAATCTATATAACGTTTTTGAGATAACCCCATAACCTTTTTAGATCCGTCACGATAAATCTCAATGTCTAGAACAAAAGATGCTTCCTCAAGGTCTTTCATATCAAACTTTGTAGATAATTTTTTTTTTTTTTGGTGTCATTCAATAGATCAACATCTCTACTAACAAGCGAAACGTTATCTACATAAAGTACTGAGAAAATATATTTACTCCCACTTACTTTCATGTAGATGTATTGATCAAACTTGTTTTCTTCAAAGCCAAATGATCTCATAACCTTGTCAAATTTCAAGTACCACTGACGTGATGCTTGTTTGAGACCATAGATAGACCTCTGAAGTTTGCACACCATATGTTCCTTTCTGGCTTCTTTAAACCCTTTAGATTGCTGCATATATACTTCTTTATCCAGGCCTCCATTTAGAAAGGCTATCTTGATATCCATTTGGTGAAGCTCCAAGTCAAAATGAGCCACCAATGCAATGATTATTCGAAAGGAGTCTTTAGTAGACACTGGAGAAAAGATTTCAATGTAATCAATGCCTTCTTTCTATGTGTACCCCTTTGCGACTAACCTTGCCTTGAATCTCTCTATGCCGCCTTTATTGTCTTTCTTGGTTTTGAATATCCATTTGTAAACGATCGGTCTATGCCCATAAGGTAAATCAATAAGTTCCCATACCTAATTTTTTGACATGGAAATCATCTCGTCATTCATCGCTCTTAACCATTCATCTACCTGATCACTGTCAAGAGCTTCTTTGAAGGCCACCGGATCAACTATATGTCCAATATTAAAATCAGCTTCTCTAAGATAGATATGATAATAATTTAGAGGCATTGGTCTTCTTAGTCGTTGTGATCTTCGCATAGGCATTTCTAGAGCAACATCATTCATTTGGGGAATTTCATTTGTAATAGGAGGATCTACCATCATGTCTCTAGTATCTGCTTCTTGCTAAATTTCCACTTTACAAAGCTCTCGCAAAGAATCATCATTCAAGATGGGCAATGGAATAGAGACTGTTTTGTTTGGTCCTTTCCTTTGGAAAGATTGAGAAGAAGTCTCTTAAGCAACATCTAATTCCAAGAATTTGGCAGTTTGCGATTCAACGATTCTAACACCACGAGTAGGACAATAGAACATATACCATTTGGAATGGTTAGGGTATCCAATAAAGTAACATCTTGTAGTCTTGGGTTCGGTTTTATTTTGAGAAGGATCGTAAATTTTCACCTCCTGCGGAACACCCCCAAACTCGAAAGTGATTCAAGCTTGGTTTTCTCCCTATCCAAAATTCAAAAGGTGTTTTCGGCACTGATTTATCAGGTACTAGTTCAATATATAAGTTATTGTTTTAATTGCATCACCCCATAAGTATTTAGGTAAATTAGAATTGCCCATCATACTTCGTTTCATCTCCATGAGTGTGTGACTGTACCGTTCAGCTACACCATTCCATTCAAGACTCCCAGGCATTGTATACTGAGCGATAATACCACATTCCTATAAATATTTAGCAAACGGTCCCATTTGTTTTCCAGTTTTGGTATACCGCCCATAATACTCACTACCACGATCATATTTGACAATCTTGATAATTTTTCCCAATTGTTTCTGAACTTCAGTGTGAAGCACTTTAAACATGTCAAGAGCATCAGCCTTCTCCTTAATTAGATTAAGAAATTGAAAGAAATACTATGTTACAAAAAAGAATTGTGGACTGTACAAATCGCATTCCTATTCTTTTTCTATTTCAAGAATAGAAATTTTGTTTAGTTACCAAATATCTTCTTTTACTTAGAAATTGTTGAAGAGAATAAAAATAAAGAAGACTATTTTAAAAAATATATATATTTCCCGAAACAAAAATATTATCAAATAGGCCCTTAACTAATTGCTTACGTATATAGCAATTTAAAAGTATAAAAATTCAAATCATGGAAATTTGATTTCAATGTGTAACCAAATGCAACTGTCTTTCTATCTTATTTTGGTTGTGCTCTCCTTGCATATTGTCATGACCTAACCTCGGGTGTATCACCTAGGTTTGGCTAATGGACTACTAAAGTTAAGAGTTAGCTCGCGAGCCCATATCAATTCATGACTTAGGTTCAAGTTTTTAGCATGCAAATGAATTTTATCTAGGAGTTGCCACTAATTAGTTTATGATAGGTCGATTAGACACCTAAGTAAAATAATATGAGAATTTGGTTATATTAGAATTCTCCAATGCTCTGTCCGTACCATTCTTTTTTATTTTCAAAAATATCTTTGCAGTCAGTCTAGATTGGTTTTAGCCTAAATCACTATCATGTAATAGGGTGATGTGTGCAATCATTATTAAACACTCAATGAATCAAATAAATTGCACCAGAGTAATTAAACACACCAAGGCAAGAAATTATCCTTTTGGGTTTTCTCTTGTCTTGAAATTAAAACATATATGACATGCACAAACTATTTTTGTATTGTTATATTAAAATTCGAAATTAAAAATTACTAAAAATAAAAATCTATCTAAAGTGAGATATTATCTATTTTAAGTTAGGAAATAGACTAACCTAAATCCTATCTTAACTTAGAAACTTCTCTCAACATGCCATTTAATTTAAATTGGTAGCTAGCCTAGATATTATCTAAAAATGCATTCTAATACCAAATGATATGATATGCCATGCTATCTTTTCTTTGTATTTTTTTTATTCATTAAAGCTTGCAATTCTATCTAAAGAAAATTTCAAATATAGCACAAATCATTCAAGATATCCATCAAGATTCAAATAAAAGATTACGATATCCAGAAAAATAATCCGCTGTCTCACATCTTAGATTAATGGATATCGCAATCTTGACAAGACACTTACTTAGAATCAAACATAATAATAAAAAAATGATTTGTTGTCTTACGACTCGAATTAAAGATTATAGCAATCTCATACAACGCAATTATCCAATAATAAGTTAAAATAATTAAAAAAAATGATTTGATATCTTTACATACAAATTGGTAATTAAATCAACTTTATCAATAAAACCTAATTGGATATGCTTAATATCAAGTATCGGTTAATAATCAAACATAATTAAGGATTGATATATTCCATTTGAATTGAATAAAGATTGTTATCTAATTCGAACACGCGTAATCCAAATTGAAATCAGACCGGATCACAGCTTGTGGATGATGCTCGAGGGATCACTGGGTGCTTGGCTAGCCAAGATGGTGGTGGGTTTCACCGGAAAGCTTTGATTAGTTCAGAAATCGCCAAGGGTAAGGACTCCGAAATCTCTTTTATTATTTCTTCTTCGAGCGTGTTCTGCATGTGACCAACATAAATGGGTCTTGGGGACGAAAGTAAAAACATAATGGAATATAGATATCAAATAGAGATGAAGAATCGGTCTCCTTTTAATCCATTATTTTACTCTCAGTTCTCGGGTCCCTTGGATGTTGGTCAAGCACGTGGAATCACACGAATAGGTGGAAGCCTGCAACTCCTTGAAGAATTCGAACGCTGCTGGGAGTGGCTCAAAACAGGAACATCAATTGGGAGGCGACGAGGCGGCTGATCTACTTTGTCATCGTTGTGGATCCCAGTCAGGTCAGCCCTCATCAATGCAATGGACAACAGAAGGAGCAACGACATCCATGGGCGGTGGACTGCAACATCAACTTGTCCTTCGGAAGCTGCAGCTCGTCACGAGGCTACTGGTGGTGTCAATGGGCTTGGCTCGTCACATGACCAGTTCATGGCGGTGCACAGCGAACTCGGCTAGCCAACTCTGTATGTCGCGAGGTTATGCTTCGGCCAAAGATTCCCTCAACAAACCTGCAAAACAGAAACGTGGCTGGATCGGTGTCGAGGGAAAGCAGCAGCTTTGTCAAAGATCCACGGGACTGCTGGTGTGGGACGGTGTCGTTGCGGTTGGCCTCGTCAGGCGATCCAGCAAGAAGCCACTCGTTGTGTCGACGGGAGGCGACAAGGTTCGGAAACAACAACTGTTAATCGTCGAAGAAATCAGGTTCGCTGAGAACCTGGCTTTTCGTATGGGACTCCTTAGTCAACAATAGGAGGTCTCGTGGTTCCTGATGCTGTGAAGAATCGGCAAGTGGGTCAACTTCGTGCGTATGTGGGGCTCTCTTCCAACCATAGACTAAGTGTAGCCTTTTTGGCTTCTTTATTCACTCTCGCTTTCACAAGCACTGTTAAAATATGTCTTGAGTTTGAGCCCAATGCGAAATTCCGAATATTTCAAATTAGATATGTTGCGAACGTTTGAAATCGAGTAAAGAAGATCCGAAAATCAACTCCCCAAAATTTGAATCTGTGTTGGAGAGTCTGGCTGCTAAAATAGGAAAGTCCAACTTTGACTTAGACTTAGATTTTGTTTAGAACATACAGAGATATGTCTTCGATAAAATCATTTAAGATAGGAAACATAATCCTATGAGAAGTCAGCAAAAGAATAAGGGTCTCACATATATATATATATATACTTGTGGCCGTGAGTGGCATGAGGTTGATCATGAAAAAGTGTTCTTGAAGCGCCGTCTCGTCGTCGAGTGCTTGGGAGGGATTTTTCTTTGTCATTCTTGTCCGTGAATTGCATTCAAGAAAATTTAGTATTCAAGCCAATTAAATCTTGTGGCAAGATTTGCGTGTAATTCTTTCGTGAGATTGAGAGATTATTTCTTGAGGAATTTCAGGACTAAACACTGTGTGCGTTAGTAATTCCTATGGGTCAATAAGTTTGACGTTTGATGGGGTTCAAGATTTAATTTTGAGCAAGGACATCCGTAGAAGAGAATCTGGCGAACCTGTATCTGCTACTAAAGTAGGTGAAAATAGAGGAAGATCTATCACACGTGTGGGTAAGAGTAGTACTAATATGAACAAGCATAGTTAGTCTAGAACTGGTGATGTTATCTATTCGAACTGTGGCAAGAGGGGGTTATCTTTTAAGGAATTACTTTAAGTTGAAGAATGAGAAGGGTAAGGGAATTATAGTTGATTCTGTAGATAATGTTGCAGCTGTAGCGGATAATGCCGATTATGTCTTGTCTGTCACTGATTATTCATTATTTGATGGATGTATTATGGATTCTGATTGTTCTTTTCATGATATACCAAATAGAAACTGGTTTACTGCTTATCAGTACATAGATGGTAGTAAAGTGCAGTTGGGGAACAATATTGAATGTGATGTCGTTGGTGTTGGCAATGTTAGAATCAGAATGCATGATGGTATCGTGAGAACATTGACTGGAGTAAGGCATGTTCCAGAGTTGAAGAATAACTTAATTTCCTTGAGTGCCCTGAATTTAGCTGGGTTCGATATATTTCAGAATGTAGAATTCTGAAAATTGTTTGAGGTGCTTTGATAATAATGAAAGGAATCAAGCACAATGGCCTATATGAGCTTTAAGGTGAGACAACGACAAATTTCACCGCGGAGACGTCGGATACATCTATTTGAGAGTTTGAATTGTGACATATGCGTTTAGGGCACGTTGGCAAGAGAAGCCTAAAGGTTTTAAGTGAAAGAAATTTGCTATGTGGTTATGTTTCTAACGAATTGAATGTATGCAGGTGCTGTGATTTAGATCAATGGCAGAAAGTGCAGTTTAGTACGACTGTCAAAGGAACCATGGAAATTGTAGAGTTAATTCACTTGAATGTTCACAGGTTGTCACATTTTCCTTTGAGGAAGAGTGCTAGATATATGCGAACAGTTATTGATGACTACTCGATAAAGACATGGGTGTTTGTGCTTAGGCACAAGTTTGATACTATTGTTAGGATCAAGCAGTTGATAGCTTTGATCGAAAAGGAGACTGGTAAGATAATCAAACAGGCGCAGACTGACAATAGTATAGAGTTTTGCTCGAAGCTGTTAAATGAATTCTGCATGAAAAGGGATAGTGAAACATCGCACTTATGCCAATGAACCGCAATATGTTGCGGAATTGATGAGCAAAACATTGCTAGAGATGGCCCATAAAATGCTCTCTATTGCTGGTATGGTTAGGAAATTCCTAGCGGATGCGCTAAGTATGGCGTGCTACTTGATGAATAGATCCCCATCAACTGCGATTGGATATCGAACTCCCGAAGAAGTGTGGTAAGGTAACATTGCTGATTATTCTATTCTTAGAATATTTGGTTGCCCATGTGATGTTCAAGTGAGTGATGGTAAGCTCGATGGAAGGGTAAAAAAGTGCATATTCCTAGGCTATGCACGAGGTGAGAAGGGTTGTCGATTGTGATGCTCGAAGTTAAATTTATCTATTATTAGCAAAGAAGTTATTTTTGACGAGTCTCTAGTACTTCTGGCTATGAGTGATTATAACATTATTCAAATGGATCTGAATGGTGTTCAGCTTGAGGCGGAGTTGCAACAAAAACTCTTGAGGTAGCGTATACGGGTACTAGTAAAGTAATCGACACAGATGGTGCATGTAGCGAGGTGGAGCCTATAGAGCCAATGGTTGCCGTAACTGATGAAATTAACAAGGTACGTATTCGATCTCCAGACAGATATGGATGCAACAATGGTTTTGCTTTATCTGCGGTTAAGGAGGTTGCGTCGAAAAATCCTTGCAGAGCAATTAAAGGTGCATGTGGAGTTGGTATTCTGGTGAGGTCCTCAGTTATGGTGAAGTTCAAAGCGAAGCTTGGACTTGGATAATATCTGTGGCGGTTGAGCCCATCGATGGGAGAGTAGTAGTATAGTTTGAATTTCTGCGAAGTGATTGCGACTTGGCTTAAACATTGAGCTAATGTGGAGATTGTTAAAATATGTTTCGAGTTTGAGTCCAATGCGAAATTTCGAATATTTCGAATTGGATATGTTGCGGATGTTTGAAATCGAGCAAAGAAGATCTGAAGATTAACTCCCCAAAATTTGAATTTGCATTGGAGAGTTTGACCACTAAAATAGGAAAGTCCAACTTTGACTTGGACTTGGATTTTGTTTAAAACATACAAAGATATGTTTTGGATAAAATCATTTAAGATATGAAAACAAATATTATGAGAAGTCGGTAAAAGAATAAGGGTTTCACTCATATATATATATGGGTTTAGGATCGGAGCACTATATGAGAGAACAAGGAAGTATAAGAGATTAATAGATTTATAAGAGAACTAAATGAACTAAATGAAATCTTGAGAATTAAAAATAACGTAAAGAGCAAAAGCAATATATAAAATATAAAGTAAGAGTATGCATAAATAAAAACCAACCATGAAGGTGGTATGAACTTGTATTATATGAAATGAAAATTACATGTATTGAAAAGTACAGAAGCTAAAGCATCAAATCATCCACTAAGGCGGTAATCCGCACTCTAAGGAGTATTGATGTTTGTATTACAAGAAATGGTTAACCAACTATCATGTAAGTTGGTAACCTTGTATAAACTATGCTAAATGTATTTGAAAACAAACTTACTTTGTAACCAAGGATACAAGGTAAGAAAGCTTGAGGATTGAAAGGATGATGGTTTACAAGAGGGTGGGGAGGAAGAAGAGAGAAGTGAAATCTGAAAGTTTCGAGTCCCCTTCTTCTGTGTTGAGAGAGTGTATATATAGGAGGTGTTACAGTGCTGAACAATATAAAGTGAATAGTACTGTGTGAATAGTGAATAGTGTATGCCTATCTTGCTATAGTGTATAGCTTTTGCGCCGCTGCAACAGTGTTTGCACGTGATCTTCTGTCTTTAATTTCTGTCTAGGCTGATCCCGTAGCAATCGTCTTCATTGGTGTTTTCACTGTGACGTGACTATGAGGATCTGTCTTGACTGTCTTGTGATTTGGAAGATCTATATTGTGATTCTTCCGCTTCTGAGAGCATTGTTCTGAGGATATTGTAGTATTCCTCCATGCTCTGAACTGTAGCAAGTGCTGCACTTGCTATGGATTTTTCTTGTAAAAATGATGTATTTGATGGGACTATAGTTAGCTGGGTTTTCTGGCTATTTAGCCAAGTTTTAACCGTAGTTTCGGACCCTTGTTCATGGTATTTGAATTCATCCCACCATTTTGTTTTGTATTTTCGGACAAGTATTAGTACACTAGGTTTGGTAGATGTATTGTATTTAAATTCCCAAGTTGTTACCCATGGGATTTTGAATATTATGAAAAAATGCATAAGGCATGGGAACCTTGTATCATGTGGTGTTGGTACAAAGTATTGACGAAATATTTGGTATCATTGATTGACTGTGGGGTGTAATATTACTTCCAAATGACCAAAGAGATTTCACCAGGAGTCAAATCAGTTTGGTAGGCTTTGTCTTGGGAAGTTGTCTTTGAAGAATACTAGCCAAGTATGTTGGAAATTTGTATTTTGTCTGAAGAAAACATTCTACCAAGCTTGTTGATAGTCCCAATAGGTATATGGGGATGAGTATGATAGGCTTTGGGTAAGTCTGGTTTGGAATTTTCTAGGTGTATGAGGTGAAGCTTTCCGGTGTGAGGAGTGTATGACTTTGCTAATGGATATAGTGAAGTATAAGATGTTTTCTGTATTGTTTTTGTCAGCAAAGTGAGTGAACCTTGTCAATTCTGTTTCCACTAGAATTTGCTCATAATAAGCAAGTGTTTTGTTTGTATTATGTGGTTTGAAAAGCCAATTTTTTGGAAATATGTTTTTTGTAAATTTGATTGGATCTTCATTGAAGAATCTATCCTCCACAGTTAGTATTTTTTTTAAAGATGTTTTGGGGGAAAAACTTTGATTTTTGAGAATGAGGGGTTGTCTGTGGCTTAATGACCACCTCATTCAAAATTCTTTTATATTCATTTTGTTTTTGTGTAGCAAGCGGGGAAGGATTGTTGCTTACCTCAATGGTACTAGATGGCTCTTTCTTTACTTTTTTGTTTGTTTGTAAAGATTGGGCAAGTAACTCTAGTGTTTCTTTAGGTAGTATGGCAGCTAGTTAGGCTAGGGCTGGTATGGGTTCTTCTTTTGAAGGTGTATTTGGTATTGGATGTTGTTGTAGGAATGACTGGTTGTTTTCTGCCATTTAGAGCCATGACTTGATAGGTGTCAATCCTATTGGCTTTGGTAGTGTATTGAAGGTTTCAGCAATGATTTTGCCTTTATCTTTTTTGGGTCTTGGTATGATGGTATTCCCTGTAAAAATTCTATTGTGAGAAAATCAGGTAATGAATTTGAAGAACCATTTATAAATTCAATGTCAATGTCAAATACTGAAAATATGTCTTGCCATTTGGCAAAAATCTGTTTTGATGCAATGTTTAGTACGTCTTTTTGTAAAATGTCCTTGGCTAATTTGCAATCAATTCTTAAGAGAAATTTTTTGATTCAATAAATCTCCTTGGAATTTTGATATAAACAAAACTATAGCAAGTATTTCTTTTTTGATTGTTGAATAATTTTGTTGGGTGGAATTCCAATGTTTTGAGATAAATTGAACAACTTGTTCTTTGTTATTATTGACTTGCTTAAGAATGGCACCATATCCTAATTCTAAAGCATTTGTTTCTACTATTTTGAAAGCAAATGGGTCGACTAGGTGTAAGCATGGTATTTCTTTCACATGAATCTTTATTTGTTTGACGATATCTGTATGGACTGAAGTCCATGGCGGAGGATCCTTACGTAACCTTTGGTGTAAAGGTTTGCAAAAAATATTTATATTGGGAAAGAAATCTATAATATAATTGAGGCTACCTAAAAACCTTTATAGTTGAGTTTTGTCTTTAATCTCATCTGGGAATTTGTCAGTAAAAGAGATTGATCTTTCGATGGGAGTTATGGTGCCCAAATGGATATAGTGACCTAGAAATCTAATCCTTGTCTGGAAGAGTGCAATTTTAGTAGGAGATACTACTAAACCATTTTGTATGATTTTTTTTTTTTTTGTACCTAGGGAATCTCCATGCGCCGCTTCACGGTTAAGTAAACCCTGGAGGAGCAGGAGAGTCACCACCACTCTTTCTGCCCCAGACAAGTCGTGGGTTCATTTCCAACAAGGCAGACGATGTAGGGATTCGAACTCTAGACCTCTCTCGAAAGGAACTGAAGCTCAACCACTACGCCGCCACCACGGGTGGTATTTTGTATGATTATTTTTATTAAAGTATAAAGATGTTAAAAATGTTGTTCTATATTAGAGGAGAAAACTAGAACATCATTTATGTAAACAATAATGTATTCTGAATAAGGATTAAATATTTCATTCATAATTCTCTTAAATTCTGAAGGGACATTTTTTAGACCGAATGGCATAACATTCCATTTGTGTTGACCAAAAGGGACATTAAAAGCTGTCTTGTATTTATCTTTTTCACTGATTTGTATTTGCCAAAATCTTGATTTCATGTCAAATTTTGAAAATATTTTTGATCTATATAATCTGTTTAGCAAATCTTTTTTATTTGATATTAGATATCTTATCGATCTAAGGGCTGTGTTTAGAGGTTTATAATTAATAATTAATATGGGAACTCCTCTTTCTAATTTAGCATTTTTATTGACATAGAAAGCAGAACAACTCCATGGTGATTAGCTTTTTTCTTATGAGTTTTTTATTCAAGAGATCTTATATTTTTGTTTGGCAAAATTTCAATACTTCTTGATTAATTTGTGTCGGGCGGGCTTTTGTAGGTATTTTGTTTTTAGAAAAATCTTGTTCATAAAGTAAATCAACGATATGCTTCTTTCTTTCCCAAAAAGCATTGGGTAAAGTAGAGCATATAGTCTTTTTTATGTGTTTTTGTAGGGAAGCTATCTTTTCTATGATGTTTGGTTTTATAAGATTTTCTTCTATTTTTTTTAATTCTAAATCTTCTTTTAAGAATTTAAGCTGGTTTTCTTTGTCTTTTATTAGGCAATTTATTTATGAAATAGAGTGCTCTTGTAAAATATTTAAGCTCCTTTTATGTGGTTTGTTATGAAGTTAAAGGTGATTTTTCTATTTAGAGCATGAGTTTCAATACCTTCTTAGTAATTGTAAAAGGGTGAATTAATTGTATGAATGGTGTTCCAAAAATTATTTGTTGCCTCATATTTTTAACTAAAAGAAAAGATGTTTTATAAGACATTTGGTCTTTAACTATTAAGGCTTCTGGTAATTTTTATTGGATATTTAATCTGTCTCTTGAGGCTAATTTTAAGGATTCGAAGGTTTTATTGAAGTATATTGTTGGAACAATGCCTTCTTTGATACAATTGAGATCAGCCCCTGTATCAAAGAGTGTTGTTGCTTCAAGAATATACTCATTATTAATATTTATTGTTATATTTATTATCCATTTCCTAGATGTTATTTCTATTAATAACATAAGGAAGGTTGAGTCAGAAATATTAGAAGTATTGGTAATTTCATTTTGGTTTTCTAATTTTGTCTTTCCTTTTATGACAAGAGACTTTATATCAGAAATTTCTTATTTCATTTCTAATGGAGTCTCTTTCAAGGCTTGTATTTCTAATTTTTTTTGTTTTATTTCATTTTGGAGATCATTAATATTTATAGGTTTGGAATGAGGTTTTTTGTTTCTATTCAAAATGTCTTTAAGATTGTAGAAAGTATTGGGCTTAGTGGTAATATTCATAGAAGAGTGAAGTCTATCTAAGTATTCTTTTTTAGCTTCAAGGTTGGTAATTTTATCAGCGGTGTTGAGAAGGAATTCTTCTTCTTTTGTTAACACGTTTATTTTAGGAATGTGTTTTTCTGGAGAGGCGTCTTCATAATCAGAATCTGAAGAGGATTATATTTTGTTAACCTGAAGACCATCTTCTTCAAGAAGTTTATCCGAAGAAGTGTCACTATTTTCTATAAGGATATTATTTAATTGGTATAAAGTATTGTCATATAAAGAAAATTCATTCAATTTTTTTATATTAATCCTATAGTATTTTGAAATATGACATTTCTACCATAAGAGTAAAATTTAATGTCTTTAAAATTTTTCTTATCAATGTGAGGTCTATTTTGGTTATTCTGGTGTTTATGTTTATTTCTACGCTGTAGCAAGATAGGCATACATTGTTCACTATTCACTATTCATACATTCACCTTACACTGTTCAACACTGTAGCACCTCCTATAAATACACTCTCTCAACATAGAAGAAGGGGACTTGAAACTTTTAGATTTCACTTCTCTCTTCTTCCTCCCCACCCTCTTGTGTCTTTTCAAGCTTCAAGCTTTCTTACCTTATACCCTGGTTAAGAAGTAAATTTGTTTTCAAATATATTTAGCATATTTTATACAGGGTTACCAACTTACATGATAGTTGGTTAACCATTTCTTGGAATACAAACATCAATACTCCTTGGAGTGTGGATTACCGCCATAGTGGATGATTTGATGCTTTAGTTTATGTACTTTTCAATACATGTAATTTTCATTTCATATAATACAAGTTCATACCACCTTCATGGTTGGTTTTTGTTTATGCACTCTTACTTTATATTTTATATATTGCTTTTGCTCTTTACATTATTTTTAATTCTCAAGATTTCATTTAGCTCATTTAGTTCTCTTATAAATCTATTAATCTCTTATACTTTCTTGTTCTCTCATATAGTACTCCGATCTTAACCCCTTTATATATATAGACTTGTGACCGTGGGTGGCAGGAGGTTGATCATGAAGAAGTGTTCTTGAAGCATCGTCTCGTTGTCGAGTGCTTGGGAGGGATTTTTTTTTATCGTTTTTGTCCATGAATTGCATCCAAGAAAATTTAGTGTTCAAGCCAATTAAATCTTATGGTAAGATTTGTGTGTAATTCCTTCGTGAATTTGAGAGATTATTTCTTGAGGAATTTCGGGGCTAAATACTGCGTATGTTATTGGGTGTAATTGGTGCTTGGAAAACACCAAGAGAGTGTTTGAGTGATTCGAGTGTATAATTTCCTTGTATCGCTTGATCTATAGTAAAATTCGTTGTTGCTCTCTCCGTGGACGTAAGTCTTTATGCCCGAATCACGTAAATCTGGTGTTCGATTTATTTTCTTCTTTTGTCTATATTATTGTTCGATTGCTTGCCTTATCGCAACAAACACCCTGTACAGAAGCTTCCCCTCGCGATTTTTCCCCCAATTCAGTGTATGGCCATGTATTCAATTGTGTGTGGCCCCTCCCTTTTTGTCTATTGTAAGCTTGCTTTTATATTGTCCGACTCTGCACTTCATAGGGGCCTCGGTTTTACATATCGCGTCCGCCGTCCTGGCTAACGGCTACCGGCTAGTAGAGCCTAGCATCATTCTTAGCATTAATAACAGTGGCCTAATCCGCTCTCGTCGTCATCCATCTCTCAAGATTACGGCCTGCGTGGCCGTTGCAGTTGACATAGCGTCACCTTTCTTCATCTTCGTATAGCAGCAGCGGCTGGAGTATGAAAATGGAAACTTTCGTGGGAGAAAGATGAAGAGGAGAATTGAACGCCGCGGCCTTCGTAGGTTCAAAAGTGGAGTGACGCATATAAAAATTTCTAGCCGGTTAAATGAAGGTTTAAAGTTGCCCCCCTTTAGCTTGAGAGGATCCTAATCAGTTGATATTTGGTGATGTTATCGGATTCGACAAGAGAACTATCAAACTCGAAAGTCGAGATGCATCCACGGAGTTCGACTATCGCGGGTCTTTCGATAATTACCTAACGTATTAGTCAGCCAGTGTAATTTCTGTTCACAATCCACATTGAGCCCCATCGATTTAGAGTTCAAACTATAACTACTCATGGTAGTGACGTTGGAAGAAAATTGTGTAACAATCCGAAAAATTATCAAAACAGTTCTAATGGCTCCCGGCTGTTAGAGCATAGCATCATTCTTAGCATTAATAATAGCGGGCTAATCCGCTTACCTCGTCGTCTACCTCTCATTATTACAGCCGGCATGGCCGTTGCAGTTGACCATAGCGTCACCTTTCTTCATCTTCGCATAGCAGCAGCGGCTGGAATATGAAAATGGAAACTTTCGTGGGAGAAAAGATGAAGAGGAGAGTTGAACGCCGCGGCCTTCGTAGGTTCAAAAGTGGAGTGACGCATATAAAAAATTTCTAGCCGGTTAAATGAAGGTTTAAAGTTGCCCTCCTTTAGCTTGAGAGGATCCTAATCAGTTGAAATTTGGTGATGTTATCGGATTTGACAAGAGAACTATCAAACTCGAAAGTCGAGATGCATCCACATAGTTCGACTATCATGGGACTTTCGATAACCAACGTATTAGTTGGCCAGTGCAATTTCTGTACACAATCCACATTGAACCCCATTGATTTAGATTTATCAATCTTTCAAACTATAACTACTCATGTTAGTGACGTTGGAAGAAAATTGTGTAACAAACCGGAAAATTACCAAAACACTTCTAAACCTCTTATAATTGTGCCAATTCAGTTATAAACATATTGTATTTGTACCAATTTAGTCCATTTGGTCAATTTTGGCTTGCCGATGTTTGATGTGGACACCAGCCAATGCTGACGTGGCTTTCTTTTAATTTTTTTAAAATTTTAATTTTTTTTTCTCTCTTTGTTTTTGTTTTGTTTTTTTTCTTTTTTTCTCTAGCCAGTCACCGGACCAAGCAGTGGCTAAGGCCAATGAGGTCAACATCATCAGCCACAGGTGAGGCTTGTGCTCACCATCATTGGGTGATGGCTAGCCTCACCAAGGCTAGGTAATCTCGACCTTGCCCATACCCCTAGTAAGGCATGACCTCGCTAGATCTAGGTGAGGGTGAGGGCAGCAATGTCAAGGTTCCCCAGCCATGGTGAGGCTAGCCCTCTCCCAATGACAGCGAGGGTGAGCTTCACTAGTGGTTGGGATTGGCTCAAGGAAGAAGGAAAGAAAAGAAAAGGAAAAAAATAAAAGAAAATATTTAAAAATTGCCACATCATGTTGGCTGAATAGCTAGTGCCGGCCAATGTGCACGTTAATACCGGCTAATCAAAATTAGCCAGATAAATTGAATTGACAAAAAAAAAGGATGGATTTATGACTGAATTAATACACTTACAACATATTTATGACTGTTTTGGTAATTTCTCCCGTAATAAACGGATTACACATACCATCTATCACATAGAATTCCTCTCTTAAGACTCGAAAACTTTTAAGCTACTCTTAAAATTAGTACTTAGGAATCGAACCTATATATATTCGCACACACTGCAAATTAAGACACCAAACCACATCCAAAATGGAGGTCGTAGTGGTATCCAAGGAATTCGTGAAACCATATAGTCCCACACCAAACCACCTCAAAATCCATAAGCTGTCCCTTCTTGATCAGTTCATGCCTCCTGCTTACGTTCCCTTGGTCCTTTTCTACACCATCGAAGAAGCTGATCGAGCCGCCACAACACCCTTACGCATGGTACAACTTCTGAAGCAATCTCTGTCCGAAACTCTACCGCTGTTCTATCCCTTGGCGGGGAAGATCAACGGCGACGGCCTCTCCATTGAGTGCGATGACAAGGGCGTTCTCCTTGTCCAGGCCAGGGCCGAGTTCGCCCTGTCGCAGCTACTCCACCAGCCAGACTTTGAAACGGTCAGGAAATTCCTGCCTTGCGCCTCTGCATGGAGGAGAGCAGAAGTGGGAGATCGTGTGGCGATGGTTCAAGTGACGGCCTTCCCCTGCGGTGGAGTTGTGGTCGGCGTGCTCATCTCGCGCGCCACAGCCGACGGGGCCTCTTTCTCCACTTTCCTCGAAGGTTGGGCAGCCGCGGCCCGTAAAACCGGCGAAGCACCGCGTCCCAGCTTTGATGCGCCCACTTTGTTCATCCAAAACAAAGCATTCTCCGAGGAGGATTCCTTCTATGGCATGTGTCCTGTCAACAGAGGCAGGTACAGAAATGACAAAATTCTGATATGGTAATGCATGCCAGGGAAAAGATGATAAGAGAAGAAAAACCTAAGTTTTATCTTGGTAACTTTTCGCATCCTCTATTTTTGAAAATATACCGTTTTGCATGCCGATTCTCTTTTTACTTAGAATTTTTCATCAGTACATATTATAGTTTTATCATGAATTTGTCATATTTCCATTCATATTAGTGATGTCATACTTTTAGCTGTCACCCCTACAGATAAATAAAAAAGCTAAATGAAAAACCCTTCTCTCGAACTAAGCTTCCCAGCATCACAATCTAATTCCCGTTAACTCTCGAGAAGAAGCACTCAACGTGATGACCATTTGAATATGGAAATCCACTTATAAATAAATGTAAAAGCCCTCTTCCATCTATCAAGTTGAGATCTTCCATCTATCTAAAACATTGTTGATAATGCTTACTCCTCTGTATTACCGCTAGTGTTGGCATAGAGTTCGCTGATGCTTATTCCCTTGATACTGTCATTGTTTCTTCTCTAAGAATAACTCTCATAACCTGGGGGACTTCTATCCCGACACAGCATTGCTCCGTCAAGCTTTCAGCCATTGCGGACCATTCCCCGCTGCCGATGTTCTTTTAGATAGAGATCCGAATCCTAGAAGGCTTTTAGAAGTAGCCCCCACGTTCAAGAGGAAACAAGAGTGTTAAGGTAGTAACTATGAGGATGGTCTCTAGCTACTTATGAAAACGTGCTTCATGGGTCCTCTTCCATGTAGTGTATGACTTAGGATGTATGAGATTTACATAGATCTCTACTAAAACAAGAGGAAACTATCCAAATGCTCAAACTTTGAAGAACAGGTAATTTGCATTGCGCAAACATTTCATAAGTACCTTTCGAATCCATGCATGGGGTACATTATCATATTGAACTAAAAATTGCATCGTTTGGTGATAAAATAAATTCATAGGTGAAATTCATGTTGTACAGACGGTCCTATGATCATAACATGTATGTACTTAAAAATAAGTAATTATTACCGAAAGTGCACATGTGAATGTAAAGGTGCAATCTTCCGTTGCTTTAAAGTTTATAATAAGACACTTGGAAATTCTCTTTCCAATCAGATGAGTTTGGATTTATAACAGTATTGCCTGAAGTTTTTCTATTGCGTACAAATGGGTAACATTTGGCGATATAGTTACATAGGAGGAAGACTTAGGACTGACCATCGAGCTGTGCCAACCCACCGTGTCAAGCCTAGGCATAGACTGCCCGGGCCATTTTTCTTTATTTAAACATTAAAAATATATATTTCTGTATAAAATATTAATTATTGTACTCATTTCATAAATCATTAGTAGTTGTGACATGATAGCAAACTAGCAATAATTAGTGCATTTGATGTTGCGTTTTATTTATTTTTGTTAAATTGTAAAGATCATGTTGAAATAAATTTAGCGTAATGAATAAGTGATATATAATTACGCATACATCATTTTAGTTGATCAATATTGGCATCACCCTTTCAAGGTATGGTACAAGGAGACTCGTGTTCGACGCATCGGCCATGGCAAGACTTAAGGCCAAAACAGCTAATGTGGGAGTGCAAAACCCGACTCGTGCCGAAGTTGTCACGGCTTTGATGTGCAAATCACTGACGGCCACAATGACCAAGGTATCCGGCCTCGACAAACCGGTGGTGTTTACCAACGCCGTGAACCTCCGCAGAAGAGCCGTCCCGAATTTCCACGATGACTCAATGGGGAACTATGTATGGCTGCCAACTATCCTATGCCAGCTCGAAGAGAAGGATTATGACGGCCTGCGCAGCCTCATTGGCAGGCTCCGAGAAGCGAAGAGCAAACTAGACGGCGAATTCGTGAAAAGCTTGGAAGGCGACGGCGGATTCAATGCGCTACAGGACGCCCTTAGGGAAACAAGGGAGTCTCTAGCCCGCACGGATCGATTCGTATCGTTCTCGAGCTGGTGCAACTTTGGTCACTACGAGATCGACTTCGGGTGGGGAGGCCGGCATGGGTGAGCCCGGTTGGTTTCCCAAGGGCATCGGAAAACTTGATCGGGAACGGTGTGCTTCTGATGGACACGAGGTGCCGCAAAGGAGTCGAAGCGTGGGTTTTCATGGACGAACAAGAGCTTGAAGTGCTGGAACAAGACGAGGAGCTGACAGGGTACGCTTCCATAAATCCGCCTGTTTCGGAGATCGAGGATTGATGATGGTCTACGGTCTCGTTCTCCATGATATGAGCTCGTTCAAGCCTTTTAATTTTGTGTTTCGTGTTACAGCAAGAGGAAGTCCTCGTCTTCATATGAATAAAGTAGAATGGTTAAAATAAACCAAAGTACGCCATTCCTTGACTCGAAGAAAAATAGATCGATCTAATTATAATAAGCGATCTATTGAAATGCCATATCTTATTCTCTATGACCTATTTCAATATGGTAGTTTTAAATGAGATTAAGCGATTGATAGGTCTAATCTGTTGGAGAAATTTTCTTGAAATGTTTTGAAGCTGACAAAACGTTTCCATCAGTCTAGTCTGAAGGTTGCTGTTTAAAGTCTGAAAACCTCCGGATAGCCAGACTCAAGATTCAAAGTCTATTGTCATTGATAGTTACTAATCCGTTGAAGAAAGGCTATCCAGAACTGGATGTTTTATTAAGGATATGACCTTATTGACTTAAGAAGATCTCTTGACTCGGATAGGATATAACGGAATCCTTTTAATTGATCGAGATTGATTCAAAGATTAATGATCCGTTGATTGGCGAAATATTCATGGAAGGTTTTGCTTATGGAAACCGAGATCCCGATTGTATGGGCGAACATGATTGATGGGCGATCGTCATGTTCCTTTAATAGCTCGAATGATCTTCCTAATTGATTTCGTCCAACGGGTAGATTGGAGGAATTCCTCTGGTAAGTGCCAACGGGTATGATGGCGTAAAGGAGTATATAAGGAAGACGTTCTAAGTTGTTCGAAAATTGCGCGATAGAAGAATTCCAAAGTCTGAAGCTCCTTGTAATTTTAGTCAATTCATTTGAGCGAAAACTTGTACGCAAAAGAGAGTTTATATTTGTGAGAAACCTTGAGGAAGGTGGTAGAACACCTACACTGTGGAATCAAGGAAAAGCTGTGCTGTAACATCTCTTTTGTTCATAGTGAAATCCAGCCGATAGGCTGTCAGTGCGGAAGAGTGGACGTAGGCTTGGGATAAGCCGAACCACTATAAACCTTGTGTTTAATATTCTTTTCCCTACTCCTTACTTTACTTTGATCGTAATTCATTTTGGTCAAGCAAAAGAGCACTTCCTTTCTATCGGTTGCCTAGTATTGCTTCCGTATCTCGAGAAATTGTTTTTACACCTATTCACCCCCCTCTAGGTGTTTATACTAGCTACATCAATTGGTATCAGAGCTCGTGTACTCACTTTGTTTGAAGTGTTTTACTTCAGAGTTAAAGATCCATGGCTAGTATGTTGGCTCCAAGGCTGATAGAATGGCAAAGCAAAACCAGATCACCTTAGTTTGATGGAAATGATTACAACATATGGAAAAACAAGATGAATGCGTTCCTAAGATCAAAGGATCCTCTGGAATGGGATGTTGTAAAAAAAGGAATCATTCCTAAAGCTGCACCTGTCTCAGAAAGAGGAAAAGATACTGTGGAGTCTAGTCAAATGACTCAGGAAGAGATAATCAAAAGACAAGCTCTTGATACAAAAGCAATTTATTCTTTATATTGTGCTCTATCACCTACTGAATATAACAGAATATCTTCTTGTGTTATAGCTAAAGAAGTCTCTGGAATAGATTACATATTACCTATGAAGGAACCGATCGAGTGAAAGAGACCATAATCAACATTCTCCTCGGTCAAGCCGAGGAGCCGACGAAATACGCTTCCATAAATCCGCTGTTTCGGAGATCGAGGATTGATGATGGTCTACGGTCTCGTTCTCCATGATATGAGCTCGTTCAAGCCTTTTAATTTTGTGTTTCGTGTTATCGCAAGAGGAAGTCCTCGTCTTCATATGAATAAAGTAGAATGGTTAAAATAGACCAAAGTACGCCATTCCTTGACTCGAAGAAAAATAGATCGATCTAATTATAATAAGCGATCTATTGAAATGCCATATCTTATTCTCTATGACCTATTTCAATATGGTAGTTTTAAATGAGATTAAGCGATTGATAGGTATAATCTGTTGGAGAAATTTTCTTGAAATGTTTTGAAGCGACAAAACGTTTCCATCGATCCTAGTCGAAGGTTGCTTTGTTTAAAGTCTGAAAACCTCCTGACAGCCGACTCAAGATTCAAAGTCTATCGTCATTGATAGTTACTAATCCGTTGAAGAAAGGCTATCCGGAACTGGATGTTTTATTAAGGATATGACCTTATTGACTTAAGAAGATCTCTTGATCGATAGGACATAACGGAATCCTTTTAATTGATCGAGATTGATTCAAAGATTAATGATCCGTTGATTGGCGAAATATTCATGGAAGGTTTTGCTTATGGAAACCGAGATCCTGATTGTATGGGCGAACATGATTGATGGGCGATCGTCATGTTCCTTTAATAGCTCGAATGATCTTCCTAATTGATTTCGTCCAATGGGTAGATTGGAGGAATTCCTCTGGTAAGTGCCAACGGGTATGATGGCGTAAAGGAGTATATAAGGAAGACGTTCTAAGTTGTTCGAAAATTGCGCGATAGAAGAATTCCAAAGTCTGAAGCTCCTTGTAATTTTAGTCAATTCATTTGAGCGAAAACTTGTACGCAAAAGGGAGTTTATATTTGTGAGAAACCTTGAGGAAGTGTGGTAGAACATCTACACTTTGTGGAATCAAGGAAAAGCTCAGTGTCTTTAAACATCTCTTTTGTTCATAGTGAAATCCAGCCGATAGGTCAGTCATGGAAGAGTGGACGTAGGCTTGGGATAAGCCGAACCACTATAAACCTTGTGTTTAATATTCTTTTCCCTACTCCTTACTTTACTTTGATCGTAATTCATTTTGGTCAAGCAAAAGAGCACTTCCTTTCTATCGGTTGCCTAGTATTGCTTCCGTATCTCGAGAAATTATTTTTACACCTATTCACCCCCTCTAGGTGTTTATACTAGCTACATCAATTGGTATCAGAGCTCGTGTACTCACTTTGTTTGAAGTGTTTTACTTCAGAGTTAAAGATCCATGGCTAGTATGTTGGCTCCAAGGCTGATAGAATGGCAAAGCAAAACCAGATCACCTTAGTTTGATGGAAATGATTACAACATATGGAAAAACAAGATGAATGCGTTCCTAAGATCAAAGGATCCTCTGGAATGGGATGTTGTAAAAAAAGGAATCATTCCTAAAGCTGCACCTGTCTCGAAAGAGGAAAAGATACGTGGAGTCTAGTCAAATGACTCGGAAGAGATAATCAAAAGACAAGCTCTTGATACAAAAGCAATTTATTCTTTATATTGTGCTCTATCACCTATCGAATATAACAGAATATCTTCTTGTGTTATAGCTAAAGAAGTCTGGAATAGATTACATATTACCTATGAAGGAACCGATCGAGTGAAAGAGACCATAATCAACATTCTCCTCGGTCAAGCCGAGGAGCTGACAGGGTACGCTTCCATAAATCCGCTGTTTCGGAGATCGAGGATTGATGATGGTCTACGGTCTCGTTCTCCATGATATGAGCTCGTTCAAGCCTTTTAATTTTGTGTTTCGTGTTACTGCAAGAGGAAGTCCTCGTCTTCATATGAATAAAGTAGAATGGTTAAAATAGACCAAAGTACGCCATTCCTTGACTCGAAGAAAAATAGATCGATCTAATTATAATAAGCGATCTATTGAAATGCCATATCTTATTCTCTATGACCTATTTCAATATGGTAGTTTTAAATGAGATTAAGCGATTGATAGGTATAATCTGTTGGAGAAATTTTCTTGAAATGTTTTGAAGCCGACAAAACGTTTCCATCGATCCTAGTCGAAGGTTGCTGTTTAAAGTCCGAAAACCTCCTGGACAGCCGGACTCAAGATTCAAAGTCTATCGTCATTGATAGTTACTAATCCGTTGAAGAAAGGCTATCCGAACTGGATGTTTTATTAAGGATATGACCTTATTGACTTAAGAAGATCTCTTGACTGGATAGGACATAACGGAATCCTTTTAATTGATCGAGATTGATTCAAAGATTAATGATCCGTTGATTGGCGAAATATTCATGGAAGGTTTTGCTTATGGAAACCGAGATCCTGATTGTATGGGCGAACATGATTGATGGGCGATCGTCATGTTCCTTTAATAGCTCGAATGATCTTCCTAATTGATTTCGTCCAACGGGTAGATTGGAGGAATTCCTCTGGTAAGTGCCAACGGGTATGATGGCGTAAAGGAGTATATAAGGAAGACGTTCTAAGTTGTTCGAAAATTGCGCGATAGAAGAATTCCAAAGTCTGAAGCTCCTTGTAATTTTAGTCAATTCATTTGAGCGAAAACTTGTACGCAAAAGAGAGTTTATATTTGTGAGAAACCTTGAGGAAGTGTGGTAGAACATCTACACCGTGGAATCAAGGAAAAGCTGTGCTTGTAACATCTCTTTTGTTCATAGTGAAATCCAGCCGATAGTCGTCGGTGCGAAGAGTGGACGTAGGCTTGGGATAAGCCGAACCACTATAAACCTTGTGTTTAATATTCTTTTCCCTACTCCTTACTTTACTTTGATCGTAATTCATTTTGGTCAAGCAAAAGAGCACTTCCTTTCTATCGGTTGCCTAGTATTGCTTCCGTATCTCGAGAAATTGTTTTTACACCTATTCACCCCCTCTAGGTGTTTATACTAGCTACATCAATTGGTATCGAGCTCGTGTACTCACTTTGTTTGAAGTGTTTTACTTGAGTTAAAGATCCATGGCTAGTATGTTGGCTCCAAGGCCGATAGAATGGCAAAGCAAAACCAGATCACCTTAGTTTGATGGAAATGATTACAACATATGGAAAAACAAGATGAATGCGTTCCTAAGATCAAAGGATCCTCCGGAATGGGATGTTGTAAAAAAAGGAATCATTCCTAAAGCTGCACCCGTCTCGTAAAGAGGAAAAGATACGTGGAGTCTAGTCAAATGACTCGGGAAGAGATAATCAAAAGACAAGCTCTTGATGCAAAAGCAATTTATTCTTTATATTGTGCTCTATCACCTACTCGAATATAACAGAATATCTTCTTGTGTTATAGCTAAAGAAGTCCGGAATAGATTACATATTACCTATGAAGGAACCGATCGAGTGAAAGAGACCATAATCAACATTCTCCTCGGTCAAGCCGAGGAGCCGACAGTACGCTTCCATAAATCCGCTTTTTTGGAGATCGAGGATTGATGATGGTCTACGGTCTCGTTCTCCATGATATGAGCTCGTTCAAGCCTTTTAATTTTGTGTTTCGTGTTACTTGCAAGAGGAAGTCCTCGTCTTCATATGAATAAAGTAGAATGGTTAAAATAGACCAAAGTACGCCATTCCTTGACTCGAAGAAAAATAGATCGATCTAATTATAATAAGCGATCTATTGAAATGCCATATCTTATTCTCTATGACCTATTTCAATATGGTAGTTTTAAATGAGATTAAGCGATTGATAGGTATAATCTGTTGGAGAAATTTTCTTGAAATGTTTTGAAGCCGACAAAACGTTTCCATCGATCTAGTCGAAGGTTCTTTGTTTAAAGTCCGAAAACCTCCTGGACAGCCAGGACTCAAGATTCAAAGTCTATCGTCATTGATAGTTACTAATCCGTTGAAGAAAGGCTATCCGAACTGGATGTTTTATTAAGGATATGACCTTATTGACTTAAGAAGATCTCTTGACTGGATAGGACATAACGGAATCCTTTTAATTGATCGAGATTGATTCAAAGATTAATGATCCGTTGATTGGCGAAATATTCATGGAAGGTTTTGCTTATGGAAACCGAGATCCCGATTGTATGGGCGAACATGATTGATGGGCGATCGTCATGTTCCTTTAATAGCTCGAATGATCTTCCTAATTGATTTCGTCCAACGGGTAGATTGGAGGAATTCCTCTGTAAGTGCCAACGGGTATGATGGCGTAAAGGAGTATATAAGGAAGACGTTCTAAGTTGTTCGAAAATTGCGCGATAGAAGAATTCCAAAGTCTGAAGCTCCTTGTAATTTTAGTCAATTCATTTGAGCGAAAACTTGTACGCAAAAGAGAGTTTATATTTGTGAGAAACCTTGAGGAAGTGTGGTAGAACATCTACACTGTGGAATCAAGGAAAAGCTGTGGCCGTAACATCTCTTTTGTTCATAGTGAAATCCAGCCGATAGGTCGTCATGGAAGAGTGGACGTAGGCTTGGGATAAGCCGAACCACTATAAACCTTGTGTTTAATATTCTTTTCCCTACTCCTTACTTTACTTTGATCGTAATTCATTTTGGTCAAGCAAAAGAGCACTTCCTTTCTATCGGTTGCCTAGTATTGCTTCCGTATCTCGAGAAATTGTTTTTACACCTATTCACCCCCTCTAGGTGTTTATACTAGCTACATCAATTGGTATCGAGCTCGTGTACTCACTTTGTTTGAAGTGTTTTACTTGAGTTAAAGATCCATGGCTAGTATGTTGGCTCCAAGGCCGATAGAATGGCAAAGCAAAACCAGATCACCTTAGTTTGATGGAAATGATTACAACATATGGAAAAACAAGATGAATGCGTTCCTAAGATCAAAGGATCCTCGGAATGGGATGTTGTAAAAAAAGGAATCATTCCTAAAGCTGCACTGTCTCGAAAGAGGAAAAGATACTGTGGAGTCTAGTCAAATGACTCAGGAAGAGATAATCAAAAGACAAGCTCTTGATGCAAAAGCAATTTATTCTTTATATTGTGCTCTATCACCTACTGAATATAACAGAATATCTTCTTGTGTTATAGCTAAAGAAGTCTGGAATAGATTACATATTACCTATGAAGGAACCGATCGAGTGAAAGAGACCATAATCAACATTCTCCTCGGTCAAGCCGAGGAGCTGACAGGGTACGCTTCCATAAATCCGCCTGTTTCGGAGATCGAGGATTGATGATGGTCTACGGTCTCGTTCTCCATGATATGAGCTCGTTCAAGCCTTTTAATTTTGTGTTTCGTGTTACTGCAAGAGGAAGTCCTCGTCTTCATATGAATAAAGTAGAATGGTTAAAATAGACCAAAGTACGCCATTCCTTGACTCGAAGAAAAATAGATCGATCTAATTATAATAAGCGATCTATTGAAATGCCATATCTTATTCTCTATGACCTATTTCAATATGGTAGTTTTAAATGAGATTAAGCGATTGATAGGTATAATCTGTTGGAGAAATTTTCTTGAAATGTTTTGAAGCTGACAAAACGTTTCCATCAGTCTAGTCTGAAGGTTGCTGTTTAAAGTCTGAAAACCTCCGGACAGCCAGACTCAAGATTCAAAGTCTATCGTCATTGATAGTTACTAATCCGTTGAAGAAAGGCTATCCAGAACTGGATGTTTTATTAAGGATATGACCTTATTGACTTAAGAAGATCTCTTGACTGGATAGGACATAACGGAATCCTTTTAATTGATCGAGATTGATTCAAAGATTAATGATCCGTTGATTGGCGAAATATTCATGGAAGGTTTTGCTTATGGAAACCGAGATCCCGATTGTATGGGCGAACATGATTGATGGGCGATCGTCATGTTCCTTTAATAGCTCGAATGATCTTCCTAATTGATTTCGTCCAACGGGTAGATTGGAGGAATTCCTCTGGTAAGTGCCAACGGGTATGATGGCGTAAAGGAGTATATAAGGAAGACGTTCTAAGTTGTTCGAAAATTGCGCGATAGAAGAATTCCAAAGTCTGAAGCTCCTTGTAATTTTAGTCAATTCATTTGAGCGAAAACTTGTACGCAAAAGAGAGTTTATATTTGTGAGAAACCTTGAGGAAGTGTGGTAGAACATTTACACTGTGGAATCAAGGAAAAGCTGTGGCCGTAACATCTCTTTTGTTCATAGTGAAATCCAGCCGATAGGCTGTCAAAGGTGGAAGAGTGGACGTAGGCTTGGGATAAGCCGAACCACTATAAACCTTGTGTTTAATATTCTTTTCCCTACTCCTTACTTTACTTTGATCGTAATTCATTTTGGTCAAGCAAAAGAGCACTTCCTTTCTATCGGTTGCCTAGTATTGCTTCCGTATCTCGAGAAATTGTTTTTACACCTATTCACCCCCCCTCTAGGTGTTTATACTAGCTACATCAATTGGTATCAGAGCTCGTGTACTCACTTTGTTTGAAGTGTTTTACTTCAGAGTTAAAGATCCATGGCTAGTATGTTGGCTCCAAGGCTGATAGAATGGCAAAGCAAAACCAGATCACCTTAGTTTGATGGAAATGATTACAACATATGGAAAAACAAGATGAATGCGTTCCTAAGATCAAAGGATCCTCCGGAATGGGATGTTGTAAAAAAAGGAATCATTCCTAAAGCTGCACTGTCTCGAAAGAGGAAAAGATACTTGTGGAGTCTAGTCAAATGACTCAGGAAGAGATAATCAAAAGACAAGCTCTTGATGCAAAAGCAATTTATTCTTTATATTGTGCTCTATCACCTACTGAATATAACAGAATATCTTCTTGTGTTATAGCTAAAGAAGTCTGGAATAGATTACATATTACCTATGAAGGAACCGATCGAGTGAAAGAAACCAGAATCAACATTCTCCTCGGTCAATACGAAGCCTTCAGAATGAAATCGGGAGAATATATAACTGACATGTTTAGTCGTTTTACAGATATTGTGAATGGTCTTGAAAATCAAGGTCAACCAATTTTTAATCCCATGAAAGTAAACAAGCTACTGCGTGGACTCTCCAAGGATTGGAATCATATAAAGACCTCAATTAGAGAGACCCAAAGAATCATGCCACTATATGTTCATGAGTTGGTTGGAACTCTTCAATCTTATGAAGTGGAACGAATCAATGAAGACGAAGACCCTAAAGGTAAGAAATCCATTGCATTAAAATCCAATGATGATTCTGATGTTGCAGATTCTGAAGACGATATGGACGATGAGGAGCTTGCTCTCATGATAAGAAGATTCAGAAAGCTGAACAGAAAAAGAAGAAGATTCAATCCAAGGAAACAAAGTTTTCAAAAGCAATATACTAAGTCTGTTGAAGATGATGAATCAAATAAAGATGTAGTCTGCTTTGAATGTAAGAAAAATGGACACATCAGACCCAACTGTCCTCTTCTGAGGAAGAAGAAAGGAAAAGCTGAAAAGTATCGAAATGCTCTTAAAGCAAAAACCTGGAGTGATACAGAATGTGAAGAAAGTGATGATGATTATGCCAACATATGTCGATGGCACAATCGGATTCAGATTCAAACTCCGAGACAGACTTAGATTCAGATGTGAATTTGAGATGAGTAACTTCAAAATCCCTATTAAAGTTTCTAAATACATTGATGAGTTGTGTTTTAGTCTTAAGACTTCTCTTAAAAGGATTTCCGAACTCAAAAAGGAAAATTCTGCCTTAAAACAACAAGAAAATGTTTTGAAAGAAAAGGTGAAATGTTTAAATATGAATGTTTCTTCTCTTAGAGAAAGTGAAGATAATCTTTCAAAAGAAAATGCATTCTTGAAAAATGATATCTCAAATATTTCCAAAAGATTTTCGATAGGATCTGAGAAACTAGAAAAAATACTTTTTGTTCAAAGACCTTATTTTAATAAATCTGGTTTGGAAATGATTGTTGAAACCATTTTTTTAATTGATTTTCCTAAAGTGAAGGAAAGAATCAAACAAAGACCTTCAAGAGATGCTTACAAAAATCATTTTAAAAGGACCTTTGTAAAACCAAAGAGGTCGCAATGCTCTCGATGTTCAAAGTGCAATAGTGCAGATCATTTTGAAAAAGAATGTCCTATGGTTTGGAAACTTGTCAATAAAGTATGGGCAAAAACCGCATATCATACTAATACGAATGGACCCAAGAAAAGATAGGTACCAAATAAAGTTTAAGTTTCTTGTTTAAATGTAGGTCACTATCAAGAAAAATGTAAAATGGTATCTGGATAGTGGATGCTCAAGACACATGACAGGAGACTCAAATTGCTTCATAAAACTTGTTCAAGTAAATGGTGGAAAAGTCTCATTTGGAGGAAACAGCAAAGGAAAAATTGTGGGATTTGGAACTGTGAATATTGAAAACCTCACAATAAGCAATGTTTCTTTAGTTGAAGGACTCAACTACAATCTGCTCAGTGTCAGTCAGTTATGTGATACCGGTTTCAAAATCTACTTTCAAGAGGGTATATGTTCAGGAACCAGTAAAGACTCTACTCGGTCATTTATGGGACGAAGACATGGAAATATCTACCTCTTGGATGTGAAACCGATGAATCGCAATGTTTAATTTCAATCCAAGACAAAGTAAACTTATGGCACAAAAAGCTTGGGCACATCAATATGAAGCGATAGCCAAAATTTCAACAAAGAAGCTTGTTCGTGGTCTACCCAATTTATCATATCAAAAGTCGACCTATGTACACCATGCATATTGGGAAAACAGGTAAGAAATTCCTTTAAACCAATAAATCAAGTTTCCACTAACCGTGTACTGCAGCTTCGCATATGGATCTCTTTGGACCAAATGCCCGGACACGAGCATTGGAGGTAAGAAATATTGCCTAGTAATCGTGGATGACTACTCACGATTTACTTGGGTGTATTTCCTGGCAAGTAAGTCTGAAACTTTCTCTTACTTTGAAAAATTTGCTAAAAAGGTTCAAAACGAAAAATGATATGTTATTTCAAGTATAAGAACAGATCATGGAGGTGAATTTGAAAATCAAGATTTTACAAAGTTTTGTGATGAATCTGGTTTTCAGCATTTTTCTCCTCTCCATATACTCCAGAACAAAATGGAGTTGTGGAAAGAAAGAATAGATCGCTTCAAGAAATGGCTAGAACTCTTCTAATTGAAAGCAACATCTCCTTACGTTTTTGGGCTGAAGTAGTTTTTACAGCATGTTATATTATCAATAGAGTTTTTCTAAGGCTTATTCTAGAAAAAACCCCCTATGAGTTATTCAAAGAAAAGAAGCCTATTGTTTCATATTTTCATGTATTTGGATGCAAATGTTTTATACTGAAAAATGCAAATGATTGAGTTGGTAAGTTTGAAGAAAAGTCAGATGAAGGCATCTTCCTTGGAAATTCAACCACAAGCAAAGCGTACATAGTCTACAACAAAAAGACTCAAACTGTGGAAGAATCAATGAATGTCAAATTCCAGGATTCTATACAAAATGAATCTATTCGAGACTCATCTTGAAGATCCCGAACTTGATTCGAGACTCTACAAAGTCTAAATCTCAAGAAGCGCTCGAGACTTTGAAGGACCAAAGAAGCAAGTAACTTGTTGAAGATTCAAGTGAAGGAAGTGATCATCATTCTAACAAATTAACCAGCAATCGGAAGCATAAGTCCAAATCATCCCAAAGATCTTATTATTGGCGACATTAATGAAGGAATTCGCACAAGATCCAAAAGGCGCGAAGAGTCTAGTGCTGTTGTTCTTATTTCTGAAATAGAACCCAAAAGCATAGATGAAGCTTTATCCGATGAAAGCTAGATTGAAGCCATGCAAGAAAAGCTCAGGCAATTCAGTATCAACGATGTCTGGGAATATACTCATAAACCGAAAGGTAAATCAGTTATTGGAGCTAAATGGGTTTTCAGAAACAAGATGGACGAGAAAGGAAATGTCGTAAGAAACAAAGCAAGACTCGTGGCCAAGGGATACACGCAAGAAGAAGGGATAGACTATGACGAGACTTACGCACCAGTAGCAAGGTTAGAAGCAATTCGTTTATTACTTGCATTTGCTTGTCATAAAAATTTCAGGTTATTCCAAATGGATGTCAAAAGTGCCTTCCTAAATGGATTCATCAATGAGGAAGTCTATGTGGAACAACCACACTGGGTTTGAAAACCCAAGGAAACCCGACTCGAAGATTCGACTCAAAAAAGCCTTATATAGCTTAAAACAAGCACCTCGAGCTTGGTACGACAGGCTGAGTAAGTTTTTAATTCAAAATGGTTTTGTGAAAGGTAAAGTAGACACTACTCTATTTATCAAAAGAGAAAGCAAAAGTTTTGTGCTAGTTCAAATATATGTTGATGATATTATATTCGGATCTCCTAATGAAAGTCTGTGCAATAAATTCTCTAAGACTATGCAGCATGAATTTGAAATGAGCATGATAGGTGAGTTAACCTTCTTTCTCGGGCTTCGAGTGAAACAACTGAAGGGAGGAACTTTTATTCATCAAGAAAAATATGCTAATGATCTCGTCAAAAAGTTTGATCTGAACAATTGCAAGAAGGCTGAAATACCAATGTCAAGTTCCTTGAAGATAGACAAAGATGAAGAAGGAAAGAAAATCGACCAGAAGCTATACAGTAATATCATTGGTTCATTCTTTATCTTACTGCTTCTAGACCTGACATTTTGTTTAGTGTTTGCATTTGTGTCAGATTTCAAGTAGACCCTAAAGAATCTCATTTAAATGCTGCAAAGCGTATTATTAAATACATTGCTTCAACTTCAAGCATCGGCCTATGGTATCCTAAAAGAGGAGACTTTACTCTTCTTGGATACTCAGACGCAGATCTAGCCGGTTGCAGAGTTGATAGAAAGAGCACCTCGGGTACCTGTCAACTACTTGGAGGTAGGACAGTATCTTGATTTTCAAGAAAACAGAGTACAGTAGCTCTCTCTACAGCAGAAGCAGAGTATGTAGCTCTTGGAAGTTGCTGTTCACAAATTCTGTGGATAAAACAACAGTTAAGAGACTTTGGAATTGAAGATTCATGCACGAAGATTAACTGCGACAACACCAGTGCAATCAATCTTACCAAAAATCCAATTATTCACTCAAGAGCAAAGCATATAGAGATTCGACATCACTTCATTAATGATTATGTTCAAAATGGAGAAGTTTCGATTCAGTATGTTGATTCAAAGAACCAGCTGGCGGATATATTCATAAAGCCTTTGGAGAAAAATCAATTTGAAATTATTCGCTCCAGACTCAACATTTTGAGGTTTGAAAAAGTTAAAGTTTAGAGACTCTCAGACTCAGGCAAACAAAACATTGACTGTAAGTTATTCTCTCTCTCTCGAATCTCATAGTGAAAAGGTACGATCATCAACCGTGTCTTATTATTGCTATCTTTAATTGACGTGATTATTGCAACGTTTCCTTTTGAAAAAGAAGTTTTTTTTAAATGACTATTTTCTTGGAAAAAAAGGGCAATTATTTTTTTTTAAAAGGCATCTTTTCACCTTCCTTTATGACGTTCCGTATGCCCCTTTTTAACCGATTATGCACTGTTACTTCTTCTTCGCTTTACTCTCCAAAAACCCTAAAAAGAACCGATCTTCCATTCTTGTTTTCTTCTCTTGCCTAATCTTCGAAAAAGTTGTCATTTTTTCTTGGGAAAGTCAAGCAAGAAATCTTTCAAAGAGTGAGAAAGATGTCGTCTTCAAGAAAGTCTTCGAGGATCGCAAGCAGGGGACCACGGCGAATGAGTGAGGGGCCTACTCACTTCGATCTCACCGAGGAAGAAGAGGCTCCAAATCAGCAACAGAGCCCACAACATTCTCAGCAGCGTCATTCTCCACCATCTAGTTCTCAAAATGTTGGTCATCAACAAGAGGAAGAAATCATTGAAGACGCAGATCCTGTAAGAGTTCAAAGACCCTCTTTTACTTATAAGCTTTATCGTGCTTTAAAAGGGACTTGTACTCCAATGAACTACGTCGATGATTTTCTTAAAGACAAAGGATATGGGAATGAATATCTTTTTGCGGAAAATGGAAAGTTTGGGAATTGCTCGTAAAGGGGTGGTAGAAGAATCCCTTGCAAATATCCCAAATGATCCTCGTGATTGGGGATTTAATCCGATAGATGGGAATGATGATGACAAATTGTACAGCCAATTTCAATCGAGGATGGGTATTGCGGCGGAAAATCAAGGAAAAATGGGAGAGTTGTTTAGATCGAAGGAACATAAGGATCTATACTCAAAATTGCTGAAGTGTGGGGTGATAAACCTTAGGAGTGTGGATTTTTATTTTCTGGATGCTGTAAATGTGAACTTGAGGGAAAAGTTTAGTTTTCTTCAACTTGAGCAATTCTGTTCTGACACCACAGAAGCTTACGCTGAATTAACTGTTTATTTCTATTCGAATCTTAGTTTTCTGGATGCGAATAGATTCTCTTTTAGTGTCAAAGATCAAGACTTTGTGGTGGATATGGATATACTAGCAGATGTGTAGGGGTTGAGAGAGGAAGATATCAACCGATCAAAGTTTCTATTGCTCGTGCTACATTGGAACTTGTTAAGGACAGGAGAATAGAGGAAAAGATTTCCTACCTAAGGATGAGTGCGTTCAACATTCTGCTTCACAAGATTGTGATCAATTGCTTCAGACTGAAATCAACTTCCAAAACTGAGGTTTCAAGTTCAGAGGCAAAATTGATGTATGTCATTCTTACTGGGAAAAAGTTTTATCTTCCTCACACTATTATGTTCCACATGTATAGAGCAGTGGTGAGAGACAGAGGTTAACTTCCTTATCCAAGTCTTGTGACGAAGTTATTCAGACATCTGAACATTCAGCCTCCACAAATTCTTTGTGCTTGATCGTGTGATCATATGGTGGTAGGACTGAAAATGGTGACCAAGATGCGTCGAAGGAGCTAAGCAAGGCGTTGGAGAAATTTAAGGAGAAGACTCTGTAAAGTCTCATCAAATCTCTTCGCATCAAAAGAAAAGGAAAGGAGCCCATGGTTGCTCCATCCAAGAAAAGGAGAGCTCTCATCGTTGAAGATGAAGATGATGAGGAAGACATCACCATCTCTGCAATGGCGTTGAAACATCTGGCCGTTCTACTCCAGTGAAAGACTCAGAACAGAGGACTCGAGAAAGAGAAGAGAAAGAAGCAGAGGAGAGAGAAGCAGAAGAAAAGGATGCTGAGGAGGCAAGGGATGAAAAAGAAGAAGAAGAAAGAGCACTTGGCGAAAAAGAAGCAGAAGAAGAAGAAGAGAGAATGAATCAAGAGGAAGGAGAACCTGAAAAACATTCTTCTCCACCTGAAGGCATAGAAACAGGGAGAGATAATGAGAAAATAGGGATGTCAGCTACTACCAGTGAAGGAGTCAACCGCTCTCCAGCCGACCCAGAAGACATTCATACCTCTCATTTTCCTGAAGAAGAACATGATGCTTCATCGCCAAATCTACATGATTATTCTGATATGCCATCATCTGCAGATCGTCTTTGAAGCTAGTACGCGTGACCGACAGCTCGCAGATTTTCGCGGGAATTATGGATATTCTCTTGGAGATGTGCGGTCAAATTTATGCTCCGGGATGCAAGGTTCAAAGCTTGCAAAATGCAGGTCAAGTTTCTTCGATTTCTTTGAAAGATCGGATCCAAGCCATCTCTCGTTCGATTCGGCTAATGCTAAGGGTGAGGAGGTTGCACAACTGAAGGAAGACTTGAAAAGGCTGGAAGGGATCATTCAATCCATGGAAGATTTCCATCTTGTCCGCGTTCCCAAGCAATCTTGACTTTATTTCATTTTCTTCTCAACCTTTTTAATGCTGACAAAAAAGGGGAGAAAGATTTGAATCAAACTTTGAATTTTTAATACTTTGAATTTTTAATCGTTTGGATTGTTTGATTTGGATTGATTTTTAATCGTTTGGATTGTTTGATTTGGATTGATGTTTGACTTTAATTTTGTGTTTGGATGTGAATTTGGATTTGACTGCTATTGACTGCTATTGATATCTTATGGATTGCTTTATCATATTCAAGACTAACTTATTTTCTGTGCTTGCAGATTCTAGTGTTGTTCATTTAACCATTTATCTTTATAAGATATGTATATTTGTTTGAGAAATGTTTTGCAGGTCAAAGTTATCCAAATCTGCAGGAAAGTTTTGTCACCATCAAAAATGGGGAGATTGTTGGAGAAATCTTCTTGAAATGTTTTGAAGCTGACAAAACATTTCCATCAGTCTAGTCTGAAGGTTGCTGTTTAAAGTCTGAAGACCTCCGGACAGTCAGACTCAAGATTCAAAGTCTATCCTCATTGATAGTTACTAATTCGTTGAAGAAATGATATCCAGAACTAGATGTTTTATTAAGGATATGACCTTATCGACTGGAGAAGATCTCTTGGCTGGATAGGACATAACGGAATCCTTTTAATTGATCGAGATTGATTTGAAGATTAAGGATCCGTTGATTGGCGAAATATTCGTGAAAGGTTCTACTTATGGAAACCGAGATCCTGATTGTATGGGCGAACATGATTGATGGGCTATCGTCATGTACCTTTAATAGCTCGAATGATCTTCCTAATTGATTCCGTCCAATAGGTAGATTGGAGGAATTCCTTTGGTAAGTGTGTTGGAGAAATCTTTCCAGAATATTTTGAAGCTGACAAAACGTCTCTATCAGTCTAGTCTGGATAAATGCAGACCTTCTGTTTAGAGTCTGAAGACTTTCAGAACACCAGACTCAAGACTCAAGACTCAAGACTCAAGACTCAAGATTATTCTCATTGACAGTTCTTCTAATCCAGTGACGAAGGCAATCCAGAACCGAAGTATTTGGTTGATGATTTAGTCCTATCCTCTGGAGAAGATCTCTTGGCTGGATAATTATAACGGATTCTTTTATTCGTAATCAAAATCATTTGAAGATCCGATGGTCGACGAAATATTCTTGGAAGGTTCTATTCTTGGAAACCAAGATCCTGATTGTATGGGCGAACATGATTGATGGGCTATCGTCAGGTTCCTTTAATAGCTCGAATGATCTTCTTGATTGATTCCGTCCAACGGGTAGATTGGAGGAATTTCTTTGGTAAGTGCTAACGAGTATGATGGCATAAAGGAGTATAAAAGGAAGACGTTCTAGTTGCTTTAGTGCATGATCGATAGACAAATTCCAGAGTCTGAAGCACTTTGATTATTAGTTGATACATTTTAAGCGAAGTTGTAATACACGAAGAGTGTCTATACTTAGTGATACCTTGAGCAAGTGTGGTAGATTATCTACACCGAGAAATCAAGGAAGAACAACGCTGTAACATCTCTTTGTTCATAGTGGAATCCAGCCAATAGGCATTAGTGCGAAGAGTGGACGTAGGCTTGAAATAAGCCGAACCACTATAAACTGCGTGTTCAATTTTCTCTTCTCTCGCCTTACTTTGATTATTGTTTGTCTCAAATCTTTTAACTGTCTAGTATTGTGCAATTATTGAGAAAAATCGTTTATATACCTATTCACCCCCTCTAGGTACTTATTCTAGCTATATCAAAGTGCCAACGGGTATGATGGCATAAATGAGTATATAAGGAAGACGTTCTAAGTTGTTCGAGAAGTGCGCGATAGAAGAATTCCAAAGTCTGAAGCTCCTTGTTATTTTAGTCAATTCATTTGAGCGAAAACTTGTACGCAAAAGAGAGTTTATATTTGTGAGAAACCTTGAGGGAGTGTGGTAGAACATCTACACTGTGGAATCAAGGAAAAACTGTGCTGTAACATCTCTTTTGTTCACAGTGGAATCTAGCCGATAGGCTGTCAGTGCGGAAGAGTGGAGGTAGGCTTGGGATAAGCTAAACCACTATAAACCTTGTGTTTAATCTTCTCTTCCCTACTCCTTACTTTACTTTAATCGTAATTCATTTTGGTCAAGCAAAAGAGTACTTCCTTTCTATCGGTTGCCTAGTATTACTTTACTTTGATCGTAATTCATTTTACACCTATTCACCCCCCTCTAGGTGTTTATACTAGCTACATCATAATCTACCCTCTTAGAGGCTAGAGAGAGGACCTAGTAAATTCTAATCAATAGTGTGTTAATGGGCCTCTCTCATTACGGACTTCAGTTAAACATAATTGCTTACACTTTGCTGCTTAACTAGGGCTGTTATTAATAGATACCAAAACCTAATTCAATAAGATCACTTAAGAATTTAACATATATTGAAATATTCATTAACCCGATTATTTAAAATAGAAAATTAATTAATTAATTAATGGAAGCTCGTATTATAGGAAATTTCCAACACATTGGAGTCATCGAGTTCATCCTATAAGACCTTCAATTTGGTGTAATATTTCAATAATGAAAGTCCTCATTGTAGTAGCTCCATCTCCAGTTTTGATTTAGTTGATGTCAGGTCTATCCTAAGCAAATCTCTCCTTCTGCTCGTCACACATTTGCTTTGTGTATGCCACGCTTCCTTATAGACTCTTGTGGAGAGAATTGAAAACCAAAAAGTTATCAAGGCATTACAGATGTCCCTCGCATCAAATCTAGCTGTTGTTGGATCTAGTTTTTATAGCGATTTGTCTGTACACCTGATTTTGCCCTCAAACATGTCTCAATCCATAAAAAAATTTGATCTTTCTCACTATCTTCATGAAAAGACATCGACTTGCTACTCTAAAGCCATTCTCGATCCATGTTGGAAAGCGGCCATGGCAGATGAATTTAATGCCTTCGTCATTAATCACACTTAGGACCTTGTATCACTTGATCCTTCTAAGAATTTTGTCGGTTGTAAATTGGTTTTTAAGGTCAAGTAAAAATCTGATGGAACTATTGAACGCTTCAAAGGTTGCCTTATTGTACAGAGATTTAAGCAACAAGTGCAATTAGACTATGATGGATTTATAGTCCAATTGTTAAACCCACTACAATTCAGGTTGCCCTCTCCATTGCGATTTCTTCATAATGAGTCATATGTCAACTTGATGTCAAAATGCCTTCTTGCATGGCATCCTTCTCAAGGAAGCTTACATGTGACGACCTCTTGGTTTTTCTCATCATGAGTTCTTTGATCACGTGTGCCGTCTCTGAAAAGTTACCCATGAATTAAAACAAGTTTCATGTGCATTGTTCATCACTTTAGCAAATTTTTATTATCTTTTAATTTCAGGGCAAGTAAGGTTGATCCTTTGCTCTCTCTCTCTCTCTCTCTCTCTCTTTCTACATAAATATTTATAATTATATGTTGATGATATCTTTGTCACTGGTGACACTCTTAATTTATTACAATTTTGGATTGTTCAACTTTGTCGAAAATTTGTTATGATGGATCTTAGATCATTTTACTATTTCCTTGGTGTTGAGGCTCATAACTGCTCTAATGGTATGCTCTCATTTCAAGCCAAGTCTATTGATGACCTTTTACGCAAGTTTGACATCTTAAAGTTAAGCTTGTGTCTACTCCTTGGCCTTGAAGACTTTGTTGTCTGCTAACAATGGTGAGCTTCTGGCTTTTGCAAGGTTGTATTAACAGATGGTTGGTGCACTATAGTATCTATCCATGACTAGACCCGATGTTAGTTTTGTTGTCAACTTGATTGACATTCATACATCAACTCGGATTACCCCGTCTCCAGCCTATCAAATGTATGCATAATTAGTGGTTCGAGAGAACTCGCTGACAACACTAAAGAAATTTAACTAGGAAATATAAACCTAACTTCCCTTTAACTCTCCCTTCTCCACCTCTGTCACGACCCCACTTTCTTTTGCCCTTGCCTTGCACCTCTCTTGCGGCTCGCTTCACACTATCGTCGCACCTTCGCTGCCTTCTCCGTCGCTCCCATATTTTACTCTTGGAATAGAGACTCAGAGACCTCATGAATAATGGATCCACCTAGTCTCGAGCGACCTCCGGTCAAAGGTTTCTAGAGTCTAGGGACTTCGGATGCCCTACATTGGTGCCACCGAAGAGAGAGAGAGAGAGAAAAAGCCAGTGACGATGGACCGAGTAGACACAGAGGATGCGGGATACTTTGTAAAAAAGAAATAATGAAGAAGGAAAAAAAAAAAACAGGGTGAAAAATAGACATCGCCCTTACCTCTCACTTCGGTGTTGTTTGCTAACATTTCTATTTCTCCAAATTTCTATTCTTTTGTTCCCTATAAAAATAAAAAGAACATAAATCCATTTGGTAAGGTCAATTAATTTTTATTTCCCTAACATAAAAAAGTTATCGGGGAGCAAATTTAGAACATAAACAAGAGGTAGAAAAAAGTAACTTCTTACTCTTGGGAACAATTTATGAAAATAAATTATTTTCTCTTTTCTTTTTTTCTTTTCTTCTTATTTGCCGGCCGTCACCCCCTTTGCTGCTTTCCATCATCAACCACTGCCGCCATCACCCACCGTTGATGACTGTTGATGCTATCGCCAGTCAGCTGGCTAATCAACCTAGTTGTCACCAATCACCTACCTTCAACTACCGTCGACCGTCACCACCAATTGTTGACCCTCGTTGTCGATGACCGTCGATGATGCTGCCCGCTCTATGGCAATCGGTGGCGATGGGCGGTGGGTGGCGAGCGATGTCGTCAATAGTCCTCAGTGGTAGGTGGCATCGTTGACGGTCATCAATAGAGGGTTCGGCAGCAGGCAGCAATGGTTGACGGCGACTGGAGATCGGCGGTGGGCATCGGTAAGGAAGAATAAGAAAAAAATTAAAAGAACTATGTTACAAATTTTTTTGTAAATCGTACAAGCACATTCCTATTCTTTTTCCATTTTGTGAATATAAATTTTGTATAATTGCCAAACGCATTCTTTTATTGAGAAATTGTTCGAGGGAATATAAAAAGATTATTTCTGAAAAGAAATTGTTCTCTAGAACAGAAGCATTACTAAACGGACCCTTCGCCTCTTCCCTTCTTTCACTTTTACCTTTTTTTCTTTTTCTCTTTTTTTGCAATTTTATAAAACACTTCTCTTAATATTTCTCATATCTACTTATGTTGACACATCGGCATCTAACAATCCACACCAATGTGTTTATTTAAATATTTAATAGAATGACCTATTCGGTTGAAAAAATAGATATCCAAAAAGAAAAGTTCAGAGACTTGATTGAACAAATAAAGAACGCTCAAAGACTCGAGTGGGGCTCCTTTATCATTCATGTCAATTTTCACCCATCTAATACTAATTGCCCCGTCTCCATATGATTCAAAGAGACTCAATCAAAATATACCCTTTTCTTCTTTCTCGCACACACAAGCACAAGCTGTCATTAATAAAAAGGCGACCGCGGTACCCCAACTCCAAGTCCGATTCGGGTGAACGTTATGAGTTACTTTCGTTATCTTCAACGTGAAAGCCAATGGTCGAAAGAGAGAAAGGGAAACGTTGAGAGTGGGCTAACAGAAACTTTTCATAGGCTTGAAAACTTCAATGAGCGTATCTCGCGTAACAGTTACTTCATGACGGCTAATAGACAGAAACACCATATTTTATCCACTTTGAACAAGTTTATACTGGAAAAAAAGAAAGCATACTAATTAAACATGTAATTCATTGCTAGTTGTCGTCAAAACTATATAAATTTCCATTTTATAAAACGCCTTGTCCGGTTGACGTAACCTGCTGTCCGGTCATACTCTATAAGAAATAATACCGTTACAAGCAAAATTTTCACCATATACAGAAAACGATCTTCGCCATTACCTGTTGACTTTCGTTCCGGATAAATTTGTTGAAATACACGGGCGTCGGTTCCTAATATATATGTATATATAGGTTTAAAATAGGTAATTCATTCATTCATAAGCAAGTATTACAAGCAGACGATAGGTTGGACTCAGAACATAAAATACTGAAAAGAGGCTGGGGAGGTGCATATAATCAATTTGTAGGAAGGGATTTGAGACGATGCGATTTCGTTACCCAGTCAACGACTTGGTTGGCTTCTCTTGGAAAATAGGATAGCTTAACGAAGGGTCTGTTTTGTAGCATAAGTCTGCTTTCATTAATCAAGCTACTCATAGCCCATAGAACTTCAGCCCGGCCCAAAGTTGCTTCGACAAGTACACTGTTGTCGCTTTGTACTTCCCATCCGCTTCCCCTATTCTGAACTGATCCCACGTGAGTCTCTGTTTGGATGGTTAGAAAATGCAAACCGTGTAAAAGCGCTAGGGCTTCAACGCACATAGCAGACTCGACTTGGATCTCAGCAGCGAAGCCGTCAATTAGCAGGCCTCTTGAGTCGCGCGCGATCTTGGCCACATAATTCTTCTCTTCCCCCTTCACCCAAGAACAATCAACATTGAGTTTGAAGCAATTGCTGTCCGGCGTTTTCTAGAACTCAGGCGAGGCTCGTTTGCTAGTTCTCTTCTGTTCTTTGCTTGGAATCCATCTGGAGAAGGCCCGGACTTGTGCTTGGGCGAGATCTACTACGGAATTGATTTTGGGAGGCCGAGATATGAAGACGTAGTCGTTCCTGAGCTTTCAGATTAGCCAGATCGTGCTGGCCACCATTTCGTCTGAGGGTAAGTCTGTTTTTGCAGCAAAGAATTCTTCAAACCACTTGTCCACTCAAGTTACTAAGGTTGTTTTGTTGTAGAGGTTTAGGCATGGATCAAGCCATATATGTCAAGTTCTTTTGCAGAGAAAGAAGAGATGTTCTGTTGTTTCAGGATGCTGAGAATAGAGGGGGCACAAAGGATCGAGTAATACTCGCCTCTTGTAAAGATTCTTCTTTGTGGGTATTGCATTTTGACATATGCTCCATAGAAAAAACTTTACTTTGGGAGGGATTGCAATATTCCATAACTGGGTCCATAGAGATCTAGGCGGCTGGTACGAAGTTGTTGCTCTGTTGGGATCAGGATCATTAGTCAATGAACAAACCTTGTTGTAGCCACTTTTGTGGGGTTGCAGAAATGTGGATTGAAAGAATTTCATTAACTACTTGGTTATCAAAAAGATCACAAAGTTTATGCTCGTCCCATACTCTTCCTTCATTGCTCAATAAGTCAACAACTTTCTCAGGATCATCTTTGTTTGCGCGGGCCTCCTATTACTCCCCTTGGAAGCCATTTGTCCTGCTGTATGTGAATACTCTTATGATCCCCAACAATCCATCTTACCTTCGGTTTGATAGTGTCTCGACCTACTAGGATGCTACGCCAGCCCCAAGATGGTCGCTGTCCTGATTTTGCCTTTCATAAGTCCCCATTGGGATAGTAAACTCCTTTTAGAATTTGGCTCCATAGTGCTGAGGGTGATTGTGACAATCTCTTGGCTTGTTTGCTTAACATTGCCTTGTTGAACTTAGTTAGGTCTTTAAAGTCGAGACCCCCTTCATCTTTTCTGGACTTCAAGACTTCTCATTTCTTCCAATACATACCTCTTTTATAATCATTTTTTTTCCACCAGAAAGCTACAATCCTTTGTTCAATGGCTTTACAAACTGATATTGGGATTTTGAAAATGGACATAGCATACTGAGGAAGAGCCTAGACCATAGCTTTTCTCAATATTTCTTTGCCAGCTTTAGATAATAATTTTTCTTTCCATCCTTCAAGCTTCATATTCACTCTAGCAAGAATCCATGAAAACATCTCATCTTTTGTTTGTCCCCAATCATATGGAATTCCCAGGTATTTCCCTATTTTGTCGATAATAGGCACACATAACTCATATGTCATATTCCTCTTCAAGCTCCAAGGGCAGCCCTTGCTGAAAAACACTCCTGATTTGTTTAGATTGATAGCTTGACTAGTAGCATAGCAATACTAATTCATAATATTTGCCAAATTTTGACATTCTTTGACTGTCACATCCATAAAAATTATAGCGTCGTTGACAAATAATAGATGAGACAAAGTAGGACAATACCCGTTCAATTTTATTTCTTTGATGTTGCCATCTTCTATCGCTTTCTGCATCATCCATGAAAAAACATTTGCCATTACTATAAAGAGGTACGGGGACAATGGATCTCCTTGTCGTAAACCCCGTGTGGGATTAAAATATCGTGTATGATCACCATTGATTTTGACGCTAAAGGATACTATGGAAACACACTACATCACAAGCTCAATCCATTTTCCACTAAACGCCATCTTCATCATACTCATTTTTAAGAAATCCCACTCAACCCTGTCATAAGCCTGTTGCATATCCAATTTAAGAATTGCCTAGAATTTCTTTTTTCATTCTCTAATCCTCAAATGATGCAACACCTCCTTAACAAAGGCACTTTGTTCAGTAGCTATTATCTCAGCAAGCCATAGTTTCAATCTATTTGATAGCACTTTAGAGATAATTTTATAGCTGAAGTTGCATAGACTGATTGGCCTAAACTAACAAATACTTTCTGGATTTTTCACTTTTGGAATGAGAGATATGTGAGTCTTGTCGAGCATGGGATCAAATTCACCTGATTCAAAGAAGTTTATGACCAGATTTAGCACACCTAGCTTGATCTCTTCCTAGAAATGCTTATAGAATTGTCCATTGAGACCATTCAGACCGGGGGATTTTAGGGAACCTAATTGGAACACCGCTTCTTTGACCTCTTCCATTGAAATAGGGGCCAATAGGCTTTCGTTTATTTCCGCGGTGACTAGAGATGAGAATATATCCAAAATAGGTTGAAAATCTCTTGGACTTGCTGATTCTTATAGAGAAAAATAGAAATCCTCTATGTGTTGCTTCAATATTTTCTGATCCCTGCACCAAATATCTTCGTTTAGTTTCAGTATAGTGATTCTATTCCGTTGTCTTCATTGGACCGTTGTGGCGTGGAAATATTTGAGTTCCTGTCGCCCCATTGAAGCCAATTTACTCGAGACCTCATACCCCAATACATCTCTTCTTGCCGCCAAAGCCATTCAATTTTCTCTTTGATTTCCTGACTTTCCTTTTTGCTGGATAATTGAGGATCCCCATTCGTGATCTCAGTTAGTTTCTGTTTGAGACTTCTGATTTGGATATGGGCATTAGAGAACTTGTTTTTTCTCCATGTAGTCAATTCCTGTGTAACATTATGTATTTTCTGAGAGAAATTTGTATAACAATGCTAGTTGCCTCCCCACTAGCATTTAATAATCTCCCCACATTCATCTTCCTCCATCCAAAAGGCTTCAAACTTGAATTCCTTTCTTCTTTTCTCCCAAACAGGATGTAAAGACAGCACAAGTGGGCTATGGTTAGAACCTACCGTTGGGAGGGCCACAACTTCAGCATTTGGAAAGGTAATTCTCCAATCTATTCTACATAAGGCTCTATCTAGCCTTTTCTTCACTAAATTTTTGACTTCTCTGTTGTTTACCCAAGTAAATGCGCACCCTTTAGTATCAATATCCATCAAGGAACAGTCATTAAGCATCTCCCAAAAGGTCGCTATTCTATGTTGATTAGCTTCCCTTTTCCCAACCTTTTCCCATCTATATAGAATTTCATTAAAGTCCCCCATGCATAGCCAAGGAAGTTGATTGTTGGAGTGAATATTTCGAACCTTTTGGCATAATAGAAGTCTCTCTTGGAAGTTTGTGGAAGCATGCATGAGTGTAACTCTCATTATATGTCCACTATTAGAATCCTTGTATTCCACATCCATATGCTCCTTCGAACTCGAGTTGATTTGAACTTCCACATTGTCATTCCACATAAGCACCAAGCCCCAAGCAATTCCTATTTGTTGCTCTACATACATTTTTTTATACTTCAATCTTTTTCTGCCTTTATCCACCATCGACTCCTTGTTTTTGGTCTCCATCAAGAAAACCAAGTTGGGCCTTTCTTGAGCCATTAAGGTTCTAATCTCCTGAACTGTCAGGGGGTTGCCCAGCCCCTAACAATTCCAACTTAGGATCTTCATGGTGTCTTTGGTGGCTTATTAGGGCTAGCAACCAAAGCCCAATCATTCACCTCTTTTACTAGCTGCACAGGGGTCTCTAATAATTCCATTTCATCAAGGATAGAAGAGGTAGAAACTTATGCTCTTTTTATGTTTTTTTTTTCTTTCGATACCTTATCTTCTTCTTACCAACATCACCTATAATGTTCAATCCTTCATCAGTAGGGCCTTCGAGAAACAACAACTGTTTTCACTCCCCTCTTTAGCTACTGAAGTCGTCCCCCCTCCATCTTTTCCCTCCTTTGAAGAATGGCTATCTACTCTTTTCTTGTTCCGAGGAAGGAGGTTATTTGTTTCAGTTTCTGCCTTTGCAACAATTTCCATATTGACTGGCACCAGGGGAGTTTCAAGTACCGACTCTTCTTCTTCATCATTAAGATCAACCTTGCCATAAAAAGCCTCCCAATGCGGGCTGTAATCTTTTACTTCCGCTTTGAGCCAATGCCCATACTTCCCTACCTTATTTGCTACCCAATTTGTTGTTTCATATGGTATTTCCTCACAATACGATGCATAGTGACAAATTCGCTCACATGAGTAACAAAAATGAGGAAGACGCTCATTTAAATTTCACCCATAAATTTGTGTTCCCTATCTTGACTAAAGCCCCTATTTTAAGAGGAGCTGTGAGGTTCAACTCCACTTTGACTTTACTTGTTTTATAGGGGTCGTAGCCTCTAGATTCTAGTTGTATTTCCTTTACTGCTCCCACTTTACCAGCAACATCAAAGAAGACCTCTTCTAATATCCATCCTAGGGGTAAACCAACAATATGAACCCAAAAATCATATCTAGAGAAATCGTAGCAGTGTTTTGGAATATCTGGCTCACATTGTTTTAGCACTAACAAGTTGCTGGCAAAGGACCATGGCCCTGATTTCAGTACTCTCTCCTTTTCCTCCTTTGTCTCAAATACAAATGAGAATAGGCCTGGTTCTTTCTGGGAACACACGACAACCTCTGATTTCCACGCTTTCTTCGTAGTGTTGCAAAATGCTTGAAAATTCACATTTGGTTTTGAATATAACTTACTGAAAAAAGTATGACTGCATTCTATTCATTTGTTGGGTGGGATATCCCATTGTACTTTAGTCACATCATTTGCTGACCATAAATGGCCTAAACTCTTGCACGGGATAGCAATGTGATCCATTCCGGCAACAAATCAGGCTTTCTTTTTTAGATTGATGATTGCAGGCATCATCTTTAGCAAGGATTGAACATTTGCTTCGGGATTGCTCTGTAGAAGTTTTGTGGCTTTGGGTAGGGGCGATTGAAGGGAGCTCCGCAAATAATGGGATAAGAGTCGTCATCTGCCAATTGTTGCTGCTTCACACTCGATTTCCTTTGAAAAAAGGGGGATGCGTGCTTTGGAGGATTTTAGGGTTTGGGTACTAGATACCCATGACATTGGGCAAAGAGCTTCTGCATTCGCATGGAATCGAGACCAAGAAGCTTCAGAATGGAACAGTGATTTAGGGTTTAGGGTTGAAAGCTCCCATGGGTTCCGGAGAGAAAAGCTCTACCAGCGAGAGAGTTGATTGAGGAAATTGAGGAGGGGGTATTTCATCCTCATGGAATCCAAGAAAGTGGTTTCTCGGCCCTCTTCTCCTTATCGGTTCCTAATTTAATGGCTTGAAACTTCCAGGTAAAGGAGAACACTAGGCACATGCAATGAGTGGCTATACTAATCGTTGAATTATGGATACTGGATTGACGGATCAATCAAGATTTCTTAATTATTTTTGTCTTTTATTTTGAAGTAAACCCTTTTTTTTCCTTTTAATATTGGGAAATTTCAAAATATAGGCAATAGAAGAAACAAAAGAAGAAAAAACCACTGGTTTTGAACCAACTCTAGGATCGGACCAAACCAATCGGTCCAACTTCTAGTTCCACAAATGGGAAATCGACCTTGTTGGGTAGGGTCAGTTGTTCAGTTCTAGATTGGGAATCGACCCACCCTAAAACTTATCACCCATATTTCGAGTAAGTTTGAGTGTAGAGATAACAAAAACCTTCGTCCTCCGTAGCTTCCAGAATCCCATGAAAGTTTGCTCATCCTCTCCACTAAGTCATCATCAACTCTTTTGCTAATCATGCACTAGCAATGGCGCACTGCTCAACGATCCTCTTCTCTATACCTGGAAGGCTAAGGCCCTTTAATATGGTATACCTACTTCAGTAGGACCTTCACCTATGTGGACAAGTTTCCGTTGATTCCTTCTAGTCGAGCCTCTCGGTCTGTCATTATACCTTGAGAAGTAGAAAGAATTACAATCCCCATCACAATGATTAAGTTATTGTCAAGTTGGAAAGTGGTTGAATGTGACGAAACTCGGGCCAGCATGCAAGGAGGAGCCAAGTCTTCACTAAGACACATTCATAGACACATTGTCTAATACTGTATACCTACTTTAATAGGACCTTCACCTATGTGGACAAGTTCTAGACACCTCATCACAACAATTAAGTTATTGTCATGTTGGAAAGTAGTTCAATGTGACGAAACTCGGGCTAGCATGCAAGGAGGAGCCAAGTCTTTCCCTAAGACACATTCATACACACATTGTCTAATGGATAACATTTGTATTTATAGAGTTTATCTACTAGCTATTACAATAATTATTTGGACTAATTTAAGATATTTTGAATTTTGAATTAGTCCGTTACACTAATAACTACGGTAATAAGAATGGACTAATTTAAATATTTTTGAATTAGTCCGTTATAGTAATAGCTATAGTAATAATTAAATAAGAAAATCATTAACTAAATTTGAAAGAGTTATGTGTTGTTATCCTTAACAAGCCCTCACAAGTTGAAGGTGGTCTTTTGGATGATCTTCAACTTGGATTTTAGTATGTCATGGTGACACCATGTAAGAGACTTGGTGGAGATATTTGTTATTTGATCATATGGGGATATGAAGCAAACCTCAAGTTTACGTAGTGACACTAAATGGTGGACGAAGTGAATGTCTACCTCAATGTGCTTTGTTCTAACATGAAAAAGTGAATTCACCGTAAGATACATTGCCCTTTGGTTGTTGCACCAAAGGATAGGGGGTCTTAATTGAGATATGCCTAATTCTTGTAATAGTGATTGCAACCATAACACTTCTGCCATGGCATTTGCCAATGCTCGATACTCAGATTCGGTTGAGGAACATACAATGGTATGTTGCTTTTTGGCTAACCAAGAAATTAGATCTTTACCCATATAAATTGCATAACCTCCTATTGAGCATCTATCAATGGGCAACTAGCCCAGTCCGCATCACTATATGCGTTGAGTTCTATTGTGGATTGGGAATTGATGAGTAATTCATGCAAAACGTTTTCCTCTAAGTAGCGTAGAATTTGTTTCACCACACTCTAGTGGTCTACTGTTGGTTCTTTTAAGAACTGGTAGACTTTGGTTATCGCATATAAGAGATATCTAGCCAAGTTAGGTAGCATATTGAAGAGCTCCTATGATGCTCCTATACAAATTGACATCTTCAAGTGGCTTACCCTAATTGATTAAACTAGTATTTATAACCATGGGTGTGTGAATTGATTTAACACCGTCCATTCTGGTTCGGAGAAGGAGATCTCTAATATACTTATGTTCTGACAGGAGGAGCCCTCATAAATGTTTAAACACCTTGATTCCCATAAAGTAATTAAATCGCCCAAGTCCCGTATGAAGAACTCCTTATTTGAGTAGTTGATGGTCTCTTGAATAAATGTCGGATTGGACACTATCCTAGTAATGTCGTCAACATAGATGAGCATGTAAAGGGAGAAATTGGGCTGATGTAATATAAAGAGAGAAGTATCAGTTTTTTATCTAATAAATTCTAGGGATTCTAAAAAGATGCTCAACCGGTGGAACCAAGCCTGCGGTGCTTGTTTCAATCCGTATAAAGATTTTTGTAACTTGCATATATGGTTTGGCCTTTCTTTATCAATGAAGCCTTAAGGTTGAGCCATGTAGACTTCTTCAGCAAGTTAGTATTTAAAAATGCGTTACTAACATCCAACTATCGGAGTTTCCATTTCGTTGTCACAGCTAATGAAATAATTGTACGGATGATGGTTACTTTAATAATGGGACTAAATGTTTTCATATAGTCGATACCTTCTTGCTAATTGTAGCCCTTGGCCACTAGGAGGACTTTGTACTAGTCTATTTAACCCATCTAGATGTGTCTTGACTCAATAAACCCATTTGGAGCCTATCTTATTGCGGTTGTTCTCTCCTTGCATATTGTTGTGACTTAACTTTAGATGTATTACCTAGGATTTGGTTAATGGACTACTAAGCTTAAACTTAGCTTGAGCTCTCTCAAGTCCATATCAAATCGCAACTTAGGTTCAAGTTTTTAGCATGTAAATGAATTTTATCTAAAAGTTGTCATTAATTAGTTAGTGATAGGTTGATTAGACATAAGAATTATTTTACTCCTACGAACTAAAGAATTTGGTTACGGAGACTTGGTTACATTAGATTTCTCTAATGCTCTTTCTGTACATTTGTTTTTTTTTTCAAAAATATCTTTGCAAGCAATCTAGATTGGTTTTAGCCTAAATCACTATCATACAATGGGGGTAATTATGAAGGTGCGCAACCATTATTAAGCACTCAATGAATTAAATAAATTGCACCAAAGTAATTAAACACACCACATCAAATATATCATTTTTTTGGGTTTTCTCTTGTCATGAAATAAAAACATATATGACATGCACAAGCTATTTTTGTATTTTTATATTAAAACTCTAAATTAAAAATTACTAAAAATTAAAATCTACCTGAAGTGAGATATCATCTATTTTAAGTTAAGAAATAGACTAACCTAAATCCTATCTCAACTTAGATACTTATCTCAACATGCCATTTAATTCAAACTAGTATCTAGCCTAGATATTATCTAGACATGCATTCTAATACTAAATGATATGATATGCCATGCGATCTTTCTTTGTATTTTTTTATTCATTAAAGCTTGCAATTTTATCTAAAGAAAATTTCAAATATAGCAAAAATCATTCAAAATATCCATCGAGATTCAAATAAAAGATTATTATATCCCGAAAAATAATCTGTCATTTCTCGTCTTAGATTAATAGATATTATAATCTTGATAAGGCACTTACTTAGAATCAAACATAATTAAACAAAAAAAAATGATCCATTGTCTCACGACTCATTTAAAATTATCGCAATCTTAGACAACGCAATTATCCAATAATAAGTTGAAATAATTATAAAAAAATGATCAGATATCTTTACATACAAATTGGTAATTAAATCAACTTTATCAATAAACCCTAATCGGATATGCTTAATATCAAGTATCAAATAATAATCAATCCAAATTAAGAAATGAAATATTCCATTTGAATTGAATAAAGATTGTTACTTAATTTGAACACGCATAATCTAGATCGGAATCGGACTGGATCACGGCTTGTGGATGATGCTCGAGGGATTGCAGTGTGCTTGGCTAGCCAAGATGGTGGTGGTTTCACCGGAAAGCTTCGATCAGTTTAGAACTCGCCGACGGTAAGGACTCTGAAATCTCTTTTATTATTTCTTCTTCAAGCATGTTCTGTGACCATACTAGAATTTGAACGCCGAGGGTGCTCGATTCTCATGCTGGGCTCTTTCCGGTTCGCTCGCCGTTACTAGGGAATCCTTGTTAGTTTCTTTTCCTCTGCTTATTGATATGCTTAAACTTGGGGTAGAGCAAATTTGAGAGTGTGTGCATGAGCGGCACGTGCGACATTGATCATTGAGGTATTATCAACCATCGAATGTTGTCAGGATTGGGTAATTTGCGCGCTTGCTACCTTCCTTGGATGTGGTAGCCGTTTCTCAAGCTCCCTCTTCGGAATCGAACAATAATTCTCCGTCACCTATCACCACCATAATAGGCCACTATCTTACCATCAAAAGTTGATAGAGCGGAAATTTGAATGATGCGTTGCCGACGCGATGGTCGTGCAATCTGTGTGCAATCCGTCGAGTTATCATGAATCATCAGAGCAATGGGCAAAGCCCACGTCGACCTTTTATCTAATAATTGCATCCCTTCCGAAAGTCAGGGTTTGTTTTGAAATTGTCGGGAGGGAAGCGGATGGGGGCTGGCCATGTGCCTCGGTCAGATGTGGAACGGTCGCGAGCCGGTCCGCCGATCGACTCGAGGCATGGACCGATCAGATTGCAGTGGTGGCCCAAGCCCGAGCCTTCAATACGTCCGTGGAAACGTCGCGATGCACAATCGATCTACACGGTGCATGAGTTGCTCGGATCATTCTGCACGGTGCATGGGTCGACCGGGATCAATCCGGACAATGCATGGATCAATCCACAATGGATCCAATCGTCAAAATTTTTTCTGTTCTAAGCATCTTTGCAAAAAAATCTCATCAAAATTTAATTTCTGCAATTTTTTAGAGGGGTGGTGCCTACTCAAATATGGTGAATATCTCCTCTTGCTGGGGGCGCAAAAATGCCCCTAAAGCTCTTTAGGGGAAGATAAATGGATAAATGGATCCTAGGGAAGAAAGTCAAAACATAATGGAATATAGATATCAGACAGAGATGAAGAATGGGTCTCCACTTTCCATTTGTTTACCTTCAGTTTTCGGGTCGTCAAGCACGTTGAATCACATGAACAGGTGGAATGCTGGGACTCCTTGAAGAATTCGAACGCCATGGGAGTGGCTCGAAACAGGAACAACAACTGGGTGGCGACGGGATGGCTGATCTACTTCGCCGTCGTTGTGGATCCCAATCAGGTCAGCCCTCATCAATGCAATGGACAACAGAAGGAGCAGCGACGTCCATGGGCGGTGGACTGCAGCAACATCAAGGTCGGCATCGAGCAAGCAGGGGCAAATCAGAACAACTTGTCCTTCGGAAGCTGCAGCTCGTCACAAAGCTACTGGTGGTGTCAATAGGCTTGGCTCGTCTCATGACCGGTTCATGGCTATGCACAGCAGACTCGGCTGGCCAGCTCGGTACGTCGCGGGGTTGTGCTTCGGCCAAAGATTCCCTCAACGAACCTGCAAAATAGAAACGTGGCTGGATCAGTGTCGAGGGAAAGTAGCAGCTTCGTCGAAGATCCACAGGACTGCTGACGTGGGCTGGTGTCGTTGTGGTTAGCGTCGCCAGGCGATCCAGCAAGAAGCCACTCGTTGTGTCAACAGGAGGCGATAGGGATCGGAAAAAATAACTGTTAATCGTTGAAGAAATCGGGTTCGCCGAGAACCCAGCTTTTCATATGGGACTCCTCGATCAGCAATCGGAGGTGTCGCGGTTCCTGATGCTGTGAAGAATCGGCAAGTGGGTCAACTTCGCGCGTATGTGGGGCTCTCTTCCAACCGTGGACTAAGTTTTTCGCGAGCACTCTGTACAGAAGCTTACTCTCACGATTTTTCCCCCAATTCAGTGTATGACCATTTATTCAATTGTGTGGGCCCCTCCCTTTTTGTCTATTGTGAGCCTGCTTTTATAGCGTCCGACTCTTCACTTCAAAACAGGAAATATGAATATACCAAAGAATTCAAATCCCCACCTTCTTGGGAGAGATAGGAGGGAAACGTGTAAGTTTTGGGAGTGGGTTTCGATTCCCACGCTTTGCAAGAAGCAGGGCAAAAGTCTAAGTGTAAGTGTTGAGTAGGAATAGAATATGACTGATATAAAAAAATAAATATTTTACCAAAGAAAGCCACCTACTGACTTCCCTCTTTTGTGAGGCTCTGTCCTTTTTTCTTTCCTTTGTATGCATTGCGAATCCATGTGTCCTCATTGAAGAATATTTTTTTTAAACATTCCTTCCCATGCGCTAATCCTTTCTTGCCTTTTTCTGATGTCTTTGTCCGCACGTTTACATTCACAGGAGCAGCAAGAAATTTTTTTTTACATTGGATCGTCCATTCATTTTATTATTTTTAATAACTCACCAACATTGCCAAAAATCCTTGATTGTAATAGAATTTTTTTCAGATTCCGAATCTCACAAAAATGAACTCGCAATATCACCTTCCCACGCTTGCCATATATGAATAGATTGCATAAGTATACGAAAAATCCACCATCATATTATCGAAAATATCAAATCGTCATTTCTCATAAGTTAATTTTCAATGATCAAAGAATAATGGGCTTGGGCCAATTCCCTCTTTTTGTGAGCTTAGTCCAATGCATCAAATTAAAGCTCAAACCATAAATTCAAACACATCCGTTACCAGTCCAATGCAAATGCAATAATAAACAATACTCTTAAAACTATATGATACGCAATTTAATTCTACTTTTTCTTAGGGTTTAATAATTAATCCCCATTTTTTTATGCAATAAATAAATGATTAAGTCGCCAAAATTTAGGTGTCAATATATATCCAAAGGGGCCTCAGTTGTACATATCGCATCCGCTGTCCTGGCTAACGGCTACCAGCTAGTAGAGCCTAGCATCATTCTTAGCATTAATAACAGCGGGCTAATCCGCTCACCTCGTCGTCTATCTCTCATGATTACAGCCGGCATGGCCGTTGCAGTTGACCATAGCGTCACCTTTTTTCATCTTCGTATTGCAGCAGCGGCTGGAGTATGAAAATGGAAACTTTCGTGGGAGAAAGATGAAGAGGAGAATTGAACGCCGCGGTCTTCGTAGGTTCAAAAGTGGAGTGACGCATATAAAAAATTTCTAGCCGATTAAATGAAGGTTTAAAGTTGCCCCCCTTTAGCTTGAGAGGATCCTAATCAGTTGATATTTGGTGATGTTATCGGATTCGACAAGAGAACTATCAAACTCTAAATTCAAGATGCATCCACGGAGTTCGACAATCGTGGGTCTTACCCAACGTATTAGTCAGCCAGTGTAATTTCTGTTCACAATCCACATCAAACCCCATTGATCTAGATTTATCAATCTTTCAAACTATAACTACTCATGTTAGTGATGTTGGAAGAAAATTGTGTAACTATCCGAGAAATTATCAAAACAGTTCTAATGGCTCCCCGCTGGCAGAGCCTAGCATCATTCTTAGCATTAATAACAGCCGGCGTGGCCGGTGCAGTTGACGGTAGCGTCACCTTTCCTCATCTTCGTACAGCAGCGGCGGCTGGAATATGAAAATGGAAACTTTCGTGGGAGAAAAATGAAGAGGAGAATTGAATGCCGCGGGTCGCCTTCGTAGGTTCGAAAGTGGTGTGACGCATATAAAAAATTTCCAGACGCTTAAATGAAGGATTTAAAGTTGGCCCCCTCTGGCTTGAAAGGAGCCTAATCAGTTGAATTTCGGTGATGTTATCGGATTCGACGAGAGAACTATCAAACTCGAAAGTCGAGATGCATCCGCATAGTTCGACTATCATGGGTATTTCGATAATTTCCCAACGTATTAGTCGGCCAGTGCAATTTCTGTACACAATCGACATCGAACCCCATTGATTTATATTTATCAATCTTTCAAACTATAACTACTCATGTTAGTGACGTTGGAAGAAAATTGTGTAACAAACCGGAAAATTATCAAAACAATTCTAAACATATTATAATTGTGTCAATTCAGTTCTAAACCTATTGTATTTGTACCAATTTAGTCCATTTGGCCAATTTTGTCTTGCCAGTATTGACGTGGACACCGACCAATGCTGACGTGGCTTTTTTTTGTGTGGAATTTTTCCTTTTTTTTTCCTATTTGTTTTTGTTATTATTATTTTTTCCTTTTTCCTCTGCCTAGTTGCTGGAGTAGGCAACGGCTAAGGCCAATGAGGTCGACATCGTTAGCCACGGGTGAGGCTCGTGCTCACCATCATTAGGCAATGGCTAGCCACATCATGGCTAGGTGAGCTCAACCTTGCCCATAGTCCTAGCAAGGCATGACCTTGCTAGATCTAGGTGAGGGTGAGGGCGGTGAGGTCAATGTTGCCCAACCATGGTGAGGCTAGGTCAAGGCATGACCTCTCCCAGTGACGGCGAAAGCAAGCTTCACCAATGGCCGATGATCGGCTAGAGGAAGAAGGAAAGAAAAAAATGAAAAAAAAATAAAAGAAAATATTTAAAAATTGCCACATCACATTGGCCGAATAGCTAGTGCCGACCAATGTCCACGTTAATACCAGCTGATCAAAATTAACCAAATGAACTGAATTGACACAAATACAAAAGGTTTATAACTAAACCAGCAAAAAAAAAAAGGTTTATGACTGAATTGATAAACTTATATTAGATTTATGACTGTTTTGGTAATTTTCCCCGTAACAAACGGATTACGCATACCATCTATCACATAGAATCCCTCTCTCAAGACCCAAAAACTTTTAAGCTACTCTTAAAATTAGTACTTAGGCATCGAACCTATATATATATATCCGCACACACTACAAATTAAGACACCAAACCACATCCAAAATGGAGGTCGTAGTGGTATCCAGGGAATTCGTGAAACCATATAGTCCCACACCAAACCACCTCAAAATCCATAAGCTGTCTCTTCTTGATCAGTTCGTCCCTACTCTTTACGTTCCCTTGGTCCTTTTCTACACCATCGAAGAAGCTGATCGAGCCGCCACAACACCCTCACGCATGATACAACTTCTGAAGCAATCTCTGTCCGAAACTCTACCGCTGTTCTATCCCCTGGCGGGGAAGATCAACGGCGACGGCCTCTCCATCGAGTGCGATGACGAGGGCGTTCTCCTTGTCGAGGCCAGGGCTGACTTTGCCCTATCGCGGCTACTCCACCGGCCAGACTTCGAAACGGTCAGGAAATTCCTGCCTTGCGCCGCTGCATGGAGGAGAGCAGAAGTGGGAGATCGTGTGGCGATGGTTCAAGTGACGGCCTTCCCCTGTGGCGGTGTTGTGATCGGCGTGCTCATTTCGCACGCGGCAGCCGACGGGGCCTCTTTCGCCACTTTCCTCAAAGGTTGGGCAGCCGCGGCCCACAAAACCGGCGAAGCACCGCGTCCCAGCTTTGATGCACCCACTTTGTTCATCCAAAACAAAGCATTCTCCGACGAGGATACCTTCTTTGGCGTGTGTCCTGTCAACAGAGGCAGGTACAGAAATGACAAAATTCTGATATGGTAATGCTTGCCAGGGAAAAGATGATTAAGAAAACCCTAAGTTTTATCTTGGTAACTTTTCGCATCCTCTATTTTTGAAAATATACCGTTTTGCATGCCAATTCTCTTTTTACTTAGAATTTTTCATCGGTATATATTATAGTTTTATCACGAATGTCATATTTCTATCCACATTAGTGATGTCATACTTTTAGATGTCACCCCGACAGAAAAATAAAAAAGCTAAATGAAAAACCCTTCTCTCGAACTAAGCTTCCCAGCATCACAATCTAATTTTCGTTAAGTCTCGAGAAGAAGCACTCAACGTGATGACCATTTGAATATGGAAATCCACTTATAAATAAATGTAAAAGCCCTCTTCCATCTATCAAGTTGAGATCTTCTATCTATCTAAAATATTCTTGATAATGCTTACATCCTTTGTATTATAGTGTTGGCATAGAGTTGGCCGATGCTTATTCCCTAGATATTGTCATTGTTTCTTCTCTAAGATTCTACTTTCATGACTTGGGGGACTTCTATCCCCACACAGCATTGCTCCGTCAGGCTTTCAGCCATTGCGGACCATTCCCCGCTGCCGATGTTCTTTTAGATAGAGATCCGAATCCTAGAAGGCTTTTAGAAGTAGCCCCCGCGTTCAAGAGGAAACAAGAGTGTTCAGGTAGTAACTATGAGGATGATCTCTAGCTACTAATGAACCGTGCTTCATGGGTCCTCTTCCATGTAGTGTATGACTTAGGATGTACGAGATTTACATAGATCTCTACTAAGACAAGACGAAACCATCCAAATGCTCGAACTTTGAAGAACAGGTAATTTGCATTGCGCAAACATTTCGTAAGTAAAGGTGCAATCTTCCATTGCTTTAAAGTTTATAATAAGACACTTGGAAATTCTCTTTCCAATCAGATGAGTTTGGATTCATAACAGTATTGCCTGAAGTTTTTCTATTGCGTACAAATGCGTAACATTTGGGGATATAGTTACATAAGAGGAACACTTAATTATTGTGCTCATTTCGTAACATTAGGACTGACCATCGAGCCGTGCCAACCCACCGTGCCGAGCCTAGTCATAGACTGCCCGGTCCTTTTTTTTTTTAAACATTAAAAAAAAATATTTTTTGTATAAAATATTAATTATTGTGCTCATTTCGTAAATCATTAGTAGTTGTGACATGATAGCAAACTAGCAATAATTAATGCATTTGATGTTGCGTTTTATTTATTTTTGTTAAATGGTAAAGATCACGTTGAAATAAATTTAGCGTAAAGAATAAGTGATATATAATTACGCATACATCATTTTAGTTGATCAATATTGGCATCACCCTTTCAAGGTATGGTACGAGGAGACTCGTGTTCGACGCATCGGCCATGGCAAGACTCAAGGCCAAAGCAGCTAATGTGGGAGTGCAAAACCCGACTCGCGCCGAAGTCGTCACGGCTTTGATGTGCAAATCTCTCACGGCCACAATGACCAAGGTATCCGGCCTCGACAAACCGGTGGTGTTTACCAACGCCGTGAACCTCCGCAAAAGAGCCGCCCCGAATTTCCACGATGACTCAATGGGGAACTATGTATGGCTGCCACCTATCCTATGCCCGCTCGAAAAGAAGGATCATGACGGCCTGCCCAGCCTCATTGGCTGGCTCCGGGAAGCGAAGAGCAAAATAGACGGCGAATTCGTGAGAAGCTTGGAAGGCGACGGCGGATTTAATGTGCTACAGGACGCCCTTGGGGAAATGAGGGAGTCTCTAGCCCGCACGGATCGACTCGTAACGTTCTCGAGCTGGTGTAACTTTGGTCACTACGAGATCGACTTCGGGTGGGGGAGGCCGGCATGGGTGAGCCCGGTTGGTTTCCCGGAGGAATCGGGAAACTTGATCGTGAACACCGTGCTTCTGTTGGACACGAGGTGCCGCAAAGGAGTCGAAGCGAGGGTTTCCATGGACGAACAAGAGCTTGAAGTGCTGGAACAAGACGAGGAGCTGGCAGAGTACGCTTCCATAAATCCACCTGTTTCGGAGATCGAGGATTGATGATCGTCTACGGTCTCGTTCTCCATGATATGAGCTCGTTCAAGCCTTTTAATTTTGTGTTTCGGGTTACTGCAAAAGGAAGTCTTCGTCTTCATATGAACAAAGTAGAATTGTTAAAATAAACCAGAGTATGCCATTCCTTGACTTGAAGAAAAATAGATCGATCTAATTATAATAAGCTATCTATTGAAATGCCATATCTTCTTCTCTATGACCTATTTCAATATAGCATTTTTTAATGAGATTAAGCGACCAATAGGTATAATCTACCCTCTTAGAGGCTAGAGAAATGACCTAGTAAATCCTAATCAATAGTGTATTAATTGGGCCTATCTCATTACGGATTTCAGTTAAACACAATTGCTTACACTTTACTGCTCAACTAGGGTTGTATTAATAGATACCAAAACCTAATTCAATAAAATCACTTTAGAATTTAATATATATTGAAATATCGATTAACCCGATTATTTAAAATAGAAAATTAATTAATTAATGTAAGCCTGTATTATAAGAAATTTCCAACACATCAGAGTCATCGAGTTCATCCTATAAGACCTTCAATTTGGTGTAATATTCCACCAACGAAAGTCCCCATTAGCTCCATCTCCAGTTTTGATTTAGTTGATGTCAGGTCTATCCTGAGCAAATCTCTCCTTCTGCTCATCACACAGTTGCTTTGTGTATGCCACGCTTCCTTATAGACTCTTGTGGAGAGAATTGAAAACCCAAAAGTTATCAAGGAATTACAGATGTCCCTCGCATCAAATCTGGCTGTTGTTGGATCTAGTTTTTATAGCGATTTGTCTGTACACCTGATTTTGCCCTCAAACATGTTTAAATCTATAAAAATTTTTGATCTTTCTCACTATCTTCATGAAAAGACATCGACTTGCTACTCTAAAGCCATTCTTGATCCATGTTGGAAAGCGGCCATGGCAGATGAATTTAATGCCTTCGTCATTAATCACACTTAGGATCTTGTATCACTTGATCCTTCTAAGAATTTTTTCGGTTGTAAATTGGTTTTTAAGGTCAAGTAAAAATCCCATGGAACTATTGAACGCTTCAAAGCTTGGCTCATTGTACATAGATTTAAGCAACAAGTGCGATTAGACTATGATGGATTTATAGCCCAATTGTTAAACCCACTACAATTCAGGTTGCCCTCTCCATTGCGATTTCTTTCATAATGAGTCATATGTCAACTTGATGTAAAAATGCCTTCTTGCATGGCATCCTTATTGAGGAAGCTTACATGTAACGACCTCTTGGGTTTTCTCATCATGAGTTCTTTGATCACGTGTGCCGTCTTCGAAAAGCTGCCCATGAATTAAAACAAGTTTCATGTGCATTGTTCATCACTTTAGCAAATTTTTATTATCTTTTAATTTCAGGGCAAGTAAGGTTGATCCTTTGCTCTCTCTCTACATAAATATTTATAATTATATGTTGATGATATCTTTGTCACTGGTGACACTCTTAATTTATTACAATTTTGGATTGTTCAACTTGGTCGAAAATTTGTTATGACAGATCTTAGACCATTTTACTATTTCCTTGGTGTTGAGTCTCATAACTGCTCTAATGGTATGCTCTCATTTCAAGCCAAGTCTATTGATGACCTTTTACACAAGTTTGACCTCTTAAAGTTAAGTTTGTGTCTCCTCCTTGGCCTTGAAGACTTTGTTGTCTGCTAACAATGGTGAGCTTCTGGCTTTTGCAAGGTTGTATTGACAGATGGTTGGTGCACTATAGTATCTATCCATGACTAGACCCGATGTTAATTTTGTTGTCAACTTGATTGACATTCATACATCAACTCGGATTACCCCATCTCCAGCCTATCAAATGTATGCATAATTAGTGGTTCGAGAGAACTCGCTGACAACACTAAAGAAATTTAACTAGGAAATCTATACCTAACTTCCCTCTAACTCTCCCTTCTCCACCTCTGTCACGACCCCACTTTCTTTTGCCCTTGCCTTGCACCTCTCTTGCGGCTCGCTTCACACTACCGTCGCACCATCGCTGCCTTCTCCATCGCTCCCATATTTTACTCTTGGCAAGCGACCTCCGGTCAAAGGTTTCTAGAGTCTAGGGACTTCAAATGCCCTACATTGGTGCCACCGAAGAAAGAGAGAGAGAAAAAGCCAGTGACGATGGACCGAGTAGACACAGAGGATGCGGGCTATAGCGTCGCGTGACTCGAGCATACTTTGGGAAAAAGAAATAAAGGTAATGAAGAAGGAAAAAAAATTGGGCGAAAAATAGGCATTGCCCTTATCTATCACTTCAGTCTTGTTTGATAACGTTTCTATTTTTCCAAATTTTTGTTCTTTTGTTCTCCATATCAATAAAAAAAGAACAAAAATCCATTTTGTAACGTCAATTAATTTTTATTTCCCTGGAATAGAAAAGTTGTCGGGGAGCAGATTTAGAACATAAACAAGAGGTAGAAAAAAGTAACTTCTTACTCTTGGGAACAATTTATGGAAATAAATTATTTTCTCTTTTCTTTTTTTTCATTTCTTCTTATTTCCCGACCGCCACCCCCTTTGCTGCTTTCCATCGTCAACCACTGCCGCCGTCACCCACCGTTGATGACTGTTGATGCTGTCGCCAGTCGGCTGGTTAATCAACCGACAGCAGCTGTCACCAACCGCCTACCTTCGGCTATCGTCGACCGTCACCACCAATTGTTGACCCCCGTTGGCAATGATCGTCGATGATGCTGACCACTCCATGGCGTCGGTGGCGGTGGGTGGTGAGTGGCAGGTGATGTCATCAATAGTCATCAGTGGTAGGTGGCATCGTTGACGGTCATTAGCAGCGGGGTTGGCGGCAGGCAGCAATGGTTGACGGCGACTGGAGATCGGCGGTGGGTGGCGGTAAGGAAGAATAAGAAAAAAATTAAAAGAACTACGTTACAATTTTTTTTTGTAAATCGTACCAAACACATTCCTATTCTTTTTCCATTTTGTGAATATAAATTTTGTATAATTGCCAAACGCATTCTTTTATTGAGAAATTGTTCGAGGGAATATAAAAAGATTATTTCTGAAAAGAAATTGTTCTCCGGAATAGAAGCATTACCAAACGGACCCTTCGCCTCTTCCCTTCTTTCGCTTTTACCTTTTTTTCTTTTTCTTTTTTTTTTGCAATTTCATAAACTCTTCTCTTAATATTTAAAGTGATGGGAGAATGGTAATAATTCGAACAATATCGAATCGAAGCAGCGGAATAAAATAATCTCCCATCTTGTGTAAACCTAATAGGAATCGATATAGTAGAGTAAAATAAATACCAAGCGCGAACACAAGACGATTTTTTTACGTGGAAAACCTCCTCGATGTGAGGAGATAAAAAACCACGGGACCGGAGTCCACCTGAAAATCTTCACTATCAATAAAATTGTTCTTCTCTAGCAAATACTAGAGGTACATAGCAGCAAACACCTCAAGAACATAATTCTTGGCAATACACATGAACTTCACAAGAGATCAAGGATAAATCGACCAAAAACGCAGGTTTTGATCAATCCACGAAAAACCTTATGTATGGAGCTTCAAACGAAAATCAAACCGTTCAGATTCATAAAATTGCGCCACGAACATGCTGACAAAATTTCAGCTCAATCGGACCACGAATCGACCTCCGACGCCAGCTTGATGTAAATCAGATATTGCCCAAAACCCCGATTTTCTGCTTTCTCTTTTTCTCTTGTTACTTATTTCCTTTTCTCTTTACTCTTTTATATAAATAGTGAGAAACCCTATTTCCTCATATAACTTATTATATGGGCTCAAGCCCTTTTTGGGCTTGCAACTCATTGGGCTTCCTCCACATAGGAGTGAACCCAGCTAACAAATCTCCCCCTCACGACAATGTGGAGGGATTCACCATCCCTGCTATCAAACGGCAATGTTCAAGCTTCTCTCTTGGTAGAGTCTTCGTCATCATATCGGAGCCATTATGATCCGTATGAATTTTCTCAAGTTCCAACAACTTTTCATCTAGAACATCCCTTATCCAATGATATCTAACATCAATATGTTTCGATCTAGAATGAAAAGATGAATTCTTACCAAGATGAATTGCGTTTGATTATCACAAAATAGCACATACCTCTTTTGCTTGAACCCAAGTTCTTCTAAGAACTTCTTCATCCATAGCATCTCTTTACTAGCTTCATCACTACAATAAATTCAGCTTCGGTTGTAGAAAGTGCAACACACTTCTGCAATCTTGACTTCCATGACACAGCTCCACTAGCAAAAGAAATCAAATAACCAGAAGTAGATTTACGAGTATCAATATCTCCTGCCAAGTCGGAATTTGTGTATCCAACTAACTCAAGTTTCCCGGTCCCGAAACTGAGTTTCAAATTTGAAGTTCCTTGAAGATACCTCATAATCCACTTCACTGCATTCCAGTGCTCTCTACCTGGATTTGACAAATAACGACTAACAACGCCAACTGCATGCACCAAATCTGGGCGTGTACATACCATCGCATACATTAAGCTTCCTACAACTGAAGCATATGGAATACTTTCCATATCTTTCTTCTCTTTATCAGTCGTAGGACTTTGCATCATATTTAACTTAAAGTGGGCAGCAAGAGGAGTACTAACCACTTTAGCCTTGTCCATGTAAAATTTCTAAAGGATCTTTTCGATATATTTCTCTTGCGACAAAAATAACTTCTTAGCATCTCTATCTCGGGTAATTCTAATGCCAAGAATTTGCTTCGCCAGCCCAAGTCTTTCATGGCAAAAGACTTGCTCAATTGTTTCTTCAATAACTCAATTCTTGAAGCATTCCCGCCAACAATCGCATATCATCAACATAAAGCAAAAGAATAATAAAGTCATCATCAGAAAATTTTTGGACAAACACACGGTTATCCGAGGAAGTCTTCTTATAGCCTGTTCTGTCATAACGACGCAAATTTCTTATACCATTGTCTCGGTGCTTGTTTTAGGCCATAGAGACTTTTCTTCAATTTGCACACATAATCCTCTTTCCCTTTCACTTTGAAACCCTCAGGGTTGTTCCATGTATATCTCTTCCTCCAAGTCACCATGTAGGAAGGCTGTTTTAACATCCATTTGCTCAATTTCTAAATCTAGGCTAGCTACCAAGCCTAGTACCACACGGATAGAAGACATTTTTACTACCGGAGAAAATATATCATCAAAATCAATACCCTTTCTCGATCGAATCCCTTAACAACCAATCTAGCTTTGTACCGTGGTTGTAAAGTATGTTCATCTTGCTTCAACCTATATACCCACTTGTTCTTCAAAGCTCTTTTACCTTTAGGTAACTTCACCAAGTCAAAAGTATGATTATCATAAAGTGACTGCATCTCATCTCGCATAGCATCGAACCAATTGCTTTTGTACTCATCTTCTATTGCTTCTGCATAACACTCTGGTTCACCTGCATCAGTCAATAATACATACTCATCTTCAGAATACCTGGTGGAAGGTTGTCGGTCTCTAATGGATCTCCGGACTGGAACATCCAGTGGAACATCTAATTGAGCCTCTGGTTCAGGAATAGTATTATCTATTTCAACATGTTCAGGAACATGTTCGTTATTTGGAACATTGACTTCATGTTGCTCTTCATCAACCTGTGTAGGGATATTTGTAAGAGGAACTGGATCTAAATCAACCAGATTATCACTAACCTGTGGTACTGAAATCATCTTCGATTTCTCAATATCCTCTATTGTTTGATCTTCCATAAACACAACATCTCTGCTTCTTACAATTTTCTTTTCAAGTGGATCATAAAATTTATAGCCAAGCATATCCTGTCCATAACCAATAAATATGCACTGTCGTGTTTTCCATCTTTGGGAATATGCACAAATGCTTTGCACCCAAAAACACGCAAATAATCATAAGAAACTTTTTTGCCTGTCCAAACTCTATTAGGAACATCAAACTCTAAAGTAATGCATGGAGTACGATTTAATATATGCACAACTGTACTTAAAGCCTCACCCCAAAAGGATCCAGGTAGTTTTGACTGTGAAAGTAAGCATCTTACCCTTTCAACCAATGTTCTGTTCATTCTCTCAGCTAAGCCATTTAACTGAGGCGTCTTTGGAGGTGTCTTTTGATGTCGAATACCTTGTTGTCTGCAATATTCATTAAAAGGTCCAATATACTCTCCCCCGTTATTAGTTCTAATGCATTTCAATTTCTTTACAGTCTATCTCTCAATTGAAGCTTGAAATTGCTTAAAAGCATCTAACACTTGATTTTTAGTTTTCAAGGTATAAATCCAAATTTTCCTTGAAAAATCATCTATGAAGGTAACAAAATAAAGAGAACCACCAAGTGATTTTGTTTTCGTAGGACCGCAAACATCAGAATGCACTAAATCCAATATACCTAGCTTTCTTGAAGGAGGGGAGCTTTTAAATGCAACTCCGTTATGTTTTCCCCGCTAAACAAAGAGCACACTTCTTTAGTGCTGAACTTTTCAATCCTGAAAGGAGCTTCTTCTTGGCCAATATTGACAAACCCTTCTCATTGATGTGACTGAGCCTCTTATGCCATAACTCAGCTGCATCTTCGCTATCTACTGCATTAATTTTGTCTGTGGACAACTTTGCCTGCATAATGTATAACGAAGAATATTTTTCACCTCTAGCCACAACAAGAGAACCTTTGGTAAGTTTCCATTGACCATTACTGAAGGTGCTGCAATACCCCTCATCATCCAACTTGCCTGTAGAAATCAAATTCAAGCGGATATCAGGTATATGTTTAACATTATTCAATACTAACCTTGTGCCATTGCTGGTTTCTAGGCACACATCACCGATGCCTACAGCTTGAGCTAGTCCATTGTTTCCCATCTTCACAGATCCGAAGTCACCTGACCTATATGATGTAAAGAAATCCCTACGAGATGTAGCATGAACGGATGCACCACTATCAATTACCCAACTGGTCTCATGAGAAACAAAATTCACCACATCACCATAAAAAATAGTGAGAAAGTCTTCTTTAAGTGCAGCGACACGATTGTCATCACTATCATCATCACTTTTCTTCTCTTTACCTTTCTCCTTTTGTTTCTCCCTTTTTAACTAGCGACAAAACCTCTGAATATGTCCATTCTGATGACAATAATGGCACTCAACATTAGCAAATTTATTATACTTACCTCTGCTTTTGTCTCGACTTTTATCTCTATTTCTCGGACCTCGAGACTCACTTCTCCCCCTTTTCTCAACAACCAAGGCATCAAAATGTGAAGAGGACGATCCCTGTGTCTTCCTTCTCATCTCTTCATTCAAAATACTACTCTTGGCCAAATCCATGGTAATTGTACCATCCGGGGCAGAATTAGACAAAGATGTTCGGAACGTCTCCCATGAGTCTAGCAAAGTACCAAGCAACCATAGTGCTTGTATCTCATCATCAAACTTGATTCCCATCGCAGCCAACTGATTTATAATTCCTTGAAAATAATTTAAATGATCGATCAAACGAGTACCATCATGATATCTCAGAGCCATCATCTGTTTTATCAAAAATAACTTATTATTCCCAGTCTTTCGAGCATATAATTGTTCGAGCTTATCCCATAAACTGCGTGCATGTGTTTCCTCAATAATATGGTTCAAAACATTATCATCTACCCACTGCCTGATATAACCACACACTTGACGATGAAATATAGACCATTCAACATCGGTTTTATTCTCTAGTTTCTCCTCAGCAAATACAGGCAAATAAAAATCTTTCACATATAAAAGATCTTCCATCTTCCCTTTCCAAATATGATAATTCGAACCATTCAGTGTAACCATTCTACTCATATTCGTTTCCATTGTTTAACACAAGGCAGAAAAATCAAGCAATAACCTGATGCTCTGATACCACTCTGATGGGAGAACGGTAATAATTCGAACAATATCGAATCAACGCAGCGGAATAAAATAATCTCCCATCTTGTGTAAACCTAATAGGAATCGATATAGTAGAGTAAAATAAATACCAAGCACGCGAACACAAGACGATTTTTTTACGTGGAAAACCTCCTCGATGTGAGGAGATAAAAAACCACGGGACCGGAGTCCACCTGAAAATCTTCACTATCAATAAAATTGTTCTTCTCTAGCAAATACTAGAGGTACATAGCAGCAAACACCTCAATAACATAATTCTTGGCAATACACATGAACTTCACAAGAGATCAAGGATAAATCTGACCAAAAACGCAGGTTTTGATCAATCCACGAAAAACCTGATGTATGAAGCTTCAAACGAAAATCAAACCGTTCAGATTCGATAAAATTGCGCCACGAACATGCTGACAAAATTTCAGCTCAATCGGACCACGAATCGACCTCCGACGCCAGCTTGATGTAAATCAGATATTGCCCAAACCCTAGATTTTTTCGCTTTCTCTTTTTCTCTTGTTATTCTTTTTCCTTTTCTGTCGCTACCTCTTTTTATATAAATAGTGAGAAACCCTATTTCCTCATATAACTTATTATATGGGCTCAAACCCTTTTTGGGCTTGCAACTCATTGGGCTTCCTCCACATAGGAGTGAACCCAGCTAACAAAAAGTTCAGAGACTTGATTGAACAAATAAAGAACGCTCAAAGACTCGAGTGGGGCTCCTCTATCATTCATGTCAATTTTCACCCACCTAATACTAATTGCCCCGTCTCTATATGATTCAAAGAGACTCAATTAAAATATACCCTTTTGTTCTTTCTCGCACACACAAGCACAATCTGTCATTAATAAAAAGGCGACCGCGGTACCCCAACTCCAAGTCCGGTTCGGGTGAACGTTATGAGTTACTTTCGTTATCTTCAACGTGAAAGCCAATGGTCGAAAGCGAAAGAGAGAAAGGGAAACGTTGAGAGTGGGGTAACATAAACTTTTCATAGGCTTGAAAACTTCAATAAACGGGTCTCGCGTAACAGTCACTTCATGACGGCTAATAGACAGAGACACTATTGAGACAGTTCAGTAGATTTGGCAAAACAATTAATGAAATCGCGTCTGGCTAATGTTCTGCATTTTTTTCTACTTAGTTTAAGTTTGTGGTTGAAGGCATTTTGGATTTTTCTAGACTCAAAATAGTCCAAACTTTCGTTATACAAACATGTTGGCAGGAAAGCGAAAAATTGTGTTTTGCCTCCAAAATAGCTTAACTAGAGAGGCCTTAACACTTAAAATCGGATGAAAATTTTCTGGAGTAAGAATTCAGAGACATATGAAAATCTTGTCCAATTGCCATTCGAGATTGACCAAAATGTCTCTAACAAGGGAAATGCCTTTTTAACGAGTGTTCCAAGTCACTTATTTGGCAACTAATGATAATAATATTACAATTTGCAATGCATCAATTGCTCATCTATCATGTACAATTTATATATTGAAAAATCAATTATTTCGAATAAAGTATAATTAATTAGTGCTTCAAGGACACTTGTTAGCAGGATTGTAAAGAAAGTTATCTCGGAAATTCAATCTTGACTTTATAGCTCTCCCCTCTACATCCCCATCATCGCCCCGCTTCCCTTTGCCCTTGCCTTGCATCACCGTTGCCGTTTGCTCCACCATCGTCGCACCTCCACCTCCGTAGTCCGTCTCTCCCTTTCTTTTTTTCTCATAACAGAGGCCTAGGGAAGTCACGAACAGTGGATCCACCTAGTCTAAGCAACCTCTGATCCAAGGGTTCCCCAGGCTAGGGACCAAAGATCCCCAGGGAGATAGGGAGAGAGAGAGAGAGAGTTTGACTTTCAATGTCAAATGTTAAGTGACGACATTAAACTAGGAATTAGATGCTTGGAGTTGGTTCCCAAACATGTGACTTAAGCTTCGCTAGACAACCTTATGAATTAGTCAACTACGCTAGTACAATACCACATCCCTTTTGCATGTAAAATGCAATATTCAATGTTTTAATCTAATTTATAGATATTTCTTTTTCCTTCTTTATCATTTTCTCGAAGGCATTTAATTTCGATCCAAGTTTTAGTTTGACTTTGACACGGTTGCTCGCAGCGCATCGCATCGAATCTGCCAAAAGCTGGAGATCAAAACCATATCATTGTCCAATTAACATATGGGAAAAACCTTATTTTATCCGCTTTGAACAAGTTAATACTGGAAAAAAAAGAAGAAGAAAGCATACTAATTAAATATGTAATTCATTGCTAGTTGTCATCAAAACTATATAAATTTCCATTTTATAAAACGCCTTGTCCGGTTGACTAACGTGCTGTCCGATCATGCTCTATAAGAAATAATACCGTTACAAGCAAAATTGTCACCATATACAGAAAACAATCTTCGCCGGCACCCGTTGACTTTCGTTCCTGATATTTTCGGAAATAAAGATTCGAAATTCCTCTTTTTTTTATTTTCCCCAGTTATCACATGGGGCGTACTTGCCATAAAATTGGAGAAAAAACTACGTTATTATATTTAGGTTGTCTTGGCAATTCCATCTCTAGGAGCAACTCTGGCGTGTTATTCACCGGGTGAAATCATAAATTTGTTGAAATACACGGGCGTCGGTTCATAATTTAATGGCTTGAAACTTCCGGGTAAAGGAGAACACTAGACACATGCAATGAATGGCTATATTAATCGACGAATTATGGGGACATATTCTCTATAATTTGTTATTAGTCTCGCTAACGTGTAATTAGCCTTCCGGTAGTCCACCTGATCCAGATAAGACATTCGCTAATATAATCGCTAAGGACGAAATAATCCCACCGAACTTGGATGGCCTATGTAAATCTGCAATTATGAGCTTCCCCACATATAATTATTATTATCTTCTTTTCCCTTAGGTAAACAAACAGATGCAAGTCCAATGAGACTACTCAACACACAACAAACCTCTAACTCTTAGCAAAAGTTTAACTCCAATGGGTAACTTAAATAACCAAAATGCGTTACATCATAGCATTCCAAGTTGGCGATGTGCATCAGTCCAGGTCCAATTTGAAAACTGGATCAAATCAAATTAGTCAATTCTGAGTAGTTCTCGATTTCAAAATTATGGAATTAGGAATAATTGATCCAGTTTCCGATTCCACATAAGGAGTCGGATCACTAGGACTGGATTGATGGATCAGTCAAAATTTCTTAATTTTTTTTATCTTTTATTTTGAAGTAAACCTTTTTTTTCTTTTAATATTGGGAAATTTCCAAATATAGACAATAGAATAAACAAAAGAAGAAAAAACCACTGGTTTTGGACCAACTCTAGGATTGGATCAGACCAATCAATCCAGCTTCTAGTTCCACAAATGAGAATTCGACCTTGTCGAGTTGGGTCAGTTGTTCAGTTCCAGATTCTAGATTGGGAATAGACCCACCCTGAAACTAATCACCCATATTTCGAGTGAGTTTGAGTGTCGAGATAACAAAAACCTTTGTCCTCCGTAGCTTCTGAAAGCCCACGAAAGCTCGCTCATCCTCTCCACTAAGTCATCATCAACTCTTTTGCTAATCATGCACCGGCAATGGCGAACTGCTCAACAATCCTCTTCTCTATACCTAGAAGGCGAAGGCCCTCTAATATGGTATACCTACTTCAGTAGGACCTTCACCTATGTGGACACGTTCTAGACACCCCATCGCAACGATTAAGTTATTGTCAAGTTGGAAAGTGGTAGAACGTGATGAAACTTGGGCCATCATGCAAGGAGGAACCGAGTCTTCACTAAGACACATTCATACACACATTGTCTAATGGATAACGTTTGTATTTATAGAGTTTATCTACTAGCTGTTACAGTAATTATATGGACTAATTTAAAATATTTTGAATTTTGAATTAGTCTGTTAACCTAATAACTACGGTAATAATTACATGAAATAAGAATGGACTAATTCAAATACTTTGAATTAGTCTGTTATAGTAATAGCTACAGTAATAATTAAATAAGAAAGTCAGTAACTAAATTTGAAAAGAGTTATGCATAGTTATCCTTAACAAGCCCCCACACGTTGAAGGTGGTCTTTTGGATGATCTTCAACTTGGATTTGAGTATAGCATGGTGACACCGTATAAGAGACTTGGTGAAGATATTTGTTATTTGATCACATGTGGATATGAAGTGAACCTCGAGTTTGCATAGTGACAATGGCGGACGAAGTGAACGTCTACCTTAATATGTTTTATTCTAACATGAAAAAGTGAATTCACCATAAGATACGTTGCCCTTTGGTTGTTGCACCAAAGGATATGGGATCTTAATTGAGATATGCCTAATTCTTGTAACAGTGATTGCAACCATAACACTTCTACCATGGCGTTTGCCAATGCTCGATACTCATATTTGGTTGAGGGACGTACAATGGTAAGTTGCTCTTTGGCTAATCAAGAAATTAGATCTTGACCCATATAAATTGCATAACCTCCTATTGAGCATCTATCAATGGGCAACTGGCCTAGTTCGCATCATTATACGCATTAAGTTCTGTTGTGGTTTGGGAACTGATGAGTAATTCATGCAAAACGTTTTCCTCTAAGTAGCATATAATCTATTTCACCATACTCCAGTGGTCTTTTCTTGGTTCTTTTAAGGACTGGCAAACTTTGGTTATCGCATATAAGAGATATCTGGCTGAGTTAGGTGGCATATTGAAGAGCTACTACGATGCTCCTATTCAAATTGACATCTTCAAGTGGCTTACCCTGATTGATTAAACTAGTATTTATAACCATGGGTGTGAGAATTGGTTTAACACCATCCATTTTGGTTCAGCGAAGGAGATCTCTAATATACTTATGTTCTAACAGGAGGAGCCCTAATAGATGTTTAAGCACCTCGATTCCCATGAAGTAATTAAATCGTCCAAGTCCCGTATGAAGAACTCCTTATTTAAGCAGTTGATGGTCTCTTGAATAAATGTCGGATTGGACACTATAATAGTATGTTGTCAACATAGATGAGCATGTAAAGGGAGAAATTTGGCTGATGTAATATAAAGAGAGAAGTATCAGTTTTTGATCTAATAAATTCTAGGGATTCTAAAAAGATGCTCAACTAGTGGAGCCAAGCCTACGGTGCTTGTTTCAATCCGTATAAAGATTTTTGTAACTTGCATATATGGTTTGGCCTTTCTTTATCGATGAAGCCTTAAGGTTGAGCCACGTAGAGTTCTTCAGTCAAGTTAGTATTTAAAAATGTGTTACTAACATCCAACTATCGGAGTTTCCAATTTGTTTTTTTTTTTTTATGACCCTGGAACCACCGTAAGCCGACAGCCAGCGGTGCAAACCAAGGGGAGCACTAGCTCAAGAACCACCACCACGGCACTCCACTTAAGACCACTAGCAACCATGCCGGGATTCGAACTCCTCCCCTTTCATGAAATGGAGGGAGCTTGAGCCAACGCGGCCACCACATGGGGTGGTGGAGTTTCTAGTTCTTTGTCACAACTAATGAAATAATTGTATGGACAGTGGTTACTTTAACAATGGACTAAATGTTTCCATATAGTCGATACCTTCTTGTTGATTGTAGCCCTTGGCCACTAGGTGGGCTTTGTACTTCTATTTAACCATCTAGATGTGTCCTAACTCAATAAACCCATTTGGAGCCTACAAATTTTGCTTTGGGATTTGGTGGAACCAAAACCCATGTTCCATTCACAACAAAGCATTAAATTCTTCTAGCATCGTGTCCCTTCCTTTTTCATGTTTATTAGTTTCAGTGAAGCACCGTGGCTCTTCTGTAGAACTTATTTCAGTCAAGTTCATATCTAGCAACGGATATTTAGTGTTGAGCTTTGGGTTTTGATGCAGCCACATTAAATGGGTTCTTAGTTTTTCATAAACCAGATGTGGACATATCATAATAGCCTACTGTGGGGAGGCGTTTGAAAGGGCCTCATTAGAATAAGTACTAGCATCATACGAACTAGAAACCAACGTGTTAGATGTTAAAGCAATATTAGTATTTGATAATGTTGGCGATGGTTTTCTAAAGGTGGGTGTGGAGATGTTAGAGGGTGTGGTAGGGGCAATATATTACCATTAACACCATGGTTCGCATGGGAGGACATACTAGTGATGGAGTTCGTCAACCAAGGATGTGATTATGAGGATATTTCAGAAGAGTGTGAACCAAATGTGGCCAATGGAAACGTATTTTCAATAAAATGAGCATGTCTTGCAATATACACGCGTCCAATATTGTAATCTAAACAATAGTAACTGATATGCAATGGACTATATCCTAAGAACACACATTGGGTAGAATGGAATGAAAACTTATCTAAATTGTATGGCCTTAATAAAGGGAAAACAACACAACCAAATATTTTCAAAAACTTGTAATCCGGTTGTTGATGGAAAAGTGTTTGAAAATGTGAGATATTATTTAAAAGTGGCGTGGGTAATCTGTTAATAAGGTAAGTTGTAGTTTCAAAAGCATAAGACCAATACTTAAGGGGAAGAGATGCATGGGCCAATAACGTAAGGCCGGTGTCAACAATAAGGCAAATTTTTTGCTCAACTACTTCGTTCCACTTGTAAGTGTGTGGACATGCTACTCAATGCAAAATTTCATCTTCTAAAAAATTTTACTCAAGGTTACGTATTCCTCACCCCAATTAGACTATACAGCTTTGATGGATTTTCCAAACTATTTCTCAACCATGGTCTTGAATTTTTTTTAAATGTAAGGGACCGTAGACTGACTTTGAAGAGGATAGTACCAAGTATAACAAGATACTTAAAATCAGAAATAGAATCAATTGGAGTAGGTCCCCATACATCAATAAAAGAGGCATTTTACTAATGCTATGAGTGGGGGATAAGGGTGTTTTTATGAGATTTGCCTAATAAACAGGAAACACATTTGTTAAAATAAAATGTAAAACATGGTAAATTGTTTAAATGAATCAAAGAGCAAACTTTGCTTTGTTAGGGATCCATTCGGGTGTGCAAGGTGGTGGTAGTGACGGAAGTATCAAGTGAGATGGTTTTGACATAAGGATATGTGGTATAAAGACCCAAGAGCTGGTATAGTCCATCCTTAAGCGAACCTTGGAGTAGTGGTGTTGTGGTATGCAAATCTTTCACAACAAAGTGAAATAAGTGAAACTTGAAGAAATAGTTGTTATCAAGTGTAAAATTGTGTACAGAAAGTGGATTTTGTGTAATGGTAAGGACATGAAGAATATTTGAAAAAGTAAAAGATTTGTTAACAGGATTTTTAAGAGTAGAAGAACTGACATTAATAATATCTAAACCTGCTTCATTACCTACACTGAGAGATTCATTACCATTATGTGGTGTAGTAAACTACAGATTGGCAGTCTCAGGGGTCACATGGTGAGTAGCTACAGTATCTAGAAACCAATCAGGGGTCACATGATGAGTAACTACAGTATCTAGAAACCAATCTTGCTGCGATGGGAAGGAAGAATCTCGGCCATATTGCACTACGGTTAGACAATAAATACCTCAAATAACATATTGTAGTCGTATGTTTAATATTTTTGACAATTTTGGCATTGACGTTTCCTATTTTTGGATCAATTGCCTAGGTTTATTTGATTACTTCGATTGCCTGGCCAACAGTATTGAGCGTTTAGGGTGGTAGAAAGTTGGAAATTGGAAATCGGTTGTGATTGAGTGGTAGGGATGGATGATGGAAATGTGTAAGTGGTAACATTTACGTTTATAGGCACCATGACAGAATTTATTCAAAGCTCATGATTGAGGAGCAATCTACAAAGTTTAGGAAAAGTTATCAGGTTTTGTAGTCAAAGCAGCAATAATGTTAGAAAAAATAGAACCAAGATTATAGAAGATGATGGCATTTAGTTCTTCATTCCCTAGAGGGCGATTGGCAACAATTAGTTGATTTGAAATGTACTTTACCTTATGGAGATAAGCTGGAAGAAATTTGTCACTATTGGATGTATTTAGGAGTTGCATATGAAGCTGAAGAGTGCTTGTATGTGATAGAGTTTCAAATGTAGTTTGTAGAGCCTTTCAAATATCGGCAGCAATAGTTAATCCAATCACATAGGGTAGGTGATCAAGTGAAAGAGAATATATTATCCAACTAAGAACAAGTTGGCCTTTCTAAATCCATTCATCATATCTAGGGTTCGGTGCAACAGTCGTGGAGCTGGTGGGGTTGATGGTTGGAGTGGGATAGGTAATGGTGCCATCAAGGTATCCCATTAAGGATTGGTTGCAAAGCAATGGAAACAAGTGGGTTTTCCACAATAAAAAGCTATCGCCAGAAAGTTCGAGGTAAAAGTGGTGTTGCATAGCTGGAGTAGAGATGGGAGATGACATTGTGAATAGGAAAAGTCGAAAATTGGAAGAGGGGAAAAAAAGGAATAGCTGAGGTGTTTCCAATGATCTTACCAATGCTATGATACCATGTAAAAATAGACTCTAAGTTTGAGGATGAAGTTTTGCTTATCCTTTAACTCTAAGATAACATTTGTATTTATAGAGTTTATCTACTAGCCTTTACAATAATTACATGGACTTATTCAAAAAATGTTGAATTTTGAATTATTCAGTTACAGTAATAACTATGATAATAAATGTATGAGATAAGAATGGACTAATTAAAATATTTTGAATAGTTCGTTATAGTAATAACTACAGTAATGACTAAATGAGAAAAGCATTAACTAATTTGAACAAGTCATGCATTGTTATCCTTAACAATAGGATACATGAAAAATTCCTCTTTCCATTTAGTTAAGTTCAACATTGGACATTCCCTGTTGGCTAATTGGTGAAATTTAAGTATCAATAATTGAAATATGCAATTAAAAATTGTTGACACTTATCACAAAAGATTCGTTTAAATAAACATCTATACTATTCTATAAAGTAAACAAAAAGAAAAAATCTCCTACAAATCTAAATTATTTGTTTTCTTCCCCCAATATCCTTAACTATTTATTTTACAAATATTTTATTCATGGACAAATACATTAATTAATAATTTATCTCGAACGACTATCAATTATAATGATTGCACCATTTTTTTCTTATCATGAAACAACCTTCCCAAAAAAATTTCAAAACTTGCGATAATTCTCTTCATTTACAGATTTGTACAATATCTTTGAATTGTGAATTTTACGAACTCATCATTTAATGATTCCAAATCTTCTTAATAAGGTGATTTTCCCCCATTTTTTATATACACGGGACGCTCGTACCCATTTGCTAGTATATTAATAAAGAAGCTGACTTGTTCTTTTGTAGGTAAAGGTAACCTCTTGTATGATGCACCGAAATTACCTTAGCCTCATCCAAGAAAATGCTGATAATAATACACAATACCAAAATATTAATAGAAACAAATTTTTTTTTTGAGATTTTAAATATTTTTAGAAAGGTTATTGCAAGATAAAAACGGTTCAAATTTTAATATTAAAAAATGTGAAAATAAAATAAAACTTTGAATTTAAACGTCCATGCATGTAAATCATCATATTCACATATGAATTTGTCACTGCACGGGGCTTATGAATTGACTAATTAGATATATGTATTAGAATCGAGTCGACATCACTTATCGGAAAAAAATGAGCTAGTTGATATCCACATGGCAGGCTTTGATTAGAACCTCCTTCTAATATGACTGGCAGCCTTCAACGATTTCGTTTGTTAGAAGTCTACTTGTTTTAAGATTCTTAGCACCGAAGATAAGTTCCATACGTTTGACTTGGTCGAAAGCAAGATTTATAAATAGTAGCGTGAAGGACATGATAAATTTATAGGAGCAAATTATTACGACTATCGGAAGAAAAAGAACAAAACGAGGGTAGTCAACATGTACGAATCTCTTCTTTATAATATCGCCATCTCTCAATATAGCAAGTGGGTTGGCCGATCTATAGTCATTATGATTAACTATAATGGTGATATAAGTAGAAACCCTCCGAGCAAACATGAGAAGATAATTGCACCATAACGTGATGGAGATCGAAGTGATATCCACAGAATTCATCAAGCCCTCTAACCCAACCCCAGACAACCTAAAGATCCACAAGCTATCACTCCTTGATCAATTGATGCATTCAAGGTACAGTGCCCTTGTTTTTTTCTATCAAGGTCACGACACAACCCTCTCCACATCCCAAATCTCACGCACCCTAAAGAGCTCGCTCTCCCAAACCCTCACCCGCTTCTACCCCTTCGCTGGGAAGATCAAGGACCGCCTCTCCATTGAGTGCGACGATGGAGGTATCCCCTTCTCGGTAGCTAGGGCTCAATCGAGCCTCTCACGGTTCCTCGACCGGCCAGACCCCCGGGCTATTCAAGACTTCCTTCCGGGGGCTACTTTCAAGCTAGCCGACACCGGATCTCGAGTGGCGATGGTCCAAATGACCGCCTTCGCTTGTGGTGGGATCGCGGTTGGCACGTTGGTTGCGCACGTGGTCGCCGACGGGGTCGGCATGAGCACTTTTCTCAAGGCTTGGGCTGCGAGGGCCCACGGGTCCATGGACGATGTATGGCCGGATTTCGACACGACGCTGTCGCTGTTTCCTCAGTATGAAGCATTCCCGGAAAAGCTGTCGTTCGCGAGCGTGTATGCTCCCTGCTACCAAAGAGGCTGGTAGGACGAGTCGCTTCCATTACCTTTTTAATCAGTTAGAAGCAAGATAAATAATACTAATAATAATAATAACAAGCATAATCCAATGGTGAGTTATAATTAAGATATCATTACTTGTTATTACATATTCAGACTCATTTCTTGTATAAGATGTTATTATCGATGTGCACCAGATACTATGTTAAAAAATTCGATAAACGAAAATCGAAATGGATTTTTCCTTTAATGGGCAGACACGTTCCAACCATTTCTCTCAGGTGTGGTGCAAGAAGATTGGTGTTCGACGCGTCCGCCATAGCCAGAATGAAGGACAAAGCAACAAGCTCGCGTCTCCAGAAACCGAGCCGTGTGGAAGCCGTCTCCGCCTTAATATGCAAATCCATGATGGCAGCGGTCAACCCCAAACCGAAGGCGATGTTGATGGCCCACTACGTGGACTTGCGCCGGCGAGCCACGCCGACCATCCCCAACTATGCCGTGGGGAACCACCTCTTCTTGGCTGTCGCACGGTTTTGTCCCACCGAGTCCAATGACCTGGCCATCATCGCAGGCCGGCTCCGGGAAGCGACGGCCAGAGTCGACGGCGACTTGGTAAAAGGTCTGCAAGGCGAGGGCGGATTCTTGAAGTTGCGCGAGGCCGTTGGAGAAATTAAGGAGGTCGTCTCTGGTGGTATGAATGGCGGCGGTGGCGGCAACATCAATAATAATAAGCTGGACTATCTAGGGTTTACTAGTATGTGCAATTTCGGGCTTTATGAGGTTAATTTTGGTTGGGGAAATCCGGCATGGGTGACCAGTATTGGCTTACCAGGGAAAAAACCTATAGAGATCCCAAACATTAATTACGTGTTTTTGTCGGACACTAGATGTGGAAATGGGATCGAGGCGTGGGTTCTTTCAGATGAAAATAGGCTTCTAGCCTTGGAGAAAGACCCAGAGATTCTGGAATTCGCTGTTGTTGATCCGAGTCCCTTAAAGATGCTGTTGAAAAGTAATTTGTAATTCGTCCTTTCTTATTAGAAGTAATTTTGAATTTTTTTTTTTTTTTGTTTCTTAAAGCACAAGTGTCCAATTTTGTTTCTTGCTCCCATTTGACATATATATATATGTATGTATGTATGTATGTATGTATGTATATCATTTTCTAATGAATTGTGGGTTGATATAGGTTTCTCGTCTCGAGCTCAGCTCGTGGCTTGACTTTGACTTACGGTACTAATCAATAACGGGAATGCAAACAGCACAACAACTTGTACTGATCTTCATATTGGGACAAACAGTACAATATGTCATTTGTTGATGATGATTTAGGGTGCAGGCGCGTGATCAGAATCTTGTAGATCATGTTGACTTTCAGTGGCAGCATGCTTAGTGGGATTTTTGTCTCCAAGGATCAACTCAGAACTTTCAAGTACGAAGGAGTAAGCATTTGTATGGCTTATATAGATTTTCTCAAAATGGCAAAGAGGGAATTTGACGAGATCAGCAATCGCTTCAATAGTAACAATGTAATTTTGTTTGCTGGATATATATATGACACTGTCACGGTTTGATAAGATGGGGATTTGATGAGAACAATGCAACAACATCATAATAGATCTCTTCCTGAAGAGTGCAGAAGTAGTTCAGAAGGAGTTTTCAAACAACTCAGTCATGAAAATGCCATGATTGTCTAGACTCCTGAAGTCAACAAAATTATTGGCCATAGGTTGACGGAAAAGAAGGGAATTGAAGGTGAGCTGGTGATCATGTGAGAGAAAGAGGGTTGACTCGAACGGACGGGTCAAGGATAAAACTTTCCGTAGGCTCAAAGAATGCCTACACTATCATCGTCGTTGTCTTCCTCCTCCTTCATTCGGCCACTGATCACGGCAATGGTTGGCACCCAACCAAAGGCGAGCTTGAGCTCTCCCACGGCCGGCGAGCAAGTCAAAAGCTCATGCTTGTCGATATGATGAGCGGCCACCTCAAGCTTGCGAATCTAGTGAGTGGTGAACTTGAGTTTGCTTGTGGCTGGCTGCTAGTCGTCGCCACGGCCAGCCAAGACAGAAGGAAAGAGAATAAAGAATTCAAAATTCAAATTTTTAAAAAAGAAAGAAGAGGGGCTAGCAAGGGTATGAGATAAGAGAGTGAGTGAAGAAAACGTTTTCCTCTAATTAAAAAGTGGAAAGCATTTTTTCCTATTTTAGAAGACTTTCTTCTTTCAATCGAAAATATGTTTCTTGATCGATTCATTTTTTGTAAAACAAACGTTAAACAATTCCAAAAATACTTTGTTAAAAGTTATTTTTTGCGAAACGAAAGGATCTCTAGTGCCATGATCACTTACTCAACTTCTTTAGTGATGGTTGCAGGCTGGCTAGGCTCCCGTCCTTCAGTGGTTTCTTCTTCTTCTACCACCTTTTCTTTTCCTTTTGAAGGGGCGAATGGCCATGTGAGCCAGAACAAGAACTTCCTCGTCACACCGAAGAGGCGAGCGAATTAACTCTTTAGCTAACTACTCGAAGTCTATCTTACATGGCAAGACTTATGCTGATCTAGCCAAGCTTCCAAATCTAGAGCCATGGCCGCGAATGACAGCCCCTCCAGATTCGAAATTCGACCGGGTCAAATTTGGAGGCATTTATTGTCGACATCGAGGACAATGGAGAGGCACCTCGACTTGGACCCGCCGTAGTGTCAACTTGGATATAGGGCCAGCAACGCTGCCGCTGTAATGGGGCGACAATGGGAGGAGGTGAAAAGGTTGGTGACTATGGCTGCAGGTGGAAGAGAAGAGAGAGAAAGTAGATTGAAAGAAAGGCCATCAATTCCACTTTGGATTTTTTTTTTAATAAAAAAACCATGTTAGAATTAACATTTTATAAAAATAGCCATCTAATTTCTTTTAAGAAAATCCTTATAGACATTAATATTTCATTAAAAAGCCACATGGGACTTGTAGACTGTATTTATCATTATAAGCATTTAAGTTATCGTTTATTTTTTCAATTTGATACTTAAGTAAGCCGCCGAAAAATTTTCACACCAAAGTGGATTCCATAATTAACTTTTGGCACTTCTAATATCTTTACTCTCATGTTTCTCATTAGGGAAGGCCTCATTAATGTTCTTCAAGTCCATCATTTGTATGTTAAACTCATCTAAATTATTAGCTATGAAGAATGTGCCTTCAACCACCTAGAATTGAAATATCATTTTTAGTATATGCACAGGATTGTTCAAACCTTTCATCAATTAAAGTGTCTCAAGTTTTGCATGTAAAGTTGCGGCATCTTGCTCTTCAACCATTTCAATTAGTACTTGTTATTATAGACTCAACAAGATTATATTCTTCACCTTCTCCATCAATTCTGCTCAAAACATATAATTTGATGTATTTTCGAGTTCATACACAATGTAGTCCCAAATAAATAGAAATATTTAAAAAGCAGGTCTAATTTCTGGAATGAAAGTATTTTTAAACATTAATGTCTAGTATGAGTGCTGCCTCAACCATGAAATTTGTGATTGGTAGCAAATAATATCATCGTCTTCAACATTTACACTTCATTATAGCCATTGTTTTTTTTTTTTTTTTTTTTTTTTTTTTTCGGCTTGTAGCCGACAGCCGCACCGTAGCCATTGTTAATCATTGGCCCAATGTATTTGGGACCAAGGGATGCTTTATTTATCACCTACACTTTGATATTTTTTCACATTTTTTTCTGTAGTGCGTGTGGCACATGCACTAAGTATTTTATCATTTGGGGCTTCATCTATATATCGGTAAGTATAAGCAAAATTGTGAACGGTCATATACATTAAATAGAACAAAAATACAAATTCATAACCTTCGTTCGAGAGTTATAAATCTACACTAATGGACTACTCTAGCATAACCTCAAACTACAAAGCCAAATGTTAAAATAATGCGGGTGGGGGTGAGTTATGGCTAGAGTGATCGAAGAACATATCGTGCTAGGTCGAGCCGACGGTGAGCTGTCTTAATAGTATCTCACTCGTAATACACTTCGAGGATAAAAAATATTAGAAAACTCGGCAATACAAGCGTACGATAAACGTTTATACAAATTGATACATTTTTTTTAGATTAATGGAGTATTTCACATATTTAGGTGTGCCGGTTGGATCATCTTATAATCTATTGGGAGAAGAACATTAGGAGTATTAAAATTTTCGTACGATGCTTATATAAGTGCCATAAATTTGAAAAATCGCTCAATTAAGTGCTAATTCCAAATTGCCTCGCCGAAAAAACTGACATGAATGCCAATTATCTAACATGGCTTTGCTGGCATGACATGGAAATTTTTTTAATATTATTTTAATATTTTAAATAATTTTTTACCCTTTGAATTTTTTATTTTTTGGCTTTTTTTTTCTTTAGGGGTGGCGAGGGTCACTAAGGACCCTTGCCATCGCGGCCTTGCTAGCCATTGGCAAGGGTTGCCAATGAACCTCACTAGTTGTTGGTGAGGGTTGGCAATGACCTTCACCAACCCAAAAAAAAAAAAAAAACAAAAAAAAAAAAAAAAAAACAAAAGCAAAAAAAAAAATTCAAAAAAATAAATAAATCAACGTAGGACATTTGCCCGGTCCCAAGCTTTGAACCATGGAAGATTGAGTCAGTTTATGTAGGTACGCCTTCCCATGATAGGTGAACCTCTAATTCAAGCTCTTCTAGGACAACCTTTTAGCAACAAACTACTCAAAATTTTAGTCCAAAGCCTAGAGACACTTAGGGATACCAAATTGGTAACATTTCTAACTATCCGAGCGGCATTTCTTAGAGGATCCTATGAGGATGGAGAAGAATAAGTGTTTAGAAAGATATTGAGAGTTTTCACAAATACTCACTTTACTTCAGGGAACTCTGCCCAACACATTACATGCTCTTTGCCTTTTATAGGCATTAAGAGGTCACAAATAAACAAGAACCAAGCTCACAGGTCCAAAAATAGATAAAGGCTCCGAAAAATCTGGTCGGGAATTATTCTAGGTGATATGAACAGTGAATAGTGAACAGTGATTTTCCTAACCTATTACTACAGTAACTTACTGTTGGAGAAATCTTTATGGAATATTTTGAAGCTGACAAAACGTTTCCATCAGTCTAGTCTGAAGATTTGCAGACTCTACTATTCAAAGTCTGAAGACCTTCGGACTGCCAGACTCAAGACTCAAAGTTTATTCTCATTGATAGTTTCTAATCCGTTGAAGAAAGGCTATCTAGAACTGAGTGATTCATTAAGGATTTGGCCTTATCGACTGGAGAAGATCTCTTGGCTGGATATGACATAACGGATTCCTTTATTCGAATCAAGATTGATTAAGGATCCGATGATTGGCGAAGTATACTTGGAAGGTTCTACTTATGGAAACTGAGATCCTGATTGTATGGGCGAGCAGGATTGATGGGCTATTGACATGTTCCTTTAATAGCTCGAATGATCTTCCTAATTGATTATGTCCAACAGGAAGATTGGAAGAATTCCTTTGGTAAGTGTCAATGGGTATGATGGCATAAAGGAGTATATAAGGAAGACGTTCCAGTTGTTTGAGTGAGTGCATGATAGAAGAATTCCAAAGTCTGAAACTCTTTGATTCTTAGTCAATTCATTTACTGAGCGAAATCTTGTACGCAAAAGAGAGTCTATATTTTGAGATACCTTGAGAAAGTGTTGTAGAGTATCTACACTGTGAAATCAAGAGAAAGCATTGCTGTAACATCTCTTTTGTTCATAGTGAAATCTAGCTAGTGGGCTGTCAGTGCGGAAGAGTAGACGTAGGCTTGGAATAAGCCGAACCACTATAAACTTTGTGTTCATTTCTCTTCCATACTCTCTGTTTTACTTTGATCATAATTCGTTTTGTTAACTAAAGGAGAACTTCCTTTCTATTGTCTGCCTAGTATTGCTCTCGTATCTCGAGAAATTATTTTTACACCTATTCACCCCCCTCTAGGTGCTTATACTAACTATATTAATTGGTATCAGAGCCTGTGTACTCACTTTGTTTGAAGTGTTTTACTTCAGAGTTAAAAATCCAAGGCTAGTATGTTAGCTCCAGGGTTGGTGGAAGGGCAAAGCAATACCAAACCACTTTACTTTGATGGAAATGATTACAACATCTGGAAAAACAAGATGAAAGAGTTCCTAAGATCAAAGGATCCTCTAGAATGGGACGTTGTAGAAAAATGAATCACTCTTAAAGCTGCATCTGTCTCAGAGAGAGGAAAATAAGCTGTTGAGTCTAGTGAAATGACTCAGGAAGAGATAATCAAGAGACAAGCTCTTGATGGAAAAGCAATTTATTCTTTATATTGTGCTTTGTCACCTACTGAATATAATAGAATATCTTCTTGTGTTATAGCGAAAGAAGTCTGGGATAGATTACATATTACCTATGAAGGAACTGATCGAGTGAAAGAGACCAGAATCAACATTCTCCTCGGTCAATACGAAGCCTTCAAAATAAAATCAGGAGAATCTATAACTGACATGTTTAGTCGTTTTACAGAAATCATGAATGGTCTTGAAAATCAAGGTCAACCAATTTCTGATCCCATTAAGGTAAGCAAGCTACTGCGTGGACTCTCCAAGGATTGGAATTGCATAAAGACCTCAATAAGAGAGACACAAAGAATCATGCCACTATTTGTCGATGAGTTGGTTGGAACTCTTCAGTCTTATGAAGTGGAACGAATCAATGAAGACGAAGATCCTAAAGGTAAGAAATCCATTGCATTAAAATCCAATGATGATTCTGATGTTATAAATTCTGAAGATGATATGGATGATGAGGAGCTTGCTCTCATGATAAGAAGATTCAGAAAGCTGAATAGAAAAGGAAGAAGATTCAATCCAAAGAAACAGAGTTTTCAAAAGCAACGGACTAAGTTTGTTGAGGATAATGAATCAAACAAAGATGTAGTCTGCTTTGAATGTAAGAAAAAGGGACACATCAGACCCAACTGTCCTCTTCTGAGGAAGAAGAAAGGAAAAGCTGAAAAGTATCGAAAGGCTCTTAAAGCGAAAACACTGGGTGATACGAGTGTGAAGAAAGTGATGATGATTATGCCAATGTATGTCTAATGGTACAATCAGATTCAGATTCAAACTCCGATACAGACTCAAATTTAGACAGTAAATTTGAGGTGAGTAATTTTAAAATTCCTGTTAATGTTTCTAAATACATTAATGAGCTGTGTTTTAGTCTTAAGACTTCTCTTAAAAGGATTTCCAAACTTAAAAAGGAAAACTCTGCACTAAAACAATAGGAAAATGTTTTGAAAGAAAATGTTAAATGTTTAGACATGAATGTTTCTACTCTTAAAGAAAGTGAAGATAATCTTTTAAAAGAAAATTCATTTTTAAAAAATGACATATCAAATATTTCAAAAAGATTTTCAATAGGATCTGAGAAACTTGAGAAAATTCTTTCAAGACAAAGATCTTATTTCAATAAATCTGGTTTGGGAATGACTGTGGAAACAATTCATCTAATTGATTTTCCTAAAGTGAAGGAAAGAATTAAGCAAAGACCCACAAGAGATGCTTACAGAAATCATTTCAAAAAGGTTTTTGTAAAACCAGTAGGTCGAAATGCTCTCAGATGTTCAAAGTGCAATAGTGCAGATCATTTTGAAAAGGAATGTCCTATGGTTTGGAAACTTGTTAAGAAAGTATGGGCAAAAACCGCATATTATACTAACACCAATGGACCCAAGAAAATATGGGTACTAAAGAAAGCTTGAGTCTCTTTTTTAAATGTAGGTCACTATCAAGAAAAATGTAAAATGGTATATGGATATTGGATGCTCAAGACATATGACATGAGATTCAAATTGCTTCATAAAGCTCGTTTAAGTAAATGGTGGAAAAGTCTCATTTGGAGGAAACAACAAAGGAAGAATTGTGGGATTTGGAACTGTAAAGATTTGAAACCTCACAATAAGCAATGTTTCCTTAGTGGAAGGACTCAACCACAATCTGCTCAGTATTAGTCAGCTGTGTGATACCGGTTTCAAAATAAACTTTCAAGAGGGAATATGTTCAGGAACTAGAAAAGACTCTACTCAGTCATTCATGGGTCGAAGACATGGAAATATCTACCTCTTGGATGTGAAACCAGATAAATCGCAATGTCTAATCTCAATTCAAGACGAAGCGAGCTTATGGCACAGAAAGCTTGGGCACATCAATATGAAGCAGATAGCCAAAATTTCAACAAAGAAGCTTGTTCGTGGTCTACCCAATTTATCATACCAAAAGTTTGATCTATGTACACCATGCGTATTAGGAAAATAGGTAAGAAATTCCTTTAAACCAATAAATCAAGTTTCCACTAATCATGTACTGCAACTTCTGCATATGGATCTCTTTGGACCAACCAGAACTCAGAGCATTGGAGGTAAGAAATATTGCCTAGTAATTGTGGATGACTACTCACGATTTACTTGGGTTTATTTCATGGCAAGTAAGTTTGAAACCTTCTCTTACTTTGAAAAGTTTGCTAAAAAGATTCAAAATGAAAAATGGTATATTATCTTAAGTATAAGAACATACCATAGAGGTGAATTTGAAAATCTAGATTTTACAAAATTCTATGATGAATCTGGTTTTCAGCATGTGTTCTCATCTCCATATACTCTAGAGCAAAATGGAGTTGTGGAAAGAAAGAATAGATCGCTTCAAGAAATGGTTAGAACTCTTTTGATTGAAAGTAAGATCTCTTCATGATTTTGGGCTGAAGCAGTTTCAACAGCATGTTATATTATCAATAGAGTTTTTCTAAGGCCTATTCTGGAAAAAACTCCCTATGAATTATTCAAAGAAAAGAAGCCTATTGTTTCATTCTTTCATGTGTTTGGATGCAAATGCTTTATATTGAAAAATGCAAGTTATCGAGTTGGTAAGTTTGAAGAAAAATCAAACTAAGGCATCTTCCTTGGATATTCTACCTCAAGCAAAGCCTACAAAGTCTATAACAAGAAGACTCAATCTGTGGAGGAATCAATGAATGTCAAATTCCAAGATTTTATGCAAAATGAATCTATTCAGACTCATCTTGAAGAATCTGAACCTGCTCCAGACTCTACAAAGTCTAAGTCTCAAGAAGCAGCTCAGACTCTGAAAGTTCAGCAGCAAGTGGTTATTGAAGATTCAAATGAAGGAAGTGATCATCAACTTGACAAATCAACCAGTAACTGGATGCATAAGTCCAGTCATCCCAAAGATCTCATTATTAACGACATTAATGAATGAATTCACACAAGATCTAAAAGGCGCGAAGAGTTTAGTGCCGTGGCTCTTATTTCTGAAATAAAACCCAAGAGCATAGAAGAAGCTTTATCTAATGAAAGCTGGATTGAAGATATGCAAAAAGAACTCAGACAATTTAGCATTAATGATGTCTGGGAATTAACTCCTAAACCAAAAGGTAAATCTATTATTGGAGCTAAATGGGTTTTCAGGAACAAGATGAATGAGAAAGGAAAAGTCGTAAGAAACAAAGCAAGACTCGTGGCCAAGGGATATACGCAAGAATAATGAATAGACTATGACGAGACTTACGCACCAGTAGCAAGGTTAGAAGCAATTCGATTATTACTTGCTTGTTTGTTATAAGAATTTCAGGTTATTCTAAATGGACGTCAAAAGTGCTTTCCTGAATGGATTTATCCATGAGGAAGTCTATGTGGAACAACCACCTGGGTTTGAAGACCCAAGGAAACCAGACTCAGTATTCAGACTGAAAAATGCCTTGTATGGTTTAAAAAGCAAGCACCTCGAGCTTGGTACGACATGCTGAGTAAGTTTTTATTTCAAAACGGTTTTGTCAAAGGTAAAGTAGACACTACTCTGTTTATCAAAAGAGAAAGCAAAAGTTTTTTGGTTGTTCAAATATATGTTGATGATATTATTTTTGGATCCTCTAATGAAAGTTTGTGCAAGAAATTCTCTAAGTCTATACAGGATGAATTTGAAATGAGCATGATGGGTGAACTAACCTTCTTTCTTGGACTTCAAGTGAAACAATTGAAGGAAGTGACTTTTATTCATCAAAAAAAAAAATATGCTAATGATATTGTCAAAAAGTTTGGACTGGAAAATTGCAAAAAGACTGACATACCAATGTCATGTTCCTTGAAGATAGACAAAGATGAAGGATGAAAGAAAGTTGACCAGAAGCTATACAGGAGTATCATTGGTTCACTTCTTTATCTTACTGCTTCTAGACCTGACATTTTGTTTAGTGTTTGCATTTGTGCTAGATTTCAAGCAGACCCTAAAGAATCTCATCAAAGTGCTGCAAAGCGTATTATCAAATACATTGCTTCAACTTCAAGCATCGGTCTTTAGTATCCTAAAAAGGGAGACTTTGCTCTTCTTGGGTACTCAGACGCAGATCTAGCTGGTTGTAGAGTAGATAGAAAGAGCACCTCGGGTACCTGTCAACTACTTGGAAGCAGGACAGTGTCTTGGTTTTCAAGGAAGCAAAATACAGTAGCTCTTTCTACAGCAGAAGCAGAGTATGTAGCTCTCGGAAGTTGCTGTTCACAAATTCTATGGATAAAACAACAGGTAAGAGACTTTGGAATTGAAGATTCATGCACGGAGATTAACTATGACAACACCAGTGCAATCAATCTTACCAAAAATCCAATCCTTCACTCAAGAGCGAAGTATATAGAGATTCGACTTCACTTCATTAAAGATCATGTTCAAAATGGAGAAGTTTCGATTTAGTTTGTTGACTCAAAGAACCAACTGGCGGATATATTCACAAAGCCTTTGGAGAAAAATCAATTTGAAATCATTCGTTCCAGACTCAACATCCTAAAGCTTGAAGAAGTTAAAGTCTAGAGACTCTCAGACTCAGACAAACAAGGTTCTTGACTATAAGTTATTTTATTTTCTCTCATATTAAATCTTGGAAAGGTACGATCATCTATCTATAATTGATTTTTTTGCTATCTTCAATTTCCGTGATAAGTGCAATTTTTACTTTTCAAAAAGGAGTTAATTTTTCCTTAAAAATGGCAGTTATCTATTTTTGAAAAAGGCAGTTATTTTTAAAGAGGCATTTTTTTTTTTTACTTTCCTTTACGACATTTGAATTCCCCTCTTCGACTGACTTATATACAGTCGGTTCCTCTTCGCTTAACTCCAAAACCCTAAAAAGCATTGATCTTCCATTCCTATCTTCCTCTCTTGTTTAAATCTTCGAAAAAGTTGTCATCTTTCTTGAGAAAGTCAAGTAAGGAATCTTTCAAAGACTGAGAAAGATGTCGTCTTCAAGAAAGTCTTTGAGAATCGCAAGCAGGGGATCACGGCAAATGAGTGAGGGGCCTACTCATTTTGATCTCACCGAGGAAGATGAGTCACCCAGTCAGCAGCAGAGTCCACAACATTCTCAATAGCGTCATTCTCCACCAACTAGTCCACAAGGTGTTGGTCATCAACAAGAGGAAGAAATCGTTGAAGGCGCAGATCCTGTAAGAATTCAAAAGCCCTCTTTTATTTATAAGCTTTACCGTGCTTTAAAGATGACTGTTATTCCATTGAACTACATCGATGAGTTTCTTAAGAACAAGGGGTATGGGAATGAGTTCATCTTTTTGCGTAAATGGAGCATTTGGGAATTGCTCCTAAGGGGTTGGCAGAAGAAACCCTTGCAAATATCCCAAGTGATCCGCGTGTTGGGGGACTGAATCCAATCGATGGGAATGATGATGAAAAATTGTACAACCAATTTCAACCGAGAATGGGTGTTGCGGCAAAAATCCGGGGAAAAAGTACAGAGTTGTTTCGATCAAAGGAATAGAAGGATCTATACTCCAAATTGTTGAAACGTGGGGTGATAAACTCTAGGAGTGTGGATTTTGATTTCCTTGATGCTGTGAACATCAATTTAAGGGAAAAGTTTTGTTTTCTTCAACTTGAACAGTTCTGTTCTGACACTACAGAAGCCTATGCTGAACTAACTGCATATTTCTATTCGAATCTTAGTTTCTTGGATGCGAATAAAATATCTTTTAGTGTCCGAGATCAGGACTTTGTGGTGGAAGTAGATATGCTTGCTGATGTGATTGGGGTTGAGAGAGGGAGATGTCAACCAATCAATGTCTCTATTGCTCGTGCCACATTGGAACTTGTTAAAGATAGAAGGACAGAGGGAAGGATTTCCTACTCAAGGATGCGTGCGTTCAACATTCTGCTTCACAAGATTGTGATCAATTGTCTTAGACCGAAATCAACTTCCAAGATTGATGTTTCAAACTCAGAGGCAAAGTTGATGTACGCCATCAATGCTGGGAAAAAGTTTTCTCTTCCTCACACTATTTTGTTCCACATGTATAGAGCAGTGGTGAAGGACATAGGTCAACTTCCTTATCTAGGTCTTGTGTCAAAGTTATTCAGACATTTGAATGTTCAGCCTCCACAAATTCTCCTTGTTCGATTGTGTGATAAAATGGTGGTAGGACTGAAAATGGTGTTCAAAATGCGTCTGAAAGAACTCGACAAGGCGTTGGAGAAATTCAAGAGGCAACCCCTGCCAAGCCTCATCAAGTCTCTTCGCAGCAAAAAGAAAAGGGAAGGAACCCATGGATGCTCCATCCAAAAAGAGAAGAGCTCTCATCATTGAGGATGAAGATAATGAGGATGACATCACCATTTCTGTTATGGCATTGAAGAACCTGAGTCGTTCTGTTCTAGAATCAATGGAATGACAGGAGAAGGAAGAAGGAAGAGGAGAGAGAAGTAGAGGAGAGAGAAGCTGAAGAAAGAGATGCAGAGGAGGAAAGGTTTGAAAAAGAAGAAGAAGAAGAAAGAGGAAATCAAGTGGAAGGAGAGCATGAGGAACACTCTTCTCTACTTGAAGGCATGGAAACAGGGGGAGATGGTGAGAAAAGAGGAATGTCCTCATATCATGCTACTAGTGAAGGAGTCAGCCGCTTTCCAGCAGATCCAGAGGACATCCATGCCTCTCAATTTCCTAAGGAATGACATGATACTTCATCGCCAAATCTGCGTAAATATGCTGATGTACCATCGCTTGCCTTTACTCCATCTAATCTTGCCGAAGCCAGTACACAGACTGATAATTCAGCAAATTTCCGCAGAATTCTTGATGTTCTTTTGGAAATACGGGGTCAGATATATGCTCTAGGATGCAAAGTTCATAACTTGTAGAATGCAGGACAAACTTCTTCAGTTTCCTTGAATGATCAGATCCAAACCCTTGCTCTTCAGAATCAAGCAAATGCTAAGAGTGAAGAGGTGGCTCAACTGAAGGAAGATTTGAAAAAGCTAGAAGGCATCGTTCAGTCAATGGGAGATTTCCAGCTTGTTCGCGTTCCCAAACAATCTTGACTCTATTCTATTTCCATCTCAACCTTTTTTTATGATGACAAAAAGGGGGAGAGATGCGAGATTTGAAGATTTGAAACTTGTTGAACTTTTAGTTTGTTTTGATGATTGACTTGACTTGTGTATCTGGATGTGGACTGAATCTGGGATTTGGATTTGACTGCTTATATTAAGTACTATTGATATCTGATGAATGGCTTTACACTCATGCAAGACTAACCTATTTTCTGTGGTTGCATATTCTAGTGTTATCATTAAGCCATTAATCTTTATGAGATATCCATATTTGCTTCAGTAATGTTTTGCAGGTCAAATTTATTCAAATCTGCAGGAAAGTTTTGTCACCATCAAAAATGGGGAGATTGTTGGAGAAATATTTATGGACTATTTTTAAGCTGACAAAACGTTTCCATCAGTCTAGTATGAAGATTTGTAGACTCTACTATTCAAATTCTGAAGACCTCCGGACTGCCAGACTCAAGATTCAAAGTCTATTCTCATTAACAGTTTCTAATCCGTTGAAGAAAGTCTATCCAGAACTGAGTGATTCATTAAGGATTTGGCTTTATCGACTGGAGAAGATCTCTTGGCTGGATATGACATAGCGGATTCCTTTATTCGAATCAAGATTGATTAATGATCCGATGATTGGCGAAGTATACTTGGAAGGTTCTACTTATGAAAACCGAGATCCTGATTGTATGGGTGAGCAGGATTGATGGGCTATCGACATGTTCCTTTAATAGCTCGAATGATCTTCCTAATTGATTATGTCCAATGGGAAGATTCTAAGAATTCCTTTGGTAAGTGCCAACGGGTATGATGGCATAAAGGAGTATATAAGGAAGACGTTTCAGTTGTTCGAGTGAGTGCATGATAGAAGAATTCCAAAGTCTGAAGCTCCTTGATTCTTAGTCAATTCATTTACTGAGCGAAATCTTGTACACAAAATAGAGTCTATATTTTGAGATACCTTGAGGAAGTGTGGTAGAGTATCTACACTGTGGAATCAAGGGAAAACATTGCTATAACATCTCTTTTGTTCATAGTGAAATCCAGCCGGTGGGCTGTTAGTGCGGAAGAGTGGACGTAGGCTTGGAATAAGCCAAACCACTATAAACTTTATGTTCATTTCTCTTCCCTACTCTCTGCTTTACTTTGATCATAATTTGTTTTGTTAACTAAATGAGAACTTCCTTTCTATTGTCTGCCTAGTATTGCTCTTGTATCTCGAGAAATTGTTTTTACACCTATTCACCTCCCTCTAGGTGCTTATACTAACTATATCACTTACTAAAGTGACCTTGCTACAAGCCTATTTCATGTTACAAGCATTATCTTTTGACTCATGAGAGTCAATAATCTCTTCCGTCACGGGCATTGTAATCATAGTCTGAGTCATCAGAACTATGCGTCTCTGCAGGAAGATGTCTTTCGTACTTCTATTCAAGTTCTGCAAGTCGGATATTAGAGGGGCGTGGAATGACTTGTGGTGTCCGAGTATTCCACATATTTTTGTCGCTTGATGAACATGCTTATTCATGAATCTTGGAGGATCTTGGAGGGTTGGCAAGCAAGTTTGGTTGAGGCGAATTGGATGGTTAAGCATAGTAAGATGTGTCCATTCCTAACGATAAGAACAGAGGTCCTTGATCATAAGGGTTTTGAGAGAGAGGGTCTCCTCATTGGACATAGGGATTGTGCAGAGTCATCTGTATCTGTCATTTCTTGCTCAAGTGATGGAGGTGTCCTTGCTTACTTGAACTCTTTGAGTGCTTCTTTGGTTTCTGGTACCAGGTCATAATGATCTCATGCAGTGGGTACAATGTAATTACATACGTCTTTAGGGATGGTGTTGTTTTCCTGGCATAAGACTCTCTGAAGTTCTCGGTATTGGTGTTTACAGCAACCAACACATCCTTAAGGCGTGGTTGAGGTTTATAGGACATAATTCCTATACTTTGTGGAGCATTAGCAATGGTGCCATTATTTCGTACAAAAGCCCACGGTTGTCAAAAAAACGCAACATTGTGGATCTTCGCGTTTGCTTGGACAATTCTCAACTCTTGTTGTAGAAGGTGCTTCCAATAAGTGGAAGGATATAACCAATTAAGGAAAGCCAAAATGTTTATCACTTTCATTTTCAATATTTCGGTCGAGTTCGAATATCCTGGTTAGATTGGCAATGAACCTTCGGATTAGAATTTCAATAGTTATTAAGTATTTATTGGTTAAGTACCATAACAACCATCGGAGTTTATCAGAGAAGTCATCTTCCTTCCATATTAGAGGGTGTATGAACGGATAGCTAGAATTTAATCCAAAATGATAAATGATTGAGCCTCCATATAGTCTAAATAGGTCTATGTGGTATTGCCAAATAAGATTTTTCAGATTTTCAATGAGGCTATCATTCCGGATTTGTTTAATAATCTCTTGGGGGTATTGCCAACTTGGCCAATCTCGTATTTTTTTGATATTATACTTTTTGTTGTGGTGAAAAGTATGGAAATCATGTCTCATGATGTACATGTTGATTTATGCTGGTACCTTTCATCTGGATAGGAAATCAACAAGCACTTTTTTTTTCCAGCAATGTGTTTGGTTTAAAAGGAATATTTAGAAAATCATTCAGCCTATCGAAGCAGTTTAAAATATGGAATCTGCTTCTATTTGAACTTGGTCATTTGGGGGAAAGTTGCCATGTCCAATTCCACTAGGAAGTGATGGCCAATGAGATAGAACTCGAACTTTTTTATTCCATTTTTTATCGCCAAGATTTCTTTGAAAGTGAAATAATAATACATTTTAGCCTAGGAGAATTTTCCACTTTTGTAAGCACACAACTGTCACTTACCATCAGTTTCTTTGAATAAGATGGATGCCCAATATTCATCACTGTTATCAGTTTGGAGAATTCTCTTTCCTATCGATGGGATTTGTAACAAGGAAGAGTTTGCATGATCTTCTTAAATTCAACGACTGCTTTAGTCTGAGATTTTTCCCAAGGTAGATGATTCTTCTTTAGTATTGATTGTAGTGGAATAAACAATTTTGCAATGTTAGGAACAAAGTCTCAAAGACAATTAATTATCCTAAGAAATTGCTAAACCTACTTTGTCGTGAAGTTTTTTTTGTTTTTTTTGGAAACTTTAGCAATTTCTACGAATGTGTGGCCTTGGATAGTATGTTTCTTTATTAAGGTGCATACCAAAAAATTCAATTTTTGTTTGGGCAATATTTATATTTCTTTGAGAAAGCACAATCCTATGCTTCCTTACAATGTCTACAAATTGCTCAAGAAGTTAGCAGTGAGATTCCTCATCAAGGTTGTAAAGCAAGATGTCATCAACGTATACAATTGCACTTGACAATATTGGTTGGAAAATTCAACATATGGTCTTTTGAAATAAGGATGGAGTCACCTTTGGGCTAAAAGAAAGAATCTTCCATTGAAAATGCTGGTTCAGAATACATAACTCTATTTTGGGCCTATCTTCAAGATGAATGCCCAATTACCAAAATCTGACCTTAAGATCAAATTTAGAATAGATATGGGCTTTGGATAATCTAGCAAAAAGGGAATTTCTTGAGGGCAGAGAGAATTTGTCATCTTGAAGGAAAATGAGCAATTTTACTTCGATATGGCAAAAAAAAAAAAAACAAAACAAAGTTTTGGCATTCAAGTAAGCGCCATACAAAGTTTTGACAGTCTTAATGTCTTCTCCTTAATTTATCTGTGGATTGAAATTACTTGATCATTTGCTTAGCAAGCAAATGACCGACTGTTATCTAAGTGTATGTTACACTAACTAAAATTTGATGTGGATCATCACATCATTCAACTTGAACAAGATATCTAAGTTTATATAGTACACTCAACTAGGTTTCTCCTTAACTATATATGATTTTTATTTATTTCATTATCCATTCCTTTTCCTAAAGACACGTGTCAAATTTTGAGCGACACAAATCTCGTGTTGAGAATTTTTATGTGAAGGCACATCGATTTCAATCCTAGATCTGTCCATATTAGCTGCCACCAATTAACAAATCTGAACAAGTCATAGACTCACAACCATGTGTCAATGCCCCATTTCATAAATATATATATATATATATATATTTATATGTATGATTTATTTACATTTATTTTGACAAATTCATCTCCTCTATGATGTGAAAGTTCTTATTGGCAAACTAAATGAAGCTAATCCTCCTTGTCCTGAATATCACTGGTCAATTAACAAGTCCGGTACCTTGCAAGAAAACGTATCCTTCTTGTGCTAAAAGATTTCGGTTCCAATAAAATATGAACTTTTCGATTTGACTTCAGAAGTACATATGCCAAGAAAGCTTACTAAATTCTTTTACTTAATGATGTGGCCATTTTATATTTTCTATTGAAACAAGTGGGACCGTGCATCGATTGATTAGCTCATATTGACTTGGTAACTATTTTACACAAAAATAAATAATAAATAAAAAAGATTGGTGACTTTGAGAAAGTATTTGGTGCAACTGTTAGTCATGTCATCAATGCGGGTCCATTCAATGGACAACAAGTGCCATTGTGGGCCCGCCCCATTAGAAAATTGGAATCTCTCTTTGCCTCTCTCGTCTCGCATGCCTGTTTTTCTTGTTTACCGTTTCTTTCTCTTCTTTTCTTATGTCCTTTCTTTTCCTTTAGCCTTTGGCCATAGGTTAGGGCTAGCAAGGGTGTTGCCGCCCTCGTCGGCCAAAGGGGAAGGTCGCTTTTGTTTAGTGAGGTTGCCCTCGCCAAATCTAAAGAGGGTTTAGGAGGTGATGACATCGGAGTTGTAGGGTTCCTTGAGGATGTAGGGGCTAAGGGAGGGCTTGGGGTTGTTCATGGGCATATGCCAATTATGGATGCCTAGGGATCAATAGCATGCCCGAACGACATTGACGATGGCCGTGGATGAGCGCCGGCATGCTCATGAGCAGGTCTTCTATGGTTGGCTGCTGTATTTCACGATGTGAGTGTCGTCCATGGTCTTTGAAGGCAAAAAGAAAGGGAAGAAAACATTGAAAGAAGAGAGAGAAACGAAGGACAAAGCGGGGCTTGCGAGTATTCTGAGAGGTGGGCCCGTGAGCAACACACGTGGCTTGTGGAATGGACTGTGGAATGGACTAAGAGGTGGTTGTCACAATTGCACCCAATACTTTCTCATGAGTCAATACACTTAGGCAACCATCGTATCGAAGAAATGAAACATACAAGCACACTTAGGGCGCACATGGCAAGGTTTCTGTTCTTCTATTTTTTATCTTTTGTTTTTTGCTATTTAAAATAAAATAAAATAAAAAAACAGAAATCTGTTTGATAATGTCAATTAATTTTTCTATTTCTCATAATAGAAAAATGATTGAGGAATATATTTGGAATAAAAATAACAAGTAGAAAAAAAAATAGTTTCTTGTTCTCAGGAATAATTTTCAGAAATAAGTAATTTTTTTTTCTTTTTGTCTTCTTCCTCGTTGCTCGTAACCGCACCTGCCAGCCGCGCCATCCGGTGGCGATGGCAAACGACATTTGGCTGCCGATGGCAACGAACAACGGACAATGGTCAACTGGTGGTGGGCAATGGGCAGCAAGAAGAAAAGAAAAAAAGAAAAAAATCTTAAGAAATTGAAAGAAATACTATGTTACAAAAAAAAAAAAATTGTGGACTGTACAAATGCATTCATGTTCTTTTATTTATTTATTTATTTATTTCAAGAATATAATTTTTTTTTAGTTACCAAACACCTTCTTTTACTTAGAATTTATTGTAGAGAATAAAAAAATACTATTTTTTAAAAATAAATTATTTTCCGAAACAAAAATATTACCAAATAGGCCATTAACTAATTGTTTATGTATATAGCAATTTAAAAGTATACAAATTCAAATCATGGAAATTCAATTTCAATGTGTAACCAAATGCAATTGTATTTTTATCTTATTGTGGTTGTCCTCTCCTTGCATATTGTTGTGACTTAACTTTGGATGTATCACCTAGGATTTGGTTAATGGACTACTAAACTTAAACTTAGCTTGAGCTCTCTCAAGTCCATATCAAATCGTAACTTAGGTTCAAGTTTTTAGCATACAAATGAATTTTATCTAAAAGTCGTCACTAATCCGTTAGTGATAGGTTGATTAGACATAAGAATTATTTTACTCCTACGAACTAGAGAATTTAGTTACGGAGACGTGGTTACATTAGATTTCTCTAATGCTCTTTCTGTACCTTTGTTTTGTTTTCAAAAATATCTTTGTAGGCAATCTAGATTGGTTTTAGCCTAAATCACTATCATGCAATGGGGTAATTATGCAGGTGCGCAACCATTATTAAGCACTCAATGAATTAAATAAATTGCACCAAAGTAATTAAACACACCACAGCAAAATATTATTTTTTTGGGTTTTCTCTTGTCTTGAAATTAAAACATATATGACATGCACAAGCTATTTTTGTATTTTTATATTAAAAATCTAAATTAAAAATTACTAAAAATTAAAATCTACCTCAAGTGAGATATCATCTATTTTAAGTTAAGAAATAGACTAACCTAAATCCTATCTCAACTTAGAAACTTATCTCAACATGCCATTTAATTCAAACTAGTATCTAGCCTAGATATTATCTAGACATGCATTCTAATACTAAATGATATGATATGCCATGCGATCTTTTCTTTGTATTTTTTTTTATTCATTAAAGCTTGCAATTTTATCTAAAGAAAATTTCAAATATAGCAAAATTCATTCAAGATATCCATCGAGATTCAAATAAAAGATTATTATATCCCGAAAAATAATACGTCATTTCTCATCTTAGATTAATGGATATTATAATCTTGATAAGGCACTTACTTAGAATCAAACATAACTAAAAAAAAAATGATCCATTGTCTCACGACTCAAATTTAAAATTATCGCAATCTTAGACAATGCAATTATCCAATAATAAGTTGAAATAATTTAAAAAAATGATCTGATATCTTTACATACAAATTGGTAATTAAATCAACTTTATCAATAAACCCTAATTGGATATGCTTAATATCAAGTATCAAATAATAATCAATCCAAATTAAGAAATGAAATATTCCATTTGAATTGAATAAAGATTGTTACTTAATTCGAACACGCGTAATCCAGATCGAAATCGGATTGGATCACGGCTTGTGGATGATGCTCGAGGGATCGCTGTGTGCTTGGCTAGCCAAGATGGTGGTGGTTTCACCGGAAAGCTTCGATCAGTTTAGAACTCGCCGACGGTAAGGACTCCGAAATCTCTTTTATTATTTCTTCTTCGAGCATGTTCTGTGACTAGACTAGAATTTGAACGCCGAGGGTGCTCGATTCTCATGCTGGGCTCTTTCCGGTTCGCTCGCCGTTACTAGGGAATCCTTGTTAGTTTCTTTTCCTCCGCTTATTGATATGCTTAAACTCAGCGGGTAGCCCCGTTTGACTTGGGGTGGAGCAAATTCAGGAGTGTGCGCATGAGTGGCACGTGCGACATTGGTCATTGGGGTATTATCAACCACTGAATGTTGTCACGATTGGGTAATTTGCGCGCCTGCTACCTTCCTTGGATGTGGTAGCCGTTTCTCAAGCTCCCTCTTCGGAATCGAACCATAATTCTCCGTCACCTGTTACCACCATAATAGGCCACTATCTTACCATTGAAAGTTGATAGATCTGAAATTTGAATGATGCGTTGCCGACGCGATGGTCGTGCAATCCGTCTAGTTATCATGAATCATCAGAGCAATGGGCAAAGCCCACATCGACCTTTAATCTAATAATTGCATCCCTCCCAAAAGTCCAGTGATCATAACATGTATGTACTTAAATTGCGTTGCGCAAACATTTCGTAAGTACCTTTTGAATCCATGCATGGGGTAAGTTATCATATTGAACTAAAAATTGCGTCGTTTGGTGATAAAATAAATTCATAGGTGAAATTCATGTATAGACGGTCCAGTGATCATAATATGTATGTACTTAAAAATAAGTAATTATTACCGAAAGTGCACATATGAATGTAAAGGTGCAATCTTCCATTGCTTTTAAGTTTATAATAAGACACTTGGAAATTCTCTTTCCAATCAAATGAGTTTGGATTCATAATAGTATTGCCTGAAGTTTTTCTATTGCGTACAAATGCGTAACATTTGGTGATACAGTTACATAGGAGGAACACTTAATTATTGTGCTCATTTCGTAACATTAGGACTGACCATCGAGCTATGCCAACCCACCGTGCCGAGCCTAGTCACAGACTGCCCGGGCCATATTTTTTTAAACATTAAAAAATATATATTTTTTGTATAAAATATTAATTATTGTGCTCATTTCGTAAATCATTAGTAGTTGTGACATGATAGCAAACTAGCAATAATTAATGCATTTGATGTTGCGTTTTATTTATTTTTGTTAAATGGTAAAGATCACGTTGAAATAAGTTTAGCGTAATGAATAAGTGATATATAATTACGCATACATCATTTTAGTTGATCAATATTGGCATCACCCTTTCAAGGTATGGTACAAGGAGACTCGTGTTCGACGCATCGGCCATGGCAAGACTCAAGGCCAAAGCAGCTAATGTGGGAGTGCAAAACCCGACTCGCGCAGAAGTCTTCACGGCTTTGATGTGCAAATCACTGACGGCCACAATGACCAAGGTATCCGGCCTTGACAAACCGGTGGTGTTTACCAACGCCGTGAACCTCCGCAAAAGAGCCGTCCCGAATTTCCACGATGACTCAATGGGGAACTATGTATGGCTGCCACCTATCCTATGCCCGCTCGAAAAGAAGGATCATGACGGCCTGCCCAGCCTCATTGGCTGGCTCCGAGAAGCGAAGAGCAAAATAGACGGCGAATTCGTGAGAGGCTTGGAAGGCGACGACGGATTTAATGCGCTACAGGACGCCCTTGGGGAAATGAGGGAGTCTCTAGCCCGCACGGATCGACTCGTAACGTTCTCGAGCTGGTGTAACTTTGGTCACTACGAGATCGACTTCGGGTGGGGGAGGCCGGCATGGGTGAGCCCGGTTGGTTTCCCGGAGGAATCGGGAAACTTGATCGTGAACACCGTGCTTCTGTTGGACACGAGGTGCCGCAAAGGAGTCGAAGTGTGGGTTTCCATGGACGAACAAGAGCTTGAAATGCTGGAACAAGACGAGGAGCTGGCAGAGTACGCTTCCACAAATCCACCTGTTTCGGAGATCGAGGATTGATGATCGTTTACAGTCTCGTTTGTTGGAGAAATCTTTCTAGAATGTCTAGAATGTTTTGAAGCTGACAAAACGTTTCTATCAGTCTAGTCTGGAGCTTTGCAGACCCTTCTACTTAGAGTCTGAAGACCTTCAGATCACCAGACTCAGTACTTAAGACTCAAAACTATTCTCATTGACAGTTTCTAATCCAGCGACGAAGGCGATCCAGAGCTAAAGTGTTTGGTTGAGGATTCGGTCTTATCGACTAGAGAAGATCTCTTGGCTGGATATGATATAACGGATTCTTTTATTCTAAATCAAGATCGTTTGAAGATCCGATGATTGATGAGATATTCTTGGAATGTTCTATTCTTGAAACCAAGATCCTCATTGTATGGGCGAACGAGATTGATGGGCTGTCGACATGTTCCTTTAATAGCTCGAATGATCTTCTTGATTGATTCTGTCCAACGGGAAGATTGGAAGAATTCCTTTAGTAAGTGCCAACGGGTATGATGTCATAAAGGAGTATAAAAGGAAGACGTTCTAGTTGTTCTAGTGCGTGCACGATAGAGAAATTCAGTCGAAGCTCCTTGATTATTAGTCGATTCATATTGAGCAAAATTGTATACACAAAAGAGAGTCTATACTTAATGATACCTTGAGGGAGTGTGGTAGATCTTCTACACCGTGAAATCAAGGGAGAACGGTGTTGTAACATCTATTTGTTTATAGTGGAATCCAGCCAGTGGGCTGTTAGTGCAGAAGAGTAACGTAGGCTTGAAATAAGCCGAACCACTATAATCCTTGCGTTCAATTTTCTCTTCCCTACTCTCAGTCTTATTTTGATCGTTGTTTGTTTTGTTAACGAGGAAAATTGTCTCATTTCTATTGACTGTCTAGTATTGTGCGATTGTCGTGAGAAATTACTCTTTATACCTATTCACCCCCTCTAGGTACTTATACTAGCCATATCAATTGGTATCAGAGCTCGTGTACTCACTTTATTTGAAGTGTTTTACTTCAGAGTAAAAGATCCATGGCTAATATGCTAGCTCGAGGGCTGGTGGAAGGGCAAAGCAATACCAGACCTCCTTACTTTGATGAAAATGACTACAACATCTGGAAAAACAAAATGAAAGCATTTCTTCGATCAAAGGATCCTCTGGAATGGGACGTTGTAGAAAAAGGAATCACTCCTAAAGTTGCATCTCCGTCTCGAAAGAGGGAAAGAAACTGTTGAGACCAGCGGAATGACTCAGGAAGAGATAATGAAGAGACAAACTCTTGATGCAAAAGCTATTTATTATTTATATTGTGCCTTGTCACCTACTGAATATAACAGAATATCTTCTTATGTTACAACAAAAGAAGTCTGGGATGGGTTACATATCACCTATGAAGGAATTGATCGAGTGAAAGAGACTAGGATCAACATCCTTCTCGGTCAATATGAAGCCTTCAAAATGAGACCTGGAGAATCTATAACTGACATGTTTAACCGTTTTACAAAAATTGTAAATGGTCTTGAAAATCAAGGTCAACCAATTTCTGATCCCATGAAGGTAAACAAGCTACTGCATGGACTCTCCAAGGATTGGAATCACATAAAAATTTCAATAAGAGAGACGCAAAGAATTATGCCACTATCTATCGACGAGCTGGTTGGAACTCTTCAGTCTTATGAAGTGGAACGAATAAATGAAGATGAAGATCTAAAAGGTAAGAAATCCATTGCATTAAAATCAAATGATGATTTTGATGTTACAGATTCTGATGATGATATGGACGATGAGGAGCTTGCTCTCATGATAAGAAGATTCAGAAAGCTGAATATAAAAGGAAGAAGGTTCAACTCAAAGAAACAAAGCTTTCAAAGACAACAGACCAAGTCTGTTGATGATGATGAATCAAACAAAGATGTAGTTTTCTTTGAATGTAAGAAAAAGGGACACATCAGATCCAACTGTCCTCTTCTAAAGAAGAAGAAAGGAAAAGCTGAAAAATCTCGAAATGCTCTCAAAGCCGAAACCTGGAGTGATACAGAGTGTGAAGAAAGTGATGATGAATATGCCAATTTATGTCTAATGGCGCAATCAAACTCATACTCAAACTCTGGATCAGACTCAGATAGTGAATTTGAGGTAAGTAATTTTAAAATTCCTGTCAAGGTTTCTAAGTATATTGATGAGCTGTGTTTTAGTCCTAAGACTTCTCTTAAAAGGATTTTCGAACTTAAAAAGGAAAACTCTGCTCTAAAACAACAGGAAAACGTTTTGAAAGAAATAGTTAAATGTTTAGACATGAATGTTTCCATTCTTAAAGAAAGTGAAGATAGTCTTTTAAAAGAAAATGCTCTTTTAAAAATTGACTCATCAAATATTTCAAAGAAATTTTCAATAGGGTCCAAGAAACTTGAAAAAATTCTTTCAGCTCAAAGACCTTACTTCAATAAGTCTGGTCTAGGTATGACAGCAGAAACTATTCCCTTGATTAATTTTCCTAAAGTAAAAGAAAGAATTAAGCAAAGACCCTCGAGAGAGGCTTACAAAAATCATTTCAAGAAGGTTTTTGTAAAGTTTGTAAGTCGAAATGCTCTCAGGTGTTCAAAGTGCAATAGCTCGGATCACTTTGAAAAAGAGTGTCCTATGGTTTGGAAAACTGTTAAGAAAGTATGGGCTAATACTGTTTATCTTACTAACACCAATGGACCCAAGAAACTATGGGTACCAAAGAAAGCTTGAGACTCTTTTTTTAAATGCAGGTCTCCATCAAGAAAAATGTAAAGTGGTATCTAAACAGTGGATGCTCAAGACATATGACAGGAGATTCAAATTACTTTATAAAGCTCGTTCAAGTAAATGGTGGAAAAGTCTCATTTGGAGGAAACAGCAAAGGAAGAATTGTGGGATTTGGAACTGTGAAAATTGGAAATCTCACAATAAGTAATGTTTGCCTAGTGGAAGGACTCAATTACAATCTCCTCAGCATCAACCAACTATGTGATACTGGTTTTAAGATCTTCTTTCAAGAAGGAATATGTTATGGAACCAGTAAAGACTCTACTCAGTCTTTCATGGGTCGAAGACATGGAAATATCTACCTCTTGGATGTGAAACCAGATGAATCGCAATGCTCTCAATTCAAGACGAAGCAAGCTTATGGCACAGAAATCTTGGTCACATCAATATGAAGCAATTAGCCAAAATCTCAACAAAGCAACTTGTTCGTGGTCTACCCAATTTATCATACCAAAAGTCTGATCTATGCACACCACGCATATTGGAAAAGCATGTAAGAAATTCATTTAAGCCAATAAATCATGTCTCTACTAATCATGTACTGCAGCTGCTGCATATGGATCTCTTTAGACCAACCAGAACCCAGAGCATTGGAGGTAAGAAATATTGCCTAGTAACTGTGGATGATTACTCCCGATTTACTTGGGTTTTTTTTTGGTAACCCAGGGAACCTCCGCACGCCGCTTCGCGGGGGAGAGTAAACCCTGGGGCGCCGAGGTCCCCACTGCTGACCCCTAGATACGTGGGTAAGTCACTCGTTATGCATTGAAGCATCGCGTCCACGAAGTTTCGAACTCCTCCCCTCCCGGATAGGGTACTAAGCTCAAACCAGCGCGGCCACCGCGGACGGCGGTTTTACTTGGGTATATTTCCTTGCAAATAAGTCAGAAACCTTCTCGTATTTTGAAAAATTGGCCAAAAAGGTTCAAAATGAAAAATGATGTGTTATCTCAAGTATAAGAACAGACCATGGAGGTGAATTTGAAAATCAAGATTTTACAAAATTTTGTGATGAATCTGGCTTTCAGCATGTGTTCTCCTCTCCATATACTCCTCGAAAATGGAGTTGTGGAAAGAAAGAATAGATCTCTTCAAGAAATGGCTAGAACTCTTTTAATTGAAAGTAAGATCTCTTCACAATTTTGGGTCAAGTTTGTTTCAACAACGTGCTATATCATAAATAGAGTCTTTCTAAGACCTATTCTAGAAAAACCCCTTATGAGTTATTCAAAGGTAAGAAACCTATTGTTTCATACTTTCATGTGTTCGGTTGCAAATGCTTTATACTGAAAAATGCAAAAGATCGAGTTGGTAAGTTTGAAGAAAGATTAGACGAAGGCATCTTCCTTGGATATTCTACATGAAGCAAAGCATACGAGTCTATAACAAGAAGAGTCAATCTGTGGAGGAATCAATGAATGTCAAATTTCAAGTTTCTATGCAAAATAAATCCAAATGGACTCATCATGAAGAGTCCAACCTGCTCTAGACTCTCCAAAGCTTACAACTCAAGAAACATCTCACACTCTGGAAGACCAGCATCAAGTTGTTAGTGAAGATAAAGGAAGAGATCATCAACCAGACAAATCAACCAGTAACTGGAAGCATAAGTCCATCCATCCCAAAGATCTCATTATCAGTGAAATTAATGAAGGAATTCGCACCAGATCCAAAAGGTGCAAAGAGTCTAGTGCTGTGGCTCTCATTTCTGAAATAGAACAAAAAAGCATAGAATAAGCTTTATCTGATGAAAGCTGGATTGAAGCTATGCAACAAGAGCTCAAACAGTTCAACATTAATGATGTCTGGGAATTGACATCTAAACCAAAAGGTAAAACTGTTATTGGAGCTAAATTGGTGTTTAGGAACAAGATGAATGAGAAAGGAAAAGTCGTAAGAAACAAAGCAAGACTTGTGGCCAAGGGATATACGCAAGAAGAAGTGATAGACTATGATGAGACTTACGCACTAGTAGCAAGGTTAGAAGCAATTCAATTATTACTTGCTTTTGCTTGTTATAAGAATTTCAGGTTATTCCAAATGGACGTCAAAAGTGCCTTCCTAAATGGATTTATTTATGAGGAAGTTTATGTGGAACAACCACCTGGGTTCGAAGACTCAAAGAAGCCAAACTCAGCCTTCAGACTGAAAAAGGCCTGATATGGTTTAAAGCAAGCACCTCAAGCTTGGTACGACAGACTAAGTAAGTTCTTAATACATAATGGTTTTGTCAAAGGTAAAGTAGATACTGATATGGCTAGTATAAGTACCTAGAGGGGGGTGAATAGGTATAAAGAGTAATTTCTCACGACAATCGCACAATACTAGACAGTCAATAGAAATGAGACAATTTTCCTCGTCAACAAAACAAACAACGATCAAAATAAGACTGAGAGTAGGGAAGAGAAAATTGAACGCAAGGATTATAGTGGTTCGGCTTATTTCAAGCCTACGTCCACTCTTCTGCACTAACAGCCCACTGGCTGGATTCCACTATGAACAAAGAGATGTTACAGCACCGTTCTCCCTTGATTTCACGGTGTAGAAGATCTACCACACTCCCTCAAGGTATCACTAAGTATAGACTCTCTTTTGTGTATACAGTTTTGCTCAATATGAATCGACTAATAATCAAGGAGCTTCAGACTCTGGAATTTCTCTATCGTGCACGCACTAGAACAACTAGAACGTCTTCCTTTTATACTCCTTTATGCCATCATACCCGTTGGCACTTACTAAAGGAATTCTTCCAATCTTCCATCCACAAAATGGGTTAGAATCAATCAAGAAGATCATTCGAGCTATTAAAGGAACATGTCGTCATCATAAAAAAGGTGAGAAAAGTCCCCCATCAATTGGTTTCCAAGAATAGAACCTTCCAAGAATATCTCATCAATCATCGGATCTTCCATTATATCATATCCAGACCAACGATCTTGATTCCGAATAATTAAATCCATTATATCATATCCAGCCAAGAAAGATCTTCTCCCCCTTTTTGATGGATTTCTTGTAGACGGAAAACTTTTGACTCCAAAACATTACTTAATATGGATATCTCATAAAGATTAACAACTCAACTAAACTATGCATCCACATTTGCATGAGTAAGGCCATCTATCGAATGGCGTAAAGTAAAAAAATTTAAAGTCAAAGTTCAAACGATGGAATCTCCCCCTTTTTGTCATCATAAAAGGTGAGAAAAAAGTCTTTTCTTCCCCTTTAGCATTTGCCTTTTATACTCCTTTATGACCATCATACCCTCATTTCCGAAGTTGGCACTTACCAAAGGAATTCTTCCAATCTTCCCGTTCTCCCCGTTTCTAAGGCCTCGCTTGGGGAAAAGTGTTGGTCAATCAATCAAGAATCTTCTTATTTTTCTTTCTCTTCTTTCTCCTCTCCTTCTCTTCCCTTTATCATTCGAGCTATTAAAGGAACATGTCGACCGGCTTCCATCAATCCCTACCACATAGTCTTGGTCTCGCCCATACAATCGGGATCTTGGTTTCCAAGAATAGAACCTTCCAAGAATATCTCATCAATCATCGGATCTTCAAACGATCTTGATTTAGAATAAAAGAATCCGTTATATCATATCCAGCAAGAGATCTTCTCCAATAGAGAGTCTTCATAAAGCTTGTAAATAAAGAGGGTTTTCGATAAGACCAAATCCTCAACCAAACACTTTAGCTCTCGAAGAAGACATCGTTCCTTGTCGTTGAAAGATTCCTTAACTCATTTTCCCAAGAAAAGATGACAACTTTCTCAAAGATGAACACGAAGTCAAGACAGGATTGGGAGGAGAATGCTTTTTAGGGTTTTGGAGTTAAGTGAATAAAGCAACTGACTGTATATATATAACCCAATTTAAAAAGGAAAAAAACCAATCCACATAAAGGAAAGTGAACAATCATCCCTTTTTTAAAAACAATAACCGCCTTTTTAAAAGAAAACTGCCATTTTAAATAAAAGTTATCTCTTTTGAAAAGGCAAGATTCCGTTTTTCATGAAAATTAAAGATAATATAAATCAATTATAACTGAACGAATGATCGTACCTTTTCGAGATTGAATATTAAAATAACTTACAGTCTATAGCCATGAATGTCTGAGTCTGAGAGTCTGAGAGTCTCTAGACTTTAATTTCCTCAAGCTTCAAAATGTTAAATCTGGAACGGATGATATCAAATTGATTCTTCTCTAAAAGGCTTTGTGAATATATCCGCCAGTTGGCTCTTTGAATCAACAAATTGAATCGAGATTTCTCCATTTTGAACATGATCTCTAATGAAGTGATGTCGAATCTCTATATGCTTTGCTCTTAAGTGAAGGATTGGATTTTTAGTGAGATTGATTGCACTGGTGTTGTTACATTTAATCTCAGTGCATGAGTCTTTAATTCCAAAGTCTCATAGTTGTTGTTTTATCCACAGAATTTGCGAACAACAACTTCCAAGAGCTACATACTCTGTCTCTGTTGTAGAGAGAGCCACAGTATTTTGTTTCATTGAAAACCAAGACACTGTCCTGCTTCCAAGCATCTGGCAAGTTCCCGAGGTGCTCTTTCTATCAACTCTGCAACCGGCTAGCTTTGCGTCTGAATATCCAAGAAGATTAAAGTCTCCCTTCTTAGGATATCAAAGGCCGATGCTTGAAGATGAAGCAACGTATTTAATAATACGTTTCGCATCACTTAGATGAGATTCTCTAAGATCTGCTTGAAACCTAGCACAGATGCAAACACTCAACAAAATGTCAGGTCTAGAGGCGGTAAGATAAAGAAGTGAACCGATGATACTCCTATAAAGCTTTTGATCAACTTTCTTCCCTTCTTCATCTTTGTCTATCTTCAAAGAACTTGACATAGGTATGTCGGTCTTTTTGCACTTTTCCAGTACAAATCTTTTGACAAGATCATTAGCATATTTTTCTTGATGAATAAAAGTTCATTCCTTCAATTTTTTTACTTGAAGTCCAAGAAAGAAGGTTAACTCTCCCATCATACTCATTTCAAAGTCATCCTGCATAGACTTAGAGAATTTCTTGCACAGACTTTCATTAGAGGATCCAAAAATAATATCATCAACATATATTTGAACAAGTAAAAAGCTTTTGTCTTCCTTTTTGATAAATAGAGTAGTATCTACTTTACCTTTGATAAAACCATTATGTATTAAGAACTTACTTAATCTGTTGTACCAAGCTCGAGGTGCTTGCTTTAAACCATACAAGGCCTTTTTCAGTCTAAAGACTGAGTTTGGCTTCTTTGGGTCTTCGAACCCAGGTGGTTGTTCCACATAAACTTCCTCATGGATAAATCCATTTAAGAAGGCACTTTTGACGTCCATTTGGAATAATCTAAAATTCTTATAACAAGCAAAAGCAAATAATAATTGAATTGCTTCTAACCTTGCTACTGGTGCGTAAGTCTTATCATAGTATATCCCTTCTTCTTGCATATATCCCTTGGCCACGAGTCTTGCTTTGTTTCTTACGAATTTTCCTTTCTCATTCATCTTGTTCCTAAACACCCATTTAGCTCCAATAACATTTTTACCTTTTGGTTTAGATGTCAATTCCCATACATCATTAATGTTGAACTGTCTGAGCTCTTCTTGCATAGCTTCAATCCAGCTTCCATTAGATAAAGCTTCTTCTATGCTTTTTGGTTCTATTTCAGAAATGAGAGCCACAGCACTAGACTCTTCGCGCCTTTTGGATCTGGTGCGAATTCCTTCATTAATTTCGCCGATAATGAGATCTTTGGGATGGCTGGACTTATGCTTCTAGTTACTGATTGATTTGTCTAGTTGATGATCTCTTCCTTTATCTTCACTAACAACTTGATGCTTTGGTCTTCCGAGTTTGAGATGCTTCTTGAGTTTTAAGCTTTGGAGAGTCTGGAGCAGGTTCAGACTCTTCATGATGAGTCTGATTGGATTTATTTTGCATAGAATCTTGAAATTTGACATTCATTGATTCTTCCATAGATTGACTCTTCTTGTTATAGACTCTGTAGGCTTTGCTTGATGTAGAATATCCAAGGAAGATGCCTTCGTCTGATCTTTCTTCAAACTTACCAACTCGATCTTTTGCATTTTTCAGTATAAAGCATTTGCAACCGAACACATGAAAGTATGAAACAATAGGTTTCTTACCTTTGAATAACTCATAAGGGGTTTTCTCTAGAATAGGTCTTAGAAAGACTCTATTTATGATATAGCACGCTGTTGAAACAGCTTTAGCCCAAAATCGTGAAGAGATCTTACTTTCAATTAAAAGAGTTCTAACCATTTCTTGAAGAGATCTATTCTTTCTTTCCACAACTCTATTTTGCTGAGGAGTATATGGAGAGGAGAACACATGCTGAAAGCCAAATTCATCACAAAATTTTGTAAAATTTTGTAAAATCTTGATTTTCAAATTCACCTCCATGATCTATTCTTATACTTGAGATAACACATCATTTTTCATTTTGAACCTTTTTGGCGAATTTTTCAAAATACGAGAAGGTTTCGGACTTACTTGTAAGGAAATATACCCAAGTAAATCGGGAGTAATCATCCACAATTACTAGGCAATATTTCTTACCTCCAATGCTCTGGGTTCCGGTTGGTCCGAAGAGATCCATATGCAGCAGCTGCAGTACATGATTAGTAGAGACATGATTTATTGGCTTAAATGAATTTCTTACCTACTTTCCCAATATGCATGGTGTGCATGGATTAGACTTTTGGTATGATAAATTAGGTAGACCACGAACAAGATGCTTTGTTGAGATTTTGGCTAATTGCTTCATATTGATGTGACCAAGCTTTCTGTGCCATAAGCTTGTTTCATCTTGAATTGAGATTAAGCATTGCGATTCATCTGGTTTCACATCCAAGAGGTAGATATTTCCATGTCTTCGACCCATGAAAGACTGAGTAGAGTCTTTACTAGTTCCAGAACATATTCCTTCTTGAAAGAAGATCTTAAAACCAGTATCACACGGTTGGCGATCTTTGAGAAGATTGTAATTGAGTTCTTCCACTAGGGAAACATTACTTATTGTAAGATTTCCAATTTTCACATTTCTAAATCCCCAATTCTTCCTTTGTTGTTTCCTCCAAATGAGACTTTTCCACCATTTACTTGAACGAGCTTTATAAAGCAATTTGAATCTCCTGTCATATGTCTTGAGCATCCACTGACCAGATATCACTTTACCTTTTTCTTGATGCAGACCTGCATTTAAAAAAAAGTCTCAAGCTTTCTTTGGTACCCATATTTTCTTGGGTCCATTGGTGTTAGTAAGATAAACAGTATTAGCCCATACTTTCTTAACAGGTTTCCAAACCATAGGACACTCTTTTTCAAAGTGATCCGAGTTATTTCTCTTTGAACACTTGAGAGCATTTCGACCTACAGACTTTACAAAAACTTTCTTGAAATGATTTTTGTAAGCCTCTCTCGAGGGTCTTTGCTTAATTCTTTCTTTTACTTTAGGAAAATCAATCAAGGGAATAGTTTTTGCTGTCATACCTAGACCAAACTTATTGAAGTAAGGTCTTTGAGCTGAAAGAATTTTTTCAAGTTTCTCGGACCCTATTGAATATTTCTTTGAAATATTTGATGAGTCAATTTTTAAAAGAGCATTTTCTTTTAAAAGACTATCTTCACTTTCTTTAAGAGTGGAAACATTCATGTCTAAACATTTAACTCTTTCTTTCAAAACGTTTTCATGTTGTTTTATAGCAGAGTTTTCCTTTTTAAGTTCGAAAATCCTTTTAAGAGAAGTCTTAAGACTAAAACACAGCTCATCAATATACTTAGAAACCTTGATAGGAATTTTAAAATTACTTACCTCAAATTCACTATCTGAGTCCGATCCAGAGTTTGAGTCTGAGTCTGATTGCGCCATTAGACATAAATTGGCATATTCATCATCACTTTCTTCACACTCTGTATCACTCCAGGTTTTCGCTTTGAGAGCCTTTCGAGATTTTTCAGCTTTTCCTTTCTTCTTCTTTAGAAGATGACAGTTGGGTCTGATGTGTCCATTTCTCTTACATTCAAAGCAAACTACATCTTTGTTTGATTCATCATCATCAACAGACTTGGTATGTTGTCTTTGAAAGCTTTGTTTCTTTGAGTTGAACCTTCTTCCTTTTCTATTCAGCTTTCTGAATCTTCTTATCATGAGAGCAAGCTCCTCATCGTCCATATCATCTTCAGAATTTATAACATCAGAATCATCATTTGACTTTAATGCAATGGATTTCTTACCTTTTGGATCTTCGTCTTCATTTATTCGTTCCACTTCAAAAGACTCAAGAGTTCCAACCAGCTAAATCGACGAGATAGTGGCATGATTCTTTGCGTCTCTCTTATTGAAGTCTTTATGTGATTCCAATCCTTGGAGAGTCCACACAATAGCTTGTTTACCTTCATGGGATCATAAATTGGTTGACCTTGATTTTCAAGACCATTTACAATTTCTGTAAAACGGCTAAACATGTCAGTTATAGATTCTCCAGGTCTCATTTTGAAGGCTTCATATTGATCGAGAATGATGTTGATTCTGGTCTCTTTCACTTGATCAGTTCCTTCATTGCTGTAACACAAGAAGATATTCTGTTATATTCAGTAGGTGACAAGGCACAATATAAAGAATAAATAGCTTTTGCATCAAGAGTTTGTCTCTTGATTATCTCTTCCCGAGTCATTCCGCTAGTCTCAACGAGTTTCTTTCCTCTTTAAAGAGACGAGATGCAACTTTAGGAGTGATTCTTTTTTTCTACAACGTCCCATTCCAGAGGATCCTTTGATCGAAGAAATGTTTTCATTTTGTTTTTCCAGATGTTGTAGTCTTTTCCATCAAAGTAAGGAGATCCGGTATTGCTTTGCCCTTCCACCAGCCCTTAAGCTAGCATACTAACCATGGATCTTTTACTCTAAAGTAAAACACTTCAAATAAAGTGAGTACACGAGCTCTGATACCAATTGATATGACTAGTATAAGTACCTAGAGGGGGGTGAATAGGTATAAAGAGTAATTTCTCACGACAATCGCACAATACTAGACAATCAATAGAAATGAGACAATTTTCCTCGTCAACAAAACAAACAACAATCAAAATAAGACTGAGAGTAGGGAAGAGAAAATTGAACGCAAGGATTATAGTGGTTCGGCTTATTTCAAGCCTACGTCCACTATTCGCACTAACACCCACCGGCTGGATTCCACTATGAACAAAGAGATGTTACAAAGACCGTTCTCCCTTGATTTCACGGTGTAGAAGATCTACCACACTCCCTCAAGGTATCACTAAGTATAGACTCTCTTTTGTGTATACAGTTTTGCTCAATATGAATCAACTAATAATCAAGGAGCTTCAGACTCTGGAATTTCTCTATCCTGCACGCACTATAACAACTAGAACGTCTTCCTTTTATACTCATTTATGCCATCATACCCATTGGCACTTACCAAAGGAATTCTTCCAATCTTCCCGTTGGACAGAATCAATAAAGAAAATCATCCGAGCTATTAAAGGAACATGTCGATAGCCCATCAATCTTGTTCGCCCATACAATCAAGATCTTGGTTTCCAAGAATAGAACCTTCCAAGAATATCTCATCAATCATCGGATCTTCAAACGATCTTGATTCAAAATAAAAGAATCATTTATATCATATCCAGCCAAGAGATCTTTTCCAGTCGATAAGACCGAATCCTCAACCAAACACTTTAGCTCTGGATCGCCTTCGTCGCTGGATTTGAAACTGTCAATGAGAATAGTCTTGAGTCTTGAGTCGAGTCCGGTGATCGAAGAACTTCGACTCTAAGTAGAAGGGTCTGCAAAGCTCCAGACTAGACTGATAGAAACGTTTTGTCAGCTTCAAAACATTCTAGACATTATGGAAAGATTTCTCCAAGAGATATTACTCTATTTATCAAAAAGGAAGACAAAAGTTTTTTACTTGTTCAAATATATGTGGACGATATTATTTTTGAATCCCCTAATGAAAGTCTATGCAAGAAATTCTCTAAGTCTATGCAGGATGAGTTTGAAATGAGTATGATGGGAGAGTTAACCTTCTTTCTTGGACTCCAAGTAAAACAATTGAAGGAATGAACTTTTATTCATCAAGAAAAATATGCTAATGATCTTGTCAAAAGGTTTGGACTAGAAAAGTGCAAAAAGACCGACAAACCTATGTCAAGTTCTTTGAAGATAGACAAAGATGAAGAAGGGAAGAAAGTTGATCAAAAGCTATACAGGAGTATCATCGGTTCACTTCTTTATCTTACTGCCTCTAGACCTGACATTTTGTTGAGTGTTTGCATCTGTGCTAGGTTTCAAGCAGACCTTAAAGAATCTCATCTAAGTGCTGCGAAACATATTATTAAATACGTTGCTTCATCTTCAAGCATCGGTCTTTGGTATCCTAAGAAAGGAGACTTTAATCTTCTTGGATATTCAGACGCAGATCTAGCCGGTTGCAGGGTTGATAGAAAGAGCACCTTGAGAACTTGCCAGTTGCTTGGAAGTAGGACAGTTTCTTGGTTTTCAAGGAAACAAAATAATGTGGCTCTCTCTACAACAGAGGCAGAGTATGTAGCTCTTGGAAGTTGTTGTTCGCAAATTCTGTGGATAAAACAACAGCTACGAGACTTTGGAATTGAAGACTCATGCACTGAGATTAAATGTGACAACACCAGTGCAATCAATCTCACTAAAAATCCAATCATCCACTCAAGAGCAAAGCTTATAGAGATTCGACATCACTTCATTAGAGATCATGTTCAAAATGGAGAAATCTCGATTCAATTTGTTGATTCAAAGAGCCAACTGGCGGATATATTCACAAAGCCTTTGGAGAAGAATCAATTTGATATCATCCAATCCATACTCAACACTTTGAAGCTTGAGGAAATTAAAGTCTAGAGACTCTCAAACTCTCAGACTCAGACATTTATGGCTATAGACTATAAGTTATATTCAATCTCGAAAAGGTACGATCATTCATTCAGTTATAATTGATTTATATTATCTTTAATTTATGTGAAAAATGGAATCTTGCCTTTTCAAAAGAGATAACTTCTATTTAAAATGGCAGCTTTCTTTTAAAAAGGCGGTTATTGTTTTTTAAAAAGGGACGACTGTTCAATTTCCTTTATGTCAATTGGTTTTTTTTCCTTTTTAAACCGGGTTATATATATACAATCAGTTGCTTTATTCGCTTAACTCCAAAACCCTAAAAAGCATTCTCCTCCCAATCCTATCTCGACTTCGTGTTCATCTTCGAGAAAGTTGTCATCTTTTCTTGGGAAAGTGAGTCAAGGAATCTTTCAACGACAAGGAACGATGTCTTCTTCGAGAAAGTCCTCAAGAATCGCAAGCAAGGGACCAAGGAGAATGAGTGAGGGGCCTACCCATTTCGATCTCACCGAGGAGGAAGAGTTACCGAGTCAGCGACAGAGTCCGCATCTCTCTCAGCCACGTCAATCTCCACCATCTACCCCACAGGGTGTGGGTCAACAACCGGAGGAAGAAATAATCGAGGAAATATACCCTGTAAGAGTCCAAAAACCCTCTTTTATTTACAAGCTTTATCGTGCTTTGAAGAGCACTGGTACTCCGCTGAACTACGTATATAATTTCCTTAAAGACAAGGATTATGGAAATTAGTATGTCTTTTTGCGACAAATGGAGGATTTGAGAATTACTCCCAAAGGAAAGGCAGAGGAAGCACTTGCGAACATTCCAAGTGACCCTCGTGTCGGGGAATTGAATCCGACTGATCGGAACGATGATGATAAACTGTTTAGTGAATTCCAACCTAGGATGGGTGTTGCGGCGAAGGTTAAGGGAAAAAGAACGGAGTTGTTCAAATCGAAGGAACATGAAGATATGTTCTTCAAACTGATGAAACGTAGGGTGATAAACCCTAGAAGTGTTGATTTCGACTTTCTGGATGCCATCAATGTGAACTTAAGGGAGAAGTTCAGTCTGCTTCAACTTGAGCAATTTTGCTCCGACACCACAGACGGCTATGCTCAACTGACCGCATATTTCTATTCAAATCTCAGTTTTTTAGATGCGAATAGAATATCCTTCAATGTTCGAGACCAAGACTATGTGGTAGATGTGGACATGTTGGCAGATATAATTGGGGTTGAAAGAGGAAGATATCAACCGGTCAAGATTTCAATTGCTCGTACCACACGGAGCTCATCAAAGACGAAGTACATAAAGGGAGAATTACCTACACAAGGATGCGTGCCATCAACATCTTGCTTCACAAATTGTGATCAACTGTCTCGAGGCCAAAATCAACCTCCAAGACGACGTGTCTAACTTTGAGGCAAAATTGATGTACGCGATCAATTCGGGGAAAAATTCTCTCTCCCTCACACCATTCTCTTCCACATGTACAAAGCAATGGTGAAGGACAAGGGCCGGTTGCCTTACTCGGGTCTTGTGACCAAGATCTTCGACACTTGAACATTGAACCTCCACAAACTCTTTGTGTTCGACCGTGCGATAAAATGGTGGTAGGATTGAAAATGGTGACAAAAATGCATCGAAAGAGCTTGATAAGGCAATATAGAAGTTTAAAGTGAAAACTACAGTCAAATCTCATCCAGTCTCTTCTGCATCGAAAAGGAAAGGGAAGGAGCCCATGGGTGCTCCATCCAAAAAGAAAAGAGCTCTTATCTTACAAGATGAAGATGAAGAGGATGAACTCACTATCTCTGCGTTGGCATTGAAAAGGCTCAGTCATTCTGTACCCGCATCAACGGAACGACAGGAGAAAGGAAGAGAAGCAGAGGAGAAAGAAGAGAAAGAAAAAGAAGAAGAGGAGAAGGAAGCTGAAGAAGAAGAAGAAGCAGTCAAAGAAAGGTCTGCAGATGAAGCAGGAGAGAAAGGCAATCAAGAAGTTGAAGAGCATGACCAACACTCTTCCCCAACTGAGGCCTTAGAAACAGGGGGAGATGGCGAGCAAGGAATGACTACACCATATCCTGTCAATAGTGAAGGTGTGAGTCGCTCGTAAAACAAATCCGAGAAGATATCCGGCTTCCCAAATGCCCGAGGAAGGTCATGATACCTCAACGCCAAATCTGCGCGATTACACGAGGTTCCATCGTACGCGCCTTTACGCCATCCGATAGAGCAAATGTCGGCACGCAGACGGACAATTCAGCAGATTTTCGTCGAATCCTTGATCTTCTTCTGGAAATGCAGGGTCAAATGTATGCTTTGGAATGTGAACTTTAAGTCTTGAAGAATGCTAGACAAGCGTCTTATGTTACCCTGTCGGATCAAATGCAAGACCTCGCTCTTCAAATTCAAGCAAATGCTAAAGGGGAAGAGTGGCAAACCTACGGGAAGACTTGAAGAGGCTGGAAGGCATCGTTCAGTCGATGGGAGATTTCCAACTTGTGCGCGTTCCCAAGCAGACTTGACTTTTTCTCACCTTTTTTATGATGACAAAAAGGGGGAAAATTGCCAGCTTTGAACTGAACTTTGAACTGAACTGAACTGACCTGAACTTTAACTTTAAATTTTTTTTACTTTAGTTTGTTTGGATATTTGTCTTGATATTTGACTTGAGTGTGACTTGGGTGTGGATTTGAAATTGACAGTTGCATTTATATCAAGTGTTATTGTATGGCCTTACTCATGAAAGACTAACCTATTTTCTGTGGATGCGAGTTTAGTTGAGTTGTTAATCTTTATGAGATATCCATATTGCTTGAGTAATGTTTTGCGGGTCAAAGTCTGTTTAAATCTACGAGAAATTTTTGTCACCATCAAAAAGGGGAGATTGTTGGAGAAATCTTTCTAGAATGTCTAGAATGTTTTGAAGGCGATAAAACGTTTCTATCGAGTCTAGTTTGGAGCTTTGCGAGACCCTTCTACTTAGAGTCGAAGACCTTCAGATCTCCAAACTCGATTCTCAAGACTCAAGACTATTCTCATTGACGGTTTCTAATCCAAATGACGAAGGCGATCCGAGCTAAAGTGTTTGGTTGAGGATTCGATCTTATCGATCGGAGAAGATCTCTTGGCTGGATATGATATAACGGATTCTTTTATTCTAAATCAAGATCGTTTGAAGATCCGATGATTGATGAGATATTCTTGGAAGGTTTTATTCTTGGAAACCAAGATCCTGATTGTATGGGCGAACAAGATTGATGGGCTATCGACATGTTCCTTTAATAGCTCGAATGATCTTCTTAATTGATTATGTCCAACGGGAAGATTGGAAGAATTCATTTGGTAAGTGCCAACGGGTATGATGGCATAAAGGAGTATAAAAGGAAGACGTTCCAGTTATTCTAGTGCGTGCACGATAGAGAAATTCCAGAGTCTGAAGCTCATTGATTATTAGTCTATTCATATTGAGCAAAACTGTATACACAAAAGAGAGTCTATACTTAGTGATACCTTGAGGGAGTGTGGTAGATCTTACACCGTGAAATCAAGGGAGAACGGTGCTGTAACATCTCTTTGTTCATAGTGGAATCCAGCTAGTGGGCTGTCAGTGCAGAAGAGTGGACGTAGGCTTGAAATAAGCCGAACCACTATAATCCTTGCGTTCAATTTTCTCTTCCCTACTCTCAGTCTTATTTTGATCGTTGTTTGTTTTGTTGACGAGGAAAATTGTCTCATTTCTATTAACTGTCTAGTATTGTGCGATTGTCATGAGAAATTACTCTTTATACCTATTCACCCCCCTCTAGGTACTTATACTAGCCATATCATCGTTCTCCATAATATGAGCTCGTTCAAGCCTTTTAATTTTGTGTTTCGGGTTACTGCAAAAGGAAGTCTTCGTCTTCATATGAACAAAGTAGAATTGTTAAAATAAACCAAAGTACGCCATTCCTTGACTTGAAGAAAAATAGATCGATCTAATTATAATAAGCGATCTATTGAAATGCCATATTTTATTCTCTATGACCTATTTCAGTATAGCATTTTTTTTAATGAGATTAAGCGACCGATAGGTATAATCTACCCTTTAGATGCTAGAGAAAGGACCTAGTAAATCCTAATCAATAGTGTGTTAATTGGGCCTCTCTCATTAAGGATTTCAGTTAAACACAATTGCTTACACTTTGCTGCTCAACTAGGGCTGTTATTAATAGATACCAAAACCTAATTCAATAAGATCACTTAAGAATTTAACATATATTGAAATATCCATTAACTCGATTATTTAAAATAGAAAATTAATTAATTAATGTAAGCATGTATTATAGGAAATTTCCAACACATCAGAGTCATTGAGTTCATCCTATAAGACCTTCAATTTGGTGTAATATTCCACCAACGAAAGTCCTCATTGTAGTAGCTCCATCTCCAGTTTTGATTTAGTTGATGTCAGGTCTATCCTGAGCAAATCTCTCCTTCTGCTCATCACACAGTTGCTTTGTGTATGCCACGCTTCCTTATAGACTCTTGTGGAGAGAATTGAAAACCCAAAAGTTATCAAGGAATTACAGATGTCCCTCGCATCAAATCTAGCTGTTGTTGGATCCAGTTTTTATAGCGATTTGTCTGTACACCTGATTTTGCCCTCAAACATGTTTAAATCCATAAAAATTTTTGATCTTTCTCACTATCTTCACGAAAAGACATCGACTTGCTACTCTAAAGCCATTCTCGATCCATGTTGGAAAGCGGCCATGGCAGATGAATTTAATGCCTTCGTCATTCATCACACTTAGGATCTTGTATCACTTGATCCTTCTAAGAATTTTGTCAGTTGTAAATTGGTTTTTAAGGTCAAGTAAAAATCCCATGGAACTATTGAACGCTTCAAAGCTTGCCTCATTGTATAGAGATTTAAGCAACAAGTGCGATTAGACTATGATGGATTTATAGCCCAATTGTTAAACCCACTACAATTCAGGTTGCCCTCTCCGTTGCGATTTCTTCATAATGAGTCATATGTCAACTTGATGTAAAAATGCCTTCTTGCATGGCATGCTTATTGAGGAAGCTTACATGTAACGACCTCTTGGTTTTTCTCATCATGAGTTCTTTGATCACGTGTGCTGTCTCCGAAAAGCTGCCCATGAATTAAAACAAGTTTCATGTGCATTGTTCATCACTTTAGCAAATTTTTATTATCTTTTAATTTCAGGGAAAGTAAGGTTGATCCTTTGCTCTCTCTCTCTACATAAATATTTATAATTATATGTTGATGATATCTTTGTCATTGGTGACACTCTTAATTTATTACAATTTTGGATTGTTCAACTTTGTTGAAAATTTGTTATGACGGATCTTAGACCATTTTACTATTTCCTTGGTGTTGAGTCTCATAACTGCTCTAATGGTATGCTCTCATTTCAAGCCAAGTCTATTGATGACCTTTTACACAAGTTTGACCTCTTAAAGTTAAGCTTGTGTCTCCTCCTTGGCCTTGAAGACTTTGTTGTCTGCTAACAATGGTGAGCTTCTGGCTTTTGCAAGGTTGTATTGACAGATGGTTGGTGCACTATAGTATCTATCCATGACTAGACCCGATGTTAATTTTGTTGTCAACTTGATTGACATTCATACATCAACTCGGATTACCCCGTCTCCAGCCTATCAAATATATGCATAATTAGTGGTTCGAGAGAACTCGCTGACAACACTAAAGAAATTTAACTAGGAAATCTATACCTAACTTCCCTCTAACTCTCCCTTCTCCACCTCTGTCACGACCCCACTTTCTTTTGCCCTTGCCTTGCACCTCTCTTGCGGCTCGCTTCACACTACCGTCGCTCCCATATTTTACTCTTGGAATAGAGACTCAGAGACCTCATGAATAATGGATCCACCTAGTCTCAAGCGACCTCCGGTCAAAGGTTTCTATAGTCTAGGGACTTCGAATGCCCTACATTGGTGCCACCAAAGAAAGAGAGAGAGAAAAAGCTAGTGACGATGGACAGAGTAGACACAGAGGATGCGGGCTATAGCGTCGCGTGACTCGAGCATACTTTGGGAAAAAGAAATAAAGGTAATGAAGAAGGAAAAAAAATAGGGCGAAAAATAGGCATTGCCCTTATCTATCACTTCAGTCTTGTTTGATAACGTTTCTATTTTTCCAAATTTTTGTTCTTTTGTTCTCCATAACAATAAAAAAGAACAAAAATCCATTTGGTAACGTCAATTAATTTTTATTTCCCTGGAATAGAAAAGTTGTCAAGGAGCAGATTTAGAACATAAACAAGAGGTAGAAAAAAGTAACTTCTTACTCTTGGGAACAATTTATGGGAATAAATTATTTTCTCTTTTCTTTTTTTCATTTCTTCTTATTTCCCGACCGCCACCCCTTTGCTGCTTTCCATCGTCAACCACTGCCGCCGTCACCCATCGTTGATGACTGTTGATGCTGTCGCCAGTCGGCTGCTTAATCAACCGACATCAGCTGTCACCAACCGCCTACCTTTGGCTATCGTCAACCGTCACCACCAATTGTTGACCCCCGTTGGCAATGACCGTCGATGATGCTGACCACTCCATGGCAGTCGGTGGCGGTGGGTGGTGAGTGGCGGGTGATGTCGTCAATAGTCATCAGTGGTAGGTGGCATTGTTGACGGTCATCAGCAGCGGGGTCGGCGGCAGGCAACAATGGTTGACGGCGACCGGAGATCGGCGGTGGGCGGCGGTAAGGAAGAATAAGAAAAAAATTAAAAGAACTACGTTACAATTTTTTTTTGTAAATCGTACCAAACACATTCCTATTCTTTTTCCATTTTGTGAATATAAATTTTGTATAATTGCCAAACGCATTCTTTGAGAAATTGTTCAAGGGAATATAAAAAGATTATTTCTGAAAAGAAATTGTTCTCCAGAATAGAAGCATTACGAAACGGACCCTTTGCCTCTTCCCTTCTTTCGCTTTTACCTTTTTTTTTCTTTTTCTCTTTTTTTTTTTTTGCAATTTTATAAAACACTTCTCTTAATATTTCTCATATCTACTTATGTTGACACATCGGCATCTAAAAATCCACACCAATGTGTTTATTTAAATATTTAATAGAATGACCTATTCGGTTGAAAAAATAGATATCCAAAAAGAAAAGTTCAGAGACTTGATTGAACAAATAAAAAACGCTCAAAGACTCGAGTGGGGCTCCCCTATCATTCATGTCAGTTCTCGCCCACCTAATACTAATTGCCCCGTCTCTATATGATTCAAAGAGACTCAATTAAAATGTACCCTTTTCTTCTTTCTCGCACACACAAGCACAAGCTGTCATTAATAAAAAGGCGACCGCGGTACCCCAACTCCAAGTCCGATTCGGGTGAACGTTATGAGTTACTTTCGTTATCTTCAACGTGAAAGCCAATGGTCGAAAGAGAGAAAGGGAAACGTTGAGAGTGGGCTAACAGAAACTTTTCATAGGCTTGAAAACTTCAATGAGCGTATCTCGCGTAACAGTTACTTAATGACGGCTAATAGACAGAAACACTATTGAGACAGTTCAGTAGATTTGGCAAAACAATTAATGAAATCGCGTCTGGCTAAAGTTCTACATTTTTTTTTTCTACTTAGTTTAAGTTTGTGGTTGAAGGCATTTTGGATTTTTCTAAACTCAAAATAGTCCAAACTTTCGTTATACAAACATGTTGGCGGGAAAGTGAAAATTTGTGTTTTGCCTCCAAAATAGCTTAACTAGAGAGGCCTTAACACTTAAAATTGGATGGAAATCTTCTGGAGTTAGAATTTAGAGACATATGAATATCTTGTCCAATGGCCATTCGAGATTGACCAAAATGTCTCTAACTAGAGAAATACCTTTTTTTAACGAGTGTTCCAAGGCACTTATTTGGCAACTAATGATTTGCAATGCATCAATTGCTCATCTATCATGTACAATTAATATCTTGAAAAATCAATTATTTCAAATAAGGTATAATTAATTAGTGCTTCAAGGACACTTGTTAACAGGATTGTAAAGAAAGTTATCTCGGAAATTCAATCTTGACTTATAGCTCTCCCCTCACCATCTCCATCATCGCCACGCTTCCCTTTGCCCTTGTCTTGCATCACCGTTGCCGTTTGCTCCACCATCGTCACACCTCCACCTCCGTCGTCCGTCGGTCCCTTTCTTTTTTTCTCATAACAGAGGCCTAGAGAAGTCACCAATAGTGGATCTGCCTGGTCTAAGCAACCTCAGATCCAAGGGTTCCCAGGCTAGGGACCACAGAGAGAGAGCTCACGAATAGTGGATCCGCCTAGTCTAAGCAACCTCAGATCCAAGGGTTCCCCAGGCTAGGGACCAGAAAGAGAGAGAGAGAGAGAGAGAGAGAGAGAGTCAACTACGCCAGTACAACGCCACATCCCTCTTGCATGTACAGTGCAATATTCAATGATTTAATCTAATTTATAGATATTTCTTTTTTCCTTCTTTATCATTTTCTCGAAGGCATTTAATTTCGATCCAAGTTTTAGTTTGACTTGCCATCCTAGTTTGACTTTGACACGGTTGCTCGCAGCGCATCGCATCGAATCTGCCAAAAGCTGGAGATCGAAACCATCTCATTGTCCAATTAACATATGGGAAAAACCATATTTTATCCACTTTGAACAAGTTTATACTGGAAAAAAAGAAAGCATACTAATTAAATATGTAATTCATTGCTAGTTGTCATCAAAACTATATAAATTTCCATTTTATAAAACGCCTTGTCCGGTTGACTAACGTGCTGTCCGATCATGCTCTATAAGAAATAATACTGTTACAAGCAAAATTTTCACCATATACAGAAAACGATCTTTGCCGACACCCGTTGACTTTCTTTCCTGATATTTTCGGAAATAAAGATTCGAAATTCCTCTTTTTCTTATTTTCCTCAGTTATCACATGGGGCGTGCTTGCCATAAAATTGGAGAAAAAACTACGTTATTATATTTAGGTTGTCTTGGCAATTCCATCTCTAGAAGCAACTCTGGCGTGTTATTCACCGGACGAAATAATAAATTTGTTGAAATACACGGGCATCGGTTCCTAATATATATATTGGTCTAAAATAGGTAATTCATTTATTCATAAGCAAGTATTACAAGCACATGATAGGTTGGATTCAGAACATAAAATATTGAAAAGAGGCTGAGGAGGTGCATATAACCAATTTGTAGGAAGGGATTTGAGATGATGCGATTTCGCTACCCAGTCAGTGGCTTGGTTGGCTTCTCTTGGACAATAGGATAGCTTAACGAAGGGTAGGTTTTGTAGCATAAGTCTACTTTCATTAATCAAGCTACTCACAGCCCATGGAACTTCAACCCGGCCCAAAGTTGCTTCGACAAGTACACTGTTGTCACTTTGTACTTCCCATCCACTTCCCCTGTTCTGAACTGATTCCACGTGGGTCTCTATTTTTTTTTTTTTTTGGTCAGTCCTACTCTATTCCTATTCTACACTCACTCGCAGACTTGTGCCATGCCTCTTGTAGAGCGTGGGAGTCGCAACCCACTCTCGAAACTTACGCGTCCCTACCCCCATCCCTCCCTGAAAAGGTGGGGAATTGAACCTCTCACATCCCCCTTCCATGTTGGAAGGGTGGCCATTGGGGCGAACCCCCAGTGGTTCACGTGGGTCTCTGTTTGGATGGTTAGAAAACAAAAACCGTGTAAAAGCACTAGGGCTTCAGCACACATAGTAGATTCAAATTGGATCTCGGCAGCGAAGCCATCGATCAGCAGGCCTCTTGAGTCGCGCGCGATTCTAGCCACATAATTCTTCTCTTACCCCTTCACCCAAGAACAATCAACATTGAGTTTGAAGCAATTGTTGTCCAGCGTTTTTCTGGAACTCAGGCGAGGCTCATTTGTTGGTTCTCTTCCGATCTTTGCTCGGAATCCATTTGGAGAAGGCTCGGACTTGTGCTTGGGTGATATCTACTATGGAATCGATTCTAGGAAGCCGAGATCTGAAGACGTAGTCGTTCCTGAGCTTCCAGATTAGCCAGATTGTGCTGGCCACCATTTCGTCTGAGGGTAAGTCTATTTTTGCAACAAAGAATTCTTCAAACCACTTGTCCACTTGAGTTACTGAGGTTGTTTTGTTGTAGAGGTTTAGGCAAGGATCAAGCCATATATGTCAAGTTCTTTTGCAGAGAAACAAGAGATGTTTTGCTGTTTCAGGATGCCGAGAATAGAGGGGGCACAAAGGATCGGGTAATACTCATTTGTGGGTATTGCATTTTGACATATGCTCCATAGAAAAAACTTTACTTTGGGGGGGGGGGGGGGGGGGGGACTAGAATATTCCATAACCGGGTCCATAGATATCTAGGCAGCTGGTAGGAAGTTGTTGCTTTGTTGGGATCAGGATCATTAGTCAATGAACAAACCCTGTTGTAGCCACTTTTGACTGTATAGGAGCCTGACTTGTTCCCCATCCAAATAAGCCTATCTTTCTGTGGGGTTGCAGAAATGGGGATTGAAAGAATTTCATTAACTACTTGGTTATCAAAAAGATCACAAAGTTTTTGCTCGTCCCATACTCTTCCTTCATTGTTCAATAAGTCAACAACTTTCTCAGGATCATCTTTGTTCGTCGGGCCTCTTATTACTCCCCTTGGAAGCCATTTGTCTTGTTGTACGTGAATACTCTTCCCATCCCCCACAATCCACCTTACCTCCAGTTCGATAGTGTCTCGACCTATTAGGATGCTACACCAGCCCCAAGATGGTTGCTGTCCTGATTTTGCCTTCCATAAGTCCCCATTGGGATAGTAAACTCCTTTTAGAATCTGGCTCCATAGTGCTAAGGGTGATTGTGACAATCTCCAGGTTTGTTTGCTTAACATTGCCTTGTCGAACTTAATTAGGTCTTTAAAATCGAGACCCCCTTCATCTTTTCTGGACTTCAAGACTTCCCGTTTCTTCCAATACATACCTCTTTTGGAATCATTTTGTTTCCACTAGAAAGCTACAATCCTTTGTTCAATGGCTTTACAAACTGATATTGGGATTTTGAAAATGGACATAGCTTATTGAGGAAGAGCCTGGACCACAGCTTTTACCAATATTTATTTGCCAGCTTTAGATAATAATTTTTCTTTCCATCCTTCAAGCTTCATATTCACTCTAGCAAGAATCCATGAAAGCATCTCCTTTTTTGTTTGTCCCCAATCAGATGGAATTCCCAAGTATTTCCCTATTTTGTTGATAATAGACACACGTAACTCATATGCCATATTCCTCTTCAAGCTCTAAAGGCAGCCCTTGCTAAAAAACACTCCTAATTTGTTTAGATTTATAGCTTGACCAGTAGCATAGCAATACAGATTCAAAATATTTGCCAAATTTTGACATTCTCTGATTGTCCCATCCATAAAAATTATAGCGTTGTCGGCAAATAATATATGAGACAAAGTAGGCCAATAGCTATTCAATTGTATTCCTTTGATGCTGCCATCTTCTATTGCTTTGTGCATCATCCATGAAAAAGCATTTGCCATTACTATAAAGAGGTACGAGGACAATGGATCTCCTTGTCGTAAACCCAGTGTGGGATCAAAATATCATGTATGATCGCCATTGATTTTGACGCTAAAGGATACTATGGAAACACAAGACATCACAAGCTCAATCCATTTTTCACTAAACCCCATCTTCATCATACTTATTTTTAAGAAATCCCACTCAACCCTGTCATAAGCCTTTTGCATATCCAGTTTAAGAATCGCTTGGAATTTCTTTTTTCGTTCTCTAATCCTCAATTGATGCAACACCTTCTGAACAATAAATATGTTATCTTGTATTTGTCTTCCTTTAACAAAGGCACTTTGTTCAGTAGCTATTATTTCAACAAGCCATGGTTTCAGTCTATTTGATAGCACTTTAGAGATAATTTTATAGCTGAAGTTGCATAGACTGATTGGCCTAAACTAGCAAAAAATTTCTAGATTTTTCAATTTTAGAATGAGAGATATGTGAGTCTTGTTGAGCATGGGATCAAATTCACATGATTCAAAGAAGTTTCTAACTAGATTTAGCACGCCCAGCTTGATCTCTTCCTAGTAAGGCTGATAGAATTGTCCATTGAGACCATCCAGACCAGGGGCTTTTAGGGAACCTGATTGGAACATCGCTTCTTTGACCTCTTCCATTGAAATAGGGGCCAGTGGGCTTTTGTTCATTTCCGTGGTGACTAGAGATGGGAATATATCCAAAATAGGCTGAAAATCTCTTGGACCTACCGATTCATATAGAGAAAAATAGAAATCCTCTATGTGTTGCTTCAATATTTTTTGATCCCTGCACCAAATATCTTCGTTTAGTTTCAACATAGTGATTCTATTCTATTGTCTTCGTTGGACCGTTGTGGAGTGGAAATATTTTGAGTTCCTATCGCCCCATTGAAGCCAATTTACTTGAGACCTCATACCCCAATACATCTCTTCCTGCCACCAAAGCCTTTCAATTTTCTCTTTGATTTCCTGACTTTCCTTTTTGCTGGATAATTGAGGATCCCCATTTGTGATCTCAGTTAGTTTCTATTTGAGACTTCTGATTTGGATAAGGGCATTAGAGAACTTGTTTTTGCTCCATGTAGTCAATTCCTGTGTAACATTATGTATTTTCTGAGAGAAAGTTGTATAACAATGCCGGTTGCCTCCCCACCAGCATTTAATAATCTCCCCACATTCATCTTCCTCCATCCAAAAGGCTTCAAACTTGAATTCCTTTCTTCTTTTCTCCCAAACAGGATGTAATGACAGCACAAGTGGGCTATGGTCAGAACTTACCGCTGGGAGGGCCACAACTTCAGCATTTGGAAAGGTAACTCTCCAATCCATTGTACATAAGGTTCTGTCCAACCTTTTCTTCACTAAATTTTCGCCTTCTTTGTTGTTTGCCCAAGTAAATGTGCACCCTTTAGTATCAATATCCATCAAGGAAGAGTCATTAAGCATCTCCCAAAAGGCCGCTATTCTATGTTGATCAACTTCCCTTTTCCCAACCTTTTCCCAGCTATATAGAATATGTATGTCCCCCATGCAGAGCCAAGGAAGTTGATTGTTGGAGTGAATATTCCGAACTTTTTGCCATAACAGATTTCCCTCCTAGAAGTTTGTGGAAGCATGCATGAGTGTAACTCTCATTATATGTCCACTATTAGGATCCTTGCATTCCACATCCATATGCTCCTTCAAACTTGAGTTGATTTGAACTTCCACATCCTCATTCCACATAAGCACCAAGCCCCCAGCAATTCCTATTGGTTGCTCTACATACATTTTTTTAAACTTCAATCTTTTTCTGACTTTATCCACCATCGACTCCTTGTTTTTGGTCTCCCTCAAGAAAACCAAGTTGGGTCTTTCTTGAGCCATTAAGGCTCTAATCTCCTGGACTGTCAGGGGGTTGCCCAACCCCTGACAATTCCAAGTTAGGATCATTATGGTGTCTTTGGTGGCTTATTAGGGCTAGCCACCAAAGCCCAATCATTTCCCTCTTTTACCAGCTGCACATGGGTCTCTAATAATTCCATTTCATCAAGGATAGAAGAGGTAGAAACTTCTGCTCTTTTATGTTTTTTTCTTTTTTTTTTTTTTGCTTTTTGATACCTCATCATCTTCTTACCAGCATCACCTATAATGTTCAATTCTTCATCAGTAGAGCCTTCGAGAAACAGCAATTGTTTTCCACTCCCCTCTTTAGCTGCTGAAGTCGTCTCCCCTCCATCTCTTCCCTCCTTTGAAGAAGGGCTATCTACTATTTTCTTGTTTCGAGGAAGGAGGTTATTTGTTTCAGTTTCTGCCCTTGCAACAATTTCCATATTGACTAGCGCCAAGGGAGTTTCAGGTACCGACTCTTCTTCTTTATCATTAAGATCAACCTTGCCATAAAAGGCCTCCCAATGCGGGCTATAATCTTTTACTTCCGCTTTGAGCCAAGGCCCATACTTCCCTACCTTATTTGCTGCCCAATTTGTTATTTCATATGGTATTTCCTCACAATACGATGCATAGTGACAAATTCGCCCACATGAGTAACAAAAATGAGGAAGACGTTCATATTTAAATTCCACCCATAAATTTGTGTTCCCTATCTTGACTAAAGCCCCTGTTTTAAGAGGAGCTGTGAGGTTCAACTCCACTTTGACTTTACTTGTTTTATAGGGGCTATAGCCTCTAGATTCTAGTTGTATTTCCTTTATTGCTCCCACTTTACTAGCAACATCAGAGAAGACCTCTTCTAATATCCATCCTGGGGGTAAACCAACAATATGAACCCAATCTCTCATGCAAATGACGGCGGTATTTGAGGTTCCATCCTCTGTAATTGTATTAGTGAGACCTTGCTCTTAGAGGTGCATTTCCATGTCAAGACACCAGGATAGATAATTATTTCCACTCACTCTCAGGATGTGGAATTTGGGCTTTTCAATATTTGCCATAATCCTTGCAAAAATAAATTCTTAAATTAATTAAAAGGATTTCCAAATATCCACCGCTACTTCAGGAGCGGAAATGATACTTTTAGATTTGAAATCTGGCTTCGGGCCAATAAAAATGAAGAATTGATAGAAGAAGATGAAGTATAAGTTTATTAATAAAAAGAATACCCACCTTACAAAAATTACTTACTCAGTCGGTAGATCTTCATGCTGATAACATGTTGTAAAATATTGCGTTGCTAATATATAATCAGAAGTGATTGAGAAGAGAAAGCAAGTAAAGACCAAAGATAGTAGAGAAAACCAGAGGAGAGAGTTTTATTTCCAGTGTATGACTATTCTTACTGTTATTGTGTGTTCTATATTGTTGTACATCAAAACTAAACTCCTATTTATAAGAGAACAAGAATGTACTTATTATTAATATCAATGTATTGAATGATACATGTACTGGATAGGGGAGATGAACGTTCATTGTATAAGGAAATGTACTTATAATGTATGATACAAATGTATCATAATAAGTACATTAGATAAGATGAATATAATGAATATTCATTCATGTATTTCATAATAATTTGTACAATATCTTTGAATTGTGAATTTTACGAACTCATCATTTAATGATTCCAAATCTTCTTGATAAGGTGATTTTCCCCCATTTTTTATATACACGGGACGGTCCTACACATTTGCTAGTATATTAATAAAGAAGCTAACTTGTTCTTTTGTAGGTAAAGGTAACCTCTTGTATGATGCACCGAAATTACCTTAGCCTCATCCAAGAAAATGCTGATAATAATACACAATACCAAGAATATTAATAGAAATTTTTTTTTTTTGAGATTTTAAATATTTTTAGAAAGGTTATTGCAAGATAAAAACGGTTCAAATTTTAATATTAAAAATGTGAAAATAAAATAAAACTTTGAATTTAAACGTTCATGCATGTAAATCATCATATTCACATATATCAAATCAGGCTCCAAATTCGAGTTCTCAATTAGTTCACACACAGGAATTTGTCATTGCACGGAGCTTATGAATTGACTAATTAGATATATGTATTAGAATCGAGTCGACTTCACTTATCGGAAAAAAAGGAGCTAGCTGATACCCACACGGCAGGCTTTGATTAGAATCGCCGCCTAATATGACTGGCAGCCTTCAAAGATTTTGTTTGTTAGAAGTCTACTTGTTTGAAGATTCTTAGCACCGAAGATAAGTTCCATACGTTTGACTTGGTTGAAAGCTAAGATTTATAAATAGCAGCGTGAAGGGCGTGATAAATTTATAAGAGCAAATTATTACGACTATCGGAAGAAAAAGAACAAAATGAGATCGGATGGGACGATGTCCGAGAAAGCGGGGTAGTCAACACGTAAGAATCTCTTCTTTATAATATCGCCATCTGTCAAAATAGCACGTCGGTTGGCCGATCTATAGCCATTATGATTAACTATAATGGTGATATAAGTAGAAACCCTCCGAGCAAACATGAGAAGATAATTGCACCATAACGTGATGGAGATCGAAGTGATATCCACAGAATTCATCAAGCCCTCTAACCCAACCCCAGACAACCTAAAGATCCACAAGCTATCACTCCTTGATCAATTGATGCATTCAAGGTACAGTGCCCTTGTTTTTTTCTATCAAGGTCACGACACAACCCTCTCCACATCCCAAATCTCACGCACCCTAAAGAGCTCGCTCTCCCAAACCCTCACCCGCTTCTACCCCTTCGCTGGGAAGATCAAGGACCGCCTCTCCATTGAGTGCGACGATGGAGGTATCCCCTTCTCGGTAGCTAGGGCTCAATCGAGCCTCTCACGGTTCCTCGACCGGCCAGACCCCCGGGCTATTCAAGACTTCCTTCCAGGGGCTACTTTCAAGCTAGTCGACACCGGATCTCGAGTGGCGATGGTCCAAATGACCGCCTTCGCTTGTGGCGGGATTGCGGTTGGCATGTTGGTTGCGCACGTGGTAGCCGACGGGGTCGGCATGAGCACTTTTCTGAAAGCTTGGGCTGCGAGGGCCCGCCAGTCCATGGACGATGTATGGCCGGATTTCGACACGACGCTGTCGCTGTTTCCTCAATATGAAGCATTCCCGGAAAAGCTGTCGTTCGCGAGCGTGTATGCTCCCTGCTACCAAACAGGCTGGTAGGACGAGTCGCTTTCATTACCTTTTTAATCAGTTAGAAGCAAGATAAAAAGATAATAATAACAAGCATAATCCAACGGTGAGGTATATCTGTCTGGATTGTGACTGTTCATATGAAATAGTGACTAATTTCATTAAGATATCATTACTTGTTATTACATATTCAGACTCATTTCTTGTATAAGATGTTATTATCGATGTGCACCAGATACTATGTTAAAAAATTCGATAAACGAAAATCGAAATGGATTTTTCCTTTAATGGGCAGACACGTTCCAACCATTTCTCTCAGGTGTGGTGCAAGAAGATTGGTGTTCGACGCGTCCGCCATAGCCAGAATGAAGGACAAAGCAACAAGCTCGCGTCTCCAGAAACCGAGCCGTGTGGAAGCCGTCTCCGCCTTAATATGCAAATCCATGATGGCAGCGGTCAACCCCAAACCGAAGGCGATGTTGATGGCCCACTACGTGGACTTGCGCCGGCGAGCCACGCCGACCATCCCCAACTATGCCGTGGGGAACCACCTCTTCTTGGCTGTCGCACGGTTTTGTCCCACCGAGTCCAATGACCTGGCCATCATCGCAGGCCGGCTCCGGGAAGCAACGGCCAGAGTCGACGGCGACTTGGTAAAAGGTCTGCAAGGCGAGGGCGGATTCTTGAAGTTGCGAGAGGCCGTTGGAGAAATTAAGGAGGTCGTCTCTGGTGGTATGAATGGTGGCGGTGTCGGCAACATCAATAATAATAAGCTGGACTATCTAGGGTTTACTAGTATGTGCAATTTCGGGCTTTATGAGGTTAATTTTGGTTGGGGAAATCCGGCATGGGTGACCAGTATTGGCTTACCAGGGAAAAAACCTATAGAGATCCCAAACATTAATTACGTGTTTTTGTCGGACACTAGATGTGGAAATGGGATCGAGGCGTGGGTTCTTTCAGATGAAAATAGGCTTCTAGCCTTGGAGAAAGACCCAGAGATTCTGGAATTCGCTGTTGTTGATCCGAGTCCCTTAAAGATGCTGTTGAAAAGTAATTTGTAATTCGTCCTTTCTTATTAGAAGTAATTTTGATTTTTTTTTTTCTTAAAGCACAAGTGTCCAATTTGAATTTCTCTTCTTATTTGTCATTTCATGCTCCCATTTGACATATGTATATTTTTGTATTGTTTTCTAAAGCACAATTCCAATTTATATTTCTCACGTTCCCATTTGACATACATACATACATACATACATACATACATGATCTTCTTTGAAATTTGAATGATGTGTTGCAGACGCGATGGTCGTGCAATCCGTCGAGTTATCATGAATCATCAGAGCAATGGGCAAAGCCCACGTCGACCTTTTATCTAATAAATGCATCACTTCTGAAAGTCGGGGATTGTTTTGAAATTGTCAGGAGGGAAGCGGATGGGGACCAGCCATGTGCCTCGGTCGGATGTGGAACGGTCACGAGCCAGTCTGCCGATCAACTCGAGGCATGGACTGATGCAGATTGTAGTGGTGGCCCAAGCCCGAGCCTTCAATACATCCATGGAAACGTCGCGATGCACAATCACCTTCAGATTGGAGAATTACCTTTCCAAATACTTTCGAGATTTTTCACTTTTGGAATGAGAGATATGTGAGTCTTGTTGAGCATGGGATCAAATTCACCTGATTCAAAGAAGTTTCTGACTAGATTTAGCACACCTAGCTTGATCTCTTCCCAGTAATGCTGATAGAATTGTCCATTGAGACCATTCGGACCGGGGGCTTTTAGGGAACCTAATTGGAACACTGCTTCTTTGACCTCTTCCATTGAAATAGGGGCCAACAGGCTTTCGTTTATTTCCACGGTGACTAGAGATGGGAATATATCCAAAATAGGCTGAAAATCTCTTGGACCTGCTGATTCTTATAGAGAAAAATAGAAATCCTCTATGTGTTGCTTCAATATTTTCTGATCCCTGCACCAAATATCTTCGTTTAGTTTCAGCATAGTGATTCTATTCCGTTGTCTTCATTGGACCATTGTGGCGTGGAAATATTTTGAGTTCCTGTCGCCCCATTGAAGCCAATTTACTCGAGACCTCATACCCCAATACATCTCTTCTTGCTGCCAAAGCCGTTCAATTTTCTCTTTGATTTCCTGACTTTCCTTTTTGCTGGATAATTGAGGATCCCCATTCGTGATCTCAGTTAGTTTCTGTTTGAGACTTCTGATTTGGATATGGGCATTAGAGAACTTGTTTTTTCTCCATGTAGTCAATTCCTGTGTAACATTATGTATTTTCTAAGAGAAAGTTGTATAACAATGCTGGTTGCTTCCCCACTAGTGTTTAATAATCTCCCCACATTCATCTTCCTCCATCCAAAAGGCTTTAAACTTGAATTCCTTTCTTCTTTTCTCCAAAACAGGATGTAAAGACAGCACAAGTGGGCTATGGTCAGAACCTACCGTTGGGAGGGCCACAACTTCAGCATTTGGAAAGGTAATTCTCCAATCTATTCTACATAAGGCTCTGTCTAGCCTTTTCTTCACTAAATTTTCGCCTTCTCTGTTGTTTACCCAAGTAAATGCGCACCCTTTAGTATCAATATCCATCAAGGAACAGTCATTAAGCATCTCCCAAAAGGCCGCTATTCTTTGTTGATCAGCTTCCCCTTTCCCAACCTTTTCCCATCTATATAGAATTTCATTAAAGTCCCCCATGCAAAGCCAAGGAAGTTGATTATTGGAGTGAATATTTCAAACCTTTTGCCATAACAGAAGCCTCTCCTGGAAGTTTGTGGAAGCATGCATGAGTGTAACTCTCATTATATGTCCACTATTAGGATCCTTGTATTCCACATCCATATGCTCCTTCGAACTCAAGTTGATTTGAACTTCCACATTGTCATTCCACATAAGCACCAAGCCCCCAACAATTCCTATTTTTTGCTCTACATACATTTTTTAAAACTTCAATCTTTTTATGACTTTATCCACCACCAACTCCTTGTTTTTGGTCTCCATCAAGAAAACCAAGTTGGGCCTTTCTTGAGCGATTAAGGCTCTAATCTCCTGGACTATTAGGGGGTTGCCCAGCCCCCGACAATTCCAACTTAGGATCTTCATGGTGTCTTTGGTGGTTTATTAGGGCTAGCCACCAAAGCCCAATCCTTCCCCTCTTTTACTAGCTGCACAGGGGTCTCTAATAATTCCATTTCATCAAGGATAGAAGAGGTAGAAACTTCTGCTCTTTTTCTGTTTTTTTGCTTTCTAATACCTTATCATCTTCTTACTAGCATCACCTATAATGTTCAATCCTTCATCAATAAGGCCTTCGAGAAACATCAACTGTTTTCACTCCTCTCTTTAGTTGCTGAAGTCGTCTCCCCTCCATCTCTTCCCTCCTTTGAAGAAGGGCTATCTACTCTTTTCTTGTTACGAGGAAGGAGGTTATTTGTTTCGGTTTCTGCCTTTGCAACAATTTCTATATTGACTGGCGCCAGGGGACTTTCAGGTACCGACTCTTCTTCTTCATCATTAAGATCAACCTTGCCATAAAAAGCCTCCCAATGCGGGCTGTAATCTTTTACTTATGCTTTGAGCCAAGGCCCATACTTCCCTACCTTATTTGCTGCCCAATTTGTTGTTTCATATAGTATTTCCTCACAATACGATGCATAGTGACAAATTCGCCCACATGAGTAACAAAAATGAGGAAGACACTCATATTTAAATTCCACCCATAAATTTTGTTCCCTATCTTGACTAAAGCACCTATTTTAAGAGGAGCTGCGAGGTTCAACTCCACTTTGACTTTACTTGTTTTATAGGGGTCGTAGCCTCTAGATTCTAGTTGTATTTCCTTTACTGCTCCCACTTTACTAGCAACATCATAGAAGACCTCTTCTAATATCCATCCCGGGGGTAAACCAACAATATGAACCCAAAAATCATATCTAGAGAAATCGTAGCAGTGTTTTGGAATATCTGGCTCACATTGTTTTAGCATTAATAGGTTGTTGGCAAAGGACCATGGCCCTGATTTCGGTACTCTCTCCTTTTCCTCCTCTATCTCAAATACAAATGAGAATAGGCCCGGTTCTTTCTGGGAACACACGACAGCCTCTGATTTCCACGCTTTCTTCATAATGTTGCAAAATGCTTGAAAATTCACATTTGGTTTCGAATATAACTTACTGAAAAAAGTATGACTGCATTCTATTCATTTTGTTGGGTGGGATATCCCGTTGTACTTCAATCACATCATTTGCTGACCATAAATGGCCTAAACTCTTGCACGGGATAGCAAGACGGGGTTGGTTCTCCTCCTCGTGATCCATTCCGGCAACAAATCAGGCTTTCTTTCTGAGATTGATGGTTGCAGGCATCATCTTTAGCAGGGATTGAACATTTGCTTCGGGACTGCTCTGTAGAAGTTTGTGGCTTTGGGTAGGGGCGATTGAAGGGAGCTCCGTGAATAATGGGATAGGAGTCGTCATCTGCCAATTGTTGCTGCTTCACACTCGATTTCCTTTGAAAAAAGGGGGATGCATGGTTTGGAGGATTTTAGGGTTTGGGTATTGGATACCCATGACATTGGGCAAAGAGCTTCTGCATTCGTATGGAATAGAGACCAGGAAACTTCAGAATGGAACAATGATTTAGGGTTTAGGTTTGAAAGCTCCCATGGGTTCGGGAGAGAAAAGCTCTACCAGCGAGAGAGTTGATTGAGGAAATTGAGGAGGGGGTATTTCGTCCTCATGGAATCCAAGAAAGTGGTTTCTCGCCCCTCTTCCCTTGTCGGTTCCTAATTTAATGGCTTGAAACTTCCGGGTAAAGGAGAACACTAGGCACATGCAATGAGTGGCTATACTAATTGTTGAATTATAGGGACTGGATTGACAGATCAATCAAGATTTCTTAATTATTTTTGTCTTTTATTTTGAAGTAAACCCTTTTTTTTTTTTTTAATATTGGGAAATTTCGAAATATAGACAACAGAAGAAACAAAAGAAGAAAAAACCACTAGTTTTGGACCAACTCTAGGATCGGACCAAACCAATCGGTCCAGCTTCTAGTTCCACAAATGGGAAATCGACCTTGCTGGGTTGGGTCAGTTGTTCAGTTCTAGATTGGGAATCGACCCACCCTAAAACTTATCACCCATATTTCGAGTAAATTTGAGTGTCGAGATAACAAAAACCTTCATCCTCCATAGCTTCCAGAATCCCATGAAAGCTTGCTCATCCTCTTCACTAAGTCATCATCAACTCTTTTGCTAATCATGCACTGGCAATGGCGAACTGCTCAATGATCCTCTTCTCTATACCTGGAAGGCTAAGGCCCTTTAATATGGTATACCTACTTCAGTAGGACCTTCACCTATGTGGACAAGTTTTAGACACCCCATCGCAATGATTAAGTTATTGTCAAGTTGGAAAGTGGTTGAATGTGATGAAACTCGGGCCAGCATGCAAGGAGGAGCCAAGTCTTCACTAAGACACATTCATAGACACATTGTCTAATACTGTATACCTACTTCAGTAGGACCTTCACCTATGTGGACAAGTTCTAGACACCTCATCGCAACAATTAAGTTATTGTCATGTTGGAAAGTGGTTGAACGTGACGAAACTAGGGCCAGCATGCAAGGAGGAGCCAAGTCTTCACTAAGACACATTCATATACACATTGTCTAATGGATAACGTTTGTATTTATAGAGTTTATCTACTAGCTATTACAATAATTATTTGGACTAATTTAAAATATTTTGAATTTTGAATTAGTCTGTTACACTAATAACTATGGTAATAAGAATGGAGTAATTAAATATTTTTGAATTAGTCCGTTATAGTAATAGCTACATTAATAATTAAATAATAAAATCATTAACTAAATTTGAAAGAGTTATGTGTTGTTATCCTTAAAAAGCCCTCACAAGTTGAAGGTGGCCTTTTGGATGATCTTCAACTTGGATTTTAGTATGTCATGGTGACACCATGTAAGAGACTTGGTGGAGCTATTTGTTATTTGATCACATGGGGATATGAAGCAAACCTCAAGTTTACATAGTGACACTAAATGGTGGACGAAGTGAACGTCTACCTCGATGTGCTTTGTTCTAACATGAAAAAGTGAATTCACCATAAGATACATTGCCTTTTGGTTGTTGCATCAAAGGATAGGGGGTCTTAATTGAGATATGCCTAATTCTTGTAACAGTGATTGCAACCATAACACTTCTACCATGGCATTTGCCAATGCTCGATACCCAGATTCGGTTGAGGAACGTACAATGGTATGTTGCTTTTTGGCTAACCAAGAAATTAGATCTTTACCCATATAAATTGCATAACCTTCTATTGAGCATCTATCAATGGGCAACTAGCCCAATCCGCATCACTATATGCGTTGAGTTCTATTGTGGATTGGGAATTGATGAGTAATTCATGCAAAACGTTTTCCTCTAAGTAGCGTAGAATTTGTTTCACCACACTCTAGTGGTCTTCTATTGGTTCTTTTAAGAACTAGTAGACTTTGGTTATCGCATATAAGAGATATCTGGCCAAGTTAGGTAGCATATTGAAGAGCTTTTATGATGCTCCTGTACAAATTGACATCTTCAAGTGGCTTACCCTAATTGATTAAACTAGTATTTACAACCATGGGTGTGTGAATTGATTTAACACCGTCCATTCTGGTTCAGAGAAGGAGATCTCTAATATACTTATGTTCTAACAGGAGGAGCCCTCATAAATGTTTAAGCACCTCAATTCCCATGAAGTAATTAAATCGCCCAAGTCCCGTATGAAGAACTCCTTATTTGAGCAGTTGATGGTCTCTTGAATAAATGTCGGATTGGACACTATCCTAGTAATGTTGTCAACATAGATGAGCATGTAAAGGGAGAAATTGCGATGATGTTATATAAAGAGAGAAGTATCAGTTTTTTATTTGATAAATTCTAGGGATTCTAAAAAGATGCTCAACCGGTGGAACCAAGCCTGCGAAGCTTGTTTCAATCCGTATAAAGATTTTTGTAACTTGCATATATGGTTTGGCCTTTCTTTATCAATGAAGCCTTAAGGTTGAGCCATGTAGACTTCTTTAGTCAAGTTAGTATTTAAAAATGTGTTACTAACATCCAACTATCGGAGTTTCCATTTCGTTGTCACAACTAATGAAATAATTGTACGGATGATGGTTACTTTAATAATGGGACTAAACGTTTTCGTATAGTCGATACCTTCTTGCTGATTGTAGCCCTTGGCCACTAGGAGGACTTTGTACTAGTCTATTTAATCATCTAGATGTGTCTTGACTCGATAAACCCATTTGGAGCCTATCTTATTGTGGTTGTCCTCTCCTTGCATATTGTTGCGACTTAACTTCGGATGTATCCCCTAGGATTTGGTTAATGGACTACTAAGCTTAAACTTAGCTTGAGCTCTCTCAAGTCCATATGAAATCGCAACTTAGGTTCAAGTTTTTAGCATGCAAATGAATTTTATCTAAAAGTCATCACTAATCAATTAGTGATAAGTTGATTAGACATAAGAATTATTTTACTCCTACGAACTAGAGAATTTGGTTACGGAGACTTGGTTACATTAGATTTCTCTAATACTCTTTTTGTACCTTTGTTTTTTTTTTTTTTTCAAAAATATTTTTGCAGACAGTCTAGATTGGTTTTAGCCTAAATCACTATCATGCAATTGGGTAATTATGTAGGTGCGCAACCATTATTAAGCACTCAATGAATTAAATAAATTGCACCAAAGTAATTAAACACACCACAGCAAAATATTATTTTTTTTGGGTTTTTTCTTGTCTTGAAATTAAAACATATATGACATGCACAAGCTATTTTTGTATTTTTATATTAAAATTCTAAATTAAAAATTACTAAAAATTATAATCTACCTGAAGTGAGATATCATCTATTTTAAGTTAAGAAATAGACTAACATAAATCCTATCTCAACTTAGAAACTTATCTCAACATGCCATTTAATTCAAACTAGTATCTAGCCTAGATATTATCTAGACATGCATTCTAATACTAAATGATATGATATGCCATGCGATCTTTTCTTTGTATTTTTTTTTATTCATTAAAGCTTGCAATTTTATCTAAAGAAAATTTCAAATATAGCAAAAATCATTCAAGATATCCATCGAGATTCAAATAAAGGATTATTATATCCCAAAAAATAATCCGTCATTTCTCGTCTTAGATTAATGCATATTATAATCTTGATAAGGCACTTACTTAGAATCAAACATAATTTAAAAAAAAAAAATGATCCATTGTCTCACGACTCAAATTTAAAATTATCGCAATCCTAGATAATGCAATTATCCAATAATAAGTTGAAATAATTAAAAAAATGATCTGATATCTTTACATACAAATTTGTAATTAAATCAACTTTATCAATAAACCCTAATCGGATATGCTTAATATCAAGTATCAAATAATAATCAATCCAAATTAAGAAATGAAATATTCCATTTGAATTGAATAAAGATTGTTACTTAATTCGAACACGCGTAATCCAGATCGGAATTGGACCGGATCACGGCTTGTGGATGATGCTCGAGGGATCGCTGTGTGCTTGGCTAGCCAAGATGGTGGTGGTTTCACCGGAAAGCTTCGATCAGTTAGAACTCGCCGACGGTAAGGACTCTGAAATCTCTTTTATTATTTCTTCTTCGAGCATGTTCTGTGACCATACTAGAATTTGAATGCCGAGGGTGCTAGATTCTGATGCTGGGCTCTTTCCGGTTCGCTCGCCGTTACTAGGGAATCTTGTTAGTTTCTTTTCCTCCGCTTATTGATATGCTTAAACTCAGTGGGTAGCCCCGTTTGACTTGGAGTAGAGCAAATTCAAGAGCGTGCGCATGAGCGGCACGTGCGACATTGATCATTGAGGTATTATCAACCACCAAATGTTGTCCAGATTGGGTAATTTGCGCGCCTACTACCTTCCTTGGATGTGGTAGCCGTTTCTCAAGCTCCCTCTTCAGAATCGAACCATAATTCTCCGTCACCTGTCACCACCATAATAGGCCACTATCTTACCATCGAAAGTTGATAGAGCGGAAATTTGAATGATGCGTTGCCGACGCGATGGTCGCGCAATCCGTCGAGTTATCCTGAATCATCAAAGCAATGGGCAAAGCCCACATCGACCTTTTATCTAATAATTGCATCCCTTCCGAAAGTCAAGGTTTGTTTTGAAATTGTCGGGAGGGAAAAGCAGATGGGGGCCGGCCATGTGCCTCGGTCGGATGTGGAACGGTCGCGAGCCGGTCCGCCGATCGACTTGAGGCATGGACCGATGCAGATTACAGTGGTGGCCCAAGCCCGAGCCTTAAATACGTCCGTGGAAACGTCGCGATGCACAATTGATCTACACGGTGCATGAGTCACCCGGATCACTCCGCACGGTGCATGGGTCGACCGGGATCAATCTGGACAATGCATGGATCAATCCACAATGGATCCAATCGTCAAAAATTTTTCTGTTCTAAGCATCTCTGCAAAAATCTCATCAAAATTTAATTTCTACAATTTTTTAGAGGGGTGGTGCCTACTCAAATATGGTGAATGTCTCCTCCTACCGGTGGTGTCAATAGGCTCGGCTCGTCTCATGACCAGTTCATGGCTATGCACAGCAGACTCGGCTGGCCAGCTCGGTACGTCGCGGGGTTGTGCTTCGGCCAAAGATTCCCTCAACGAACCTGCAAAATAGAAACGTGGCTGTATCAGTGTCGAGGGAAAGTAGCAGCTTCGTCGAAGATCCACAGGACTGCTGGCGTGGGCCGGTGTCGTTGTGGTTAGCGTCGTCAGGCGATCCAGCAAGAAGCCACTCGTTGTGTCAACAGGAGGCGATAGGGATCGGAAAAAATAACTGTTAATCGTTGAAGAAATCGGGTTCGCCGAGTACCCAGCTTTTCATATGGGACTCCTCGATCAGCAATCGGAGGTGTCGCGGTTCCTGATGCTGTGAAGAATCGGCAAGTGGGTCAACTTCGCGCGTATGTGGGGCTCTCTTCCAACCGTGGACTAAGTGTGACCTTTTAGGGGTGTGACAACATTTCTGTTCCAGAAATAGTTTCTGGAACAGAAATGAATTTTTCTATTTTTATTTCTGGACGAGTTTCTGAGGAAAAAAATCTGTTTGATAACGATACAAAATTTCTGTTTCAGAAATAGAAATTCGTTTGATAACTGAATAAAAATTCTATTTCTTAAAACAATTTTTTCTTTTTTTTGGAGCAAATGAGATGTACATTCTTACAAATTTCATATGCTTATGACATCATTGACCCAAATACAAAGTATGATTTTTTTTTAAAAAGTAAAGTCTCCCCTTTTTGCAAAAAAATAAAAAATAAATACAAAGTAAGAGTGTTATATCAAATTTTCTAAATTTTCACACAAAATTATTTAGCATCCACGTAGATAGGTAATTACGGTCAAACAATATACTTATCAATAGTCTCCATACAATAGAAAAAAGAGATCAATATGCATACTCTTGAGCATGATAGAAGGTTCCCAAAATTCTAGTAGAATGAAGGCGGGCGACCATATTCTAATCCCCTTCATGCTAGTGTGTCACGTTGATCGCCGCCACGGTTTACGATATCGAGCAATTGTTTTACAAAGAAACACTAAGAAGTGTATTGGGTAATTTGCGGCAAATTTTACAAAATCGGCGAATTTTATGAAGTGTAACAAGGACCATTACAAATAAGGGAAATCATCAAGTAGAACATCACATTACAAGAATTGAGATAGGAATCATCAAATACATTATCACAATACAAAAGCAAAGATTGTAAATCCCCAAATACAAAATAATAAAAATACATTACAAAAATAGGGTTAGGTGGAGAAATCAGAAATTGATTTCCGGAAGAAATCAGAAATAGAAAATTTCTACTTCGATTTCTCCTCCATTTCTATTTCGGAATAAAACCTATTCCGAAATAGAAAATTTCATAATGTTATCAAACAGTTTACGTTCGAAATTGATCTGGAACAGAAAAATCATTTCTGAAACAGAAATAATTTTTATCATGCACCCCCTTAGCCTCTTTTCTCACTCGCTTTCGTGAGCACTCTGTACAGAAGCTTCCCCTCACGATTTTTCCCCCAATTCAGTGTATGGCCATGTATTCAATTGTGTGGGCCCCTCCCTTTTTATCTATTGTGAGCCTGCTTTTATAGCGTCCGACTCTGCACTTCAAAACAGGAAATATGAATATACCAAAGAAAGCCACCTACTGACTTCCCTCTTTTGTGAGGCTCTGTCCTTTTTTCTTTCCTTTGTATGCATTGCGAATCCATGTGTCCTCATTGAAGAATATTTTTTTTAAACATTCCTTCCCATCAGCTAATCCTTTCTTGTCTTTTTCTGATGTCTTTGTCCGCACGTTTACATTCACAGGAGCAGCAAGAAATTCTTTTTTACATTGGATCGTCCATTCATTTTATTATTTTTAATAACTCACCAAAAATTGATCGAACATTGCCAAAAATCCTTGATTGTAATAGAATTTTTTCAGATTCCAAATCTCACAAAAATGAACTCACAATATCACCTTCCCACGATTGCCATATATGAATAGATTGCATAAGTATACGAAAAATCCACCACCATATTATCGAAAATAACAAATCGTCATTTCTCATAAGTTAATTTTCAATGATCAAAGAATAATGGGCTTGGGCCAATTCCCTCTTTTTGTGAGCTTAGTCCAACGCATCAAATTAAAGCTCAAACCATAAATTCAAACACATCCGTTACCAGTCCAATGCAAATGCAATAATAAAAAATACTCTTAAAACTATATGATACGCAATTTAATTCTACTTTTTCTTAGGGTTTAATAATTAATCCCTATTTTTTATGCAATAAATAGATGATTAAGTCGCCAAAATTTAGGTATCAACATATATCCAAAGGGGCCTCAGTTGTACATATCGCATCCGCCATCCTAGCTAACGGCTACTGGCTAGTAGAGCCTAGCATCATTCTTAGCATTAATAACAGCGGGTTAATCCGCTCACCTCGTCGTCTATCTCTCATGATTACAGCCGGCGTGGCCGTTGCAGTTGACCATAGCGTCACCTTTCTTCATCTTCGCATAGCAGCAGCGGCTGGAATATGAAAATGGAAACTTTCGTAGGAGAAAGATGAAGAGGAGAATTGAACGCCGCGGCCTTCGTAGGTTCAAAAGTGGAGTGACGCATATAAAAATTTCTAGCCGGTTAAATGAAGGTTTAAAGTTGCCCCCCTTTAGCTTGAGAGGATCCTAATCAGTTGATATTTGGTGATGTTATCGGATTCGACAAGAGAACTATCAAACTCGAAAGTCGAGATGCATCCACGGAGTTCGACTATCGCGGGTCTTTCGATAATTACCTAACGTATTAGTCAGCCAGTGTAATTTCTGTACACAATCGACATCGAACCCCATTGATTTATATTTATCAATCTTTCAAACTATAACTACTCATGTTAGTGACATTGGAAGAAAATTGTGTAACAAACTGGAAAATTATCAAAACAATTCTAAACATATTATAATTGTGACAATTCAATTCTAAACCTATTGCATTTGTACCAATTTAGTCCATTTGGCCAATTTTGGCTTGCCGGTATTGACGTGGACACCGACCAATGCTGATGTGGCTTTTTCTTTTTTTGAATTTTTTCTTTTTTTTTTCTCTTTGTTTTTGTTTTTTTTTTTTTTTCCTTTTTCCTCTGCCTAGACGCCGGAGCAAGCAATGGCTAAGGCCAACGAGGTCAACATCATCAGCCACGAGTGAGGCTCGTGCTCATCATCATTAGGCAATGGCTAGCCACATCATGGCTAGGCGAGCTCAACCATGCCCATAGTCCTAGCAAGGCATGACCTTGCCTGAGGGTGAGGGTGGCGAGGTCAAGGTTGCCCAACCTTGGTGAGGCTAGGTCAAGGCATGACCTCTCTCAGTGACGGCAAAGGCAAGCTTCACCAATGGCCGATGATCGGCTAGAGGAAGAAGGAAAGAAAAAATGAAATATATATATAAAAATTGCCACATCACATTGGCCGAATAGCCAGTGCTGACCAATGTCCACGTTAATACCGACTGATCAAAATTAACCAGATGAACTGAATTGACACAAATACAAAAAGTTTAGAACTAAACCAGCAAAAAAAAAAAAAAGTTTATGACTAAATTGATAAACTTATATTAGATTTATGACCGTTTCAGTAATTTTCCCCGTAACAAATGGATTACACATACCATCTATCACATAGAAATTTTTTTTTTTTATGCTGGAGGAACCGCACTAGCCGACAATGGACACGTACGGGAGGACCCACCACCCCCGTCCACACCGAAGACGCCTAGCGCCTCCCCTGGGTTTCGAACTCCTCCCCTTTGCTTAAGTTTCATCATAAGCCTTATCCAATGGAGCCACCGCGGCCGGTGGTATCTATCACATAGAATTCCTCTCTCAAGACCCAAAAACTTTTAAGCTACTCTTAAAATTAGTAATTAGGCATCAAACCTATATATATATCCGCACACACTACAAATTAAGACACCAAACCACATCCAAAATGGAGGTCGTAGTGGTATCCACGGAATTCGTGAAACCATATAGTCCCACACCAAACCATCTCAAAATCCATAAGCTGTCTCTTCTTGATCAGTTCCTCCCTAGTCTTTACTTTCCCTTGGTCCTTTTCTACACCATCGAAGAAGCTGATCGAGCCGCCACAACACCCTCACGCATGATACAACTTCTGAAGCAATCTCTATCCGAAACTCTACCGCTGTTCTATCCCCTGGCGGGGAAGATCAACGGCGATGGCCTCTCCATCGAGTGCTGAAAGCTTTATTTAATTAATTCAAGGGCTTAAGGCCCTGTCCGCCCAAGCTGGGCCCAGAAAGCCCGGCCCACGGGAATAAGGCCCGTGGGAAGGGAGAGGTATAAAAGGGAGAGAGAGAGAGAGAAAAGACGTTGGTTGGATTCATTCTTACGCACGTCTTTTCTCTCCCGCGCGTTTTCTCTCTCAAAAGAAGAACAAGGCATACGGCTTCTAATTCTTCCCTTCAAGGCTTCATCAAATCGAATTCGACCGGATTCTCTTCCTCCATTGGCGTCGGTGTTTAATCTGTGGCTAACAAGGTACGCTCGAATCCGTGGTGTGCTTTACGATCGGTGATACGTGTCGTTTTCTTGGGCTGCGCTTCCGCTTGAGTTTAGGGGTTTGATTTAGTGTCGAATCCGGGTTTTCGGGGATCAGTTATTCCCAACAAGTGCGATGACGAGGGCGTTCTCCTTGTCGAGGCCAGGGCCGAGTTTGTCCTATCGCAGCTACTCCACCGGCCAGACTTCGAAACGGTCAGGAAATTCCTGCCTTGCGCCGCTGCATGGAGGAGAGCAGAAGTGGGAGATCGTGTGGCGATGGTTCAAGTGACGGCCTTCCCCTGCAGCGGCGTTGTGATCGGCGTGCTCATTTCGCACGCCGCAGCCAACGGGGCCTCTTTCGCCACTTTCCTCAAAGGTTGGGCAGCCGCGGCCCGCAAAACCGGCGAAGCACCGCGTCCCAGCTTTGATGCGCCCACTTTGTTCATCCAAAACAAAGCATTCTCCGAGGAGGATACCTTCTTTGGCGTGTGTCCTGTCAACAGAGGCAGGTACAGAAATGACCAAATTCTGATATGGTAATGCATGCCAGGGAAAAGATGATAAGAGAAGAAAACCCTAAGTTTTATCTTGGTAACTTTTCGCATCCTCTATTTTTGAAAATATACCGTTTTGCATGACAATTCTCTTTTTACTTAGAATTTTTCATTGGTACATATTATAGTTTTATCACGAATTTGTCATATTTCTATCCACATTAGTGATGTCATACTTGTAGCTGTCACCCCGACAGATAAACAAAAAAGCTAAATGAAAAACCCTTCTCTCGAACTAACCTTCCCAGCATCACAATCTAATTTTCGTTAACTCTCGAGAAGAAGCACTCAACGTGATGACCATTTGAATATGGAAATCCACTTATAAATAAATGTAAAAGCCCTCTTCCATCTATCAAGTTGAGATCTTCCATATATCTAAAATATTCTTGATAATGCTTACATCTTCTGTATTATAGTGTTGGCATAGAGTTGGCCGATGCTTATTCCCTAAATACTGTCATTGTTTCTTCTCTAAGATTCTAATATCATAACTTGGGGGACTTCTAACCCCCACACAGCATTGCTCCGTCAGGCATTCAGCCATTGCGGACCATTCCCCGCTGCCAATGTTCTTTTAGATAGAGATCCGAATCCTAGAAGGCTTTTAGAAGTAGCCCCCGCGTTCAAGAGGAAACAAGAGTGTTCAGGAAGTAACTATGAGGATGATCTCTAGCTACTAATGAACCGTGCTTCATGGGTCCTCTTCCATGTAGTATATGACTTAGGATGTACGAGATTTACATGGATCTCTACTAAGACAAGACGAAACCATCCAAATGCTCGAACTTTGAAGAACGGGTAATTTGCATTGCGCAAACATTTCGTAAGTACTTTTTGAATCCATGCATGGGGTACGTTATCATATTGAACTAAAAATTGCGTCGTTTGGTGGTAAAATAAATTCATAGGTGAAATTCATGTACAGACGGTCTTGTGATCATAATATGTATGTACTTAAAACTAAGTAATTATTACCGAAAGTGCACATGTGAATGTAAAGGTGCAATCTTCCATTGCTTTAAATTTTATAATAAGACACTTGGAAATTCTCTTTCTAGTCAGATGAGTTTGGATTAGGGATGATCGGTTCCCGGTTTGGTCCGGTTTCAAGGTGGAACCAGGAACCGGACCGGGAGAATCGGTTCCCAATTTTGGGAACCATGGACCGGACCGTTGGTCTTAGGACCGAGAACCGGACCGGACCATCGGTTCTGGTCCGGTCCGGTCCGGTCCAAAAGAATTGGCACTTTATTTTTTCACTAAAGAATGACCGTTCACTAAAGAATAATCATGCTCCGGACCGATCAATCAAATTCGGTTTCCAAGCAATCTAATAAAACTACTCACACATGTTTCCACGTGCAAAATATTCAAATTTCACTTGTGTGAATATCAATCATACTTTATGTGTTTCATGCTTAATTTTAAGCATAAAACCCATGAACAACGTGATTAAAGGTTGTGCTTGGCTTAGGTTTTATAGACAATCTCTCTTCTATACTTTGAATGTTTAGTCGATATGAGACTTTTTAAGGCTTGAAGTGCCTTGTCGTTTGCAAGTGAGGGGAGCAAGAGAGAGAGTGTGAGCATGAGGAGAGTTTTTTCTATAAATAAAGAGTAACAACAAGAGTTTTGGTGGTCTCTTGGCCACATAAGAAGTTGTTACCTAAATTGCAATTCCAATTACAATAAGTTTCATTTATAATATTAATATATTATATGTGTTTATATATTATATGAATATAAATTATATATAAAAAAATTTGGTCCAGTCCGGTCGGTCTGGTTACCACCTTGGAACCAAGAACCGGACCAACCGGCCGCTGGTTCCAAGATTAGGAACCGGGAACCGGACCGCCGACCATGGGAACCGCCCAAAACCGGCCGGTCCAGTCCGGTTCGGTCCGGTTCCGGTTCGGGCGGTTTCCGTTGCACACCCCTAGTTTGGATTCATAACAGTATTGCCTGAAGTTTTTCTATTGAGTACAAATGCGTAACATTTGGCGATATAGTTACATAGGAGGAACACTTAATTATTGTGCTCATTTTGTAACATTAGGACTAACCATCGAGCTGTGCCAACCCACCATGCCGAGCCTAGTCATAGACTGCCCGGGCCATTTTTTTTTAAACATTAAAAAATATATATTTTTTTGTATAAAATATTAATTATTGTGCTCATTTTGTAAATCATTAGTAGTTGTGACATGATAGCAAACTAGCAATAATTAATGCATTTGATGTTGCATTTTATTTATTTTTGTTAAATTGTAAAGATCACGTTGAAATAAATTTAGCGTAATGAATAAGTGATATATAATTACGCATACATCACTTGAGTTGATCAATATTGGCATCACCCTTTCAAGGTATGGTACGAGGAGACTCGTGTTCGACGCATCGGCCATGGCAAGACTCAAGGCCAAAACAGCTAATGTGGGAGTGCAAAACCCCACTCGCGCCGAAGTCGTCACGGCTTTGATGTGCAAATCACTGACGGCCACAATGACCAAGGTATCCGGCCTCGACAAACTGGTGGTGTTTACCAACGCCGTGAACCTCCGCAGAAGAGCCGTCCCGAATTTCCACGATGACTCAATGGGGAACTATGTATGGCTGCCAACTATCCTATGCCCTCTCGAAGAGAAGGATCATGACGGCCTGCCCAGCCTCATTGGCTGGCTCCGACAAGCGAAGCGCAAAATAGACGGCGAATTCGTGAGAGGCTTGGAAGGCGACAGCGGATTGAATGCGCTACAGGACGCCCTTGGGGAAATGAGGGAGTCTCTAGCCCGCACGGATCGACTCGTAACGTTCTCGAGCTGGTGTAACTTTGGTCACTACGAGATCGACTTCGGGTGGGGGAGGCCGGCATGGGTGAGCCCGGTTGGTTTCCCGGAGGAATCGGGAAACTTGATCATGAACACCGTGCTTCTGTTGGACACGAGGTGCCGCAAAGGAGTCGAAGCGTGGGTTTCCATGGACGAACAAGAGCTTGAAGTGCTGGAACAAGACGAGGAGCTGACAGAGTACGCTTCCATAAATCCACCTGTTTCGGAGATCGAGGATTGATGATGGTCTACGGTCTGGTTCTCCATGATATGAGCTCGTTCGAGCCTTTTAATTTTGTGTTTCGGCTTACTGCAAAAGGAAGTCTTCGTCTTCATATGAATAAAGTAGAATTGTTAAAATAAACCAGAACCACACGCACCAACTTAATTTTGATTTTTATCTTTCATTTCAATAATTAGTGCATTAAATGTCCTAAAACTTATCATGAAAGTGCAATCGAGTTCTAAAATTTACAAAAAAAAAAAAAAAAAAAAACAACCAATTCCTAAAACTTATCACAAAAGTGCAATTAAATCTTAAGACTTTCAAAAAGTGCAACCAATAAAAGGACCTTGATTGGATCAATTTGATAAGTTTTAGAATTTGATTGCATTTTTTAAAGATTTTAGAACTTGATTACATTTTTTAAAAGTTTAAGATTCAATTGCACTTTCATGACAAATTTTAGAACTTCTAATATACTTATCTCTCCATTTTAATTAGCAGTGTGGAGACTAGATGCTGCTAGAATCTTGTAATCTTTGTGAGTGATGCAAGCATCACTTGTTACCGTTATTATTTCCATTGATGTTATGATACTTGTGAAAATAGATAACAAGGCTGACTGGGTTGTGATGAACAGCTTCTTGTGTTGTGCTTCTGCTTTTGAAGTAATTACGACTTTTTGCTGTATTACCTCCAAAAAAAAGGGCGACTCTGAATCAACCGAGTTTAGATATGTTCTCTGGATGAAGTTAAGGCATAATTGCATATAATTTTACATAATGTTGACGTCATAATGAGAAATATGGCTATGGCGGAATCCAAGCGCGGCTCAAATTTAGAAAATGCTTGTGGCAGTTGAGGAGCTCAGGAAGTAGCAATGATGTTTAAAGTCTAGTGAAGTGGTGGTGACTTGACTCGACGTTAAGCTAAAGTGAAAATTTCTATAATATTTCTCGAATTTAAATTCATGAAGGAAGAATGGACAATCTAAAGAGGTTTCTTAATTTTAGTAGGTTTTTTTAGTTTGGATTCTCCCATCTTGGATCCAAAAAGTATATATATAGGAGATGGGTTGTAGTTATAGAGCACTAGGGCAAACCAAGAAAAGCTTTTGGTCGTAACAACCGATTTTGCAGCATATTCATCATTTACATTGTGAAGAAAGTGCAAGTGTTTTAAAGCCAATAAAATTTGTAATAAAATTTGTGAATCACTTCGTGAGATTAAAAAATTATCTCAGGTGTAATTGTGAGATGGCTAAATATTATGTGAGTCACTAAGTATAATTGAGGATCAAAATAAACAAAAAAACATTAAAGTGACTTGAGTGAACTTGTTATTTCCTATGTATCGATTGATTTATAGTGGAGTCTCACGCTTTTCTCCACATGAAATAGGTCTCATCGGCCAAACCAAGTAAATTTAATATCTGGTTTATTTTTATTTTATTTTTTTGCTTATTTTGTTGTTCGATCGCTTGTCTTTTGCAACACACATTTTGTGACGGTAACGCGTCACCGTAGCTAATTGTTATTTGAAAGCACAGATATAAAATGAACGAAAATAGTTGAATATTACCTGAGGCTGTAATTATCTGAGGGAAATAATTTTCCGTAAATTGGTTTTCCAAACTTTCACTTATATGATTTTTGCTAAAAATAATTAATCGATGGAAAAACATTTACGGTAAACGGAAATATGTATTTTTACAGTCGAGGGTACCGGGGAGCCTTGGAGACATAGCCATTGGCAAGCGTTGAGGGACTCGGATCCATGGAAGCCAATGTCCGGAGCTCTCCATCGCCTTCCAGAACGGCCATCTCCGCTTCATCCAACGTGACCCAAGCTTCGATCCCATCTCCTTCTCTTGTGTCGGCCAAAATCATGAGGTTAACGAACACCGGCCCGCTCACCCCGTAACTGCTAACCCACACGGGTTTTCCCCACCCGAAATCGACCTCGTTGAACCCCAACTTGCACCAGCTCGAGAGCCCCAAGTGGTCGGCCCCGTCCTCGGAGGCCCCAGCGCTGCTCATTTCCTTCAGAGATTCCATGATCCTGCTGCTCCTGTTCGCGCCCCTCAGCTGTTCGACGAAATGACTGTCGATTCTTGAAACCGAGCGCTTGACCTCATCGACCAGAGCACGCAGCGATCTGTCCATATTGCTCGCGGACTTGGCGCTTGATATCCAGAGGATATTTCCGAGGGAGCAGTCGGACAGGGGCGGCTCGATCCTCTTCCGCAGGTTCACGAGGTTGGTCAGGATGGAAGGCCTTTGGATGCCGTTTCTTCTCTCCGTGGCGGCCGCCATGCAGCGTTGCCATATGAAGGCCGAGACCGACTCAACTCCGGTCGGGCATTTCGAGTCGGAGCCTTTTGCTTTGGCCTTAAGGGTGGCTATGGCCGAGGCGTCGAATAAGAATCTCCGGGTTATGGGCTTGCCCTTTTTGAGCGACGAGCCCCATGCGACCGCAGACGTATCTCTAAGCCATAAGTCCTCAGTTGGGAAGAGAGACGCCGCAGAGAAGTCAGGGATCACTGCCTTGTCACCCCGGGCAGCAGCAGACCACCCTTTGAGGAAGGTGCCGAAGGCAGCACCGTCGAGAATTTTGTGCGTTATGCATATGCCGATGGCGATTCCGCCGCACTCAAAAATGTTGGCTTGAATATTGGCGGCACGGGTCCCTGAATAAGTTGCTTTCGGCACAAGATCAATCGGGAGGAACTTGCACAACAGCAAGAGGTCCGGGTGGGCCAGGAATTCCGATAAGGAGCAATCGACTCGTGCTTCTGCGTAGTAAGCTCCTTCGTCGTCACAATCAATGGTGAGCTCGTCCTTGAGATTGCCGGCAAGCGGGTAAAAGCGGGCCAAGGTCGTCGACAAAGATCTCTTCAGAATCTCTAATTTGGCTGGGACATCACTACGTCCGAGGCGAGCGTCTGGAGAAAAGAAGAGGATGACGGGACCGTAAGGAGAAGGAATGAGCTGGTCAAGTAGACAGAGTTTGTAAGTCCTGAGGTGAGGGGGAGTTGGGGATGAGGGCTTTATGTGCTCTCTGGAAGTGATGATAACTTCCATGATTTATGGCGTTATTTCATTTGCTTTTCCATGAAGATGGCGAGTAGAGCTGATTCAGCTCCCGCATATATGAGCAAAAGGCGTATTCCACACTATGTTGATGGAAGTGGATGACTTACGCAAAAAGACGAACAGAACAGGTACAACCACTTCAAGGTTTCAGACCATCCGCTCAGCCATTGACCAGATACGATGTCCCAATCAAAGTCGGCTCATCATGGAGATTGTATTGAAGTAACATATCAAAAGGGATAAAATCAGCATCGTTGTCGAGCATAATCTTCTACAGATCAGTATGAAGATAACATTTCAACGTCCATTTAAGCTTTATCCGTAATCCGTGACAATCGATGCGAGAGAGTCAAAAGAAGCTGGGCAGGCCAGCCCGCCAAAGGAGATGCGACGATATAAGACACAGACGTGAGCGTTGATATTTTGTAAAGATTTCTTAAATATTTATGTCGCGTTGAAAAATGGGGGCTCGTGTTTTACTTTTGTCATGGCTCGTCCTGCTGAATGTGAACGGGTCCCTTTGCTCAGCTGCCCCTCTGGAAGATTGGTGAATTCAGTCGGCGTTCCATCGTCATGTCTCGTAATCGACCGTGCAAGTTGCTCACGGCGGTGAAGAAACGCAGAGGTCAGACCGGAACAGCAGCTCCAGCCGCCAGCAAACAACTGAGAGAGCATGCCATCTGAAAGGAGAGCTTAGCCAGCCATGACGGGGGTGGTTGGCACTTAACTAGCACCGACGTAATATGGACACGCGACACGCTATATAAATAATTCTAACACCTTATGACACGTTATTACGCGAAATCCCGACACATCATTTTTTAAAAATAAATAATTCTAACATCTTATGACACGTTATATATTAAATAAATTTATTTTATTTTAATTAATTTGATTCGAATTCACAAATAAATAAATAATAAAAAAAGAGCTTATAATGAATTTACACTAATAATATTAATAAATTTATTTATAGGAAATTCTTAAGATATATCTAAAGTTAATATGTATCCATATTTGAAAACATATTTCTAACTTTAATAAAAATTATTAATAAAACTAACTAACAAAAAATTAGAATCAATTTATTTATATAAATCTATTATATTCCATAACCATTAAAATTTATTATTATTTAATATTTAGTATTTTAATTTTTTTAAATCACTTTTTTCTAACAAAAAGAAATCGTTCCCCTCCCTCTTCCCCCCCCCCCCCCCAAAAAAAAAAAAAACCACCGCCCCCAAACCCCTCTCCCCCACACGCACCAAAATCTCCCATGCCAAAACCTCTTCCCTCTGACAAAAAAAAAAAAAAAAAAAAAAACCTTCTCCCCAAAACACAAAAACCGACATCCCTCCAAAATCCCCTTCCCCCATGAGGGCCATGACACAAAAACCCCCTCACAGAAACCACCATCCCCCAACCCCCCCCCCCCGCCCTCGGTTTCTCCTCTCGTTTCTTTCCCCATCACCCATCAAGTCTGTCATTTCCCTAAAATATTAAAATCATCCTCACAGCCATCACTCCACACTAGAATCTCCATTTTAATTTTTGTTTTATTCTTGTTAAAAGTTAAAACTCTCCTCCGCGGCCTCCTCCTCCTCCTTGCCAAATTCTCTTCATCTTGATTTCTGCTCTCTCTCGGTTACCTTGTCGTAATCGCTTGCCACCGCGCCTGCTGCCCTTCCTCTTAGCCACAGCCTTTGGTCCTCCATTGCACATCGCAGTTGCAGCCCTCTTCCTTGCAGTCGTGGTCGCGCCATCGCCTTTGCAGCCTCGCCTTTGCTCCCTCACTTTTTCATCCACCTTCCATTGCCTTCTTTAACAATTTTCTTTACCTTCGCACATGCATACCCGCCCTGAAACCACCATGCTTCTCACAATTTCTAAACACGCGAATCGAAGCGTGTTGGAAAAAGTTGACCGTGTGTCGGATTTTTCGATAAGTGTTGACCACGCATCAGATTTTTTAACCCGTGTGTCCGAGCATATCGGACACATGTCAAGATGTCTAACACAACACGAAAGCTCCTAAAACGTGTTCATGCATTATAAGTTGGTGTAAAGATAAAGAAATAGAACTGAAGAACTAGAGAATGTGAAGATGAAGAGATGTCGAAGAACTGAAGATCAATCCTTTGAATTCTTCTGTTTCAATGAGATTGTAATACAAAGTCTATATATCTCAGATCATCAATGAACAAAGAAGATTTACACTTCTAAACTTCACATACTCTCTATCTACTGTAAAATATAAAGCAATCATTTATAGGAAAATTCTCTATCTGTTTTCCTCTCTCTCTCTCCACTGTAAAATACAAAGCATTCATTTATAGGAAAATTCTCTATCTGTTTTCCTCAACAACCACAAAGATGATCCTGCTAAGAATTCTTATATCTTTTCCTATCGAAGAAGATGAAGATACAACAGAAAAATTGATTTTAACAAGACTGTTTCTCAATCTGTTTCAATCCTCAACTGAATAACAGCTCACGTGTTTTCATGAGTTGGCAATCCGTGTCAGTCTTCATCACAAACTCTTCACCATTGATGACGATCCATATCAACCTTCATCACGATCGTTTATTTGAGTTGTCGTGTCTTCTTCAGTCTGTGTTACTCACTTTGTTGCTTTGCAGCTCTTCCTTCTCTCTAATATCAGCCTCTGTTCTTTCTTTTTTAATATCAGTCTTCACCATATTTTCTCTATTATCAATATCAGCAGCATAGATAGTTGGTACAGTTGGTGTTTTTGATTTATACTCCTTAACGGTTGGCACTAGTTTGGGCAATCCAATCCAAATGATAGAGCGGGTCATTTTAAATGGATTGTGATTTGACTGACTCATACTCGACACTACTCAAATCGGGTTGATCCTTTTTTGCTCATGTACCAAACGCTGTAACTTTTTGACCAAAAAGGAAAAACGTGACAAAGGCACTTAAGCGTTGTTATTAAACGCCTAGGACTGGGAAAAAAGACCTTCAAATTGCAAGATCTCCACATTAAGTTGACCCCACTTCTTGCACCTGCGATGTTACAATCTAAGTCACACTAACATCGATATACAACACGTTACACGATAAGACCTGATACGCCGACACATCGTTTTTCAAAAAATAATGAATTCGATATGTTGGAACACATTGTATATTAAATATATATATTTATATTTAATCATTTTTATAATTATTTCAATCAAATTAATTTGATTCAAATTCATAAATAAATAAATAAAAGCCTATAATGAATTTATACTAAAAATATTAATATACTATTTATTAATATCATTCATTATTTTAATTTGACTAATTCAACTCCATTCCAATAATCCATAAAACTTGAAGAAAAAATAATTAATTCACATTTCAGACTCGTGTTAGACATGTCGGAAGAGAAGAGAAAAAAACTTGGGTTGTGAATTATGTATCGAGGAAGTGAGAGTTAGAAATAAAAAGTAAAAGAGGTTTTTCTTTTTTTTCCCCATTTATTATTATTATTATTATTATTATTATTATTATTATTATTATTATTATTATTATTATTATTATTATATTTTGACATCTCATTTATTGAACATTTTTAAAATTGACCTCGCGTATCGGAATCACATGTCAGAAACGTGAAATTCTAAATCCCAATTAAGTGTCGGAGAGTGGCGGGCAAGTTGATCAAATATTTTCAACATATGTTGACTGAGTATCCGAGAATGTTAGACACGTATCGAAGTAGTCTACACGATACAAAAGTTCTCATAGAGTGTTAGTGCTTCTTAGGTTATGACGAGTTTCCTTCAAATTATGACCATAATATTTCTAGCCAAAAGTATTTTTCTGTTCTAAAAATAAGTTTGGCACAAAAATCCTTTTAGTAATCTAATTTTATTTTTTCTATTTTTGGAACAAATTCTTAATCCAAACATAGGTTTGAAATAGAAATGAGAAGTAAAAAAATTCTACTTTTTTTCATTTTTTGGAACAAAAATAAAAAAGTAAAAGCTATTCTCGTCGTTTGCCCTCATTACTAGCTAGCCGTGCACCCACCACTACCCACTCTTGCCTATTGCCATTTGAAAGGAAAAAAATTTGTGATGTTATCAAGTACATATTTTTTTCCAAAACTTATTTAAGAATAAAAATAGAAAAAAAAAATCTATTTCTAGCTATATATTGATTTCTAAAGCAGAATATTTATTATTCGCACTCTAAACTTGTCATGTTTTCCTAAGTTCTATAAAATTTCATCTTGACATGTTAAACACCAAAACAACTAACAGGTGCCTCAAGATATCACGAACAGCTCTAGGTATTGCTTCATGATTGAAGATAAAGTCCAACTTTTTGACGTACAGACACGGAGAGCATAATAAAATCCGTGAACCCATAAAATCCGTGAACCCGCCTTATCTTCCCGGGCGTTGGAAGAAAAGCGTATGACAATAGACAGATCCGAAAATGGCGGTAACATAAGACATTATTACCCTGTTCCCTTCTTCACGTTAAGTAGCTATCAAAGAAGGACCAGATATACCTTTAAAAACCAGAGACTGTCGCCCTCATTCCATCAGAACTTGCTCTATTGTGGGTTTTTCGATGACGAGTGTGCTGCCTCTTTTGTCCCTACAGTCGAGCAATTGCAATTGCGGATGGCCACACACCGTTTGTCTACTTGGAATGATCGCTTAGTTTCGCTTCTCCGTCATTAAAAAAGGAGAAGAAAAACGTTTTAGAATTAGCTTTGATAACAAAACGACTTACTTGAAACTTGATGCCAAGAGCTTGCTTGTAGGTCTCATGGAAATTCATGTCCCCTAGATGCTCTGTCGGAAAGATGAGTAGAGAAACAGCAAAAGAGGATTAATCGGGATTAAATAGCAAAAAAATTGTGCAGATTTGCCTTTATATAGGTGAAATAAAAATGACCATTCGATGATGAACTTCATAAGGGATAGTTGGTGTCATGAAATTTGGCCAAATCTACCTCTTTGGCATTATGAGATGCCATCGATTCTATGGAATACATCCAAATGGTAAAATGACAAGTTCTCACCATTCATGCACCATGTCAAATGTCCAGTCAGCTAATAACCTGCATGGACCCTTTTAGGGATTGAGCAATAATGTTTCTTCACTGGCATAATCATCTTGGATCACAATGGAAAAACAAGCTGCAAGCTGAATCAGCTGAACAGAGATTCATTTTGCGATTACCCCTTTTATTTCTTATTGAAGTATATGCAAAGCTCAAAGGCATTGTCAGAAATGCTACTGCTGACTGATTTTAACATTTCATCTAAACAGCCGGGATCAATCAGCTGGAACTCTGTGAAGTATCAGATGAAAGCAGGTTCCAAATTGGAGGACAAAGATCCTTTCTCGTCTTACGTTTCTAGGTTACTGCCATAAATTTCTAGCTTCATCAATGAACTAGTCAGGACTCGGGAGTCAAGTTTTGATAATCACTGGGACCGTAACTGGCGAATAGCTCCGCAAGCAGAAAATTCTTCCTCCTAGGATTGCATCTCATGTCTCGGCAGAGCTGATCATTGCAGTATATTTGCAGCATGACGCTGACCCGATACCTTTTGTATTTGTCCTGCACATAGCGACGCGTACATGTTTCCCACTTCCTTGCCTCGTCCTCCATCTCTCTTATTGTTGGTAGCTCAAACTGTCCCGCGAGAAATTGCGTGAGCCACTTACTTCTCATCTCGGTCGTGTACAAAGTGGAGGGACTCTCTGCATATCCCAGTATTGCCAGTTGCGGAATCCGTGGATGAATGCATTCCCTGAAACATAAATCGTTTGGCTGAATATTCGAACCCAACTCGCAAGATGAAATCAAAAGTAAATTCACGTCTTCCAAGGCCAGCTCTTAAGCAAAGAATTGACTCAGAAGGGCGAAATTTGCTGGAGACAATACCTATACAGAGGGTAGGATGACCCGGCTAAGCATTTCTGGAAGTAATTCGAGGAAAATATGTTCTTGAGCTTCTGTTCACTTTCATAGCCCGTAGCAAAGATGACTACATCTGTCGGATGATATGAATTTGCGCCCCCATCTAAGATCAATCCGGTATGGCAAAAGCGAAAGCTGGGCGATCTCTTCAAAATAAGGCTTCCTCCTTCCACTGCATTATAAAAGTTGGATGGCAGGGTGGGGGTCATGCGAGACGCCAACTGTTCGATGAGGCTGTGGCTGGGGATCATATTGTACTTTTTCAGCGGACATATCCATGTAAGATAGGTCTCGACCAACTTCAAAAACGTAGCCCTCTGCAATCAGCATCGCAGGGAATCCCGTTAAGATATCATGGCGACATTAAGTGCTTGAAGGACAGTGTATCCTCCACCATAAATTGATATCACATCGTGAACTTTGTTTCTTCTGCAAGATATTGCTCAACATTTGAACAGTTCAATCAGACAGAAAAGCAGTATGTGCACCGATCGCATGATATGGCAGAATCAACTTGCTCATTTCCGAGTATTTAGATGAGAAAGTAAGAAAAACAATTAATGCAAGTTTGGATACATTACTGGCGGTTATGCCAACATCAAACTTCAGAGATGTTGATCCTTAATTTTCAACTCCAATCAAAGGTCTAACTTATTCTCGTTCCCTTAAGTTATCAAGAGCTTTGGGTTTAACTTTCTTGAGAAGAAAAGAATATTACCAATGGCCAAAGTAGAACCGCCAAGAGCCAAAGGAAGAACCCTTCACCGGGCTTGTGAACCATGAATTCCGCAAAGCGATTGAGGTGTCGAAATATGAAGGCGACTAAGTAATCCGGAAGTGTCCAGTGTGCCGTCTTGAATAGCAACGTGCACGGGTATCTGCTCCCTACACATGATTACTCCATGCATTCACTTATGTAGCTAATGTATGCGTACAGAAAATGTGTAGCGTAATTGCGGAGGCACAACTGGCTCGACGACTTCTTATTGCTCACTATTCAAACTGATTAAGAAAAGAAATACTTCATACCGTTCCTTGTAGCAACTTCCACTGCAATGTCAAGGGCTGATTTCTGAGATCCAACTACTGTGACCCGCGTCTCTCTGGTTAATGCAGCTGCGAGACCCTGGCCCATCATGGCATAATCCATGGAATGCAGAACCTTGCCCTCAAACGCGTCAGGTCCTTCTGTCAAAGGAAACTCCGGTGTTCTTGGTAAGTCGCTGAACATCCCGATGCATAGGATAACAAAATCGACTTGATACACCTAATCTCGGTAAAAGAAAGAAGATCTCCATCATTAAATGCAGGCATGCAATGAGGCATTCCAGAACTACTTGTCCAGAAGAGGAATAAAGATCAAATTTTCAGATGATGGGATCCCGATCTCGTAATTCTCACAAACAATGAATCGTCGATTAGGCAAAACTGCCTAAGAAAGGAAGGATCTATTTTCACCGTGCTCTTTTCGCACATCATCTTGAAAGTAAAAAAAAAAAAAAATGAAAACAGAGACCTAGGATGTGGTAAATCGTCCTGTTCATTCAACTCCTGTGAAATGCTATACAGGAAAAAAAAAAATCTCTACCCGTTTCTTCCAATGAAGAACGTCAACTTCTACCATTCATTTCTACTAGAAACTCCCAGTGTCCATGTGATGTTCATAGATTGCACCACAATTCTGAGTAAAAGTTCACCTTTTGATTGCATGATTACAAATTTTAACACTTCACTGCATTTCTCAATGAGTCAGAACTTTATTGCACCAACTGTGAAAGTAAACGGTTTCGATTGCAATCAGCAGACTGTTATAGAGCAAATCGGGGCAACATCTGATCGCTACCTCAACGCCAGCACACACCGCCACTGTATCCTGGACGGTGACGTTCCACTTTCCGCCACTGGAGAATGGCCGGCTGCCGCCGCTACCACTCCACGTCTCCCAATCAGTCATGTCTTCTTCATTTCCCAACTCCACGATGAAGTCGATCCCGGTCACCTTGCAGTTGAACTTGATCTTCGGCAAAATCCCGAAGTGGGTCACGTACGAGTGGAGGTATTCCATCACCTGTTCGTGGTTGGGGAAGGTCTCCGTCACCGACGCCGGCCATTGGAAGTCCGAGAACTGGTAAAGATGCTTAGGCGTCTGGAGCTTGGTGGATTCGATGGTCCGCGACCAGACGCCACCAACCGTGCCGTGAGCCTCGAAGACGACGGGGTCGAAGCCTTTCTCGATCAAGTGCTTGCATGTGACAAGGCCGCTGATTCCGGCACCGACGATGGCCACTCGCTGCTTCGGCTGCATTTTCTTCCTTTTTTCACCGGCGAGTCCCGAATTCTGATCGTATTATGATGCCGATGACAAAGGTGGCGGAGACGGTGAGACTGAAAATGTTTGTACCCGTCGTGAGATGTCCACGGGCACAAATTCATGAGTGGTTGATGATGACACGAGCAAAGGAAGCAACGCAATTGAGAGCTTCGAGGCACTCACCAGTCACCCTCAAGTGTCCTGTCGCGGACACAAGGGTTGATGCGTCCACCCTGTTCATTCAAAGCAAAGCATACTCTGAGGAGAATTCCTTCTTTGCTATGCGGCCTCCCAACAGGGGCATGTACAGAAATGACAAAATTCTGATAAAGTTAATGCATGCAAGGGGAACAAATGATAAAGAGTAGAAACCCTCAATTTTATCTTGATAAATTTTCCTGTCCTCTGCTTGGAGTTAGCGATATCTCCTCAAACTAGAATATGTTCTAACCTCAGTTATATCCATCTCAAGATATTATTGCTGTGATATATATGACGAACTTAGGCATGGGAGTCGGGTTGTGGAGTGATACAACCTAATTTGGAGTGGCGGCATTAGTAAACACAATTTTATTAACTAGCTAGTTTGCAAAGATAGACTCCCAACATCAAAGATCGTAGCACGATGGATGACCTTAGTTGATTTCCAATATAACTTTTGCAAGGCCAGTATAGAGGACATAACTCATCTATTCCTCAAATGCGAATGGACGAGTAGCATTTGGCGTAATATCCTCACGCAACATGGGATTAGGCGTTCTTTAAGAGGATGGAATGAGGAACTTCAATGAATGATTAGGGCAACAAAGGGTAAAGATTGGGTAACGAGACTCCTTAAAGTATCTTTCCTAGCAACCATATATTGCATTTGGATGGAGCACAATCATAGACGGTTTCAAAATAAATCAACTGACATCCATATTATTTTGGCCAAGGTGCGTAAAAATAGAAGAGGTAGAGCCTCATTTTACCAAAAAATTAGACATTGCCAGTCAAATTTTGTATTGGCTACTATGTAGAGACTTCTGTGACAGTCTAAATTTTCAGATTTCGTTTTCGATTAAATAAATCAGGCATTTCGTCGACGTGCCGATAGTACTGTTCTCTAAATTGATCACTCACGAGATAACTAGACTATATGGGGAAGCAATTAATAAATCTAAATGTAATGGACTTGAGAATTCAACTGGGAATTGATGGCTCGACCGTGTTGATCTGCAAGCGTCATTATGGCAATATCGAAATCGATCAGAGACCGGAGGTAAGCCAATTCGACTAAGATATGTGATCAGAGTGTGGGTAATTCCACCTGATTACAAAATACTTGTCGATCAGCACTAAATCGATTTTTTTATCGTTTTGATACCCGGTACCCGTAATTGAAACCTCGAGATTTTTACGACAACCGAGGGTCGCCAATGTGTCGAAGATGTACATTGTGACTAGAGATAAATCGATCACGGGTTAATTACACCAAAAATTCCTAAAAGTTACTCGGTAGACTAAGTCGCGCCGGATTGAAATTAACCGTAAATTTGAACCCAATTTCATAAATTGAAAGTTCTGTCAAGTCACGATTTATTTTGGAAACGTTGATTCATCCTTCAAAGATTTTTCAGGGATTCTGAGATTTTTACGAAAAATTAACGAAAATTCAGACGGGCCAAATTAAAGGAAATTTGGATTGCCAAGCCGAACCTTTGAGTGTTAGGGACTTACAGAAAATTGTTCGGGATTTTTCTTCAGTGAAATCAAACCTCAATTTGGATAATTGGAGAGGAAATTAAAGCTTATATAGTGAAATTCGAAATTAAGTATAAGGCTGAAAATTGGGACTTCAATTTAGTTTAATTTTGAAAAATATATTCAAGAAAGAATTAGAAGGGGACAAGGCATTCAATAGAGGGGATAATTATTGACTTTAAGCCTTGTTCTAATCCTCTTGAGCAAGAAATCCAGCTGCCATCTCCACGTCAGTGTCTCTCTCTCTCCAGCAGCAATTTCATTCATTTCCCTTGGACGAGCCGCTTCTGTTTTTCTTCTCCATTTGTTGCTTCGAAGACCATCCGCATCTCTTTCCTCACTCGAGCAGATCCCTTCTCACTTGGTCTCTATTTTCGCTTTCATTTTTCCTTCATCCGTGACGTCCCTAGCGAGGCCACCGATTCACCAGCCGAAGCCACTTGTCCAACAGCTAGCAAACTCCAATCAAACTTGCATTTCCCCCGGCTGGTCGATTGACCGCACCATCCCCATCCATCGAAGTCGCACATGCCATCATCATCATCATCAACCCATCTCCATTGTAATTCCCCTCGCTGCCGCGGGCCTATCTCCTCCAAGCCCATACGAGTGCCAGCCTTCCCGTGTCTTCCTTTGGTCAGTCAATCGAAGCACTCGAAGACCCGGCGAAGCTGCTGCCTCACGTCTCCTATTTATCTGCCTATCGTCCGCGAGCAGCTTCAACTTCGCTGCTCCAGCATCTTTGCAGCATTGCCGCCCAACTCCATCAGGTCGCCACCTTGATTTCAGCCCGTTCAAAGCAACCCAACCTTCAGCAGCAACGGCCCAGCGAGCTCCAATCCATTTGAAGTCCACGGGCCCAACATCTCCATGAATTTCGGGCCCAGCAAAGTCCATCAGCAGCCCATCAAATGAGTCTTCAGCACAGTCCAGAAAAGCCCATCAAATGAGCCTAGTCGTGAGCTCTTCAGCCCGCGAGTCCAGCCCAACTTCGGCGAGCCCAATTCAGCAAATCCCAAGCCCGCAAAGTCAGCCCACTGCAGGCCCAGCCCAAATTCAGCAACTAATCTCAGCTTGGGCTGAGATTTGTTGGGCCGGTTTAAGGCCTGGTCCAAGCCCGTCAGTGTCGTCATTAGTCCAAATTCGGCTGTCGTCATGCCACCGTTGTGGTAATCCGGTCTTCGCATTAAACAAGTGAGTTGAACTCACTAATCCCTGATTAGTTGATTAATTATGTTTAGGGGTTGATTAGTTTAAGATAAGATGGATTAGGTGGTTAGATTATATTAGTAAATTTAATTATTTATCGATACATGTTAGATGGATAGTTAGTGCAACGAGAGCCTAAACAAGCTCTAGTATTTAACTAGAGTGGTTCCGTAATTTTCCGGACCTGTCTCGGCTTCCAATTAGGCTTTTTCGAGCCTAAGTCTATTTGTTGACATTTATTTATTAATTTACGTAATTATTTATTTATTTATTTTCCAGAAATTCAATCGGGATGGCCGCTAACCGGAATTTCGTGCTGATTGTAGTGGTGATTTATGTTTATTTAATTGAGCACTGGTTTATGAAAATTGAGTAAAGTTTTTTACCAAAAAAAAAAATTGAGTAAAATTGGTGATCATGGAGATTTATCCCAAAAATTGGATAATGCGGGTATTTGTCTAGAAAATTGCTCAGTGGGGTTGTGATTACCACCAAATCTGTAAAATTTGCCAAGTGGGGCCGTGATACCACTAAGTCTAAATTTGCTGGGTGGGGCCATGATACTACTAAGTTTAAATTTGCCGAGTGGCGCCGTGATACCACTAAGTTTAAAATTGCCGAGTAGGGCCATAATTTCACTAAGTCTAAATTATGCCTGTTGGGCCATAACTAAAAGTTGAGAACAAATAATCGAAATGACCATGTGATGGTCTTGATGACATGTAATCGATCGAATCGATTGAACGATGGTTCAATCTATATGATTGGATGATGTGATTATCAGTATTTATGATTTGAACTAACTTGTAGGAAGGAACTAAAGCCAAGGTAAGCCCTCTAACTCGTGGTTGTACTTAGGCAGCTCCTAGGGCATATTTTCTTCCTAATCAGGTCTTAGGAGGGTTAAACTTGCTGAGACGTAGTCTCACCCCATTGTGGGATCACATTTTCAGGTCCTTAGATGACGGACGTGGAGAGCCAGGAGTCCTGGAGTTTGGGAAGGTGGAAGAAGCATAATCGGCAAACATGTATGGCTAGTTAGTCATAGGACAGTTCCTTTTTGATAAGCCGACACTTTTTGTAACCAATCTGATCTTGTGTGTCAACTCGTTTGGTTATAAAAGACTTGTTATGGTTTTAAAAGTTTGGCCTTGCTTTCCTATCTCATTGTTTTATTGTCTAGGGATTTATATCTACTTACACATGTGTATATTATTTAAATGGGTCGACAATGCATCCTGGGACATTACTATTATATTGACCAAGCAAGGATGGGCACATGCTCAGAGAATCGAGACGTGACAACTTCTTACTTCCATCTTTTTGAATTATTAGCTCTATTTGTAATGTTGGAGATGCCCTTAAACTATTGTACTTCATATGCTCTATAATACTTACATTTAAAAAAAAAAACTTTTCTCGTCCTCCATTTTTAGAAATACACCGTTTTGCATGGCTAAATTCATAATTATATTTTAAAATAGACTTTTCCATCGGTCCATATGGTAGCTTTACTACAAATGTGTCATTCATATAAATGATTTCATACTTTTAGTTCTCATCCCCACCAAAAAAGAAAAAAACTTAATAAAAAAAAAAAAAAACCCCTTTCTTCGAACTTGGCCCTTAGCATCACAATCTAACTCTCGCTATCAAGTCTCTAGAGGAGGCACTCAATGTGACCATTTGAAGATGGACATCCATTCATAATTTATTGTATAAGCCCTCTTCCATCTATCGAGTTGAGATCTTCCATCAACCTAAAATATTTGTGATAACACTTGCATTCTTTATATTACCGCCACTGCCGGCATAGAGCTCGCAATGCTTATTCTCAGATACCGTCATTGCGTCTTCTCCAAGGAAGTAATCTTGCGATCTGTGAACCTTCTTGTTATAATATTTATTACTTAATATGACCCCACATTTAGTATTTCCCGGTTTGTTTTGATTCATTGCCCATGTTAATTGTGTGATAATTGCTTGTTAATTGTTATCATGACAGCCTTGATGAAAGACGTCGGTAACATGAGAAACAAAATAAAAAACAACAAAACATCTAGACCAAACCCCATGAATACAAAAAATACACCATTGAATTTTGAGGGGGCATTGGCCAGTGGAACGGGAATTCAAATCTAGTGATTCCATATTCGCAAAATCAATCAATATACGCTTCACGCATCCATTCAAAATTTTGGGGTTTCCGCATTTGCATAATTTAATCCATTCAATATACGTTTCAGTGGTTTATGTGACATCCTCAATCCAGACCTCTATCTAGACCATGAGGAACGGACTAAGGATTGGTAAGTTGATAATGAGAATAAGTTGTGACTTGATCTTAACAATTGTTCACGAGCTAACTAGTTGATTAGGGGCAAGACAATTTAGGATCAGGGTTGCGATGGACTGGAGCGGTCGACCATGAAAAGGACCATTTAACCATAAAGATCGCTATGGACGATCATGTGTCATCATGAGTTGATCAATGGACAAGTATAGATTGATTTAGCTCAAGTATATACCAATTGCAAGTGATGGTGCATGGTCAATGTACCATTTGTGAATAACCCTAATCCAATTCCAAATGACCATGAATTCAAGACAAGTTGATTGATCCTACTCGACTACATGACAACCGAGGGTCATCCATGGACCGACCAAGCTCAAATAAAAGTCACACGTAAAACCTTGAATAGGAGCCGAACTTAGTTCAAGTTTGGCCGCGCGAGCTCTACCAATGCTGTCTAAATTCGCGTAGGTCGCATTAAGGTCGTTTTCTCTTGGAACTTAGCCACAAACCCCAATTCGATTACAAGTATCAATTGTAGATGTTATCAAGACATTCCTATCTAATTGAAATGATATTAATGGGTCTGTTAGTGCATTAATTGGAGAAATGTGCTAATTTAAGGATATGGACTTTAGTAACCCTATAGATGAGACTAATTTCACTTCTTAAGATTAAATTGGGTGAGATAAAAATCAAGTGGCCCTTCTAGAAGTGTATAGGCGCCACTTTGGAGAGAACAAGGAGGAAGAACAAGCTTTATTCTTGCAACTAGACTAGTTCTCTTGCAACTAGAATCATTAATTGGCTTTGGAAACTTGATGGGCAAGTTTGGGCAAATAAATGGTGGAGATTTCTTCTTGCTCTTCAAGCCAAGAAGGCATTATGGGCTAAGGACAATAATTGATATATGCAATTAATGCAAGATAGATAGGCCTCTCATTTCTCTCTATTCTATTATTTCCTCTTAGATCTTCTTCTTTCCTCTTAGTTTTTTCCTCATTTCCTTGTCTTCCTATCTCTTTTCCTCCTTGGTGAACTCCTCCCTCTCCTCTCTCCCTCACTCGCCCCTCTCTCTCTCTCTCTCTCTCTCTCCCTCCCTCTTGGCCAGCTCATTGTGTCGCCTCAATATCGCTACAGCAGCTGTGCTGTCGCCATCCTCACATCGTCATGTTGTGTGCTGTCACCCACGCGTCCGCCCACTGTTCGTGTATCCCGTGTCTTGTTTTTTTATAAGTAGATTTCCTAAACATCAACTAGGCCATTGTATTACGTAACTTGGATTTAGGTTCAATTTTGGTGTTGGTAGAGCTATCCTAGGTAGCGAAGTGTCATGTGTGAATTTTGTATGGTTTGTTCATGATGTGCTTAGACTATAAGGTCTAGGAATAGGTGAGAAATGATTATGTGATTGTTGAGGTTGTCCTTATCGTCATTGTTAGTAGGAATGGACTATTTATGCTTATGTCATTGCTTGGTCTAGAAGGATTGCTGTGATTGTTGTATGTGGACCGTTTACCATTAATATCTAGGTTTAGTTCCTATGTTTGGTTGTTATGGGTGGTTGCATAACCTTTATGTGATATGGATTAGCATTAGTTTCAAGGCTTGTTATTATCCTTTAGATGTAATCTTGTGTCTATCATATGTAGTTCTATCTTGGTTGTTGTCAAAGCTTAGATATTATGAGTTATGGCTATTGTGGATGTAGTCTCCTTATGTGATGCTATTATGATTTATTGTAAAGATTGTTACTAATTTATGGATGTGGTCTTCACATATAGATGCCCATAAGTCATGGTTAATGCTTGAAACCACATCGAGCCTCCAAAATTAGAATTGTGTTGGTTCTTGGACATGCGTAGAAGCACGCCGGGCCAAGTCACTCTCTTGGTTTGGTGATATTGAGGTGTATCATTCGATCCAAGTTTGACTTAGATCAATATTCGAACTGAACGAATCAAGCCACAGTTCTCATTTGTGCTCAACATATTTTATTAATGAATTTACGATAGGTCATGAGTTGCACATCGCTTGGCACACCATTGGGGCACTCATGCTTTGGACTAAAGTGGAAGATAAAATTGGTTGTATGCGTAATTCGTATGGCCACACATGGGATTCCATCACCGAAGGTTTCAGGGAACGATGCCACCACCAAGAGATGTCAAAAGGCATTGCCCGAAGGTTTTCGGGTGCCGTTCATGGTGATGATTATGGAACGATGCTCAAAAGGATGCCAGAAAGTGTTCAAATGCCATCGTCAATGGGGTGAGACAATGTCCCAAAGATTTTTGGGAGAACCGGAGAGTTTTGATTATGTGTATTAATTAAATGGACTCGAGATAGCATCATATTATGGAGTATTACGGTGATTCTCGAGGCGACAGTGCATGCGAGGCATTTGTGAGTGAAGTATGTGATTCTGTGACACGTACATATGTCATATGCTATTATTTATGATGTATGAGGCATGTGCATAATTAATTGGTTATTTTTATGATGTGAGAAGGGTCGTGTATGAGTTAATTGTCATAAAATGTGACATAAAAAGCACATGGACATTATAGGTGACATTATTTGAGGAGCGAGAGCCATGGTATTATCCTTGAGGTCACTGTACAACACGTGAATTTATGATGCTATTACTTGGGACTTTTGAAGCGCGTGTAAAATTTTAATGTCATTAATTGGCATGTGTAAAAATTTTATGAGTATGTGATGTTCCGTAGGATCCTCATAAAGAGAGTAGTCTAGGTGGCTGAGGATTCCCTTTCTTGTATATAGTTAAAGCAGAGCCTTTGCTATTGATTTGCTATCAGCATATTGAAGTCGAGTATTCGTAAGGTTCTAATGTGAGGCATCCACCTATATGAGATTTAAGTTATTTACTTATTGAGTTTTTGACTCATTTGTTATTGTTTAACCTTTTTTAGGCTCGTAGGTATGAGTCTCCTGCCCTCTCATTTCAATCTACCTATATATATGGAGGTGTTGGTGCTCGACATGGAGGACGCAATGACCAACATCATTTTCCAGCAACACCATGATGGTGTGGGTGGACAAGGTGTGGGGTACTTAGTTCCCCTCCGGTATCAACTTTTGATAGGAACCGTTTTTGGTAACCACCCTTGTAGAAGGAGTTAGGACTAACCCTTTCCCTTTATCTCTTTTTGTGTGATGAAAATTAAGATAGCCTCAAAGAAGTGGGCTTGTAATTATAACGTTCCAATATATTAATGAAGCATATATAAGTTGTATAGTATACGTGTATTTTCCTAACTATCCATTGTCATTGTTGTTTAGGTGTTGAGTTGCATACTTTCGCATATGCTTAATGGAAAGATAAAAATTAATGGGATGGCAACGTCTCTTGGGATGTCGCAATTTAATCCCATGGCAGATGTTACGTCTCCATGGCGAGGGAAGGTCCGAGGCGTGATAGTTCGAGTCTTAGGGCAGATTGTTTTAGGCACAATTCTAGTCATTTTGTTGGTTGTTTTCGCTGAATCTTGGAACTATGTGTTTGTCTCAGCAGTGTCTTTGAAACCTACAGATCAATTTGATCGGATATGGGATGTAGAAGGAGACCCAGGCGGTGGAATGGAGGTTGGTCACGGCGGAGCAGCTAGTGGAAGAAGATTGCGAAGAGAAGACCTCGGGCACGCACCCAAGTGCCTTGCACATGCTCGAGAGTGCAACAGTAGACACATGCGTTGCACACGTGCTATTGGGCCTCGCAATGCAATCTCCATTTTGCCCTCTACGTATTGCAAAATTCCAGTTCTAACCTTGCCCACTTAAATTACGATTTTTCCCTAGCTGCAAAAAATTCCAATTTTGCCTCCATTGAACGTTAAAATTTACGATTTGCTCTTACAAAAAAAAATAATAATAAAATCTCTTACCATAAAAATAAATAAAAAATCTACGATTTTCCCTTTTAGGCGTAAAATTCCTATTATACCCCTTACAAGTGAAATTCCAGTTCTGCCCTTGCTTGTAAAATTCCAATTTTACTCCCTTTACACATGATTTTACTGTATTTCCCTATGTGCAATTTTTATGAATATTTTCTTATAAAATTAAATGTCTAGTGATCCGTATATATTTATTTTATTGAAGATTAGCCACAGCATCTTTAACTATATTACATTATATACATTAATAACCTTCAGATCACATATGGTCAAAGACACTAATTGTGATTAGTCACCTTATTATTATGAATTTTATCTCACAAGAATTTTTAATATATTATTGTAATTACTATCATTTTATTTTTCTTAATTTATCCATGGGGATTGAAATAGGAAATGTAATTTGATAGTTTCATCATGAAGTAATTATAAATTTGTTTGAATTAGAAACTTAGCCCACAAGCAGTTTTTGATGTTATGCGATTCATATTTCATAACATATTTTACATAGAACATGATTTAAGTTTATTTGCCTTAAATATATTTATACATAAGTTTTCCTTTTGATTATGATGTAGTTTTACCATCTACGATTAGTTCTGGTATAATTATTTCCAAGTTGAACGGTGATGACTATAAAGAATAGAGGGAATTAATCATTCTCCAATTGGGGTGCATGGATATAAATTATGCTATATTGTCAAATGAACCAACTGCTCCAACTAAGGCTAGCATTCTTGCTGAAATTAGTCTTTATGCATAATGGCTCAATGTAATGTACATACAGATAAAGCTTTCTGCTAGCATTCTTGGTTTAGTCGCTCAGTATAACAATGCCAATGAATTATTGGAGGCTATTGGTGCATAATTTGAATCTTCAGAGAAGACGCATGCCATAACCCTAATTATGAAGTTCTCATCATTGAAGCTTATCAATGTAAGAGGTGTGTGTGAGCACATCATGAAGATGATGGACATTGCATCTCATTTAAAATTCTTGAAGTTAAGATATCATAATCATTTTTTGTATACTATATCACTCTCCCACAAGAGCATGCCCCTTTCAAGATCTCTTACAACACACATAATAATATATGATTAATCAATAAACTCATGACTATATGTGTTCAAGAGGAAGAGAGGCTACTCATAAAAAAGGAAGAAAGCACTCATATGGCAATATATGGTAAATATAAAGGGCAAGGCAAACAAAAGGGAAAAGGTAAATTACCTTTTCAAGCTAGCATTAAGAAATAATCCAAGCGCTTCTTCTATAAAATGAAGGGGCACATGAAGAAGGATTGCGCAAAATTTAAGGCATGGCTCAAGAGGAAAGATAATACACTCTCATGTGTTTATTATGAATATAATATAGTTCATGTGGATCTCAACACTTGGTGGATTGATTCTGGTTTTATAATCCACATTTCAAGTTCCTTGCAAGGTTTTTCAGAACTAGCAGAAACTAGCAGAAAGTGAATAAAATATTTATTTAGAAAACAAGAAGACGCATGTGGAAGCTATTTGAACATGTAAATTAATTCTCAATAGTGGCTATGTTTTCAATTTAGAAATTGCCTTTTATATTCCTAGTTTCTTTAGGAAATTAATTTCAATTTTTTAGACTTGTACCATTAGGATACTTCTTTGAATTTTTCAGGTTCAACATTCAATTTATCGTATAAATTTGAAATTGTTGGGTGTGGTATTTTATCTAACGGTCTCTTTCAAATTAATTTACAAGACAATGCAATTTATAATACGATGCATGTTAATGATATTACTGGCATAAATCGATATGTTGTGAATAAGGATTCCTCTATGTTGTGGCACTAGAGAGTAAGACATATCTCCATTGATAGAATTAAGTATTTAGTAAATGATGGAATAGTTAATACTCTAAATTCTATTGATTATGACACTTATGTGGACTGCATAAAAAGAAAGCAAACCAACAAATCAAAGAAATGTGCGAAGAGAAGTACGGAAATATTAGAAATCATATATACATATATTTGTAGTCTAGACATGAACTCAAATGGTCAGAGACACTTCAACTCTTTCATAAACGATTATTCATAATTCATGTATCTCTACTTGCTTTGTAATAAACACGAAGCATTGTATACATTTAAAGTATTCAAAACCAAAGTAGAAAAAATAATGCGATAAGCAAATTAAGATCGTGAGATCAAATAGAAATGGAGAATATTATAGTAGATATACTGAAGATGGACAAACACTTGATCAATTTGCAAAGTTTCTTAAAAAGCATAAGACTATGCCCAATATACTATGCATAGTTCTCCGGACCAAAATGGTGTAGCAGAATGAAGATACCGAATTTTACTGGACATGGTATTGAGTATGCTTAACATCTCTGAACTTCCTAAGTTCTTGTGGATTGAGGCTCGTAAAATGACAGTGTGCATATTAAACCAAGTTCCGACCAAGGCCATCCCAAAGATGTCTTTTGAGTATATCAAATGTTGGAAATCAAGTTTGCGATATATAAGCATTTGAGGATGTCCATCTGAAATAAGAGTTTACAATATACAAGAAAAGAAGTTAGACCCAAGGATTCTAAGTGGGCATTTCATTGGATATGCCAAAAAATCTAAAGGATATAGGTTTTATTATCCATCTCATACCACTAGGATTGTGGAATGCAGAAATGCTAAGTTTCTTGAAAAATGACCTGATCAATCGAAGAAATCAATTCAAGGACCTTATTCCTGAAGAAGATCATTCAAATACTCAACATTCTACCTCAAGTACTAAATTAGTTGTTGTTTACAACACCCCTTTAGTTTAACCGGCCATTGAACAACCAATCATTGAAGATCTACAACTTGTCGATATTGATGTGGTAGACCTAGCTGTTTAGTAATTACCGAAAACTGTTGAACATCTAGTTGAACAACAAATTGCTCAGGTGAATGTCAATGCAACATTAAGAAGATTTACTATAATAAAATAAAATAAAATAAATCAGTAATCCCTAGTGATTACATTATGTATTGGCAATAATTTGATTATAATATCATAGCTGAAAATGATCCCGAAATGTCTTCATACATCATGAGTTGTGATAAATCCAATTTATGGTACAATACCTTAGAGGAAGAGATGAGTTTTATGCCATCTAATAAGGTTTGGGATTTAGTTGAGTTGCATGATAGTGCGAAGGCCATAGTTGTAAATGGATCTTCAAAACTAAGAATGATACATTGGGCAACATTAAGAGATACAAAGCCAAATTCGTTGCCAAGGGTTCTTTTACTCAAAAAGATGGAATCGATTATAGAGAGACATTTTCTCATGTATCTAAAAAAGTTCTTTCCGTATTATTTTAGCATTTACTAGGTTCCAAGTTCTAAAAATTAGGGAACCTGTTTCTATAGATAGGTTCTACAGTTCTAAGTTTTAAGTGAAATCTGAACAGAACTTAGAACCATTCAACACTACTCACTGCATCGTTCTAGAATGGACATGAACATAGCCTAAATACTCTAAGGAGTCCAAAATTTCTAGGGCAGTGCATAAGAAGAGATCTGGCAATAACTTTACACCACGTCTAGACCATAGTCACAGTAAAAGATCAAGACTAGTTGATGAACATAGCCCCCTTAAAGCTATGACATTTTATTCAATTTAAATATCCAATCTTGCGCCAATACAATAAACCAAAAATTGAGAAAAATGTGCAGTCAGATGATCATGCATTACAATTCGATGTCCGATTACATGGTAAGGCATCGCATAGCCTTGGGCTTCCCCGGAGAACAAATTTCCAAGTCTTCCCAGTAGAAGTCTTGGGAAGATCGGCAAAAGCAACGATCGTGGGCGCCGTAAAGAGTGGCAAATTGTCACTGCAATACTTGATTATTTCCTCCTCGATGACCCTGAACCCATCATTCAACTTCACGAAAGCACAAGGAATTTCATCCCGGTAGTCATCGGGCCTCCCCAAGACGGCCGCCTTGAATATTGCCGGATGACCATATAGCACGGATTCCACCTTGATCAAGCTAACATTCTCTCCCCCTGAAATGATGATATCTTTGGCGCAATCTTTCACTACTATGCAACCATCAGGTTGTTTCACACCCCGATCCCCACTCCTAGACCATCCGCCCTCGAAGGCAGCCTCGGTCACTTTTGTGTTTTTGAAGTACCCACTCATCACGGTGTTGCCCCTTAACATTGAAAAATGCTAATACAAACACCTAGATGGGAGTTAATAGGTGTTTAAAAGAAATTTTGACAAATAAATACATAATAAAATAAGTTGCGAACAAAAGTCTGAATAAAAATCAGAGTCTGATAAACAAGCCACCAAACTTCTGATAAATGTTCATAATTTGTTATGCGATGGAACAGACTTCTGAAATAAGTTGTAAATGTGCAACATACTTAAATAAGAAGAGTTAAAAGAAGAAAAGGTTGCACACGAAATTTATAGAGGTTCGACTTAGATCAAGCCTACGTCCACTATTTTACGCTAACAGCCTTCTGGCTAGATTCCACTATGTGATCAACAAGATATTACAACTTTGAGTACAAACACTCAATGGTAGATCACACTATCTCACTAAGTCACTCTTTTGGTATTTCTCTCACGATCACAAATGTTTAAGCTCACCAAAAACAAGTGTATGATCGAAGTTCGCTCAAATTTTGGAATTTTATATTCTATGCGCCATCTCTTACTTGTTCCTCGGTCATTGGTCTTCTTAAATACTCCTCTACTTCCAAATTAGCCGTTGGATAATGTATAGAGGACCATCTTCTAATCTACCCATTGGACAGATCTGTATCAAGAATATTTAGTAGCCGTTAAGTGACAAAAATAAAATTCCAAATTGATTCCGATCACTCATACAAACAGAATCTTAGTTTCCATAAGTAGAGCTTCTCTGTTTAGAAAGTTCTGATCTTCAAGATCCAATTGTCAGTCAATTAGATTGAGTCAATTAAATCTATCTTTATATGAAATACAAACCAAATTACTAGCTGTTATATGTTGGGATTTATATTACATTATGTCAAGTTGTCTCGTTTTGAACATGCTTCGTTTGGAATCTGCTACGTTCTGAACTTATGTCTCATTCTGGACCTTATCATGTTTTGTATGTAAAGTCTGAATGTGTTTTGTTTGAAGTAAAGTCTGAGTGTCTTCCGTCTGAAGTAAACTTTCTGGTGTGGACATAGGTCTAAATATATTCTGCTTCTAAACATATTTAGCCTTAAGGTCTTAACATAATCTGAATAAATTAGCTTCAGCATAGAGTCTATCTTTTGGTTCTTCCAAATATAAACCTTGATAAAATCACTTACACATTCTATCATCTGCATAGTCTGTTACTCAACTATTAAACACATTAGTAGCATTTGATTTATTTTATCATCTTCAAAACATCATAAGGGATTTCCTTAACAAACATGACCTCGTTCCATGTGGTGCAGTCGAACGGGAAACTTTCCATCGTGACAGGGTCCTTGACATCGACTTCTTCCAGGCCGATGTGGTGAACTCCCCGTTGGGTCTTCATCCTAGCGTGCACATCAAGGGGAAGAGAATCCCATTCCGGTTTCCAAGTGCAAATGGTTGCCGGCCCATAGGCCTCTATCGAGCCATGGCAATGTGCTACCAGAACCCTAGAGCTTCTACTTTGAAAATGACCTCTAGAGGTGGTGCCACCCTTCGATCATGAACATGACCTTTTGAAGCAGTGGCTTTTGTTTGCTAGCCGGCACATTGATGATCATCTTCACAACGGCGGGAGCGCCGCCCATGTGAGTCACATTACGCTTAGCAATGTTTTCGAATATGCTTTTGGTAGTGAATTTAGTCATTTAAACGATGGAAACAGCTTCAGCCGATAAAGTATCCAAAGTCAATTGAAGAAAGGAAATAGTGGTTTATATATTGAATGCATACATAGATTCCATGCATCCCGGGACAAAATATGGTACATCACACAATTAGAAAATAGAAAACACGGATTAAGTTAGCTGAGTCACCCATAAAGATATTATATGCATTGATGTATTATTAGTTTAGGGTAATACTAAGTACAGTATAAATGGCAAAACACGAGACACTATAAGACTGGCAGGCAACATGCATAAGAACAAAATACTCCAAGGGTGTTATTATTTGCAAGAAAAATGAATGATTTAAAAACATATTTTTCAAAAAAATATTCACTTATATTGTTATAATTATTCAATGAATTATTCATTATATAATAATTTATGTCTAAACATATTTCGTAGACAATGAAAATATTTTTTGTTGGATTAATTTTTATAAGCAATACAAGTGATCATTTTTAAGAAAATATTCTACAATTCATTCATTTTCCATGAAACAAACACACTCCCTAATTCCCCTCCGTGACATTTTATCTATAATGTGATCCGACATTAAAGGATATAGTTTTTGAAATTTTAAAAAAAAAAAAAAAAAAAAAAAAACTTATTCATTGGGTTTGACCCCACGTTTTCTCCTTTTAAATAATGGTTATTCCACAATTGGTTTTTCCATGCTTCGTACTCTTCATGACAACCTCCCATTTGATAATCGTATTGATGGGAGATAGTTTATAAAAAGAACAATCGTTCATTTCGTAAGGGTAATCACAATATCTAATGCATACCTTCTCATTCAGAAGTACACCATCAGTACAAGAGAGAATTTAGTTAGTAGAGTGTATCCGTAATTCCGCCAAATCCCTGTGAAATTCCAATGAACACAAATTCAAATAATGGCTGGAGGGGTTGGTCTTATTTTAGATCTTGTTTTCCGAATATAATTCTAATCAATGCTTGAATTTTGTTCTTCAATGTGTGATTAGAATCACTAGTTTATGTCTAATATTTTATATCATAGCATGTTAGTACCTCTGCCTTGTTCTTGTCAGTTTTGGGTATATATTTTCGTGGGTTTTTCAATGAACGGTAAATCGGGCATTTTGGTGTCAAGAGAGGAATAGTCGATTTCGGCCAAATTCCAGAAACCCACTACTTAGCTTCAGACCGATATGATCATACTGCCATGGGGAAGAGTAGCCGTAAGTTAATCTGGCATATCGATGATCGCTGGAAGCTAGTCAGGTGGCAAAAGTCGTGATGGTTAAGGGTTTGTATATGGGGAATTTTGTTTGATTCAGGGCCAATTTCTTGGCCATTTTTGCTGGAACTTGAACCTATGCAATCGCCCCAGCGTGGTCTCCAAAACCCATCATTTATTTTGGTCTAAGATGGGCTACCAAAGAAGTAACAGACGATAGAATCACAGCAAAGACGGTGAAAAAAGGTAGAAATCGCGTTTGTTCGCGCTAATAAAAGGGCGCATGGAGTCCGCGCGCTACGATTCCACGCACTACACGCTCTCACACACGCGAAACCGCATGCTCCCCACACATGCGTAACTGCTAGCATGTGTGCGATACACGCCCGCACGGTTAGGAGGGTCCGTGATGTGTGGTGGTTGAGGCGCGTGCATGGCACGCTCTTGTCGGCCCCCTTTTGCCTTTTATTTTTTTTATTTTTTTCTATTTTGCCCCTCTTTTCTGTATTATTATGATTCTGCCATTAGCGTAATTAATTCACTGTTTTGTCATTGTTGCATTAATTTACAATTTTATCATTGGATGAAGTATTTACTATTTTTTCCCTTTGTGGCGTTAAATTACTATTATGCCCTTCATGTATTTGTGAATATTTTATGTATGAGATTAGATGTCTAGTGATCCATATATTTTAAATTAGAAGTCTAGGGCACGCATGACAATCATTCTATTCCATAAATAGTTTCTGGAACAAATAAATTTTTCTATTTCTATTTCTAGACGAGTTTCGAGCAAAAAAATCGTTTTGATAACAATACAAAATTTACTTTTTAGAAATAGAAATTGTTTGATAATAAGTATAAAATGTCTATTTCTTAAAAAAAAAAATTTTTTTTTTTTTTTTTGGAACAAATGAGATGTCCATTCTTACAAATTTCATATGCTTATGAACCCATTGACCCAAATACAAAATAAGATTTTTTTTTTTTTAGTAAAGTCTCCTTTTTTGAAAAAAAAAATACAAAGTAGGAGTTGTTATATCAAATTTTCTAAATTTTCACACAAAATTCTTTAGCATCCACCTAAATAGGCAATTACGGTCAAACAATATACTTATCAATAGTCTCCATACAATAGAAAAGAGAAATCAATATGCATTATTTTTTAGCATGATAGAATGTTCTCAAAACTCTAGTAGAATGAAGGTGGGCAACCAAATTCTAATCCCCTTCATGCTAGTATGTTATGTCGATCACCGCCATGGTTTATGATATCGAGCAATCATTTTAGAAAAAAACACAAAGAAGTGTATTGGGCAATTTGTGGCAAATTTTATAAAATCGGCGAATTTTACGAAGTGTAATAAAGCTTGTCATAAATGACCATTACAAATAAGGGAAATCCTCAAGTAGAATATCACATTACAAGAATTGATATAGGAATCATCAAATACAGTATCACATTATAAAAGCAAAGATTGGGAATCCACAATTACAAAATAATAGAAATACATTACAAAATTTGAAAATACGATCTCATGGAATCTCCTAAGATATTATGATCTCTTGCCATCTTATTGGCAATACTTTTTCTAAGCATATTTATCTTAGTAGAAAATTTCATGGAGAAATTATTTCGATTTGCGTTAAAATGAGAAGTAGAAAATTTCTATTTCGATTTCTGATCAAAATCTATTTCTGTAACGTAAATCTATTCCATAAATAGAAAAACGGAATAGGTTTATCAAACGGATTTATATTTCAGAAACAGATCTGGAATAGAAAAAGTGTTTCTGGAACAGAAATTCTGGTTTGTCATGCACCCCCCTAGTGATCTATATATTTTATTTATTAGCGTTAAATTAGATGTCTAGTGATCCATATATTTTAATTAATTAGAGAGTAGCCACAACACCTTTAATTAGTTAAATTATATATTAAGAGCCTTCATATCATATTTTAAAATGGCATTAATTGTAATTAATTATATTAATAAAATGAATTTTATCCCACATGAATTCTCATTATATTAATATGATTAATTAAAATGAAATATCATATTATTTTTCTTAATTTAACCACAAGAATTAACGAAAGGAATTTAATATGATAGTTTCTTCATGAAGTATTTATAAATACATTTAAATTAAAAACTTAGCCCACATGCAGTTTTTATGTTATGTGATTCATGTTTGTAACATGTTTACATTGGTAAAATATGATATATGTATATTTTGCCTCAAATGTCGTGATATAAGCATGATTATTTGATATGCAGCTTTATAATCTGTGAATTTCTTCGAATTTAAGAGTGATGTTCCCATACTAAATGGTTAAAACTATAAAATTTGGAATGAGTTATTTTTTCTTTGATTGGGTGCATGGACATTGACTGACATAAAACTAACAATCTGCTCACGGTCACCTTACTGTTGAACCCGATCTTTGGCGTAATCCGAAAGCGATCCACTTAGGAGTCGAGTCGGGGTACTCCACTACTGGTGCTGGTCGGGGAAGGTCTCCGTCGCTGAAGCCGGCCACGCGAAGTCAGAGAACTCGGAAGAACTGCCTGGACGTCTAGAGCTTGGTGGACTTGATGGTCTGCAACCAGAAGCCCGCCAATGGCATCACGAGCTTCGCAGACAACGGCGTGAAAGCCTTCTCAATCATGTGCTTGCACGCGATGAGACCGCTGATTCCGGTGCCGACGGTCGCCACTTAGCACTCACTGCCCCTGCTCCATTTCTTTATGTCTCTGGAGAGGATGCAATTCTGATCGTCCGGTGATGCTATAGACGACAACGACGATACTTGAAATCGTTTAAGCTCGTCATTGAAGTGATGACTATAGTTTTAACGTGCACACAACTGACGACCGATCGATGACACGACCACGTATCATGAACACGAAATGCGAAACGTTGGCCCGCACTCACTACGTTTTTCCGTGAGTGAAATGAACTCCGCACGAGTTCTCCAACGACCAAGATTGTTTTGTTATGTTTTATTTTACCTATATTAAAAGGTAAAGAGATGAGAACATGAATACAAACGCCATATAAAATTGGAACCGTGTGCTGACAATTAAGACATACTCATATGCTCGAAAAGAGCTTATCATCCCAATTTGCCAAACGCTAAAATTAAAGATCGGTTCGGTGCTAACAAGGTGTGGCAACATTTTTCTCTGGCAGACAAAAGGTCAGTCTTTAAAGAGGAGCGAACACGTTTCTTGAGATTGTCTTTATGAAAATTGTCTTGTTATCAGTCATCCATCAAGGACTTAAAAGCACCTCGAACGGAGAGAGATGTATAGCCTCTCGACCCCGGTCCAGCGTATACACGAGGTATATAGGACTCATAGGATCAGTGGTTATGATGTAACCAGTCAGTTGTAGCTGAGTCAAGGCAAATATTTCCAGCTGAATATAAGAAATAACCAAGGAGTATTCAGAGGGGTTGTCCTTCACAGTTCACATGCCCAATGGAAGCACGACATACAGCTCAGAATAGGAAATTCGGGAGTGATTTACACAACTCCTGAGCACGGTTGCAATACACATCAAGGACGATTGAGGAACGCACCCTCAATCTGACAACTGCTTTAGTTCTAGACATCCGCTCCCTGCAACAATAAAATGAAGCAAGAGTCAAGAACACCCGTCACTGGAAGATTGTACCTTACAGTTTGCTGTCCACTTTTCTAGTAAGGCTTCCCATGGCCTTGGCCTTCTCCCTAAGGACGAATTTCTGCGTCTTCCCAGTTGAAGTCTTCGGTAGGTCGGCGAAAACAATAGTCTTGGGCGCCATATAGCGTGGTAGATTAGCCCGGCAATACTTGATTATTTCCTCCTCGGTAACCTTGCACCCATCTTTCAACTTAACGAACGCGCAAGGAGTTTCCCCCCAGTGATCGTCCGGTCTCCCAACAACAGCTGCCTCGAGTATAGCCGGATGAGCAAATAAGGTGGATTCCACTTCAATCGTGCTTATATTCTCTCCCCCTGAAATAATGATATCCTTGGCGCGATCTTTTAGTTCTATATAACCATCTGGGTGCTTCACACCCAAATCACCACTCCTGAACCACCCATCCTTAAATGCAGTCTCAGTCGCTTTTGTGTCCTTCAAATATCCATTCATCACGGTGTTACCCCTGAACATGACCTCGCCCATGGCCTTAGCATCGGATGGTACACTTTCCATTGTGACAGGATCTTTGACATCAACTTCTTCCAGGCCAAGGTGGTGCAGTCCCTGTCGAGCCTTGATCTTAGCACGTGCTTCGGGGGGGAGAGAATCCCATTCTGGTTTCCAAGTGCAAACTGTTCCCGGCCCATAAGTTTCTGTCAAGCCGTAGGAGTGCGTTACCCCAAATCCTAGCGCTTCCATTCTGAAAAGAACCTCCGAAGGTGGTGGGGCCCCACCAGTCATGACCATGACCTTTCCCGGCAGCGGCCGTTGGCTAGCTTGTGCATTGACGATCATGTTCAGAACAGTGGGGGCACCACCCATGTGAGTCACCTTATGCCGAGCCACATTTTCGAATATGCCTTCTGCAGTGACATTTCTCAAGCAAATGTTTGTCCCACCCTGAGCCGCAATAGCCCAAGTGAGACACCAGCCGTTGCAGTGAAACATGGGCACGCACCATAAATATACAGGCATCGATTGCATCTCATTCAGAATAGCTGCTGCAAGAGAATTCAGAAAAGCACCTCTATGGCTGTAAATGACGCCTTTTGGGTTCGATGTGGTTCCTGAAGTGTAGTTGAGAGAGATGGGATCCCATTCATCTTCTGGCCACCTGACCTCAAAATCAAGTTTGCCAGATGCCACGAGATGTTCATATTCCAAGTGCCGGGTAGCAGTATTTGTGTAGCTGACACTGGAGGATATTTCGGGACCATCTTGGATTACAATTAGAGATGGTAACTTCATCATTGATTTTGACAGTATGTCAAATGCTCCCAGCATGATATTAAGAAACTGGCTGTCCACAAAAACAATTTTTGCCTCAGAATGCTTTAGCAGCACAGATACCATCGCTGAATCGTGGCGGATATTCAGTGTACAAAGAACCGCCCCAGCCATTGGAACACCAAAATGTAGCTCGTACATTGCTGGAATATTGGGCACCAAAGCAGCAACCTGTTCAAGTAGAACAAGGCTAAGGCAGGCAAAAGAGGATCTCTGAATGTGATCAGCTAAGCGCACAACGCAAAAGACTAAACAACAACAAAAAGATATAAATAAATAAAAAGTTATTAAACAGATAAGTAAAGCAGGGGAATTCAACAGCAAGGAAGGAATCTCTGTGATTAAGTTCCCCGCACCGCCATATGAGAAGGGTCGTACCAAGTGGACCAGAAACTTAGGTAGATGCACATGTAACAAGAACCTGTGTGGAGTAACCAAGAATAGATATAATTGACATTGGCATGAGACTACATGACTTCACCCCTATCCTTATCAAGATTGTTCAACTGACAACGAGGCCCATATTTGATCCAAAAGGTAAGACAAAAACATATTGCTGCATGAATTTAACTTGAGTTGGAACCCCAATTTACGACATAACTGGCTATTCCAAAATGTGAGCGATACTCAATAACCATCATCTCCGTATTAGACGAACTACTAGAATTCAACGACATACACCATGAAAATGAATCTTAGCAGCTTATATCAGATACTGAGGTTTCAACCCTTTTCTTCCTTCCGAAGGTAATTCGGAAAGCACAAGGGAGAAATAAATTCCAACACTTTAAGAAGAGAAACGAAAACGAAAAAGTGATCGGGACATCTGGGAAGACAGGCCAGAGAATCCGGGTTTCGGGCAATCATGGTAACTCTAACAGAGGAATGATGCAATTCCGGCAAACAGAGTATTGATCAAAGAGGCTTGTTTCTGCAATGTTTCAACAGAAGCAAGGCATGCCCCGACAGGGTAGTAAGCTATTGAAAACCATACAAGTGCTTCATCGTGTGCTTCATCTGATAGAATTGAAGATTCATCGCCTTGAGGCTCTCGTCGGTCAACGCGAAACTTCCGACAAGAAGACCCAAGATGCAAGGGAAGCAAATCCCAATCACCAGATTTCTAAGAACGGTTCATCGCCGCGGCCCCTCGTCGCCATCGCGCTAAAGAAGACGGATCGAATCCAGAAGCAAGAAACGAGTTCGATCGAGAACGTCGGCTTTCGCATTCACCGAGCGACGGGAGGGAGAGCTGACTCACCACGTCGCCGCGGGAAACGCCGAGCCCGTCGAGGGCGGAGGCGAGCTTGACGCACCGGCGGCGCGTCTCCCCCCACGTGTACGCCACGTCCCCGTACACGACGGAGGGCCTGTCCCGGTACACCACGGCCGAGCGCTCGAGGAAGCTGATGGGAGTCAGGGGAGCGTAGTTGGCGGAGCACCTGATCATTCCCTCCATCCGCTTCTTGGCCGCCATGGGTCAGGCGTCGAAGGAGGATGAGACGACGGCGACGGCGACGGCGACGGAGGACAGGCGGGCGGAGGAGATCGGGAAGCGAGAAGTTTTGGGATGAGGATTTTCTTGGAGCGACGTACGAGTCTGTCCTAATGCGTTGCCGGCGGTATATCTTGATGACTGCAGATTATGTGGTCCTAAAGTCGACCGAAGATTTTCTATCGAGTAGCGCTGGTTCATACTAAACTCTAGGACTAAACTAGACCGATCAGTCTGGCCATTCCAAAATATGCATGATATGATAGGTTTCAAGCTTCAAAAATCAGAATCGATCCGCCAAAGTAGGTTTTAAATTTCAAGTCTAGAACATAGTTATCTTGAAACCGCTCATCACTATTGATAAATGTTGGTCCCAATAAGTAAGGTTCTAATTTTTGACAGCATCCAATTTATATCCAACTTGGTGAGTTAACTTTTCGGGTACATACATTGTTTGATCTCCCTTCCCTTGAAAAATTCAATGTTTTCAAGCTATCGACGGCTCTCAACGCTCTATAATAAAGTAGTCGAAGATGACATAATTGTTTTGTCTTTCATAGATTGTTGTCTTTGGATGGATGGGACTTTCAATCATTGATGTAACTTTTATTTTTCTTGATTAAGGGATGAGTTGGACACTTCCTAATTATTTTATATTCCTGTTTGTCCGTACCATACTTCTTCATTTCTTGTTTGTATCGATTGGAAATTAGTGGATGTTGTACTAAAATTTGTTCTTTCAATGAATAAAAAGATGAGATAAAAAGGAAATTAATCAGCTCCCAAATAAATCTTAGAACTAGACCGGACTAATGGGATCGGTTCTAGAGTCTATAGAATAGGCCGTAAGTTCTAGAGATTATTTATCGATAAGTTCTAAGTTTTAGGTCTAGAACCTAGTTCCTACCCATTTTGGTACTGCTCATCTTAAGTTATCTATGACATAATTTTTTTGTTCTTGTTTTGTAAGAAATTATGAGCTCAAAAGGAAATCCATGAAATAAATAAGTATACTATGAACACGAAAATGATTTACAAACTTGGTTTATTATTTGCGATACGATAAGGAATGTTAATGCCAAAATGGAATTGTAATTTATGAAACGGGAATGTATTTTACGTACCTAAAAAGTGATTTACAAACTTCATTTGTAATTTACGATGCCCCATGCAATATTATTGTTAGAACACGCCTTACCATTGAATAGTTGATTTACAATTTTAAAGGTAATTTTTTAACTCCATTCACCGTTTAGGGGAACTTCATTTATAAATTGTCATACCAAACCAAAGATTGCTACTTTATAAACGAAAAGCAAATTCAATAAACCAAAAGCTTTTTTTTTTTTTTACAAGATTTAGTTATCCCTTTCTAAGCACTCGCGCTCTTGTATTTAGATATATATAGCTAAATTACCAGCCACAAAAATAAATCGCAGACTGTACGTACAACAGCCTTTACGATCCATAAAGGCAAGTCACTAATAAAACCTGACGTACTCTTCCAAGGGAGATAATTTCTAATGAGGGAAATAAATACTTTTTAAGGAAAATTACCAAAATTTTTAGGACGATTAAGATACTTTGAGATTAATTTATCGACCGTTGCATTCTCAAATTGTATATATTACTAATTGAATATGTTGTTGATATTGTGAAACGAATTTAAATGATCTATTGCCCATGAAGGAAACATCCAATTAGGTAAATGGTGTCCAATCAAGGTAAAGTTACGACCCAACAAGATAACTTATGAAATTTGCACATTGTTCAAGTTAAGACTAACTCGGGCTAAATTACACTCCGATTAGGTAAGTTAACTAGTAAATATGGACGAGACGTTTTTAAACTTTATCAATGTTTTGAGGGTCTTGTGCACTCCTACTGATTAAACTTGACAGGGAATAAATTTTTCATAAAAAAAGTTACCCAATTAGTCCTAAATATTTAGTACATATGTCAATTCTTAGCCCTAAAAACTTTTCAATTTTGCAAATTTACTCCCAAACCTTTATGCAAAATTTCAGAATGATGTAAAATATCGCGTTGCGAATATATAATAGAGAAGAGATTAAAGAAGAGAAAGCAAGTGAACACCAGAAATAATAGAGAAAGCTAGATATTTCACTATATTGTAATTCTGTGTGATTGTATATTGTACATCAAAACTAAACTCCTATTTATAGGAGAACAAGAATGTACTTATCATTAATATCAATGTATCAAATAATACATGTACAAGATAAGGGAGACGAACGTTCATTATATAGGGAGATGTACTTAGAACATTTGATACAAATGTACCATAATAAATACATTGGATAAGAAGAATATAATGAATATTCATTCATGTATTCTATCCATTCATGTATTTCATAACACTCCCCCTTGAATATTCATCATATTCATTACAAATGTGCATTGAATGATACTACCTCATTAAAAACCTTAAGTCGGAAAAACCCAGTGGGATAAAAACTGAACAAAAGGGAAAAAGAGTGCAGAGCACAAATGTTATGATATCTCCCTTTTATGGATGCATTAATTGTCTCGTTAAAAACTTTAAGCCGGAAAAACCCTATGGGAAAAAACCGGACATAAAAAAAAGAGTGCAATGTATATATAGCCACTCCTAGGACTAATCATTATTGCATCTTGTGAACTAGCCGCATATCAATGCTACAATGTATAGTTCATAATATCTCCCCCTCAATAGAGCCATATAGCCACTTCTGGGGCTAATTAATCTTACATCTTATGAACTCGCCTCATACCAATGCCATATACTAATTTCTCAAAACTTGATGTTGGCAATGATTTGGTAAAAAGATCTGCAAGATTATTTATGGATCGAATCTGTTTAATATCAATTTGTCGACTTTCTTGGAGTTCATGAGTATAGAAAAATTTCGGCGAGATATGCTTGGTCCTATCACCTTTGATATATCCTCCCCTGACTTGTGCAACACAAGCAGCATTATCTTCATAAATTATAGTGGGAGAATTGGTAAACGGTATTAAGCAACAAGAATTATGAATATGTGTTATAACGGATCTTAACCAAACACACTCCCTTCCAGCTTCATATAAGCAATAATCTCAGAGTGGTTAGAAGATGTAGCTACTAGCGATTGCTTCGTAGAACGCCAAGAAATAGCGGTGCCGTTATAACAAAATAAATACCCGGTTTGAGAGCGAGCCTTATGTGGATTGGATCTATATCCAGCATCGCATATCCAACTAAACCGGAGTTAGTGGAATCTTTGGAATAATATAATCCCAAATCTATGGTTCCTCGGAGATAACGGAAAATATGTTTAACTCCATTCCAATGTCTCCGAGTTGGCTCGAACTAAAACGTGCCAATAAATTTACCGCAAAAGCGATATCTGGTCTCGTACATTGTGCCAAGTACATCACAGCCCCAATTGCATTGAGATATGGTACTTCATGACCAAATATCTCTTCATCAGATTCTCTAGGACGAAATTGGTCCTTTTGGGGATCTAGAGACCTTACAACCATAGGGGTGCTCAATGGGTGAGCTTTGTCCATGTTGAAACGTTTAAGCAATCTTTCAACATATGCTTTGATTGATGGACGATTATTCAATTTGCTTTATGCTCAAGCTCTAGACCAAGACAAAGTTTGGTTTTACCCAAATCTTTAACTTCAAACTCCATTTTCAAATATTCAGCAGTTTCACTAACTCTTCGGAGTTTCAATTAAATTTATATCGTCGACATAAACTGTTATAATAGCAAATCCAGTTTCTGATTTCTTAATAAACACGCATGGGCAGATAGGATCATTTTTGTACATTTCCTTAATTAGGTACTCACTTAGGCGTTGATACCACATGCGACCGGATTGCTTTAACCCGTACAAGGATCATTGCAATTTTATTGAAAATAAATTGCGGGAAGTGCATGCTTCAGGGCATTTTGAATCCCTCAGAATTTTCATATAAATATCGAGTCTAATGAGCCATATAGATATGCCGTCACAACGTCCATAAGACGCATTTCCAATCTTTCAAAGATTGCTAGACTAATGAGAAAACGAAATGTAATCACATCCATCACAGTGAATATGTCTCATTATAATCAATCCCGTGTCTCGGGAGAATCCTTGGGCAACGAGTCGGACTTTATACCTAACAACCTCGTTTTTCTCATTTCATTTTCGGATAAATACCCATTTATATCCAATGGGCTTTACATTATCGGAGATACGAGTTACAGTCCAAAAACCTCTCGTTTAGTTAGGGAAGCTAATTCAGCTTTAATTGCTTCCTCCCACTTATGCCAATCTTACCTTTGACGACATTCAATAATAGATTGTGGTTCACAATCATCATCCATAATTTGATGAGCAACTGAGAATGCAAAAGCATTATCAATGATGATTTCATTTCGATCCCAAATTTCATTACAATATGTAATGGAATTCTCGCATTCCGGGCTAGTGCTCCTTTCATGGGTTTACGCCTCTTCAAAGGCAATAAGCTCTTTGGGAGTAAGCACAACGCCAGGCTCTTCTCGGAGCGGATTCTTGATTCTTTCCCCTTCGTTTTCGAGGAGCGGTATCTTTTGATCCTATCGGTCCGCCACGCTTCAAGTGCGGGGATTTTGATCCATTTTAGCTTTTTCTTCGGAACAGCTATCCTAGCTGGAGTATTTGCAGCTGGAATATGAGACTTCGTTACCTTAGTAGCATCATTAAATGCGTCAGGAAGTCTATTGGCCATAGCTTGTAAATGGATTATGCGCTGCACCTCGTTTTCACATTCAGGAGTCCTTAGGTCTAATTGAGATAAATTTTTCTCATTCCAGGAGAAAACCTTAACTGGTTTTTGTTTTGCAGTCATGGAAGTTGTAGGTATCCCAATTGATGGAAACCTAGTATCATTGAAATGACAATCTGCAAACCTGGCAATAAAAAGATCACCAGTAGTTGGTTCCAAGAACCTAATAATAGATGGTGAATTAAACACAACATAAATGCCTAAACGGCATTGGGGACCCATTTTCGTCCTTTTTGGCGGTGCTACAGGCACCTGTACTGCACAACCAAAGGTGCGTAGATGTGAAATATCTGGTTCATAACCAAGAACCATTTGAATGGGAGATTGTAAAATACTAGCAATGGGGCGTAATCTTATTAGAGCTGCCGCATGCAAAATTGCATGACCCCATGCTGTATCGTTGAGATTCGTTCTCAATAATAGAGTGCGGGCAATGATTTGGATACGTTTAATCAAGGATTCTACCAATCCATTTTGAGTATGAACATATGCAACCGGGTGCTCAACCTCGATTCCGAGTGAAGCACAATATGTATCAAAACTCTTTAATGTAAATTCACCAGCATTATCCATCCTTATGCTCTTAATTGGATAATCGAGGGAATTGTGCCCGAGCTTTATAATCTGCGCAAGTAAACGTGCAAATGCGACATTGCGCATAGATAATAGGCAAACATGGGACCATCTACAGGATGCGTCCACTAATACCATAAAATATCTAAATGGTCCACTTGGTAGTTGTATTGGTCCACAAATATCACCCTGAATTCTTTGCAAGAATAAAGGAGATTCAAAATTAATCTTTGTTATAGAAGGTTTAATAATGAGCTTTCCTTGTGAGCAAGCCTCACAATTATAATCTTTGGACAACAATACTTTTATATCCTTTAAAGGGTGCCCTTTTGTATTTTGAATTATCCTACGCATCATTGAAGCGCCAGGATGACCAAGGCGATCATGCCACAGTCCAAACTGATCAAGGCTTACCAATCTCCAGGATGTGGTAGCATAGGTTTCAACAGCTTTAATCATGACACAATACAAACCCATAGAAGAAGCTTCTAGCTTCTCATGGATGGTCTTCAGGCCCATCTTATAAGAGGAAATGCCAATGTATTCCTTATCTTGCTCATAAATAGTTTCAATATTGTACCCATTACGGCGTACATCTTTGAAACTGAGCAGATTCCTTTTTGATCGAATTCTTAGAAACGCATTCTCAATATGCAGGATTGTACCATTTGGCAAAATAATTGTAGCATTCCCAAAACCATCAATAATCGAAACAGGACCTGATATTGTATGGATTTGTGCCTTACGCAATGTCATACTCGAGAAAAAGTGTCTACTACAAAATATAATATGTGTTGTTGCACTAACAAGCAAACAAACATCTTCCTTTTTCTCGGTATTTTCCATTTGCATTTATATTGACAACTTCAGGTGTCAAGTATCATAAAAGTTGCATATTAGTTATATAGTCAAATAAAATTTCAAAGATAAATATTATATAAGGTTCATAAGTATTTCATAAAGAACAATAAAAAAAGTAATACATTTAAAGCGAAATAACATAAAATTTAAAGTTCAAATTATCATCCACCAATCTGATTCATCAAAGTAATCGAGAGGTCCTCAAAGAAATCGAGACATCCAATGATGCATTTGCTACTTCAGAGCAAGAGGAGTCCCACCAACAGAGATATTGTTGGCCTCAACAAAGTGGTTATGACAGTAGGATTGATTTCAATGGCATGAGATTCACCACGCTTGCCCGTATGCTTTAAAGATGCCTGGTATAGGTCAACAAAATATTTTGGCGTACGACAGGTACGTGACCAATGCCCAGTCATGCCACAGCGATGACAAATACTTTCATCAATCACCTTCTTTTGCTTCTTTTCTTTGCCATGATGCAGGCCAAAGTTTGATTTCCTAGGGCGGTTAAATTTATTGCCATCCCTTCTAGGATTATATTCTTGCTCGCGCTTATAGCCCTTAAAATGGCTAGTATTTTTCTCAAAGTTAGCATGTGCTTCGGGCAATGCTTTTGAGCCAAAGGTCTAAGATCATGATTTTTTAGCAGCAATTCATTAGTTTGCTCGGCAGTAAGAAGCACAGAAATTAATTCAGAATATGTGACAAACTGACGTTGCCGGTATTGCTGTTGCAATACAATATTCGAAGCATGAAAGGTGGAGAAAGTTTTCTCAAGTAATTCTGTATCAGTGAGTTTGATACCGCATAACTCAAGTCGAGAAACGATATCAAATAAAGCAGAATTATAGTCGACACTGATTTAAAATCTTGCAGTCTGAGATTTTGCCAATCATATTGTGCTTGAGGAGGATAACGGTTTTTGTATGATCATACCTATCCTTCAACCTCGTCCACAAGATATGCGGGTCTCGAACGGATAAATATTGAGTCTGCAGGCTCTCATACAAATGACGACGAATAAAAATCAGAGCATTTGCTTTATCCTTTTCATTTGAGGTTCCATCCTCTGTAATTGTATTAGCGAGACCTTGCTCTTGGAGGTGCATTTCCATGTCAAGGCGCCAGGATAGATAATTCTTTCCACTCACTTCCAGGATGTGAAATTTGGGCTTTTCAATATTTGCCATAATCCTTGCAAAAATAAATCCTTAAATTAATTAAAAGGATTTCCAAATATCCACCGCTACTTCAGGAGCAAAATGATACTTTTAGATTTAAAAGTTTGGCTTCGGGCCAAGAAAAATAAAAATAAAGAATTGATAGAAGAATATGAAGTATAAGTTGATCAATAATAAGAATACCCACCTTGCAAAAATTACTTACTCAATCGGTAGATCCTCGTGCTGATAATGTGTTGTAAAATATCGCGTTGCGAATATATAATAGAGAAGAGATTAAAGAAGAGAAAGCAAGTGAACACCAGAAATAGTAGAAAAAGCCAGATATTTCACTATATTGTAATTCTGTGTGATTGTGTATTGTACATCAAAACTAAACTCCTATTTATAGGAGAACAAGAATGTACTTATCATTAATATCAATGTATCGAATGATACATGTACAAGATAAGGGAGACGAACATTCATTATATAGGAAGATGTACTTAGAACATTTGATACAATGGTACCATAATAAATACATTGGATAAGATGAATATAATGAATATTCATTCATGTATTCTATCCATTCATGTATTTCATAACACAGAAGTCTTTTTGGCCAATTTTTACCAAAAACCATTGATATAGTGGTCTAATCATTGCCAGCCACCTTATATGGCACACCATCTTATCACCGGTTTCCATGAAAAATTGGCCAAATAGATTTCATTAAAGTTATGCGTACAAATTTCAGATTAAATTGACGTATGTATAATTTATTTATGCTTGATTTCAAAATTTTCCCTAGAATCTAATAAGTGAGATTTCGAGTAAATATATAGGTAATCTTCTTCTGTTCGAAGAAATGATTCATCAAAATAATGAGTCATTTTCAAGAGGTAGCAACTTACTTCTATTTTACGGAACCTATATACAACTCACATGTCAATCTTACAACAACCTCAATAGACTAGGGAAAATTATAATACAAGTTCCACCTAAGAATTCATTGTGGTCCAATCCTCTATTTATTCCCATTTACTTCACGGTAACCTATATATTACACACATGTCAATCTTACAACAACCTTAATAGACTTGGGAAAATTATAATACAAGCTCCACCTAAGAATTCATTGTGGTCCAACCCTCTATATTCCCATTTACTTCACTGTAACCTATATACAGCACACATGTCTATCTTTCAACAACTTTAATAGACTTGGGAAAATTATAATACAAGCTCCACCTAAGAATTCATTGTAGTCCAATCCTCTATTTATTCCCATTTACTTCACCGACTTCTCTATTGCATTGCAATGCTTGGTTGGCGCCTTAAATCAAACACTTCAATAATGGACCAGTTAGACCTCTATCCCATTCGAACTCTTTTTCAAGCTATGGAAAAAAAAAAGCTTCTCTATTGCTTTTGGGAAAAAACATCACAACAATTTGCTCTATTTTTTTCTTCCAAGTGTTGTTGGGAACTTACTATTGTTCCATCAGGTGAGGTACTTCCTTCCAAAAAAAAATACTAAAAAAATCCTAAACTTATTACTTGTGTCAATTCAATTTTAAACCTTTCAATCATGTACATTGAGTCTTGAACCTTTTAACAATTTGGCAATATAGTCCATTCAGCCAATTTTAATTGAAAAATCGCCAATATGAATGTCAAGCATAGCGTTGACGTGAATAATTTTTTTAAAAAAAATTAAGTCTTCTTTTCTTTTCTTTCCTTTTTTTTCTGTCTTTTTTTTTTCTAACCCCATCCTCCACAACTACTGGCAAGGGCCTTCAGGGCAAGTCGAGCCCTCATCCAAATCTAGGTTAGGGCCACAACGTCTTCACCTAGGTCCAAGCGAGGGCCTGACTCACTCTCGCTTGTGGCTAGCAAGGGCAACAATGCCCTCACCCAAACTAAGCGAGGGTTGCAAGTCCTTGCTTGTGGACGGGGATGGTAGGCTACTGGCCCAAAATTGTAAAAAAAAAAAAAAAAAAATTTGATTTACAGAAAACATCTTCCTGGATAAAAACAATAATTGTAAATTAGGAGAAGTCGACTTTTCATTTTAATAAAAAGGAAATCTCTTTTCATATCTAATCATCAAATAAAGAAAAACTAAATTTTCCTCAAAATGATTTTTGTAAAAGATATTTTATATCATAAAATTTTCAATGAAATAAACATTCCCGATATTTGTATCGCCGTTAACATATGATAGTCTGGCAAGGGGACGAGAAATATATATTTGGGGAACCACACAATTAAGGAAAATAGGCCAAATAAAAACAAGAAAAGCAAATTAATTTTACCCGTTTTGGTTTCTATTTTTTTCTTTCTTGAGGTCCGCACGTGCGGCCCGTCATTGTTACACTTTCCTAAGCTTTGTCCTTCTCGCACGACAGGCACTGCGCGACAGTTTGCTTGAGGTGGGGATCTAAAACGTATGCACAAGCATGCTAGAATCTCGTAAGAGAGAGGGACCTACTGCGCAGGACTAATGGACGATCACTTATTAGATTAATGGCATTCATTAGTAAATTGATGAAGTTAGGAAGAACCATTTCATTAGTTGACCCACTTATGAACATGTGCGCACAATAGATACACAAAAGTGTCAGCGTACCAATGCCCAATTCAACATTGTCATTTAATGAACTTAATAAAGTCGCAATATGCAAGGAAATTTAATTGATTGGAACATGGATTCGGCATCGAGGGGTGTCCAGTTGATGTGATCTTGCAAAGAATTCACCTGAGATTGTACATCAAGGGACCTACTTTCCATTACCAAGGGCAATTGGTAAAGTAGCTCATACGCAAAGGTCTATCTTGAATTTACCGCATTATTGCGCAATAAGCATCTATCCTTGATCCAAAGTTCAACCTGCTTATTTCATTCCACGTCGAGTTACCAAGGATGATATAAGCTCACACTCCATATGATATAATGACTACCAAGAGAGTCACGGGTTCAAGGTAGAAGTTATACCTGCAAAGGCACGAACTTGATGCATAACAGGAATGAGAGCCATTCACTGCCAAACTGCTGATCAGAATCAAACTGCTTCTTGCTCCGTGCATCTTTCAACTACTCTGGTTTAAACCATGGCAAAACACAGAGAATATAAGGAAAAAGCAGACTGCAAGAGCGTTGGTAATCTTCCCTTCCCCTGTAGTTGATCCAATGAAAAATTAGTACTGTATAAACGCTCATAATACATGGACCCAAAACAATTGTTAAGGCCACAACTTCCAAAAGTCATCAATTTCATCATCATGTTTAGTCCATAAAGACATGCTTCTGTTGAGTAACCCATCTAAACTATACATGGTCACCTTGAAAAAACCCCAGCAACGGGATAGAGTATAAAGCAGCAACTGCCGCAAGACCTTGTCTATGACCTTTGCTAATTTGTATCACGGAAAGTTAGTGAACTAAGATGCTAAAGAAGACGATCTTCAAATTCATGTTGTGACCAGTAGATATGCAAGGCCTTTTAGATATTCAACGATTTCAGATCCCCCGAGCTTTGAACTTCCAAATACTCTGTCAACAAATGTAATAGGAACCTGCAGATTGATTAAAACATGAATCAGAAGAGGTAATGTAAACATGAAATGGTGCCATGCAATTTACTTGATTAGCTTGGCAGATATATCTCAATTTCGATTAAGTTCTGGTTGTAAAGAGTAACCGTGCATGACAACACAACAGAGACAAGGATGAGAAGGCAAGAAGATGATGAGTTCCACAATACAAGAAAGGTGTCAGTAATACATGCATCGTTCGAACTTCAAAACTTAAAACGTCAAACAGTTTAAGTGGACCAAAGTGAAACCGTCAAATTGGAATACTAGAACAGTCTGTATGTATGAATGGTAGGTAGTGGATCAGACAACTAGCTTATACTTTAAAAGGAGGCACGTGCTTTTTTATAAATAAAAAAAGAAGAAGCTTTCATCGTTCAAAGAAGTAAGGTAGTCGAATAAAGTACCTCTTCAATATGGTATCCTTTTCTAGAGGCCCTAACAATCATCTCCATCTGGAACACATAGCCCTTGCTGACGCAGGAGTTAATAAGATCTTCAAGAACTGATTTCCGATAGAGACTTGGAAATATAAACAAACTATTAGTTCCCTCATTATGCAATATAATTTCAGTTGCCGACAATGAAGACAAGAATTTAGTGTACTTCCTACATCTATTATTCTAGTCACCTACCGGAAAGATCCAGTTAAATCAGATACTCCGGGCCATAGAAATGTCTGAGCTAGCACATTAGCTCCCCTGCTAGTGAGTTTACGCATAAGATTCCATCCATGCACACCCCCACCTTTAACATACCGAGTCCCGGTAACTATGCTCGCACCAGTTTCCTGCTGTTTCCTAATAAACATGACGAAGAAAATGACTTAGGAGGATTTCACCAATGTACAGGCACCGGTAGGCATGAGAGCAATGCAAAAGTTTGAGCAAGTTCCTTACTTGATGAAACTCGGCAAATATTTGGGCTGCATAACCAGACCAAACAGATCAGAGAGAGGTGAGAAGGGAAAGGAGGAAGGGAAGGAAAGGAAATAGAATTCAAAATGAACGACAGATACTTTATCCAGAGAAAATAACAAAGAGATCCAAACTTAGGCAATTCATCGCCCCGCCATATCCCTACGGCAGCAAGGATAATTGGGAATAATTACCCCACATATGGGTCTCATATTGATACTACAAGGAATGCAATCATGCTATTTCAACAATCAAGACATCTGCCTAGTCTTTGCATGACATCTGTTAAGTATGATAAATCTCTGAAAAAGCCACAAGAACTCCCTCAAAGTTTGAGTCGGAAAGAATGTCCAACCAGAGCTTTGAGACTAAAGTTGATGTATGAAAAGGCTTTGCACTATCTACCTAACATTGGCATTCATCCAAAATCCACAGTTCAGTGGACATAGCCATGTCCCTATCTCGATGGAAAAGAGTGGAAGACGAGATTTCCCACCATAATGAACTTCCAATTCTATATGAATGGATTGTGCATACTTACATGGTGAGACAAATCAGCATCCATGATCACAACAAAATTGCCAGATGCATGCTTCAAACCATGACCATAAGCCGTTCCTGAAAATAAACTTACATCAGACCCAAATCCCTTCTACACATAAGATATGTAGAGTGCCATAGACTCGTCAACTCACCCAAACCGAGCTTCCTAGGCCTTGCTCTTAAAAGCTGCACCAAATAACAACCCAAAAGTAGAGGAGTAAATTAGCAAACAGCAAAACAACCAATCAAATCGAAGCCGAAGTTATCATCCACCAAGTCGAACTTACAATCCTGTCGTCGCCATACACTTGCTGCAACTGTTTAACAATGTCTTGAGTACCATCCGGACTTCCATCATCGACGATGATGATCTCGAAATCGACATCTCTGCATCGGGCAGGAAAGAAAATGTTACAAGATCATCATCACAATCAAGTACGAATTTTTCTTCTTTTGTTTTTTTGGGGCCAATAATGACACATTTTTTTCCGACTTCTGAAAAACTTGGTTGTGAACATCGAAAACCCAAATTCACAGTCAAAATCCTAACACACTTACTTAAAAAGGAAAGAAAGAACCAAAAAAAAAAAACAAGCCGAACGCCTTTCGGCGCGTCACGATTACACCTACGAACAAGCGAATTGAAATCAGCAATCCGCCATCACTCCTCAATGCAGCTACACAACCGGAGCCCATCCGATTGGAGAAGAGAAAAAAAAAACACGATGTATCCACCCAAAAGAGAAGACAAAAAACAGAACAGAGCGAAGGCGCGCCCGACGCGCAAGAATCCCGATCGGAAGGGAAGAGCGCTTCGTTACCGGAGATGCTTGAAGACGAGGTAAACGATGAGGGCGATGTTGAGGCGCTCGTTGTAGGTGGGCACTATCAAGCTGTACTTGTCGCCGGCCCCTCCTTCCGGCCGGACGTCCTCCATTGACGAGCAGGATCGGTCGCCGATCTCGAGCTTTGATCCCTCTCGCGAACGACGCGGAAGATGCTCTCAGATCGTCGATCTCTGCCTCGAGCGCGGCTTTGACTCCGCCGTCGGGTTATTCGTCTCCGTCGAAAGTGGTGGCGTCTTTGTCAATTTCAGGGGGCGATGGGCACTTCGGTCTTCGGCCCATGGGCCCTGTTCATCGAAATTGGGCCGGGTGCGGCCCAATACCGTGTGCCTCTCCATTGCAGCTTGTGCCACGAACCATTGAAACTTTCGATATTATGAGTTCATACCACGAAAAAATTTGAACCGATACAACTATGATAATTTAACCTAACAGGTATGACAAATTTATCATCTATCAATTTCCATTAAATTTGATTAATATCACAAAAAATTACAAATTGATACACATGTAATAAAAAGAAGGTAAAATTCTAAACCAATACACTCATCAATTAACATGTGTCATTCAACTTAACAATTTAATAATAAAATTTAATGAAAACTAACTGAGAATAAATTTATCATAAGTGTACTAATTTCGTACTTATTAATTTGGAATAAATTTTCACCAAAATACCAATTTGAGATTTTTTATGATAATTAATACCTATATATTATCTTTAATAAAAAGTAGTGATACAAGTTTTTCATAGTTTTCTGTTATTACGATAATTATTCAGTATTACTCGAGAAGTGACTACGAAATAATAATTACTTTATTTATATGCAAGAGGTAACTTGAAAGTTAATTAAATAAATAAAAACCAAGTGTCTCCAGTATTTCAAAGTTTCTATTGGCGTTGGGGACAAATTAGATTTATTATTTCACAAATTGGTTAAAATTAGAAAACCGATTGATCGCGTATTTATATGCATAATCGATTGGATTCAATATGCAATTATTACTTCCAAATTTGATACCCATCTTTAACCATGATGGGCACAGCCAACAAGCGAAAACCAAGGTTCAAATGAGGAAAGGCTAACAATGAATACATATCTTTCATGTAAAACCTACTTTTTTACATTAGAAAATCGTAAGATTTTATGAAATGAAACCATATACTATAGCTCGAATCCATATTCAATCCAATTCCCCATAAAAACGGTTGAGAATTAAGTCTAATTTTTTTATTATTTCATATCCATAATAGTGCGAAACCCAAGGACAAGGAAGAGCCTAGTATCTTGAAGTGCCATCGATCCTTCTTGGGGATAAGATCGAATCGGAGTTTCCTTAGGTAGCCATTGACCTATGATTATCCAAACTTCCAGAAATGATGATGATTATTCCAATGAGCAGTAGTTGTCCTCCAACTTTGAGACGCAGGACATGGCGAAGCACCTACGGTAACCTACCAGAATCCAAATCACCTCGACCAGAACCTCTAGGAAACAATCTCAACCCCAGCAAGAACCAACGGAGCTCAGCTCAGAACCTAATTTTCTTTGAATGTCCTTCGACAGATTTTTGACCATGTTAAACACATTTATATATAACATTTATATATATAATATACATATGTGTGTGTACACACACACACACACACACACATATATATTGCATCACTACATGCTAGGCAAAAAGAAAAAGACGTCGGCCGCTTACTTACACACATAACAACTGCACTAGGCAAAGCCGGCAGGATTATGAAGGCTACCTACAGTATATGAGATTTACGAGAAGATTGCACGCGCTGCGCTCTCAATCGTCTGATGTCCCCTCTCCAAAATCCACTTCATAATCTCTCATGGCCTTTGGATCAATGTCATCATCCTTCTCTTCTAGACGCAACATTGACTCTTCCAAATCTGCCTGCCTCGCCACGACATCGGTCATAACTGAATCGTCCGCCTCCTCAACTGTGTCTGGGTCATTCTCTTGGAGGTCAATGTCTTCTAGACTTTCATCAACCCGATAATAAGTCTGTAAAAAAGATTAAACCAGCATTAAGCAAAGGCTACATATAGCACCGTCTACGTGATGGCAGAACAATCAGTGCTGGTGAAGCAGAAAACAAATGGAATAAATGAGGCTATTCCTTTTTGGGAAAAAAAAAAAAAAAATTCTGTTTGTTCCCTGCTAGACTTGTTCCCTGTCACTTAATTGTCAAGGGAGGCTAATAGCTAAGCACTTAGCAAATTAGAAGCCTCCCCATGCCAACTCAATATCAACTACCTTATCAAAAACAGCGAATCTGTGATATACTAATTAGTTCATGTCACTTTAAAAAGTGACGAGTGATCATATCCATAATCATCTTCAACATATATGGGTTACTGCTGCTTGTAATTATTAAATCATAACATCGATGAACAATATTGCACCCAGCTTCAAATTCTTCCTGGAGAAGTTCAGAAGAAAGTTGACCAGGTATTTACACTGAACATAACGGGTTTACACATTTTGGATTAGAAAACGAACTTAAAATAGTTTGTACATACCACACAAGTTCGTGCCGGCGACAGTACTTTGAATGAGTTGGGACGATTATTGAAGTTTGTTTCAGGCACTCCAGGTATTCCTTCAGGACAAGTAAAATGGTCGAAACCATGCCCCACCTGCATGAAGCAAGCCACAGATGTACACAGGAAAAAGAAAGAAATGAGAATTGCCGGAGTCTCATCATGAGTGAGGCAGAACAAACAGATAAACATAATTAAACATCTTGAAGTAACCAGATTGATTGTGGCCATTGGAATTGACAAAAGTTTTGGGCATGCAATCTTCTGTGTTGGAAGACCAAAGTAACCAATTAGGAACTACAAAATAGAAATCTCAACAGCATAGACCACAAACCTAAATCAGAAGATGTATAACTACATCAATCTCACACACACATCTAAATATTCCACATGCCCTCACGTTTTAGTAGGCCATACTTGCCACCTGTCTATATCTGAGTTTGACGATACTTCACAAGCAATGAATTAACAACTGCCCACAGTAATTCCTCTCGATTGCTTTAGCTGCTTAAGTGAAGAACTTAAGTTGCAGTTATGCCACTATCTCGGGGGAAGTAGGGAATGCAGAGCTGACAGCGCCAAATGACAGATTAGTAATCTGTGAATTTCATCCAAAGATCCACATTTACAAAATATATTCCTTCAACTTTTCTTTGACTTGTACACCAAAAAGGAAACCTACAAATCTTCTTCTTGTTTTTATTTACAATTTTGTTTATTTAAAAGGCACTAACAAAAGAACCAAGTCATATATTATTGGAGAAACTTAAGTGTTTTATTAATTATACTTCTTCAGAAAAGATTACAAAATTAAGCCTAATACTCAAGTATAAGTTATATCTTCCAACAACCATTCACTTGGTTATTCTTTGCCACTACTACATGTGAAGATAATAACATCCATCTTAGATACTTGCAATGTTCAGATATTTAAATCTAAGAAATAGATTCGAAGCAAAGCATATCGTGGCTCCTATCATCCGACTGCAAATGAGCAAAAGAATAGGAGCACACAGAAAAAGCCAATGCCTAGGAATAATTTTACACTCATAAAATCAAGTGGGATTTCTTCCTGCAGCCCCATCACAGAAACACCACTGCCCCAAGCGTAAGGCAATGTTACATCTTCTGTTTCATGCACTTCGATGGCCAATTCCAAGTTACGAATCCCCAATTAAGAAAACAAAAGTGGTAAAATTAAAGACATGCAAATTGCCTATATCTATTCACAACTGCTGATTTAAAAGCTTCACTCATTCAAAGCTGAATCGATAGGTCCTGAAACTAGTAGCTGCCATGGACTGGAGTAGAGATCTGGAAAAAGAAGACAAGAACTTCCATACCCTTCCATGCCCACCAAAATCCCAAGCATCACTGTCCAGTGCAACTCTATACTTCCCCGGCAGGTCACATCCGACTTTGTACCTGAATATTCCAGCTCACTAATTTAGAATGTGCTACAAATTTGCAATCAATAAACAAGGGTGGCATCTTTAAACTGTCTCAGAAAAGGAGTCAGTATTTTTCTAGGAAGGACAAGATAAAATACCCATCGTATGTATTCTCTGGATGGAAGTTGAAAACGAAAACCAAATCTCCACGCTCAAAGACAATAACCTGTCAAGTGGACAATCGATAAATGCTACTCAGAAAACGATGGGGACGAGCAAGAATTAGTTAGAGCAACACTTTAAGAATGTACTTATAGACAAAGCATACAATAACAGCCTAGAAAAAAAAAAGTGCCGTCGCCTCTGCCCAACCAACTCCTATGCCTTTAAACTCTTCATCCTAAAAATTGCTCTTAAAATTAAGCACTTTCAAGGAAGATATTCTGCTCCATACACCTCTGATCTCAGTGGGATCAAATTGAGAATCAACAAAATATTCCTTCCACTAATATTAAGGGTAAAGTCAATTTATGTTTTTCCAAATTCGTACATACCTTATCTTCCTCGTTTGTGCTGCTCACAATCTGCTTTGTGGATGCAAGAATCGAGAATTTTTCATCCAGCAAATTCATCGCCCGGTCAAATGCATTCATGAACTAAAAACCAAGAAAAAAGATAGCAAGGACATGTCAGAATTTATAGACAGAACACATATGGTTATGACCTAATAAATAACAATAAATGAGAGTATTGTATACAGCTCTTATGTCGTAGTCAGGATGAGCACTGTTCTCACTTGTGGCATATTTCAATGTATTTTGCAGCAAATGTCCATCTCAATATTCAAAACCAGCATAAGAAAACACTAAGGAACTCGCTTTAGTTATTTGAAATCATCAAGTACAAATGATTGATATGATGTGCAATCATGCATATATAAGCAATTTTTAGTGGTAAAAGTGCAAATGTAACAATGAACATTCCTTAACTTTCAGTCAAAGAAACTGCCAGTGATAGCGCAAGCTGCCAAGAACAAAGACAATCAAAATAAGACCTCAAACCTTATATCTCAGGTGCTCCGCATCCGCTAAGTTCCACTGGCGTCTGCATTTGTCATAACTCCAATTATTACCTTCTCTTGGAAAGTCAATCCAGTCCGGATGGCCAAACTGTCAGAAACAGTAAGTGAATACTTTAGGGATGTGAAAACTTGAAAACCAACATCAACCCAAAAAGAGAGATTAAAACTGTTAAGCAATTTTTACTCTAAGGCATAAGTTATTAGGTCAAGAAGGGTCACATGTATATAAAGCTAGACAAACATTGTAGATAAGCGATGTGGGTAATTGTCATGCCCTCTCAATGCAAACTGGACAGATGATGGCACATGGAATTGACACAAAGAATAATACAGATGAAGCACCATATAACAGTTAATCGGGCGTGAAGAAATCAAAACTTGGCCTTGGTACCATACTAGCACGCCACCCAAAAACTCAAGTGATTATGTCATGTTTGGTACGTTGTAGTCATCTAGGAAAGGGAAGTTGATTCCGTAAGCAACCTTAATTCCTCCATTTGGTACCTCTAGGTGGAATCAAATTGCCCATTCCTGCAGATTCTCGATTCTTGCACTTTGCAGGAATCAGCGTTCTGCTACCACATCAATGGAATAATGATTCCTTGGCTCAAAAATTGAGGGAAAAAGATTGTTGCCCATCTCATGTCCCAATATTTGCTTTGTCATGCCATTAGCATCCCTTCATTTTGTTTTTTTTTTTTTTCTTTTTAAAAGACGTGAATCCCGGTAAACCAATTATTGATATGAAAATAAATTTATTAAATTAAACATATTTATAATTATGGCTACTCTAATTTTTATTGTTTTTGGGAATTATTTAGTTTATTAACATGTATACTAATATTCTATAAAATATAACGTAACCTTGAATAAAATAATACATGATATAATCTTAATTTACAATAAAGAAATTAATGATGTCATTTTAATGTATATGTTTTTTTATCATGTTGAAGTGGTAAATTATTTCATAATTAAGTTACAATTGTACTCCACTATAACAAAATTCTAAATTCAGAAAATGCAATTACATTATAAAAATTAAAATTGAAATTGTAAAATCCACATCCATTCCACTTCCATTACAATTAAATAGAAGTATTTTCATTCCATTCCATTCTGGTATAAAACCAAACAAAGATCATTGAATCATCACTCCATCTTCATATCATTCTATTCCATTTGTTCTTCATTTCATTTTCTCATTTGATTCCATAACGTCATACCACACACAACATAAGAGAAAGGAGGGTGACATGCAAATAAGGTGCAAACAACCACCAGCCCAGTAGACAGGCAACATAAACTAATTAAAGAATACAAAGAAAGAGAATGTTATCATACAATCTCAGCTCAATTTTGGGCATGAGGTATCGACCTAGTGGTCCGCAATTAGGTCTTGAATTTGATTGTTAACTTTTACTTTCCCCCTATTTCTCCATACGAAATGCTTTTGGTCTCCAAAGCTTTTAGTTCGAAATTCTTCCTATATGTTTCTGGAAAGAACTTTTTGCAGAGAATAAAGGTTCACTATTTAGCCCACATTAATAAAGTGGATTTGTGGCTTAGTCTTTGTCAAGGCTCTTGAATCAACTTTCTAGCATACTCTTTCTTCCTTTTCTTTCTTCAGCAAAATTTGAATTAATAAAGAATGTGTAAGCTTGATTCTATGGTTATGCGTCATGAATAATTTATAAGAAGGTTAGAGTTAGCAATGACTAGTCAGAAGGCAGCCAGAGAACTAACCTCATTTCCCATAAAATTCAGGTAACCTTCACCCCCTAATGCCATTGTGATAAAATGTATCATCTGAAAGAACAAAATAACAAAGGTTATCAACAGCCACACAAGTGGTCTGAATGTTTAATATTGTGCAATCGACTTCTGTTAACTTTTGGCAGGTACCGAAACATAATAGTACAGCAAATATTAAGAGAAAACTCAATTTCATGCTTAGCCATGATTGGTCTCAAGTTAAATATTCAAATCAAACCACAAGTGCCAGCCACATCAAGCTGGGGTACTAAAAGAACCTAATTGTTAATCCTCACTAGGATCCTATTTAGACAGACCTTGTGAAGCGCAAGCCCCCGCGCAACAGAAGGAGATGCATCCGTTAAACAAGACATACCAGAGTACATCTCTTTATCCATCAAGAGAAATGCAATTGTCTTGTCACCAACTATGGCCTGAAAAATACAAGAGTTAGAAGAGTATTCATATGCAATGAAGAAGGTCCTACCAATTACGCATTAGAATTCAAAGTAGATGGCAAAGCAAATAACTACTGAGGAATAGATCAAGAAAAGGAGGAGCACTCATGCCTGGTCATGACTCTCAGCATATGATATGCACTTTTCACTATATCTCCTATTCGTCAAACTCCATGATATTTCTTTCATAGACCACTCTTCATCTTTCTTGTTCTTCAAGTAATCAATCCACCTGTCAGGGATGGCCATTGCCAAGCGGTAGTCAAAACCTACTCCCCCTTCAGAGACTGGTCGGCCAAGTCCAGGCATACCAGATACATCTTCAGCAATAACAGTTGCATCAGGCAAAATATTATGGATCAGGCAATTGGCTAGCATTAGGTAGACAACAGCATCAACATCTGTTGCCTCACTGAAGTATTCACCATAATTTCCAGTAAACGCCATACTGATCCCATGGTGATGGTACAACATTGAAGTTACTCCATCGAACCGAAAGCCATCAAATTGATACTCTTCAAGCCACCACCTCAAGTTGGATAGCAGGAACCGAAGAACTTCCCAGTTGGCATAGTTAAATAGTCTGCTATCCCACAACTTATGATAGCCACGATCTCCTGTATGGAAGTATGACTCTTGTGAGCTTTGGCCAACATCAAATCCGTTGAGTCCATCAGTGACATTATTACTTGCATGGCTGTGAACAACATCCATCAACACCCGCAAACCTAAGCTATGAGCTTTATCAATAAGATACTTTAGGTCTTCAGGTGTTCCTGATCTACTGCTTACAGCAAAAAAATTGGTGACGTGATAGCCAAATGATCCATAGTATGAATGTTCCATTACAGCCATCAACTGAACAGTATTGTAGTTGTTAGCCCGAATTCGAGGTAAAACATCATCAGCAAACTCTCTGTATGAATTAACACGAGGCTCTGAGCTACTCATTCCAACATGAGCCTCATATATGCGTGGGGCATCTGGTTTTGGAGGACGGGGGTACTTGAATTGATACCTGAAAAGTAAAAGAAGCATAGTTGACAACTCATCATGTCTGTGGCGTTAAGTTGAAGAATATAAATCACAATGCACACTTTCTTCAGGAATCTCAGAACAAGATGCAGGAAGCTATGCCACATTGAAAAACCATAAAAATGCAACGAATCTGAGCTAAGCTTAATTTTATTCTTTTATCTCTAGGAAAAGCATGAATGTATGCCATGTTGTCACCTTTCCGAGGGTGGCGGGTCCCAATAAATGCCATCATATGGTGCTGCAAAGCTGGAAGGCTCCACAATCGCATATTTAATCCAAGCAGGTATCCGATCAATCCAAACTCCATCACCAGGCTTGAAACGAAATTTGACCCTTGAATTGTGAGGGATTGCTGGTACCCCATTTATATCAGGAACTTTGATAGTCCACACACCAAATTGATTCTTTTCCATGTTGTGATTAGAGCCATCCCATCCATTGAAATCTCCTACCAGTTGCGCTTCCCTACATAAGCGGAAAATAGCTTCGTTCCAGAGAAATCAATTGATAGAACACATTATCCTCGAGAAACTAGCAGAAAAGCTAGAACTTACTGAGCAGCTGGTGCCCACTCGCGGTACACTATATCACCATCTTCACGGTTAAATCCAAAACTTAAATAACCTATAATAGACAAGGCAAGGACAAAAGTTATGGAACATGAGGGAAAGGCAGTCAAAAGTTCAATGACGCATTACTTTTGTTTAATGCCGTTTGAGAAAGCATATTTGGCATATTTGGTTTAGTTTGTTCAAGCATAATCAGGACTATCCACATGTAGCAGCAGTCAGAAACTGAATTACCAAAAACTGGTTATTGTTTTTGCCATAGTAAGAAATAGAACTTGACAAGGTACAAGTACAAACATCAACCGCATAAATCACCTTTTGCAAATTCTTCAAGACCAACCTCATGCTTTTCAAAGAGCTTTTTTTGATCCACATATCTTTTCACTCTATATTTAAAGTGATCTCTGAATGGTTCCAAGCCTGGATCAACATTTAGGATGCCAATCCTTTCATTGTCATCCTCTACTGGAGTCATTGTTGAGCTGCCATCTGTTAAGACCCTTAAAATTTTGGGATTACCGTCTGCCTGATTCAGAAAGAAATTGCATCATGTCATTATTCATCAGGACTGCAAGAAAAGTGAAAGCAAATGTGTTATGCGACCAATGCATTAAACATCACGTCCTCACCAATCCCTGGAGTCCCATGCTCTACAAATAGCTTCTTAGAGCCATCTTTTCATGGAAATAAATAGTTGATTTAAGTCTTTCTTATAGTCCATAAAATATTCAAAAGGCAAGACTGCACTTCCTCTTTCAATAAATAGGCATGCATACCCTCCCCTGTCTCTGAACTCGTGATGGAAAATGGAGCTTGTGGTGCCTAAATAATTGAGAAGACTGGCTGAAAACTCCGCCAAATTGCCGGTTGGCAACCGTCCTGCTATTTCTGGAGGTCTGTCACGGATCAAAAAATACATGTCAGCTTACATTACAAATATCAGATTGATAAGACCCTGAAGAATAACAAATAGAATCATGAAAAATACAAACTTAAAAACACAGAGTACTTAAGAAGAGACTACATTTCAAATTTCCAATTTACATTAGTATCATTTGTTTGTGTGACATTGGATGTTTGGACCTCTTAAAGCACTCCACTATCTCACCGGATCACAAGTCCCGCCCATCCAACTGGGACCATATAATTACTGAGTCAGCAGGCCCTGAGGGTGCATCCCAGAGAAATTGTCTTCGCTGGGACAGCGCATGATGACCACGTCACCTAAGACACAGTCTGGTACAACGTCTTGACCAACTCAACAATCCCTTTGGCTTTTTAAAATCCAACTCCAAAGGTAATTTTCTTCACTGGGACCCGAATTCATGATGACCCTTCCTAAGGCGTAGTAGTCCAATATTGGATCTTAACCAACTCGACAACCCTCATTCTAGAAGTCCTCATTTTAATCATAAAGTGCTTCTGAACAGATCGATTGCCCAGGCTATATATGAAGTACCATTATTGCAGTACAACTTCCCTCCCCCCAAAAAGTTCCCAACTTACTAACGCCCGCAAGAATTAGTGCATATGAAGATAAAGAATGGGGTTTCTCCGACAGTTTCAGTTCCGCAGAACAAGAAATACGCTGATTTGATGCCTAAAGCACTTTGTCCACGTGATCTTACCATCCACCCCCATTGGCATAGCATCCTTTTTCTTGTGTGCAAGGCAAACAAAGTGCTTTAGGCATAAGATTATCGAAGGAACACCAGATCAACCAAAACGCTCTAATCTAACCTATTCATAGAGTTCAGCCACCACAATCTGAACTCATGTAAGGCGTGACCCCCTCAGAAGAATTGGCCAAAAAAAAAAAAAAAGCAACTGTTTCTTCCTCAGGACAAGCCTCTCGGAGCCGAACCCCATCTCCCGAACGCGGACTTCGAGTCGAGCTCCCAGCTCGCTCAGGCAGTAAAACATAGACTGACCAAGAATGGAAAAAAAAGGTCGCGATCGCACACCTCTCCGACGCCAAACCCCGCGAAGGGAAAATGAAAAAAAGAGGCAAAAAGCATAAGCAGCCATATCGAGTTCCATCCCGACTGCAGAGAAGCAAGTCGAAAAACAGTACGCGCGTCAGCTCGACAGAACGGACGGGAAAATCACCTGCGCGCATTGCGTCCTCGAGGAAGGCGACGAAGATCCCACCGCAGGAGGGATCGAAGCGAAGCCGCAAGAACTGTACATTCTCTCTCTCTCTCTCTCTCTCTCTCTCTGCGCGTGATATCTTCCTGGCTTTTCTGCTGTCGAGAGCAAAGCCAAGCGAGAAGCGCCCCCCGCTGAATCCGTTAAAAAAGGACACCGAGCGAGAGTCACGTAACGGAACCGGGCGGGGCCCGCCGTCCCAACGTGATCCGTTCCCGTCCCTGTCAGCTATTCTTTTCCTCCCCGACGAGGAAACGAGGCGCCCCCACCTCCTCCTCATCGACGCCTCGCACGTGGCTTCGCGTATTTTCTCTCCCCGCGATGGCCCCCGCACGTGACGGGACGCTGGTGCCACGGCTGACGAGGCGAGCGTGATTGATCGTACATCGACGGTGCTGGCCCCGCCACGTGTAAGGGCGTGCACGGCCAATTGAAAATGAAAAATGTGCTGTCTCGAACTGGAAGGATCATCTTTACTTGTGCTGTACGGAGAGCACTTGCGAGGCATCTTACTTGCGGATTCATGAGATTTTCAAAAGTATCGATCGCGATGCGAGGCATCTGAAAATGAAAAATAATGCATGTGCTGGCGAAGCCATCACTTCGAGTAGCACTAAGTGAGATGAATTATTCGACACCACCAACAAAAGCCGCCAATATTGACAATTCCTCCTTATTTACTGTAATAAGAAAGGTAAATGGATTGTACCAATCTTAACAAGATAAGTGGATCATAGAAGATAAAGTCTAGCGAAAAAAGAAGTGCGATCATTTACTTTCATAAATAAGAAAAGTTCAATGCTTCGACTTTCTTATCACTTTTATGAAACTCGAATATGAATTGAGAACCACCGAAAAGAATGTACTTCGAATCTCGTTGAGTTCGTGAACGAGAAAGTTACCTAAAAAAGAGATTTTGACTCTCGCATTGTTAATGTGAACCTTTGATACAACTTGTACATGTAATTATGAACGAACAAAGAGCAAGTTCAACTTTTTTCACAGACGACCAACCGGTTTTCTTTTGTTCCAATCGACACACTTCCACATATTGCTAGTTGCTATACATATATAGAGTTTTGCTTTTTCTTTTTTTTTTTCTTTTTTTGGGCGATATACATATATGGAGTTTACAGGGCTAATAATTCTACATCTGTAAAGATCAATTACCAGAAACTAGCAGGTATTTACAGGGTTGCTGTGCTAAGGTTTGCTAACAAGCCACACAAATAAATTATCTACAAGTGACAAATGCCCTTTGAATAGAAGAGCACTGATATCTTTTGCCAGCCAACACATCCAAAGAAGGCCATCATCACTCAAAAATCCAACCACATACTATAATACTCACAAGTCGTCGGGGAAATGACGCCCCCAGGTGCACAATGGGCTATTTGCGGGCACACACCGCAAGGTATTGAAGCCATTGCCCCAACTCTCGGTTCCTTCGTGGCATCGGGCGACCTCCTACACTTATAACACATCCTACCAGTCGGGACAGAAGCAAACTCCCCCAGTCCATTGCTCCTCATCTCAATCACGTCATTGTCCAAAATCAATGCCCTGACGATCTCACCAATCTCTTGACTAGAGCAGTCATTCTTCAGGACCCTCGACCTCCGGACAGCGTTCGCAACCATGTCCACTGTTGCAATCTTCATATTCCGGATGTGCTTCAGGCACTGGTCCTTAAGGAAGTTGATGAACTCAGTGTCGAGTGTCCCTTGGTCATACCACTTCCCGCCAGTGATCTCTGAGGAGGGCTCAAACTCAGAGGCAAGGAAGTGCTTTCGGCTCTTGGACCAGACAGTGACAACCTCCTTGATCAGGCCTTTGCTGCAGAGGGACTTGAGAGACTTGTCTACGACGTTGTTAGGGAGGCTAGTCTCCCGCTTCATGTCCCTCGACCAGATGCCCAAGTCTTGCTTGCTCTGGATCAGATTGTAGACGATCTTCTCTTGCTCGGTCATGGACAGAGCAGGAACTTTTGAGTCTGGACGCTTCCTTTTGCCCATTGCCGTCACTGAATAGAGAGAGAGCGCACACATAAAAGTTCATTACATTATCAAAATAGTTAAGTCTTAACCAGACAAGAACATAGCTTCCTCCAGTTCCAAAATAGATTAACATGCCAATAATAGATAATTTACAAAGCATATGTCAGTAACTGGGAAAAGAGTTTGCTTATAGCTTCGATCCAAAATGGAACAACCAAGGGGGAAAAGGCAAAGAACATTAATCTCTAGCTCAAAAGCGCCATTGGATATTAACCACAAAAAAAATACCAATTTGAATAAGAGCACTGAAATTGAAGCAAAGGCGATGAGATATAGGAAACCAAATAGAACGAACAACAACAGAAACATTAAAAACCACAGATGTCGACGCATTGGCCACTGTTCAGAGACAAGGAAAAAGTGCAATTTTAGTCCTACACCCCGTAATATAAAAGCTAATCAGAAAAAGTGCAGACAGGAGTTACTGTTCAACCAAGATCTTGGCAGGAAAAGCCTTCATCAATCAAGTACAAAGTCATGAAATGTACAAATTAAACTGACCATGCGACATTGTCTTTAATCATCGATTCATAAGTGAAACGAACCGCAAAACATAGACAAAAGAACACATTGACAAAGCATGGCTCAAGAAATTCAGGATTAGCTCCAAAAGAATCCAGCTTTCAACATTTATCTTAAGCCTCGTAGTCTAGTTTATCTACGTCCTTGCTCGAAACTCAACTCAGACAGCGGACAAAGTCATGAGTCCTCGGCAGAGATTCAACTGTTAATTACCAGCGACAACAGAGATGAAGCCAATGGCTCGTCGAGGTGGTTCGGGTCTCCGGGAATTCTACACAGCCCCGCCTCAAGTCCGCCCACCGGCGGGGGTGGAATTACGCCGCCACCGCCCCGGGCTGGGCAGGGGGCCTCGTGCGGACGCGACGGTGCCTGCCCCCATCGGAGGCAGAATTTCGGGAACAATTTTTCTAAATTTAAAACTGTTTCGACATGATTCTATCACGTAATCATTCAGAGAGAACATCGGCTGAGCTAGGGCACGAAAATAGAGAATCAGAGAGAGAGAGACGCCGGCGCCGGCGAGGGCACCTGAGGGGTCCGACGGCGGCGGCAGGGGTTGCGCGAGGTCCCCGGGTGCGGTGTGGACGAGCGACGGAGCGAGGAGGCTAAGCCGCCGCGAGCGGCGGGGCGCGCGAAGGAGCGAGTCGCGCGGCGTCACCGGGCGACGGATAAAAATCTCCCAGGGAGCGATGGTCGGGTTTTGAAGGGGCTGAAGTGGAGCGCGTCCGTTTGAGCATACTAAACTGCAATTTAATTCAAAAACTTTTTAAAAAATATAATTAAATCTTAAAATTTATTAAATTAATACAATCAAATTTTTCCACTAATAGTATTAATTTAAATAAGAAAAATTTCTGACGTGACATTTTAAATTAATTATTCTCTCAAACGTTCATTTTTATTATTTTTTTCAAAATTTATTTAAATTAAATTAAAAAATTGAAAAAGAAAATCTGAAATTTTATTGAAAAAAACTTGAAGAAAAAAAAAAACAAAGATAAAAGAAACACAAGCCTGCTGGTGGAGCGCTTCCACCATTGCCACCCATCACCAAAAGGACCGACAACCTTCACAACTTTGGGCAAAGGTGGTCAGCCCTTACTAGCCCAAGCAAACGCACCCAGATCTAGGCCACGTCAATACTCGCCCGAGCCTAGTGAGGCCATCCTTCACCTAAGGTTGGCATCACCCATATGTAGGCGCCTTCGTCCAGGCCTAGCGATAGGCAATTGACTCGCCCGAGCCTAGTGAGGCCATCCTTCGCCTAGGGTTGGCATCACCCATATGTAGGCGCCTTCGTCCAGGCCTGGTGGTAGGCAACAGTGGTGAAAGTGCCCCATCAATTAGCCTACATCCCTTTCTCTTCTTCTTTTTTTTTTTTAGTTTTGTTTTTTAATAAAATTTCAGATTTTCTTTTTTTATTTTTTAATCTAATTTAAATAAGATTTGATTAAAAAATAATAAAAATGACACATATGAGAGAAAAATTAATTTTAAGATGCTATATTAACATTTTTCGTTAGTTAAATTGATAATGTTAACAAAATGACTTAATTGCATCAATTTTACAAGTTTTAAGACTTGATTTCGTTTTTTGAATATTTTATGACTCAATTGCACTTTCGTGATAAATTTGAGACTTCTACTACACTTATCCCTTTCTTTCTTTTTGTCTTTTCATTTAGAAAAAATGCTTATTTCACATTTAAGTTGCTTAGTAAAGACAAATGATTAATAAATTAACTACCGATAAACTTGGCTAAAAATTGCATGATTTGCTCCTCCAAATTAATATTCTCAAAATATAGATAGATATATACAAATAAAACTCGAAAATTGCATAAATAAATATTAAAAAATTTATTAAAAAATTTTAAGTAATTATCGCATGTTTAATTTGGTCTTCCAAATTAATTTCGAATTATAGATCTCTATGTAAACGATGCTTAAGAAGTATTTCTATAATTTTGAAAATGTTAACTAACATCATGCCATAATGGGATAAATATAGGTTTTTACATATATTAAATTACAAAAGAACATTAAGAGAAAAGTGTTTAGAAAGAAACTCTAGAAGAGAATGTGCTTTAATTTCTCAAATATTGGGCGATATAAATGAGGGCAACAACATCTTTAGACTTCATTTAGTCGTCTGAATTCAAATTAAAATATGATAGAATAAAGAGAATTTGAAGTCCTCTAAATATTCTTGGATTGTAAAAAAATCCCATCATATGTTTGATACAATCTAGGATAGGATTTGAAATCATTGAAGAAAAATCGTTAAAATTTTTGAAAATATACAACCTAAAATAGAATTGAAAATCTTTAAAAATCTTTGAAAATCCCATCTTCCACTAACGCCTTACTCAAACCCTTCCAACCACGTATCTAGGAAGTCGACCTCAGAGCATAATGACTCTCAATCGACACGAGTTCACATAAATCTAGGATAGCCTAATGAATGACGGGATGCACTTCTTGTGGGTCATACGGTCGGACTCCATCGCCAAAGAAAGGGGTGAACAACCGGCTCGAAAGTCACGTGTGAAAGGGCAAGCTCGACATTAAGGACATATGCAATTGGGTGGAAAGGACGATCTATGCAAATATAGCACGACATCATCTTTGGACCCCCTTTCACCTTACTCGTCGAAACACAATTGCCGGCCAATAGTGATGACCAGCGTGGTCAAAGTCAACAATGATAATGCTGAGGTCAGAAGTGACGACAACTATCTTAGTGGTGTCCTTGGACTTTTTCAAGAGCTGGTCCCAGAATCACCACTTCCGCAACTAGAATAAGCAAGGACGGAGCTGGCAAGTGACAATTGGCCAAGGGGGCCTTAGGCCACCTCGAAAGGCATGAGCCGCATGTAGGGAGACCCACACATATGGTTGCAGCTATAGTCAAAACTGAACCTAGACTAATTGCGTAATGTTAACTGCACCACTAGGAATAGAAACCCGAAGCCGTATAAAGGCAATTCATCTAAGGCAAGTCCTTTAAATGCCAATGAAGCAATCTCTAATGTGTCACTCTATCACTCCGTTAAAAGATAATAAGAATTGTTAAGTCATATTTTAAATTTTATATTCGACATGGGTTTACCCCAACCCCTAAGCCAAATTTCTTATTTGGCATTTTATCCGGATGTACTTAGGTTTATCTGGTTTAGATAATTTATTATCCTATCTTGACTCAAATTCAAACTCCTAAATGCGAGCTTATATATATAAAGTTTTACTCTTCTAAATTATGTTCAATCGTATTTACTACTATCTACTCTATTAAATATAAGACTATTAAATATCTTAAATACAAATATACATTTTCAAGTAGTTTAAGAATTATTTTGTTTCCTAGGTTCATTTCTTGGTACTTCGAGTCTTGAGAATCTTGGCACTGTAACATTGTCCCCCACCCAATTGAGCGACACTCTCGACGGTCTCAAACCTAAGTCTTTCACTTGCCCAATCACATCCTTCTCTTCGAATGTCAGTTTTCTCGAACATCAACGATTCTTCATTTTCCAATGCCACTCGATCTTTCCTTTCTCAACTTGACGACTTCATGGCTCTTGAATCCCAACTCATTCCACCAGCAACTCCTTTTGGTACAGCCATTTCCATGTTGCTTAGCAAGCTTTCCACTTTTGAAAAAGGCACATGGATCGGCATCTCACTTTGAGTTGGCTTATGTAGTCCAAACTCCACCTTTGACTCTCCAAAGGTTGTGGTTTTGACTTGTCCATAGGCTCCTCAACTCTTGGCTTTCATCCACAAGTCTTAACATAGAAATACTCTGGCTCCATCAACCCAAAGATCAAAGGTGCCACCGATAGGCATTTTAGGTTAGCAATAACAATTGACTTGGTTTTCATGTCGATCATGGCATTAGCACTATCAAAGAATTCCGAACTCAAAATAAGATCATATTCATCAAGGAGAATTATCTCGATGGAGAAATTGTCCCTCCAATCACTAATGTATAGTTCCACGTTATAGGCAATGCCAACGACTAGTACATCATCCAAGTTGACTATCTTGAACCAATATCCAGTTGGTTCCACCTAAAGTCCCAAACTCTACGCCGCTTCACTTGACACGAACATGTTCAAGCACTCATGTCAACCAAGGCATAGAGTTTTGTATTACTAATATTGACTTCCCCAAATGACAAACTTGAGCTAGAAGGCTTCTTAGGTGGAGCTTGAATCTTTATAGAGTGGAGAATTTTTACAGTTCCAAGCCGCACTTCTCTTTTCTCTTGCTTTGCTTTTTCGTCTTCCTCTATGGCGAACAATGTCTTAAGTTTGTTCCTGTTTGGACAATCTTGGGTTCAATGGGACCATCATGAAAGAGGTAGGGGGACGGTGGTGACTTCTTTTCCCTTTCTTTAAGGAAGTCACCTACGGGTCATTCCAATTTTGGTTGGGTTGTTTGAAAGTCCCTCCTCCCCATGATCTTTCCTGTCATTCTCTTCAACCACGATTGATTTCAACTTGTTCATCTTCATCATGGTGGCAATCCATTCTCCACCAATTTCCTGTGGACTTGAAAGACTTGGGTTTGGTGAAGTTGGCAAGAGACCCGACTATAATATATGCCTTTGAGATGCTTCAAACTTCCCATTGTTTGGGCTCAAGTTGGGTCCAAGGCTTGAAGCCATCCACAAATGCCATGAGAGCTTCCTCCTCCCCTAACTTGGGATTTGGAGTTTGAGCTTGGTATACTCCTTCACATACTCCCACACCATGCCTTTTTGTTCAAGGGAGAAAGTTTGCTGTGAGTCTCTTGTTGGGTGAACTTGGGAAAGAGGTAATCCCATAATTCTTTGACAAAATCATTCCACATGTTGGTGGAATTGACACCTCACTTGGTCTCATCACACCTATACTCCTTCGAGAGTCATCAGTAGTTATCAAATCTATTGCCATCTAACAAAAGGCTTTTGGATCAAATGACAAGATGTTGTTGAGAAAAAGATGGCTTCTCCTGAATGAATTCCACCATAGCATGGCATTATCAGCCAAGGAACATAGAAACCTTTCTTAACCTAGGCTACTTCATCTTGGATGCCAACGGCATCAAAGTATTATTCCCTTCTCCAAATGAAATTGTCCACCTCTTTAGTTAACCAATTGCCTTTGAACTCCATGAGCTTCAGTACATTCACCTTGTGAGTCACTTGAATGGCTATGACGCACTTCAATATATTAGTCTTGCACAAGACTAGTTCGGCCTTGAGCTCTTGGAACTCCAACTTCAAAACTTTGACCTTGGTTTTATGGGAGTTGTTCTCTTTAAGCTCTAGGAATTCCATCTTCAAAGCCTTGATTATGATCTCAAGGGATTTGTCCTTCAAGTGTAAGAGGGCCGTGGATTGATTCACAATGGTCGTCAGTTGAAAGCAGGGCGTCTCCTTGACCTCATTTATTCGCCCTTTGATGTTATCAAGTCCATCCACAAACTCACCATGGCAACCTTCATTCTAGCGAACCTTTCCTCAAGAGTCAAAATGACATCTGTTGAGATGGTCTTGGCTCTATAGCAGGTCTCCTTCTCTTGGGCGACCTTCTCTTAGGGAGCCTCGCCAACAATGGCAGCAGAGACGTCCTCTTGGTTCAATATTCTTTTGACCACTTGATATTTTCCTTGATATCTTTGGACAAACTCTATTCTACTCATGCTCTAATACCACTTGTCATGAGCCGATGCTTGCTATCAAGACGGTGTGGCAACTTTGGCTTCTTTTTATTCGTTGGGTTGCCTAAGTTAAGCTTTTTCTCAATGATCAATCCCTCGGTCACTAACTCACTCTGATTATAGAGAGAGAAAGTGTTTAGATAGAGAGGAGAGAATGTACATTATTGCTCAAAATGTTGGGTAAGACAATGAAGGGAAAAGCACCCATATTTATGTGTGGCAAAATCTACCCTTCTCAACAACCTTCTACCCTATCAAATATAAAATTACCATCTACCTCATTAAATATCTTAAATACAAATATAAATTTTAAGTAGTTCAAAACTTATTCCGTTCCCCAGAATCATTTCTTGATACTTGGACTTGAGAACCTCAGCACCATGACACATGCGTATGATTCAGACATTCGAGAAGAAAGGTGTCGAAGATGAACTCGCGTCTATCTTCTCCCTAGACGATGAGCCAACCTCAAAAGACACGGGTGCCGTCCAAGCACTACCACAGACCAGTGATGATCCTGATAGGGGTATATTTTTCATCTCTCCAGAAGTCCCAATCCCGAAAAATCCAAATTATACAGTTAGCCCCCCCATGTTCCAGTACAAAGTTTCCGGTCCACATATGACAGACCAATCTCTGGAGTCGCGTTTTTATCCTTGATCAGAAGATTCTTCCAGAACCATTCCGGGAACCATTCGCCAAATATTTCAGCGATATCAAGAAAAGTCTTTACTACTTGCCTAATGGGCAACCATTAAAATTCAGTGTTTCTCCCAGTGCTCCTCCACTACCAAAAACCTCGGTTCTCCATCACCTGATCGGGACACTGTTATACATACTATTGTCCCGTGGAATTCGTTTCGAAGGACAATGGAAACAATGGCATTCGAAGACGTTATCTCATCCAGCAACACAAACTGGGCCCAACTGCTCAAATTCTAATGGATGCTTGTGTCGATTCCCAAACTGAATTTCTCTAGGAATGCCCTAATCATGGTGGAAAACTCTGAATTCTTAATTGGTTTTCCTTTCAAGATGAATGAAGTCATCAATCCCACGAAAGCGAGTCATAGGGAGATAAAATCCATACCATGCACACGTTCCTTAGAAAGAGTGTGATGAATTAGTCCGGTAAGGAGTAATTGAACCATCAGATTCCCAGTGGACATGTGAAGCTTTCTACATCAAGGAAAGAGCTGAGACTAGGAGAAAGATAAGGCTTGTCAATAATTGTTAGCCGCTCAGATCATTTTCTACAAGTTGACAAGTTTCCTCTGCCAATTGAAAGGCGTTCTCAAGTCTTTCCCACGCAAAGGTGTACTACAAATTGGACCTAAGGTAGGATTTTGTCAACTTGAAATTCATCCAGAGAAAAGATTTAAACCAGGCTTCTGTACCCCAAATCAACATTTTTTATGGACTATTCTCCCTTTTAGTTTCAAAACTGCCTGTCACTATTTCAGAAAGGAATGCACAAAAATTTATAAACCCATCATGACCAATGCTTTTATTTACATTGATGATATCCTACTATTCAGCCCTCATGAAGAATCTCACTGCATATTACTAGAAACAGTTTGCATAATCTCATGCTATAGTATGACATCATGTTTAAAAAAGTACTTGCTCAAAATGAATTTGTATGTTCTGGGTATGCACTAGAAAAATGGATCATACCGCCCAGGTGAACACATTGCTAAGAAATTATAACAATTCCTGAATGAGACCTTTCTTATAATTAAATGCATCAACTCCTAGATATTGTCAATCACCTAAGGGGTTTTGCTTATGCATCCATTACAAAAGCATCCGAAGAACAATTTGCCTCCATGGCCAAGGGACCAAACCAGGACCGCACAACAACTAAAGGAGAAGGGGATTGCGGATTCACCTCCAAGGGCATTTCTTGCAGACATATGCTAGTGATAAGAACCGAGATGCTATTCTCCTTAAGAAGTTAATGGAAGGGACGGCATTCACGGTCATAAGAGTGGAAGATTTTCGCAGGCAAGAACCGCATATGGGGACAAAAGGAAATTCCTGGAACCCTTTCGTATGATGTTGATAGCACATCCATTTCTGAAGTCTCAATTGCAGTAACGAGCAGAGCCTCATTTATTAGGTCGAGCTTTAACAAGACCCAGGCTAGCTTTCTTATCCCAAGCAAGGGAGTCCAGTTTGCGCTTATCCTCGCTGGTCCCCAAAGGAAAAATCAGAGGTGCTTTTAATTTGAAGTTCAGTCTCGATTTCTCCCTGATTTTCCTCACTAACCAAACTTCGATTGCATAATATAAGAAAAAGAGAAAAATCGTACGTGGTAACAAACAAGAATCGTTTTAATTCTGTTGCGAGGAGATCAACTATGGTGACCTGCCGCCTCTTAGGTTGGCCTAAAGGTTTAGAACAAAGCATTGGCGAGCTCACTGAATCGTTTCCACGATAACATTTCCCTGAACATGCAATTTTTATAACTCATTAGGCAGATACGATCTCAGGGAGGTTGAATTCCGATGCCACAACCACTAGGAATCAGCTCCGACCACATTGATCATTTGTTCAATTGTTCTCACTTTTAAACTCATCGAAACCACTGGAATGTCGGCCAAAAAGAACAGAACAAATGCTATGGAGCGGCAATCACAACCGCTTGATGGGAACACCCGGTAAAAGCTGTTCATCTGTTTGACTTTGCTTATATTCAAGATGTCCAAACACATGGCATGAATGACACGATGAAACCACTCAGTTCCGTGTGAGATGAGGCTATCCCCCAGTGGACATATTATACAAGTCCAGCACCATGCTTTTTTTTGGGAAGGGGGGTGGTTTTATTCATTTATCTACAACAAACGCCCTGCAGACACATTAGTCCCCATCACTTCAGCGGAAATAGCCATAGAGCTCCAAGAAGCAAATGGAGAAGTTCCAGGGGTTTGATGCACCGGTCGTGGGACCAGTCAAAACAAACCTAAAGTATCTAAAAGGAAGGAGAGCATTGGGGCCGGTTATGGGCCACGACGCAAACTGCCCAGGCTTGCAGATGGTCTGGTCGTTATCATGTGCTCTCAAGTCTGTCCACGAGTTCCCATCCACAGAGCCCTGGAATTTGTCATAAAATGATTTTTTGTTCTGTTTTATTAATATCTCATCCTAATGCAACAGGTGGCAATTTGCTTCGAGATAAATGGACAGATCTTTCAAGGATGCCAATATCAAGATCGGAAGAAAAGTAAGGAGCCCTGACTTCAACTACAGCATAAGGCCCAGATAAGATGCAACCAGTATGTCATTCGTGCTGTATGCATGCATGATGCCCGCTATAATTGGAAGTTATAATACTTACCTTAAGTTTCCAGGACCTCATGTATGCCCTTGAGCCATCCTGTCTGAGGGTGTAGTAGTTGCACATTAGCTGCATCAGGAAAACATTCAAATATTGACTGATATGACAAACTGTCAAAAAATTTCCTGATATCTTCTTAACTATTAGTATTGGAGGCGTTTTTTGATGACAAATTTTGCTAAAATAAATGGATTAGTTGACCATTAAGTGATTTCACTTGTCATGGTACTTACACCTTAATTAAAAGGATATTAAGATAATTATGCAACAAGCACTTTAATTATTAACTCCTTCCCCATTTCCTCACTTTCAATTACCACTTCTCTCTTTCTCCCCTTTCTTGCTTTGGCACATACATCAGTGTGTGCCAATTTTACTATAGTTTAGAAGCATGAAAAGCTATCAAGAAAAGGTCTGCGATACAGACTAGAACTGTTGTCCATGACTGAAATAGACTGCATGTTCCATTGCACAGAATTGTGAACAATTACATCAGTTAGTAGGTGGCAAATTTGCTCTATTACCTATTCCATTAGAAATCACGGATCCCTTTTTTTTTGGGTGCTCGGATTACACAGTGATGCGAGTAATCAATGAAATCTCCTGCACCCCACCTTCTGTCCTAAAAACACATTCTCGAATGAAAATCAACTCTAACTTGATTATTCATACAATTAGCTGCTACTACATATTAAGCCTCAAAATGAATCACTCTTTTATGTTAACCCTCAAGCTAGAGTCCTCTTGCTCTAATATCTAAAGCTTATATAAGAACCTGACCCTGGACAACATGCTAAAGGTATAAAATCATATACAAGAAAAAAGATACTAGTATAACCTGATGATCTTCGCCAATGTCTACCATCCACCATGAGCAGTTATGTCCATCTTCTATCCGAGGCCCAGCAAAAGATGTACCCTACAGAAGAAAGTTAATCTTAATACCTAAATAAACTCATATTAATGAAGTTTCCGATACAAACTGACTTAAAAAGAAAAAAAAAGAGAACCTGAAAAGTTCTTGAGACCAAAACTTTTGGATCAGTATATCTTGAAATGGGGCTACTAGCGGTAATAAAAATCCTCTGCATGTTGGAAACAAACATAAGCAATATTCGGAAAGTGGTCTATCTGGTAGAGAGAAAACTGAGGCATTAGGCAATTCACCTTTGCAATGACAGGATTGACCCACTGATGTTCCCCATATGACGTGCCCGCAAAGTACATAACCCCATTGCTGTCACCATCACTTATGTGTTGGAGTTCCTTAAAACTAGATCGCCTATGTTGGAATCTGACAAATTAGAAGAATTCTATTTTAGTGGGAAATCTTATTACATGAAAATGTATAAGTTGACCAATGTATCGACTCATGGAGCGGGAGAGTATCATAACTCACAAGTGTTCATAGTCCACACATTTGATGGTTAGGTGAATTTTGATATTTCTTTTACTTTTTTTATTTTTTGCAAGGTCTCCTTTAAAAGTTTCAAAAACTTGCAAAGAATGCCATATAAAAGAGAACTAAAAGAAGCATCTATTTAAGGTCCTATAGAAAGCTTAAAAATCTTTTTTTAAGGTGGGGGGACCCAAAAAAAAAAAAATAGCTTATAAAAAAAAATTGTAAACCATGTGTGGCACCAAGCAATTGTATAAGCTCATCTAATTAACTAAATTCAACTAAATCAATTTTGTTTCTACTTAAAAATGCAAATACGCATGTGTTTGCAGGCATGTGTGTAACACGCACCCACTTCAGAGGAAAAAAAAAATGGAGCAATTTTCTTTAGAACGAAAAATCTTTAGAAGATTTAGAAGGTTTTACATTGTTGAATATTTAAAGAAAAAAACATGTTTAAAGAAAAACAATTAAGGGGTGCAAAAATCTACCGTGCATAGCACAGGTTCTATATTAGTGATATTCTCTTGTTGAATAGCATGTAGTTAGCGAGGAAAACTTTATTTATAATGAAGTTTGAAACAGGGCATAACTTTAACAGGGATAAATATGAGCTTTGTCCATCAAGTGCTCCAACATTGAATGGAGATGACCAGGGTGAAAACCATGCCAACACCACATCTCCAAATTAATTTTAATAGGCATGAATATGGGTTTTGTCCACCAAGTGCTCCAACAATGAATGGAGACGACCAAGGCGAAACCATGCTGACACCACGTCAAGGAACCTTTTGCAAGATAACAATGCAATCCTCAAATGACAGGAAGCACAAACACCAAGTGATGCGGATTGCACCAATCTAAAAGTGAATTCCTCAGTATTTTGACTTATAGAATTAATAAAGCAATTCTACCCAGAATATGAACATAAGACACTTTCCTCCCAGTGCGAGAGCACTTGCTAGACACCTCAACTTGAGAGAAGGATATATCTAAACAGAGTTTCTGGTCCTAAGAAAAAAATCTTACAAGATTCCATTTTTTTCTTTCCTTCTCAGCAACAAGCTGAAGAGCGTTTGCTTTTAAGTTCTTCTGATACTTTCTTGCAAAAAGCTATCTAAATCAACGGTACAGCAATTTGATGACTATTACCTTTTGTCAGTCCCTATATTTGTCAACCCCATTTCTGTATGGTTGAGGGCCTCTGTGACCTACATCATTGAGAGCATTTAGAAAAAGAGAAGGAATAATATGGAAGGAAATTCGTGAAGTGATAGACAATGGCACGTCCATTCATAGTATGAAGGTCATGCTTTTTTCCCCACAAATAACACTTAACAAAATGAATGAATTGCTTACAAGATTTCCAAGAACAGGAATGCATTTGCTGAGGTTGCTCATCTTCAACTGCAATACAATCATGAAAGCATTGTGTGAAAATAAGGTTCTCGCATTGAGAGCGAACAGAGACTAAATCTCTTAGTCCAGGCCCTACGCACCTTCTTAAGCAATGCATGTGGTAACAAGGCAAATCGCACAAAGGGGAACAAATCATTTAATAAGTGAAGCCTGTCAGAAGAAATGACTTCAGGTGTTAAAGGGTTCATGAGCTCATCCACCGCTTCCCAACCAAGTAATTTCTTTGCCTTCATGCACCACATTAAAATTGCATTGAGAACTCTCTCTTCAGACGTCACAGTCAAGTCTGGATGCTGCAAGGTTTATTCCCTTAGTTAGAGACATGCAACTTTTATCAGACAAACATAAGCAAAAGAGGATATTTTATGGCCCCTAAGCTTTTCGGAGAAAATTGGCTATTTGTCCAATCTAAATCCACAAGAAGAAGCAACTTCTCACCTATTTCCATCATCGATGACCCCTAAAACTTTATTATGTCAAGTAAATGTATTATGTTGATGACTGCTGCTGAACTAATTACTCTAGACGCATAAGGGCAGTGGCTGACAAAGAAGGCATTGAAGTTACACGTGACCTTGTTTCTCAGTCTACTCAGGAAGTACCAAAAAACTTACGCGTAACCTTGTTTCTCGGTAGGTATTAAAGCACAGACTATACAATCCACACTGTTATCACATATCTTGCGTGCATTTCTCTTCATGTTGATCTCTATCACCTCATGAAGTATTATTTGCCTTTGTTTATCAGATTTAAAAAAGCAGAGGAGTTGCGCATTGATGGGGACAACCATCGAGAAAGCTGCACTGACCTGAATAATATGGCTAAAAGTTGTGTCATCTAACAAGATAAAGTCCATGCTCGCTGTTGTACAATAATCAAAGTGTGTGGCGAAATTTCTCTTGCTTGTTTCTTCAATAAGCTTACAAGATGGGATCATCGAAACAGCTTGGAGGATGGGACATATTGAGTCCTGCAACAAAGTTCAATAGTCAGCTTAAATAGCTACAGCCCTATTACAGAGCCAAAATTGTCTGCTTCCTCGTCCATTAAACTTGTGCATAATAGTAAAACTCTTGATGTATGACCATCTTCCAATAGGAGAACTCCATCCCTGCAGATAATATGTACACGAGAGGTGTTAATATCTTATGATTCAATCCACATAGGGATCTCTTCTTTCTTTACAGAGCCTGATACCCGCAAGTCACTTCCCCGTTCTTTCAAATTCAAATCATACACGTGGCATAAATAACTGTGACAAACAAAATAATCAATTTAACAGATAGACCAACAGAACCATATGACTATATAAAGATTGACAAGCAGCTACCTCAGAGAGCCATTCTAAAAGTAATTTGCAGCACTCCTGATGAAGTAGGGTGATTCCAAACTGATCAGCCAGTAAAAGCAGTTGGAGTAATAAGTTCCCAGAATTTGGACCATCTTCCATATTAATTTCGCCACTATACATGAAGCTGACCACATAACTGAATGCTTCTGGTGATACATCCTTCAAGCAAATCTCTAAGGAATTGGTCTCAGTCATGCCATTGGTGAACATCTGTCAACAGCAAACCTCTGTTAAATCTTATTAAAGGACAGGATAAAATTTTGAGTCACCCCTAATATTAATCTAGACTCAAAACAAAAGGGTACCTATTAAAGTTTAAGCATTTTACTTCACTTCAGACAAAGGAGCACGTTAAACATTCTTTTGCATCCATTCAGGAAACAATAAGTTGCCAGCATTACTATACATATTTCTGCACAGCCGCCCTTTTCCTATGACAACTTTAGCCATGCTAACTCACATGCACTCGCTTTTCTTCATTTCAATATTCATGCCCACCCTTATAGTCAACCGACGTGACACATTTCAATGGCTACCAAACTTTAGAAGCATTCAATTAAGTGAATACTGTAGGCTCATAGAAAGAAATCCAAGACAGACGAATCAACATGACAACTGTCGTAGTCAATAGGAGGACTTTTATCTAATAACACATTTCTCCCAATAAATGGTACAAAAGTAACTTTCCTTCATATGAAAAGATAAAGCTTGTTCTCATCATAGAACTCAACAGATTTTAGAACTTAAGTGAGGCTGACAAAAGAAAAAATTTAAAGAGGAAGAAAGGCAATAGAGTTTTGCTCACCTTTGCAAATGGGATGCTCCACAAACTAAGAATAATTTTATGTGCCCGGGCAGCTGAACCATTACCGTCAATGTTGATTTTAACATCACTATGTTCACCAGTTATAGGCAACTGTTTGAGCTTCTTAATGTTGACTGGGAGCCCAAAGGGGAAAACCGTAGAATGGGGCCTCGAGCTTGGATATGATAACTCCACATTCTTACCAGAGTTAAACAATTTTTTATTTGACTTAAAACGATCCATCATTTCCTGACACTGCTTAACCAGGGGCAGCACCTCAAATTGTAAGGCTAGTGCCATCAGAGAACCAAGCTCAGACTCTGCAGCCTAAATCCATCAGCAAGAATTAATTTGAGTTATCTGGTAAAGCTAAAAATTCCATAAATATGCCTTTCAAAAGCTCTATTGGCCGTACTAATCATGCAAAAACGAAAAAAAGAAAAAAGGAAAAAAAGAAGATAATTCCAAGGATTCACATTCACAAGGCAAAAAAACTTCCAATATGAAGGTGCCCAACTGGACAGGAGTCTTTAAAATAAAATCTTGCTATCTCAAAAGAGTCCCTTAACACATGATAGTAATCCTAGTGAATAGTGAAAAGTCCATCCTGCTGAGGAATACCCTCTGCCTGAACGGGTCACACATCTCGTTTCATTAACCATTGACCGCAATGATTTTAAAAACAATCCAACTCATACTTCTTTATTGGCTGGATATCATGCTGGATCGTATTTAACAGAGAACATGAGACATAAATATTGGAAGTTAATGCATTTGGGCGGATTTGGTTAGCAATTATACCTGTGTATGTCCGGTGTACACATACTGAAGAAGAGAATGCAGGATAGGATATTCAACATCTCGGAGAAAAATAACATCACTTGACGAACAAAAACTTAAGTTACCACAGATACCCAAGATGACCCGGTGAGCAGGGACACGCTTTTCATCCTCTCCAACGATAAAATTCACATCAGACAGTTCCGGGCTCTCCAGAAAACTTTCTAGTCCCCACTTCTCACAATCCGAACATTCTTCTCCCAATTCCTCATCATCTTTCCCCTCCTCCCCTTTGTGCTCACTCCAATCCACCTGCTTCCAGAGTGAGATGGGATGTTGTGTTAATGGCAAGACACTGACATTCCTATATCCAACATGCTTGTCCCAGCTGCTAAGCCCGACATACCGAACACTGCGATTCGGGTTGGTGTCCAGCCACTGGAAAACCAGATTCTGAAAAGGGTACCGACCCTGGCCAACGCTGATCAGCCCGTCATATATGCTGATCCAGTAGCTCTGAAACGCCGAAGAGCTGCAAAGGGCCATGCCCGCCTCATAGACGGCAGTTTTCCCATCCACCTCAATCTTGAAACGGCGGTTCCTGTGACTGCCAAGAATCACCGTATAGTGAGGACTGTTGTCTCTCTTGTAATGGTAGTGCTGGCTGCCGACGTTCTCCCGGAACACCACGGTCACATCATTGCAGGCGGAGGCTTCGAAAGCAACACAACCCCTCCCGGCTTCCCGGAACATCAAATCCTCGCTCCAAGCACACTCGAAGGGCGCCACTCTCACGAAATTCTTCTCCTTCTCCGCCATCCCTCCTTCCTGAAAGACAGCACCTTTACCTCTTCACTAACTCCACCCTTCCTCAAACAGAAATCCCAATTGAACATATATATATATATGGACAAACCCGAGCAACTAAAGCAAAAAAAAAAAAAAAAAAACCAACAAACTCATGATTGATAACAGTACAATCGCCTATGCGTCCACCACAAACGCCACGGGATTTTTCCTGTTCAGAGCATCGCCGTCGGACGTGGTCCGAGAAGCCACTGGAAACCTCTCCCACTTGACGCCGGGAAGAAAGATCCAAACCCACCACGTCCTCCACCGCATCCTCGCCCAACAACCCCATCCGGACCCGAAGATATCCTCCACGAAAACCCACAAAACTCGTAGGAAAACAAAAAAAAAAAAAAAACAACAATAATGACAACAAAAGTGCAATCGAAATCGCCACGCACGCGCGGGATCGGGAACTCCAACATCGCAAGAAAACGCACGGCCCAAGTTGCCTCACCTGGCCCGCCCCACCGCTCGAAACGGCCACGCGTCGCTGGGGACAGATGCTGCTGCTCCGATCGAGCCGGGCCGCGGCGGCCAATGGCAGAGAGCGACGGCGACGATCGAAGTCGATCGAGGGAGGAAATTGACTGAACTGGCTTTTGGGACTTTGCTTTCTCGGCTACAACGCAAGAATCGCACTACAAGATTAGATATTAAAAGTCTTGCAATGAAGGACATGACTTTATGATCTTAGATACTTATTAAACTCTGTATGCCTGAATTGTTAATTTATTTAATGTGATTTTTAAATTTTTTATACATAATTAATATAATCTCTGAATTATAATGTTATTTTTAAATTTTTGATACATATTTAATGTGATCTTATTGAAATATTTTCTTCATATCGTATTAAATAAATTAAAAGTTAATTAATGACATTATACATTGAGTTAAAATACATAAATCATTTACCTCATTTTCTCATAATAAAAATCTAATTCAATTTCGATTATTTCAATTAAGCAAGAAGTCAAAGTGCTAATTAAATTAAGTAACTACTTTTACGAAAATATTATAGAAAAATAGTATTCTCGCACGATAAGATTCGCATATTTTGAAGGAGTTATAAATTTTACCGTATTTAATAATGATCGAGCTGCATGTACAAGAATTTTTACAGAAAAAAATGCGACAACTTTAAAGTGGAAATTTCATAGGTCGGACCAAACATCAATTATTTTTTAATCACCAAAAATTTATTGGAACTTCATTCTCATGACTACGTGTGAAATTTTGGCGCGAAGCTGATAGGGATGAAGATGCCAGATAGAGCTTATAGCCAATGGGAGCAAGTTGGAGATATTTCTTGGAGGCTTATGGGGGTAATCAGGAGCCGGTCTTCTGACTATTTTCCTGGCTCTCGTGGACGGATGTGGACGTCCAGATTTGGCACGCTTTACACGGACGGACGGTAGGCAATGGCACGGCACCACCGATGAAGACGGCACCATCGTCGATTTGTCAAGAAGCTCTTGCTTCGATCATCCGCGACACCCATCAAATAGGAAGATTACTAACCGTATCTTTAATGTAAATTTAATCTAGGTGAAATCGAGTATTCCGATCGGATCCTAAATTTTATGAGATCTATTTCGTCGGTTTTATTCCCGTAACGAAATATCTTTCACCAAATGATATATTTCAGCTTCTATTGAAGGAGACTCGAGTTCCGTGCTGATCTGAACAAAAAATAATAAAATACAAATGTTATTTTCAATTTTCGCATTACAACATTGACAATTGATGACTTGTTAAGTATCACATATGGTTCTAACCTATGTTGGACTTTAATTAATGACACGGCTTAGGGATAGTTTTGTGCAAAGTTGGAACTTAATTAACAATAATGCTCTTGGATAAGAATACAACGTTGGAATTTAATCAACGATGATGAGCTCGTGGTACAATATCATAATTTAATTAACGATGCTGCACCAAGATATAGACATTCATTGGAATCTAATCAACGGTAGGAATCTAGAAGTTATAGCTATGAAACTAAAGTGCGATAAAGTAAAGACAAAGTAAAGGCATTTGATATGTTATTCAGGGACTTCTTTGTTGGATGACTAGCGGTATTTATAGAGTAATGTGATAACCATTGAACAATTATTTGTTCCTTAGTAACCATCCCTGATTTCTTCACACGTTCCTCTGTCTTCCTACTATCATTCACAATTGCCTTGATCGTTGCTCTTGATTAGTCAATTGCGGTTGCATGACTTGGTCATCGAGTAATAACTGCTCCTTGACTTTGCACTGTCCTTTGCACATCCGATTATTCACACTCAAATTTTGATGTCAATACTACTCGAATTTGGTAGCCATGGCATTATTCCGATATCATGACACATGGTAATTCCTTCTCTTAATGTCAAACCATATGCTTCCATTCACAGGTTCATTGACACTTGGTCAAACTTCCTTGCGTGTCTTATCTTTTCCTTCGTTCTCGTGACTAACACGTGAATTGTTACTATTTTATCCTTGTGATCAACACGTGACAGTATGAGTAACTTTGGGTGTCAACATAATCATATCTCGATAAATTTTATGCTGTAAAAGTGCAATTGAATGTTAAAATCTACAGCAACTACAATCGAATGCTAATTTTATCCAATTGATGCAATCGGGTACTTCTGTTAGCTCTATCTAATCTGAATAATGGAAATTCTTTTAATGTATTTTGAGAGCATATGTGGCGCTGATGTGTTGCCGAATATGCACCACATTGAGAAAAGGCAAACATTGGGGAAAAAAAAACAAAAACAAAAATCTAACAACAAAACTAAAGGTGGAGCGGAGTTGGGTGATGGCCCCACCACCTTAACCTTTTCGGCAAATGTTCAGTATTGGAACTCTAATCCTATACATGCTCGACAAGAGCATTTTTAGGATGTATGTTCTCCTCGGAAAATATATTTACCTCCCCAGATGAAAAATTTTGAGACTCAATATGGATAAGGCCAAAAGTAAGAAAATATCTTTAGTGAGTTTAATTAAAGGGTGTCGTAGTAAGATATTACAACAAGACCCTCTCAGCAGTATGTGACATGAGGACAAACCTCATGAAAGTTGGTGGGCCTATAATGACCTAGTTCAACAAGGATAGGAATTGATTGCCAAGGCAAAAGAACTCAAACAATGAGTACTTCTTAGCAAGCTTCGAAAATACCGAAGGGAAAGGAATGAAACTGAATTGTACACCAAACATGGGAAAATTGTTCCAAGATTATATAGCTCAAACCAGAATTAACTCGGAGGATATGCTTTTTGGATATAACAATATTGTTTAGCATTGAAACTTAAATGTGAAGTATGCTCAGGTGAAAAATACTGTCAAGATAAGTGACCTCATGTCAAAAAAAAAAAAAAAAAAAAATGAGAGTTGGTATAGAACAAGCTTAAGTAGACAACATCTCAAGGAAGTTAATTTAAGAGCGTCATATTATCGATCTTAGATCCTAGGGTTTAAAATCCTTGATGCAACCAATCATCTTCATGACACGGTCACGATCAACTGTGCTCTTCATCTTCTTTGTCGACGCCAGCCCTTTCACGTTATGGAATCTTGCAGTGCGATTCTGTTGTCCAAACAATAGCTTCAGATTGGTGGCGGATGATCCCCTTTCACCTTATTGAATCTTGAAGTTCTTTCTCGATCGTATGCCTTTGGTAATCTTGCAGCCAAGAAGTTTATTAGACTTCAATCTTCGTGCGGATCAGGAGCTTTTCGACTTGATTGAATCTCCAAGTCATTCACCTTTTATACTTGTGCGAGTAAGGAGACTTGGGGCATGGATTTTATCTTCAAATCGTTCACCTTTTTATACTTTGTACGAGTCAGGAGACTTAGGACTTGAATTGTATCTTCATTTTATAATTAGCAATGAGGGTTGCCCCCAAACATTCATGAACTACTCCAGCTTTTTAGTTTCACCACCATCCAAGATTTCAGGTGAAGGAGTCTTGACTTATATTTGAACATTGCGTGGATCAACGGATTTCATGAAGTAGACCGTTTATACACATGTCAAGAGTGTTCAATTTCATTTGAATTTATGAGTGTTGCATGCTGATGTTTTAGATTCGTGTCAGGGTGTCTTTGATTTCATTTGAATTTGCAGGCATTTAATACTTATGTCGAAGCATCATCTTTTTCACTGCATATGTATCTAAGTGTCTTGACTTTATGCCCCTTCACGGAAAGAAAGTCTCAATCAGAACCGTGTCCCCCTTGCGTGCGGATGTAGCTAAGTGTCTAACTCTATTGGTCAAAGTTTCCAGGTGTTGGGCCAGTGATTTTTTGCACGCACATGAACCAACCCAACAAAGGAAAGGATGCCTCTCGGAGCATTTGAAAATGATTCAACATGCACGAAGGGAAACTCTCAAGTACAGTTTTTTTTTTCTCTTTTTTTCTTTGGGGGTTGGGGGGAGGAGGAGCCCGACAGTCCCCCCACTGACTTGGCCCCAACCTAAGTGGTGGCCCTGCCCATCCCAACCAGGGGTATGCTGGGATTTAGCATGAATGCCCTTATCTAGGAGCCTAAAATTTCATATGAACTTTTTAGGCCTTTCAAATTTGCGCCGAAGAACTTTGATGCATACAGTTTAGACTTTGATCAAGGAGTATCGTCCTTTTTCACAACATGGGTAGTTGTTTATGCTCGTATTAAGGAGCATTACATTTTCCCCCGGAAATAGATGGTTTAGGTTCATAATTAGAAGCATGACATTTTGGACTTAGCGAAATTGCCCTTGTTCAACTGAATTCCTCAATTCTTTCAAGAAATCTCAGCCACATTATACCTGGAATAATATGCCCCTCTCAGGAATTTTCCTCAGGATGATCAACATTTTGTCATGACCATCAGACAGAAAAGTCATCGTTTATGCAGCAGCAGATTGTTGATCTACAGTACTGAGTCTTGACATTCTTGAACAGCCTTTGAAATGTTTTAGAAAATTAGTGGTGATTATTGCCCTGACGAAAGAACGTTGTCTACTCGGAGTCGGAACTCAAGATCCTTCCGTGAGAAGTATCCTAGACCATGCCGTATTGTGTAAGTACCAGTATTATGCATGTACATCCATTTTATGTACCTATATCTTTATAAGTGCAGGCATGTGCACGCGCATCCATTTTATGTACATGCGCATGAAAAGAACCAATAAACAGAAAGCTGTTGTCTATTGACACTGCTCAGCACTGAAAGTAATCAGGCATGACATATGTTCATAGTCATAAGAACAGAGTTAGCTGTTTAACTAGATTTGACCCAAAAATCTTTGTGAACAGACCAAGGAACACAGAGCGGTATATAAAGAACGAAGACCAGCAGTATATTGAGCCCACTAGCAAATCATCATCACTGACAAGAAATGAAATTCGATGAATAAATGCAACTAAGGAACAGTGTCAACAAACAACAGCTACATACTGTCAGTTTTAGATAAAATGCTGAAATGAATTAACATAAAATAAGTTCAAGGGATGTTATTACTAGCAACATCATCATTGGCATCGATGAATAAATGCAACTAAGGAACAGTGTCAGCATCACAGCAGCTATCCACTGTCAGGTGCAAATAAAACGCTGAAATGAATTGGCATCACATATGTTCAGGGGATACAAGGAATGAATCACCATCAGATATGTTCAGATAAAACGCTGAAATGAATCAGCTATACACACTCCCAGGGCAACTTATGTTGCTATATTTTTAAGCCCCCCACCCTGGCCCAAAAGTCAGTTTTTGATGTTTGATTTAGGTAAGGTACAACCACGCACAACCCACTACAAACGGAAGTCCAAGAGAAAGTTAGCAGGCTCGGTTTTCGCGGCATGACCAAATTTGGATGTGCTATACTTCCGGTGCACACCAGTGAGCTTCCCTGATCCAGCCCTCTGATGGAAAGTTACCATCAATCTGGCGCATTCCCTACAAGAATGCAGAACCCCCCAATCACAAATTGCTTGAAACAGAAAGCTCAACAAAAGCAAGCCATCAAGGTGTGGAAGAAGGAAAAAACTAAGTCACTTACAGAAGCTGTTCTTCTGAGTAGCAGGTGTGCCATTCACATGTTGTACTCCACTGTTTGGTTCCGGTAATTGTACACTGAGCAGTGTAGATTGCAGAAGCAGCTAATAAAGATGGTGGGAACTTCAGCATGTCATATTCAACCAGGGAAAGCTCAATGATGAAGAATGACAAGAGCTCGAGCTGGTTTAAAAAATATAATTCTTATTAAAATAAATTATATAAGAGAAAGATGTCAATAATGCAGGTCAAATTCAACAAACATAAATTCATTATAAACCTTCTTGTCAGATTGAGCGGCTTTAAGAAACCTCCTCATGAAAACATAAGGAGTAGGCACTGACATGTTAAAGTGCAAAGTATTCACCATCAACCGCTCCTGCAGGTAAATCAAAATTCACCATCAGTTAAGGTCACACACTTAATTTTATTCAGAATAGATTTTATAGATTATTTAATTCAGTTTACCATTTCCAGAACTTCTTTCCTGCTATAAGCCCTGTCTGAAATCAGAATGAGATCCTCCACTACTGGAACTGAGACCTCTTCATATTTGCATGCCAGAAGCATGGCTGTTACCCCTACTAGCTGGAGTTTTTTCTTCACTACAGGTTGAACAGCTAAGAATCTATCGATGAGATTGACCGTAAGATACAAGGTCTCATCCATCAATTCAAACTTGTAATGAACCTGTTACTTATAAAATATCAGTATGTTACTTCATACATACCAGTTAATAATCCAACTCTTACCACTCTTTCAGAGCATGTAAGCACTATGACTCACCTCAATCAGCCAGTCAATTAGTATACCTCTCATCCGCTCATTAATATCGTGCTGCTGATCCATGTAGTTTGGGGGAACGCAACTAGAAGCCTGCATGATAAGAAACCAGTCAATAATGCGCCAAAAGTCAGAATCTCTGTTATTGTCCTAACTTACATGCATCACCCTACACTTTGCACAATCGAAGCAGAAAACAATCATATACAAGAGAAAGAAAGGTCATAATTTATCTCACTCGTAAAGTCCAATCTAAGCCAGTGTTACAAAGATTTTATCACCTCAGCTTTCTTATAGAATTTGTACATGTCAACTACAATATACCAGAGAAAGAAAGGTCATAATTTACCTCAATCGTAAAGTCTAATCTAAGCGAGTATTAAAAAGATTTATCACCTCAACTTTCTTATAAAATTTGTAAATGTCATCTGAAGCAGAAAACTACATTATACCAGCGCAGCAAAAGTGATAATCTGCCTCAATCATAAAGCCTACACATCTAAGTGAGAAGTGAAAAGATTTTAACACCTCAGCTTTCGTATAGAACTTGTATAGGTCATTGATGTACTCAACAACAGCCAACTGGTTCTCTTTATCACCGCTGTCAATGTCCGTGACAGGTTCTTCAGCTACATCTTCCATCTCAACCTCCTCCTGCAAGTACAATTTGTATTGTGGGTCTTTCTAGCAGTAAATCGATGCTAATCTGTTAGAGGATGATGATATATATCCATACCATCCGATCAATTTCTTCTAACATTGCTTCGGTGTGTTGCACAAACATTGGCACTGGAAAGTCATCAGCCATCTTGTCGTCGTCCGCATCTAAGATGGCACAATCTTCAGATTTGCTAGGATTTGAGACTGATTGGGTCGTCCTCTTGTTCTCCTGGTAATTCTTTAACCGTGAGCCTCTTTAACATGAGGCATCGTCACACAAAACAACAACAGACTAGACTTTACAAACCACAGAAACGGTATACCTCAGGTCTAAGTTGCTGCTTGTAAGCCATCTGAGCAGCAAACTGCCTAAACAATTAGCAATTTATGAAAGCTTAAGTCAAATGTGACAAGTTTTCAGGTCTATAAACCAAAAGAATCATCGAAAAAGTCAGATGCGAACCTAGTAATCGGCCGATGAGCAGCGTTGGGGAGATCGTTTTCAGAATTGACATTTTTTCTGAATGCAGTAAAGAACTCAAAAAATTAATACTCGACAAAGTGCAGGGTAACTGAAGCATCATGGATTATCAAAGAACTCTTAGTTATGTTAATCTTTACTGCGAAAACATATTGAATCCCAGAAGCCCAATAGGGAAAACAGAGTCAGTCCAAGAATTTAGGGTTCCAAAGAATTACTCGGACAAGACCCTTTTGTTGATTGCGCATGGGTAAGGAGGAGCCCCGATGATGTTGCTGTTGATGTTGCTCAGAGCTCGTCTCTGCTGAACATTCCCCGCCCCCATCTTCCCCGCTCCGACCCGCAAGCCCTCTATCAATCCATCCCCCGAAACCAACAAAATCACGTTAGGAATTTCTAAAGACTACTCCACATTCCAATTAAAGAAAAAGATTTTCGAGCACCCAGAAAGAAACATGCGAAATTGGAGATCGCCCGTCATCGGAATCAAGTACCTTGAACGCGCGCACCTCCGACAACGCCCGGGTTGTTCTCGTCCGATCCGGCCATCTCTGCCTGCCCACAACAAGACCCATCGATCATCACCCATTCAATGTTCAAGTACCCAATCGACGAGACGAAGAACCAAAAGAAAAGGGAAAAAAAAAAGAAAAAAAAATGGGAAGAGCCCCTCCCCGTAAAAGACGCGAATTTGAAATCGAACTCCCGAAAGAAACGCACGATCAAAAAGAACCCAACAAAGAATCGAAGATCAGAGAGCACGGGCGCGTCAAGAACCGAGATCAGAGCACACAAAACAGACCCACCCACCTCCTTCGAAATCACGATCTCCCGCTCCTCCCACCTCCCGAAGCCGAAGACGAACCAGCCCTCCCGGAAATCAGCAGCAGAGAGAGATTCCCCCGAAACCCTCCATCGAAATTTCAGTACCGCCCGCCGCGGCCGCTTCTCTCACTACTAGACAGTCGTCTCTCTTCTTCTGATTTGGGGGAAAAAGGAGAGAGACACAGAGAGAGAGAGAGAGAGAGAGTGTGGGGAGTAGTGAAACTGCACAGGCGAAATAGAGACGCAAACCGCGGATATATGTCCGCACATGATTATCCCTCCCTCTCTCTTTCTAACGGCTAGTGAGGATCAGCCGTCCGATTCGATCTCCCCTTTCCAACGGCTATATGCATGTGCTTTCAAAAAAAAAACGATTACCCTTTAGTATAGACGCAGTAGTGAAACTGCACTACTACATACACAGTCGTCTCTTCTTTTGATTTGGGGGAAAAGTAGATAAACACAGAGTGTGTGTATGTGTTTGTGGAGTAGTGAAACTGCACAAGCGAAATAGAGACGCAAACCGCGGGCATATGTCCGCACATGATTATCCCTCATTCTCTCTCTACAGAGAAACTTTAAATGCAACAGTTAGTGAGCATTAGTCATCCGATTCGATTTCGGTGGTATAGTCACGTTCCTTCCACGTAGAGGCCCCTTTCCAATGGCTACCTCCGTATGTGCTTTCAAAAAAACAATTCCCTTATCTTTCTACAGAGAAACTTTAAACGTCATCCGGTTAGTGAGCATCAGCCGTCCGATTCGATCTCAATGGAATGGTCGTGTTTCTTCCGAACGTAGAGGCCCATTTCCAATGGCTAACTTTAAATCGCAACAGCTAGTGAGAATCAACCATCCAATTCGATCTCGGTGGAATGGTCGCATTCCTTCCGAACGTAGAGGCCCCTTTCCAACAGCTACCTCTGCATGTGCTTTCAAAAAAACGAATTCCCTTCCCTTAATATATATATATATATTTTTTAGGGGTTGGGGGTGGTTTAGTCTTATATCTTAATTTCACTTTAGGGTTGAAATAAAGGATGGGATGAGATAATGGGGCTTTTTTTTAATGCCGGGTCCACGTTTCTGGATGTAGGCTTTCATTTAATGTTGGGGAAATACAAGGCCTCCTGAGGGATAGGTGGCGGTTTTCGATTGGGCATTGACGATGGCAATGACACGGTTATGTGATTTTACTTTTGGGTCCATAAGGCTCCCCTTGCTTTTGAGGCGCCTCACTTGGTTACTTAGGTCAAATGTATTACCACTAATGTGTCATTTTATCTTGCACGTTGACATTCAAACTTGACGTGGCGGGTCGAAAAATTAAGGTTCTTTTGTTCATTTGTTCGTACATCCACTGATTCTGTCTATTGATGATATGTTAAAAGAAAAAGATCTATGAATAAAATGTGTTTTGAGAAACGGAAAAATTATACTTGGAAATGACGTTGATTTATTGCCTTACAATCACAGGCTTAATGGCATGTACAAATTTATGATGTATGAAGAATGGAAACATGAGTTTAACTTGCTAGTAATGCTTTTAATGTTGTAAATCGCCGTAGATGGTAAGTGCGATTTCGAGATTATAATCATGCATTTTATATAAGAAAATAATGATTTATATTGCAGTTTCGTCCAAACATTTGAAAATTTGGAAATGATCATCCAAGAGTGTATTTAACTATTTTCACCACATGACATGGAGAAACCGTCGGATGAGCATTTAAAATAAAGTTATTGATTAGGGGTGCAATCGATTCAAGCTACTCATCAACTACTCATGCGAAAAATCGCGCCTATTTAAGATCAAATCGGTTTTTTTTTTTTGGGGGCTCGAGTAGCTTGTCGAACTAAGTTCGAGTCTAAAGATGCTCCACTTGAGTGGCCTACAGTCTGACCAAGTATCTCATATACATTTCTAATTTTGGCGTCACGTAAAGCTAAACTAAACATGTAATTACCTTTTGGCTTTATTTGTTTTGTAGAAAATAACTTCCAGAATATGTTTTTAAAATATAAAAAATAACTGGCCAGGAAAGTATCAACAAAAAAAGGTTTTCAAGTAAGGAAAAATATTTTTCATAACTTTTTTCATCTTACTCTTCTTTCACCAAACACCTTTTCCTTTTTCTTTGTTTTTTTTTTTATATTCTTTTCTTTTCTTTATTTTTTTTTTTTCTCTTCATTGGCCAATCGCTAGTCACTGTGGTGGCCGGCGATTGACCACAGGCGAGCTCAACCTCATCACAAGCCGGTGAGTTCAAGCTCTGCACATTTTGATGAAGTCGAGCTTTGCCGTCCTATGACAAAGCTCCACCTCGCTTAATATGAATAAGAAGAAAAAAGAAAGAAAAGAAAAAAAGAAAAAAATTATAAATTTGATTTCAAAAAAATAAAATGATAAAAATAAAAAATTATTAAAAAAAGATTTTCCATATCAAACGGCAAAAAATATTTTATAGTTTATTTTCAAATTTCTACATAATCCAAAAAAAAAAAATTGTCATATTCCTGGAATATGCTTCCTAAGAACATTTTCCAAAAGTGCCACATTTTTTCGTGAAATGAAAATAGCCTAAATCTATATTTCAGTCAAAAGTGGACCTCTTCTCATTTATCAAACATTCCTAATTTGCTCTTATGTTAAATAATAGGAAGTCCAAACAAGACGTAAGAAGACATCTTCATTAATTTCCTCACTTCATCCGCTCACATGGATGATAATTCATTTTCTTCCTCCACAAAATCACCCATCCGTGCACCCACATAGCGCGTGCGCAATTTACTAGGATGGGGCTAGTGTGTATTGATCCTAGTCGAGCTCAAATATGTTGAATTTTGTATCGAGCCAAATTTAATAGGGAAAGATGTACTTGATCAAATTCAAGTTGAGTCTCGAGTTTTTAGCTCAAGAGTCAAGTCGAACTCGAGCCTAGCATTCTATGAGCTCAACTCAACTCGATTTCATCCATTTTTTTTTTTTTTTTTTTGGGGTTAAAGAGAGGCCGAAAGGACTTAAATTAGCTCAAAATAACTTTCCGCCGTGCACAAACTCCTGCTTGATCTATGTCATCGTGATATTAAAGTACGTGAATTATAGTGGGCAATTAAGTTTTATTGACATTGCAAACCTTATAGGAGTGTAGAATTTATTGATTTTCGTAGTATCCATATATGCCGTAATTGAGAAAAATCCATTGGTAAGATAATTTCACCAACTTTAATATGTATAAATGAATATAAATTAGCACATAAGTTGTTATCGGAGATTGACAGTGAAAAATGGATAGACATAGTGTACATTGGGTGAGATTGATGTACCCCAAAAGAATACGAGGCAGTTAGCAAAAGTGAAAATTCACCGAGTTAAGATTACTTTGCCGTTCTACAAATTTTTTTTTTTGGTGCTGGAGGAACCGGCTTGCAGCCGATAGCCGCACCGTAAACCCACATGTGACACTTAAGCAGGATGACCCACCACCCCTGAATCACACTTAATACACCTAGCGCCTCCCCTGGGTTTTGAACCCTTCATCTCTGCGTTAAGGATCAGTAGAGTCTTATCCAGTGGAGCCACCGCGGCCGGTGGTTCCACTATTCTACAATTCTTGCTAATGATTTTGGTGATTTTATGATATTTTTCTGACTTATCGGCATTTGGAACAAACACCAACTTTCCTATTTATCTACTGGAATGTAAAATCATTTTTATCATCCATATCAAGCCATTTGTCCCTCACTTAAATCCCCACATGCTCTTAATTTATGTCATTGAATCTAACCCCCAAAACGATACCATTCATAACATCCTGCCCATTAATGCTTAATTTGATTGCAATTCAAATCAAGACTCCTCGTTTGTGCACCTACTTGGTCAATCCGGATCTCTCTCTCCAAACGTCATCTTTCAACTATTTTACCGAATTCCACTTCCTCAAATCTCACGCATCCGAAGAACCCAAGTTCTGAGTGCTGACCACAGTTTTAGAAACCTTATGACGATAAGTAGTTAGGTTATTTTCAAAAATAGTTGCTTAATCTCAACAATTTATCTAACGAAATAAAGTTGGACTTAATTGTGTATTTAATTTAAAACAGGGTTGTTTTGATAATTTTCTAAAATATGTGATACGTCCATAGTCCAAATATAATACTCACATGTCTTAGATTGCAAATGAATGGCCTTTGGTATTTAATTCAATTAATATGTCTTGATTAAGTGAAGAATGGAAGAAGGAGTAAAACTTGTAAAATATGAATTTTTATTGGGATAATTATGTAATTCTAATAATATGAAATTATAAGAATTTAGTTACAATTTTGATGATTGGGGTGAATCTAATTAAGACGTGGTCTTAGAAATGAAATTTATACGAGTTACTTAAGTCATTGAAGATTTGTTTGTCTAAGGTTAAATTAACCTGAATGATTTATAAATTTGTATACGCTCTCTATCAAATGATGATAGCATGGTGTTTGAAGGATGATGTCAGATTAGGTCGTCCAGTTTTATGCTTCATTTTCCCTTCATTGGAGACTTGAAATAAACTAGTAAGCCATCTAACTAAGGGTTCGATGCCGTATTATGTTGGTGTATTATTTTTCCCAAGTTTCATGTGCTAAAAAGGAAGGAAAATTAAGAAGCAAAGAAAAAATAAAACTGGGCAGCACCTGGACCAACTTTGGTCGTGAATTTTGACTTTCGAGGGCTAGAAGTAGACTTCCGAAGCTTCGTTTGGGAAGGAAACTGCACTTGACTTGTACCTCTCTGTGCAGGTTGAAGTAATTTGGTGATCAGAGTTCAAGATAATGAGTTCCAACTCAAGAAGTTTGAAGAATTACAATGATCTGCAATCTGTCCGAAGCTGGACTGAGATGCTTACTTGTGGTTTTGACCTTAATCTATGAAATAAGTACTAAATTTGACTATCTGAATGAAGTTAAGAGAGTAAGAAATTATTGATTGACGATGGATGCTTAAAATTATGCTTTCAGGGACTAAAGTGGATGTTTAAAATGGATGATTAAGGGAATATCTGCCAGGCCGTCTTGACAATCGAGTTCTTAGACCTTGTGTAATTGAATATTTGGAGATTAAAGTAGGTTGATTCACTTAGTACTCTTGATTCTTGTTTGATTATAGATTAAAGCATAATATTATAGATCTATGTTGTTATACATGTATGTGATTCATGCCATGTATGAGGTGAGATGAGAGTCAAATTGTACAGCGGGTTCATGTGGCTCGACATACATTTTAGCTTTTAATGGCAAACTGAGAATAATCATAAGCTCATCTAATGTAAGAGTGTTGTGAAATCCTATATTGCACGATGATTATTTTATGAATAAGAGTTCGTGGTTTTATAAATGATGATAAATAATTATTTGGTTTCCATTATCAATAGAAATGCCAAGAGATTTGTGTAGTATTATTTACACATGGAAATTGTTACGTAGTGATGATTTGCATGTCAGTGATGCCAGGTCTTGGATATTTTTGTCATGGCCTATTTGCTAGAGGGTGAGCGAGATGAGTATGTATAGAAGACTCGGAAAAAAGACACAAGTTATACAATCTAAAACATGTCTTCACAAGGTTAAGAAGACATAAACTCATATGGTTCACATACAAGATGATATGACTTGTGTAACCTGATAGGATTTTAGTAACCTAATATGAGAATGAATATCGAATAGCCATCATTTTACAGTTTGTCCAATGGTGTACGTATGTGATGTAGGACACCCAAAATAGATGGGCTGAGGTATGGCAAAGATGTGTTTATGATTCCATGAGCTGATAACGACGGTATCTCATTAGTTGGGATGGGTCTGACCAATAACGAGTAGGGATTAAGTGTGTACCTATATCAGGGAGCTACTATGAGGTATTCATTCTTCATGCATCATGCAATTATTTCATTTTTATTACGTTTCTCTATGTGTATTTGAGTTGTCTATTAATTTTTTTTTTTTTTTGGTTAGAAATGTCTAGTGTTAAATTGAATGTCCACTTATTTTATCAATTTTTATTCATTGCACTCATAACTACAATCAGTCATCCATGACATAAACTTACATAAGTTAATTTCCCTATTAAAAATCACATGCGTGCTAAGTCGATCTCCTATTTTGGATGTTGAACTTCGATTTACTGAGCTTGAATCCATTCCAAAATAGTTTACACATTAGTCAAGTTTGGAGCGAAAGCATATTAAGATTGGCATTTTGAAAAATCTCTTTAAGAACTAAATAAGTGTGTGCAGCAAAACAAGATTATATGTTCGGTCAGTACTAGGACTTTTGATTATGTATAGTAATAATAAAAATTGCGTAAATCATTTGAGGCTCAATTATTTATTATTTTGAGGTTCAAATCAGGTGGAAAATTTTAGGTTGTAACAAGATCACCAAGTAGCATAGAAATGAAACCTCTTGGGGGAAAATGTAAAACAAATTCGCTAGCCCATTTACTTGAGAATTTCCTTGTCTATACACACGTAAAAGTCTTACATATCGAAATGTCAAAACAGATCTTGCACAGGAAAAATAAGATTATTTGCAAAAGAAGTCTACTTGGATTATGATTATTCACGAACGCACTCGAAGAGAACAACAATTTTGCTTGAAAAATTTCCATTGCCATAAGTATATTTATACGCATTTGCAAATAATCTTATTTTTCCCCTGAAATCCGCAAAATTTTTAATCCAAGGCCGGTCCGTGAATACGTAGTTTAACGAGGAGTCCAGTCTTCAATGATCTGACCGGTGACCATGGTCAAACTGACAACTGAGAATTTCTTTTGGGGACAAAACTGACAATGGAAATTAAACATATAATCGTCCTTGCAATTTCTTCATTTTTTTTTTCTGCTGAGGGAACACAGTACGACGTTACTCTCTAATTAATTGTTCCATTTTGAATGTTTAGGTACGGTCGAATATTCATGGATGAACTTGTCATATTAAGAAAAAAAAAATCGAAGAGCATAAAATAAATCGCCACACTCAAATTTTGAAAAGTTATCCAAAAAGTCTTTAAACATATTTCATTTTTTCAATTTAATCATAACCTTCAAGTGTACCAATTGAGTTATAAATCTTTTCATCTTTCACCGGTTAAGTTTTTTTTTTTTTTTGATGACTCAGGGAACCCGCGTACCGTACCAACACGGACAGCCAACAGATCCGGCATAACGGGGGTAAACCTTGGGGTGACGCTAGCGGATGATTTACCACCCCGACGTCGCACTTAAGATCCCGTGCGGCCAGCGGGATTCGAACTCCTCTCCTCTCGTAAAGGATCATGGGAGCACTTATCCAACTGGTCTATCGCAAGCGGTGATTTCACCGATTAAGTTTATACAATCAATTTGGTCAGAAATCACTCAAATAGCCACCAATTGCCTTACGTAATGCAATTGGCGATAACACAAACATTTTTTTAATACTTTTTATATTGTTTTATTTCTCATAATTTTTTTGGGTTTTCTTTTCTCTTCTTTTCTTTAGCCTTAGGCTAGCAAGGGCCACTGACCAACCTTTGTCAACCACATGCGAGAGCTGAGACACCCTCACCACCCAAAGCAAGGGCGTCCTCATCAACCACAAGGAGGGCATCACGGCCTTCACCTAGAGCTAGCAATGGCATTTAGCGAGGTGAGGGCCATGACACCCTTACCCAGTGTTGGTGAAGGTCATTGGCCCAAATCCAAGAAAAGATAAAGAAAACAAAAACAAAAAATTATAAAAAAATTGAAAAATATTAAAATATTATTTCAAAATCCACATCAATGCCGACCATATCACATATGATGGTTGGTATCCACATCGCCGATTTCCAACCAAAATTTGTCGATAAACTTAATTAGTAAAATGTGAAAAAATTTAGAACTCAATTAGTATAATTGATATTTTTAGAATTTAAAATTGAATTGATAAAAATGTAATAAATTTAAGATTTTTTGGATAATTTTTCTCTCAAATTATTAGTTTTTCTCCCCTGCCTTACCCTGTTTCCTTACCCTTTTCTCAAATATGAAAAAGGGTGAAAATCTTCTCTCTTTTTTTTTTTACCTTTTACTGCATGGCCCATTAACATTAAGTGACCGTAGATCAAAAATACACACATGAATATTGAACTAATTTCCAGGGCCAATTTTGTCTGACAGGTCAAGATTGAAATGGTCGATTTCCATATCCAAACTCGACTCGAATATAAAAAGTTCAATATAAAAAGTTATTGATACAAGAACAATTTATAAAAAAAAGGTCTCCTTTAATTAGACCTTCATTGACCGATCAAAAAAAAAAAAAAAAATTAGACCTTCATTACAACTTACAAGAGATGGTCCCAAAGAATTGAAAGATGATTAGTAGTCTAATTACAAGAGAGATTCTTCTTTTTGTGGTCCTAGCAATCCAATCCACCACTTGATTTGCTTCTCTTCCATAATGGGTTATTTGAAATTACTTAAAACGGACCATTAATTTCTCGCATCCGATGATAACTATAAACGGGCCACCTCCCACGAGCACAGATTGTAATCTTTGAGCGGGCTTATACTTTTAGCTAGCCTAACTCCAAAGTAAAGAAGGTTCGGATTTAGCTGAAAAAACAAAGTGTTTTCAAACAAGCGAGGGTTTCAATCTGCTCAACTGGACTTGCTTGGACTTCCAATTCCATCGCGAAACCACGTACACTCTCCCAGTTTCATCCCCGGCGACACTTCCCACCATCTGCCTGTCCATTAGAGGCCCATCAACGTTGATCTTCATCGGTGGGTTCCAAATCTCAGGTAAGAGTTCCTGCTGCTGGGAGCTATTGTACTTAAAGATATTGTAATTTTATTTTATTTTATTTTATTTTATTTTATTTGGGTCTGTAAGCTATTGTACTTCGAACGAAATAATTATCTTGAGTAATATAATTAGTCTGGTGAGGTTTTGAGGCACCGGTAACGAAATCTCAAATTTTAAGATCTAATTAAGTATTATATCAAATTCGTCTTAAATCCTATTTACTTTATTTTTTTATTAGACTCCAGACTCATTCAACACATGAAAGCTGATAACAATCTTATTGAGCGTCAAGGGATTAAAACTCCGATTAACTCAGCTACCCATCATGTATCCCAATTTAATGTTCCCCAAGCTGATCGGTTTCAGGGTAAGCCTATCTATAAACTTATAACTACCGGTTCCAAATTTCCGAATTAGAAACCGGCTCACTTTTTATTTTGTTAAAAAAAAATACTCTTGTAATAAATAAATAAATAAAAAATAAATAAAAAGTGGCTGTACCATTTTTACTACAAACACATATGTTGGCTAGAAAAAATAAAACTTTTTTTTTTACAAAAGAAGCTTTAAAATCGGTTCAACTTGAAAGCCGAACCAATAGAATTGGCTCAAATTAGTTCCCAACTAGAACCGGCCGTTCCGACCTTCTGGGTTTGCGTGACCAAAAATTGGACCAATCTGATCCATTTTCCAAATTGAACTAGACACGATGCTCAATCCGAGTGTTCGCAATGAAAACAATTATAATTTCAACCGCACTTCCTCTCAAGAGCCTTTTAGTTGCATTAACAAAGGTATAAAAACACACACATATACACGCGCACGTGGCTCAATATGGATGTTGAAAGCACCGCATCTAGAGTTTTTATATGAGATTGGTCAATTAAAATAGTTTCTTGAGGTTATTAGCCAATTTTTCTGTCTTCTTCCAATTCGTCAATTATTCGAAAAATTATTCTTTCTCGGATTAATTACCAAGTCAGTCTTAATCTATTATGCGGATAGCATTTAGTTTATACTTTATGATTTTATCAGTATAATCACAAACCTTTGAGTGAAATTTCAACATAACCATTTTGATTAGTTGCCACTAGAAATTCCAGACATAACGTCAAATCATCGTTGGCTAGCCTACGCGCACACCAACCTAGATGTCTTTACTCGAAATGACGTCCTACGTGAATCACCACTTTGGCAATTTCCAACGATAATTGATCTAAATAACTAGGATGGATTTTCATGCAAATATTAAAGATTACAGTGGCAATTGGAAAGTTCGGAACCAAATTGACATATGTCAATAGGATTATGACTAAATTGATAATTTTTTCATTAATTCTTACACTTGTTAATTATCAACTTAATGACATTGAACTTTTTTGTCTTACCCACATTTAAATTAGTTGCATATGACAAATGCCGTGCTTTTATTTTTAATTTTTTTGTTCATTAAAGCCCGAGACTCATTAAACTCAACAACACATTCGCTTTATGTAGGGAAATCAACCGCTCAAAATTTCTCGCTGCATAGGAAAAATCTGTCTCCATTGCATAGCTCCTAGCCAAGCCACTAGGGAAAATTACCAAAAGAATCCTAAACTTATTGTAATTGTGTCAATTTAGTCCTATTTTTATTTTTTTTGACCAATTGAGTCCTAAACCTTTTAAAAGTATTCCTGATCAGTCCATCCGGCTAAAATTGATCGGTTGGCGCCGACATGACAATCGGGCGGGCACCAGGTGAGATTTTTTTAATGATATTTTATTTTTAAAAATATTTTAAAAATATTTTATCTTTTTTTTTTTTCATTTTTCCTTTTTTTTCCCTCTTCCCTCCTCCCTCCTCCTTCCTTTGGGTTCGGTGATCGGCAAGGCTAGTCGATCGCCGGATTGAGGCGATTCGGTGGGCTCACCTTGCCAATCGGCAAGCTCATGCCTAGCAACAGTGGGGCGAGCCCCCGTCGGATCTGGTGAGGGCTCCCCCGCCGGCGATCGTGAGCGAGCCCTCGCCGATCCGGTGAGGGGGCTCGCCGTCACGTCTAGCGAGGCCCTCCTTTCCGGATCGGCGAGGGCTCCCGCCGAATCACCTCGATCTGGCGATTGGCCAGCTTGGCTGGTCACTAGAGTTGAAGGAGGGAGGAGGGAGGAGAGAGAAGGGAAAAAAAAAGATAAAAAAAATAATGAAACATTTTTAAAAATAAAATATTATTAAAAAAAGTTCATCGGCACCGCTAATCGCCATGTCAAGACTGGCTAGTCAATTTTTAATTGGATAGACTGATCGGAAATAATTGTAAAATGTTTAGGACTCAATTGGTCAAAAAAATAAGTTTAGAATTGAATTGGCACAATTATAATAAATTTTGGACTTTTTTGGTAATTTTCCGGCCATATGCAACGGAGCTTCTAAAAATAACCAACTTCTGAATTGCGTCCAGGTAAGCCGCCAAACAGAATAACTAACTTTCAAAAACCCCTTCCTATATTCAGTTTCCAGGACGCCTATCGCCTCTTGCGAATCAAATGCTCCGAACTTCCCGGGAAAGCATTGCGCGCATCGAAAAGACACGACCAACGAATCGGTCGAACTCGAAAAGAGGAAGGATTTCGATGCGAGAATTAGGTTTAGGGTTTGGTTTCTGCGTTATCGATCCCTCTCTTCTCCTCGATCCTTCTCCATCTGGATTCTCGATGGCGTTCCATTAATAACGAGGGCGAAAGGACGCGATCCCGATCTCGCCATTCGATAATTGGAGCTGCGAAGTCTTTGGAGAGGAAGGCGTCCGGGGGCTCGACGTGTATTGATTTGGGAATGGTGATGGATGGAGAGAGATTGGGAGGCGAGGATGGAGGAGAGGCCGTGGAGGAAGAGAATGCCCCCGCCGAGTCGGTGTCCCCTGACGAGGCCGACGTGCTCCAAGAGATTGTGGCTGTGATTGAGTCCGCGGCACAGCTCGGGGATTACCGCCGGACTCAGAGGAAAGAGTGTTACAGCCTCGTGAGGCGACTGAAGCTCTTGTTGCCTCTCATTGAAGAGATCCGAGATCACGACGAGCCAATCCCGGAGACCGGCATCAAGGCCCTTCGGAACGTGAAGAAGGCGACCGGTTTGGCGAAGAAGCTCTTGAAAATATGCAATGAAGGGAGCAAAATATACCTGGTTAGAGAAATTTGATTGTATGAACTTGAGGCTAGTTGGCAATACACGAATCAAATCCTAGGACTTTCGTCTTACGAAATCGCGCCGTTGGTTTCAGGCATTGGAGAGCGAGGCGGTCAAGGTTAAATTTCAAAAGGCTTACGAAAGATTGACGCGAGTTCTTGACGCTTTGCCATATGATCAGCTCGGGATCTCCGATGAAGTTAATGAACAGGTATTATCTCTTGATTCTGACCAAAATGCTGTTCTTGATGCCTCTAATCGGTCCTCTGGGTACCCAGTAACGCAAGCTATCATCGTCCTTCGGTAGGTGTTTGCTCAGTTTATCTTTTGAAATTCGATGATTAAGTCATCGCGCAGTCGTTTATCGTGGGACATATATTTTATCAGATGCAGTTGATGATCATGCAACTTAGAAGGGCAAAGAGAAGAACGGATACGCAAGACATCGAGCTCGCAATGGATTTGATGGTCGTGTTCTCCAAAAATGAAGACCGCAACTTAGACAGTGCGATCGTTGAAAGGCTTGCGAAGAAGCTGGATCTGCACACTCCGGAGGACCTGAAGAACGAGACTCTAGCCGTGAGGAAGCTCGTCAAAGAGAGGGGGGGCCCGACCACGGAGAGCATCCAGCAAATCATCGGTCTCCTAAACAAGTTCAAGCAAATGGCGGGCGTCGAAGTCACCAACATCCTTGAGGAGCCGACCATGCCTTACAAGATGCTCGAGAAATTGCCATCCTTGGTGATCCCTCACGAGTTCCTCTGTCCGATCACGCTCGAGATCATGACCGATCCCGTCATTGTTGCCTCCGGACAGGTGAGTCTTTGATGGGCTAAACCGAAGCACCCTTCTTCATTGGAATAGTGTCAATCCAAGTTTCCACTTCGAGATTGTGCATATGAGTACACAGAATGTAACTGAGGCCGCATTTTTTAGCAGATTTTTAAGTTCAAAAGTTGCAATCCCCTTGATTTCAGATGAGCATGGCATATATTGATAATTGAAGATCGATACATTACTTAATATCTAGCACTAAATTCTGGCTTCATTTCCATCAGACCTACGAGAGAGAAAGCATACAAAAGTGGTTGGATTCAAATCATCGGACCTGTCCCAAAACTCGGCAAACTCTGGCTCACCTGTCTTTGGCCCCGAATTATGCCCTCAAGAACCTTATCATCCAGTGGTGCGAGAAGAACAACTTTCAGCTCCCCAAGAAACACGTCGTCTTGGAGTCCGATAACTCCGACCCCGAACAGAGAGAAGAGATTCAATCCCTGATCGAGGTCTTGTCGTTCAGCCAACTGGAGGAACAGCGGAAGGCCGTCATCAAGTTACGTATGCTCTCAAAGGAGAACCCTGAGAACCGAGTCCTAATTGCTGAATCCTCAGGAATCCCACCATTAGTGCATCTCTTATCTTATCCGGACTCGAAAATCCAAGAGCATGCTGTGACAGCTCTCTTGAACCTATCTATTGATGAGGCCAACAAGAAAAGTATAGCTAACGAGGGCGCGATTCCAGCCATTATAGACATATTGTGCAAGGGGACGACCGAGGCTAGAGAGAACTCGGCAGCTTGTCTATTTAGCTTATCTATGGTTGACGAAAACAAGATCACGGTGGGATTATCTAACGGCATACCTCCTCTTGTAGAACTATTGCAGAATGGGACAATTAGAGGCAAGAAAGATGCTGCGACGGCATTGTTCAATTTGTCTCTCAACCAGATGAATAAGGACAGGGCCATCGAGGCCGGGATCGTGCCACCTTTGCTTCAATTACTCAAGGACAGGCATTTAGAGATGGTCGATGAGGCCCTATCAATCTTGTTGCTTCTTGTGTCGCGTCCGACCGGGCGCCAGGAGATTGGGCAGCTCTCGTTCATCAAGACCCTAGTTGAGTTCATCAAGGACGGAACTCCGAAGAACAAAGAGTGTGCAACCTCAGTTCTTCTTGAACTGGGTTCAAGCAACTGGAACTTCTTGTTGACGGCACTCCAGTTTGGCGTCTACGAGCATTTGGTTGAGATTGCAAGGAGCGGCACGAGGAGAGCCCAGAGGAAGGCAGCTTCAGTACAGCAGCTTATGAGAAAGTATGAACAAATTCCTTGAAGTGTCGAAATTTGATATTCCGGTTCTGCAAACATTCTTTCTTACCCTGTTAGGATCGAAATTAGCGTTCAGATTGAGTGGGACTTGAGAGGAAGATGGTGCTCACTAGTATGAGCAAGCGAATGCATATGATTGTCGTTATATTTGCTAACCGGAAACCACGCACATTATCTATCAGCAGTACCCTTTCTGACTATCGGATGTGTTGCCAAATCCTAAGCCTTTGCTTTCTTCCGTAAATCTGTTCTTCAAATAGTTTCATTTCTGATCATTTTTGTCAACTATGCTTCAATTTCGGTGGCGATACTAGTCTTGGGTTGCACAGTTTTTCCTCCCCAAAAAGCTTGGAAAACATCTGATGTCCGACGTTGAGGACAACACCTCTGAAATGGATCGAGAGTTGTCGACTGTGGTCTTGTCGAACGTTCAGCTTAATCAGTCGATTGATGAAATCATCTGAATGAATGTATATTTTCTGTGTAGTGCATCCGAAAGGCCAAACTCTTTATTCTTTGAAGTTACCTCCTTGTGAGAAAAATCCAGATTCTTCTGCTTTTCATGCTGCTGTTCACAGACAAAGTTCTGGTCATTTAATTTGGAGTTTGGTGAGCAAAAAGATCCTCTTCTCGCTTTTAAAGGTCGATAAATATTTTTTATTTGGCGAATGAGGACATAGCTTAAGCTTACTAATTGACTTGGCAGTTTCTTCTCAACTAGAAAATAACTTCAGTAATTTGTCACTTTTTCACACCAACTGCATAATTTCTTTAAGCCAGAATTATCCTTTTTAATTGTCATACGTCAGTGACCACTCGTGCTACATAATCCTAGTCGTTTTGATCCCTTCTCTGTTGCTGTCGAATAACTCAAATTCGCTGTGTGTGAGAGAGAGAGACGGGCAATTGGTTCATGACAATTCGTGGATAGAGTAAGGCCTGGTTTTTTTCGCTGATAACTTTTCTGGGGAAAACATATTCTTCGTTTTCTGTCATTTGGATTTGCTTAGGAAAATGAGTTAATGAAAAATATTTACTTAATATCAAAAAAGGTTTCATGAAAAAGAAAAAAAAAGTTTCCTGTCGAAACTTAAATTGAGAAAATTAATTTTCTTTTAAAAAATCAAAAATCATTTTCTAAGGTATGAATACATAGTGGCGCCTAAGCTAGAAACTCTACGCTTAGGCACAGGAATATCAACACTCGTTCCTGGGCCCTTGGTAGTAGGATCAACCTCGGGACACTAGTGCTTGTGCCTAGGACACCAAGCCCGACAATATTGGGCTAAGCTTAGTCCTCAGCACCCATACCCAAGTCCATCGAGACTAGACCCTGAATCCTAACGCCCATACCCTAGTCCACTGAGGCTGGACCCAAGACTCTCGTGCCTATGTCTCTGGCCCCTACGCTTGCCCCTGGTCCATCAATGCCAAGCCCAGTCTCGAGTGCTAGGACTGGGGTTTGGCCTCGATGGACTCTGGCATGGGTGCCAAGGTCCCAAGCCTGACCTCAATGGACCCAAATTCGAGCATAGGAGACCAGGTCCAAGGTGCCAAGTTTGAGGCCCATTCAACGCCCAGTGCCTAATCTCAATGGACTTGATATTGGAAGTCTTGGTCTTAGGCATGGGTCCAACTGAGGCCCAACGCTAGGCACTCAAGCCTGGCCTTTATAGATTGGGTTGTGAGCTAGGCACGGGCACTGAGTTCTTTGGCCTTGTTTCAATGGATCCAAGACCAGTGCCCAAGAATCGAGGATCCAAACTTGAGACCTCGATGCTCGTGCCAAGTTCCTTAATTATCCATGCGCAAGTCATTAGCGCCTAGAAAATGTATGGCTATTTAGGAAAATCAAATAAGATTTCCCAACCAAATGATGGAAAATATTTTTTAATTCATTTTCAGGTCTCAATTAAACACTAAAAAATATTGTCGTTTTCCAAAAAAATGATTTTCCAGCAGACTTTTTTAGAAAATGTCATATTTTTCACAAAACAAATTGAACATGAACTAAAGTAATTCTCCATAATTCACAAAGCATTCTATTTGAGGGTTGCAAGACTAACATCATGTCGTTAATATATATGGCCGTCTTAACTCAAACAACATTAAAAAAAAAACCTTATACTTTATACTATAAAGGCAAGGAAGTGTTATGGCTAGTAATATACTAAAGGAGTGAATAGGTTATATATTGCAATCTGATAAATTTTACACGTACTAAGTAGAAATAGTCGATATAAATAAATTGATATATGCAAGAATAAACCGTTAATATTGTGTTTGATGCTTCTATCAAATAGTTAAAGTTATAAGTAGAGAGATAAAGTTAGATGCACTCAAATTTATAGTGATTCAATTTAAATCAAATCCATCTCTACCATCCTAGACTAACAACTACCAACAAAGCAGAATTTCACTAGTAGCTCTCTGAGTCGTAATAATTGCAGCTTGCGCTGCTTCTGTCCAAAAATGATAGATTGCACTAGCAAGTTACACGCACTACTACTTCACTTGTACACTTCTCACAAGCTACAATTAGTGTATAACTCTTAGTAAGTGATTCAATTGATGACAGAATTTCTAAAGTGTTGTTGTAATTCTCGCGGCTCGTCTTTATCTAGTTTGGCTTGCATTGTTCCCTTTTAGTTGTCAATCTCCAAGTTGACCATTGAATGATTTTTGAGATCATCAACTTAGCTGCTGTAGATAGCAGTGAAATCATCAAAAATCCATTCACCCATAAAACAAATCTTCCGGTAATCTTGTTGCTTCCAAGAATAAAAACAACATATAAGGAAATAATCCTTGTCCATTTGTGTAATGGATGATTGATTAATTTCTCCTCGGAGTGAATGAATATGCAATTCCAAACTTGTAACTAGCTGTCAAATATTTACATGTGTAATAACGGGGAAAGCAATATCCGAGTCTTTGTTGTTATCTCACTTGATCAATAACGATTTTCTTAGCTTGATATGAGCGGTAGCTTCTATCAACTTTCTGCCATTCTTCCACAGACCTGTTCACCTATTGGTTTCTCCAAGTCCTCACGCATTTTCCGCTCTCTTAACTCGTTCATCCTTAAAGTCCATCCGGTCTTTTAAGTCCTTTCACTTAGCACTTCAAATAGATCCAATGATAACGGATTATCAATTGATGCCACTTGAGCACAAAGAACATTTTGCATGATTTTGTTAGATTAAAATCCTTGGAGATTTTCTCAATAGGAAGCAATCCTATCATGCAGTTCCGCAATCCTTTCAATAGGAAACAATCCTATTATGCAGCTCCGCAATCCTTTCTTGCCAAATATAGTGGATAGATCCACCCTAAGCAAGTTTTAAGAGAGAATTAACAAAAGAGCAACCCTTTAGATGCTGAAAAACCCAATCAAAAATCCATTGCCATCCTTCTACAACTCTTTGAACCCCACTCAAGCTCAAGCATTGACCCCAAACCTCTTTAGAGAAGAAGGATCATTCACAGAACAAATGTTGCCTTGGCTCTATAGCTAAACCACATAAAACACGAGATATTTATGTCACGCCCCGAACCTCGAGCGCGAGCTCACCCCTCGATGGTCGGTAAAAATTGCGACGTTCTCAGGATGCGTCATCAACCCAATCGATTATGCACATGCATAAGCGAATTAACTAATCCACTGATAACAACAGACATGAGATAGAAAAACAGGACAACCAATTTCAAATCAAACACACTTTTATAAACAATATGGTTTACACACAGAGGCCAACTTTAAGATCTATGTACAGAAGGTCTATCTCCAAACAGAACTACTAAGCCACCATGCTCTCGACCCTTCCGCCTCAAACTCCAGGTTCTTCACGCTAGAGACCTGAAAATGGTAACCCATGACGGGGTTATATATAAATCTTAGCGAGTTCACACCCTAAACCTCGATTAGGAAAATAATACACCTAGAGGTAGCCTACACACACAACCAATGAGACTTACCTTGTCTCAGTTCCTTCCTGCACATCAATACAGTTTGTAAAACATATGCATATACTCAATGCACTCATCAATTGGAACATCTCACTATCAAACCAATCAAACAAAGGAGTCCCGATCATAAGGCCAAATTGTTATGACACGTCCCATACAGTGCCACACAATTTTGTCCCATAATCAGGCACGACTAAATCATTGAATCAAGCAATTCACAAGAGTCTCGATTATAAGGCCAAATCGTTATGACACGTCTCATTTCGTGTCACATAATTTCGTCTCATAATCAGGCGCGGGCAAATCATATTAGTGGTTCAATCCACACCCTATATTCACTCTCAATATTCAAATTCCCAATTCAACTCAACATATCCACTCAATACTTCGACTCCACATTCCAACTCAATACTCAAAACCAGACTCAAGGTTCTAAAGGTGCCCCCTCCTCACGAAATTCTAATATCGTGTGGCACTTAGTTACTAACCACAATCAACAATAGCTCAAAGTACGAGAGGTGACTCCCACGAAGCCACATTGTCGTGTAGCACTTAGGGTGCGTTTGGTTGGGCATTTAGAAAGCTCCTTCAGACCTGAAAGTCCATTGGGGAAAAAAAGGGGTGTTTGGCAACCATTTTCCAATGAGCTTTGAGTTGAAAGTTTGCCTTGGGAATGCTAAAAGCTCAATGCTAATAGAGACTAGCATTAAGCTTTCAACATTTTCGAATGCTGAAGGGCTCCATTAATAAAATTTCGTGGAGTTCCTTTTTTACCCTAAAAAAAGCATCAGAAACCCAAATTTACCCCCATATAAAATAACCAAACTAGGGGTTTCGCCTTGCAGCTCCTCCAAAAACGCTCACGCTCACTTTCCCGAGAGCCCCACGACGACGCCGACTTCAACATTAGCTTGGATATTGAATCCACCTTCAGATCTCCCAACGACACTTCTCCAGCACCTTTAGTGTGTAAGCTCACTCGCTCTCTCTCTCTCTCTCTCTCTCTCTCTCTCTCTCTCTTCTTCTCCTCATTTGGGTTTGATGATCCCATTTGACTCCCCTGCTCCGCCGATTTGTATCCCGTCTGCTTTTACTTCCAGGTTCCTTGTTTTTTTTTTCCATGCTCTCGCTTGTTGGTAATCGAGATTTGTGATTGTATATAACCCATGGCGGAGTGCGAGGGTGAAATTCGGGGTGGTTGCTTTTTAGCGGTCGAATGCGTGGGAATTTGGAGATCTCCTTAGAAAGCAAGGGTTTGGTGTTGCTTTGTGGGTTTCGCGAGCTGAGATTCGATATGGGTTTTCGAGGTTGGACAGATTTTTAGTAGTGAGCGGCAAGGGTTGTGGGTTGTGGGTCGTGGGTGTTTTTTTTTCGAATTTCAAAGGACATACAATTGGAGTTCTCCCCTCAATATTTTGAATTTCAAAGGATAAGTTCACAAAATAGAAATACTGCATTCACTATACTGTTGTTTTGATTCTTCATTTCTATCGAGCATTACCAATAGAAAACTTTTGCATTCATCCTTTATGTTGTACTTTTTATGTGCCTCTGAAACTGCCTGGTTTACAGCTACTAACTGTAAATTGTTTGGAGTTATTTTCTCTTGTCTGGTTCCTATTGAATGAACTTTGGCATCTGTGGATTTTTTTTCTCTTTTAACATTATTTGTCCATAAATTTTTGTACACCATGTTTCCTCTCTCGCTTTGCCAGACAGCGATGAATACATGCACGTGATCTTATGATGCTTGGCCACATGAGCACTGATTCTGTAAACTTTATTGGGAGAAAGAGTTGCATTATGCTTTTGTAACCATGACTAGATAGTTGAAGAAATGCAATCGTGCATGATTTTTAAGGCTGCTTTGTTTAGCTTGGAAGAGCTGAAATGGTTTGCTTTCTTTTCTTTTCAACCCATTGAGCTCACTACTCACAAACTTGAAACCAATAAGATAATAATATTTAGACAAAATCCAACAACAATCATTTCTTAAAGTTTTGTTGTTGACTATACATCATTATTCTCTTGTAAATACTAATATGGCAAAAATGCCAGTGATCAGCATCTCCATAATACTTGTGAATTGTTTGAATCCCCATAAAATTCTTTACTGTGAATTATTAGTTGGACTACCGTTGGACTATTGAACATGTTATTCTCCATATTAGATTTTGGACTAAGAGCATGCTCTTCCCTTCACTCTCTGAGCACCACTTTTGTTGTGGTTGTATGAGTGGAAATCAGCTATGAAAATTTGACTTCTTTCTTTATCATCTCTCGAAGGCTTGAAGTCAGTAGGGTGGAGTTGCTTATTCAGGTTGGAGCATTTTGTGTGGCAGTTGGTGCATTGATTGCGGGTACTTTTTCCATACAGTATTGGACAAAACTGTTGTTGACACCTAAATTTTAACGGCCCATTTAGTCATTAAAAATTAGGGTTTAATTTTATCAAAAAAAAATATTAATTACATAGCATATAGATTTAGGTGCATTTTATTTTAATTAGATTTTATTTATTGGACCGGTGCGGATGGGTTCAAATTGATCGGACTAAGCCCATAAAGACTACAAGTTAGCCCGAGCCCATTTTCTGAAATTGAGATTTGAAATAATGATTTTTGGAATTTAAGAAAATCGGGTTGTGATCTTATCTTTAAAAATCAGTAGAAAATATTTAGGCGATAAGGAGAATAAAAAGATTTTTGTGATCGAGAGGTTATAGATTATCTTCGTGTATATTGGAAAAAGTGAGATAAAATATTCTATGAAGATCACCTATTTTTATCTATAAAAGCAATCGTGTACGGTGAGAGGAAGGGGGCTTTTCGAGGGTTCTCTTGGTTGAAAAAAAAAGAAGAAAGAAAAAGCTCTCCTTTTGCTGAAAAGTGCACCAGAGCACAGGAGGAGACAAAGAGAGAAAGTGATGTGAGAGGAGATAGGAGGAGAGAGAAAGAAATAAAAAAATGGAAGAAGAACTGTTCTTGTTCCCCGGTGGGCTCGACTGCTGTCTGCCCGCACTCGCTACCCGCCGGACGCCGCCGCCTCGCCACACCGACACCGCCCCGGAACTGAAGCCCACCGCGGCCACCGTCCATTGCCCGTTGCCGCAGCAACGACGCCCTTGCTGCCTTGCTACCATCGCTCCATCGCCCGCAAGCTCGTGCTGCAGCTGCTGTCCAGAGGCCGAGATTTGCCCATCGCCGTGCTCCACTTGTTCCCGTTCGCCATCGCCGCCTCGATCTCACGTCGCCACCACACCAGCGCTGCTGTCACGCCAGATCCAGACGCCCAAGCGCTAGCGCCCCTCGCCGCGCCTCTGTCGCTGCCAAAGCCGGACCCGAGCCGGACCGCTGCTCATTCCGACCCGACACCCTTGCAGCACCCCTATTCATCGCACCCATCGGCGCGCGCCGTGACCTCGCCGCCACCGTCTCCCTGCAGCTCGCCCGAACGACGATGCCGTTACAGCCCGACGCCAATTGTCCGCCTTGCTCCGCTCTCTGCCTGAGCCCGAGCCCGAGCCCGAGCGAGGCTGCCTGCTGCTGCTCCTCACGACGCCACCGCTCGCAGCATATCAGCCCGTTGCTGGTCTTTGTCGGAGCTCTGAACGCCGACGACCCAAGCCCTGGTGATCCACCAAAAGCCGCTCGGCCGTGGGTGAAAGAAAGCGGGAAAAGAAAAACAAAAAGAAAAAAGGAAATCCAATTAGGTAGATTAGTTTATTATTATTAGTATTATTATTATTCTCATTTATTTATTGTGCTTTATTTGATAGCTTTCTTTAATTCATTTACATTGTAATATCGGATGTCGATGCTTATTTCAAAATATCTTATAGGCATTATCCATAGGGGTATTCCCTAAAATTATTGTAATTATTAATTTGACCCGTAATATATCGGGTCTTTTTTTTAATTGTATTAATTCTTGGGGTTTTGTCGATAGCACGTTAATTGTTGAATCAATATAACTATTAATTTGATCCGTAAGAATTCGGATCAGATTTTTAGTTATTTTGATCTTCTTGTTGTGACATTCGGGATTATAGTAATCGTTAATTTAACTTTGTGAGATAACAAGTTATTTTTTCGATCATTGTAATTCTTTATTTGATTGGATGCCTTGATTAGTTTAAATTTAATGTTTAGTTGATAATTGCTTGTTTTTTTGGAAAACCACTAAGAAAAATAAAAATATATATTTGAATTAAGATTCAGTTTGTTTTAGAATATTTCTTGTTATCTTGCATATCTAGGATAGGGATTTCAGTTCAAAAAAAATATAAAAAATGCATTAATTTAGGATTTTAGTTGCATGTTTAATTATGTGAAGTTTTAAATTTCAAATTTCATAAAATTTGTCTCAGGATAAATTAGTTGCAATTTCTAGGATAGATTGCATTTTTAGAATAAAAAATATCATGCATATGTCATGTAGAATTAGGACATGCTCCGCACGTCATTGCATATTAGATAAATTGCATGTTAGATTAAGATAATATCTTAGTTTAAATTAGGATTTAATGTGACTTAATCCTTAGTTTAAATTAGATAGAATTTTAATCTAGCTAGACCATTTTTGCATTTTTAAAAAATAGAAATATCAAATGCAAGTCATTTAGTTTTTATTAGGTTCGTTTAATTAGAACTTCCTCGTCATTAGACTAAGTCATTTAATAAATGTCGCATGACATATAACTCACATACTAAATTGCATGTTGAATGTCATTTTAGTTGAAATAATTCTGTACGTCATTGCATTGCATCGCACGTCATTAGAATTAAGTCATTTTGGTTAATTTAGATTGCATATTTAACAATTGCATGTTCATTAAGAGATCATAAAATTTTTATTCTTATAGTTTAGGAAATGTTGCCATGTCATATCATTTCATATTAGATTAAAAGCATTGCATTAGTCTCGTTAAAAAATGAAAACAAAAAAAGAAATTGCGTGTTAATTAGAAACCATATCTAGGGTTGTTGATATGGATTTTAATTTAACACTGCAGATGCTTTCGTTGTTTTGAAGTAAATCCTGCATTATTTAAGTGATTTCTTGAGTGTTAAATTGGTGATATGCGCACACGTATGATCATCTCACATGTTAGGAAGTTAAATTAAAATCAATTCAATCGCCAAACATTTTTTTTAAAATGAAATAAAAAGGTACCGAAATGGCACTAGGATAGTCTGGTGTAACCAAGTCCCCGAACTCATGAATCTCTGGTTCGTAGGAGTAAAGTAAATCTCCCGTTACTTTACTTGGGTTTCTAATCGACCCACCAAAAATAGGTTAGTGGCGACTCCTTGTTAAAATTCAATTGCATGTTAACAATTTAAACCTAAGTTGCGAATTGGTATGGGCTTGGGAGAGCCCGAGTTAAGTTTATGCTTAACAATCCATTAGCCAAACCATAGGTGGTTCACACCCGAAAAAATTTGGTCGCAACAACTTTTTTTTTTTTTTTGGTAAAGGTAATAAATATATTGACTTTAAACCAAAAGCTATACAGCTATACACAAAGACACGGCACCAAGAACTTACACTCAAGAAGACAACAAGTTAGATCGAGTGGAAGGGTGCCAAGAAGGAGGAAACAACGTGTGAAAATCATAAACAAAAACCAAAAACAACGGCAATAAGGCAGCCAAAACAGCAACCACCAACAAAAGGAAAAGGAGATCTCTTAAACTTGGTTACCCGCACAGCTAAGCAGTAGCAAGAAATCATCTGCAGTATACAGAGGCAACCCTCACATACCAGATGCAGCTCCCAACTTCAATAATACCCACCCATCGAAGAGCAGCACAAGAAGCTAACTAGTCAACCGAGTAGCCCACAACTCTCAAGAACCGGCGAAGGCAGCAGCAACACCAAGAACTCGAACTTATAGGGGAATATCAGTAGGATTAAAAATGGACGGGTCCAATCCCCAGCAATGTTGAATCCTCTTATTTCTATAAATGTCTACAACATTTCTGATATGACACGTTTACATGATCAAATAATTATGAATTTATGAAGTAATTAAGGATATTTGTAATTTTTAATGATAATGAGCTTCTTTCCTCAAAGCATATGTTATCATATTTTTATTGTAATGGAAGTATTCTTCTTGTAATTGAGAAAGAGAGCATGTGAATTTTTTCCATTTGATGTTTTTTAGCAAAAAAAGGAATTTTAATTTTAATAAAATTATTTACACAACATCTTTAACATTGTTATCAAATATAAATTTAAAAAGTCGCAAACATTATTTTTTTAAAATTTTAAACAAATTAAAATTAAAATATTTAGATTAATCATCAAAGGGGCTTTGCAAATGTGTTTTTTACCAAACGGCATTTCTCTCAAAGTTGCATTTCAAAGTAGAATTTACCAAATAGTCTTTGCATTTCCTCCAAAGCCCTTTAGGTTAAACTGCTTTGCATTTTCCCAATTAGTTTTCCAAATGCTAAACCAAACGCACCCTTAGTTCTCGACTATCATAAGCAATAGCTCAAGCTACTAAATGTAGCTCCCACGAAGTCATGCTGTCATGTAGCACTTAGTTCTTAGCCACGAAAAACACTAGTTCAAGGTTCTAGAGGTAACTCACACAAAATCTCGCTATCATGTAGCACTTAGTTCTTGACTATGCATGACAGTACTACAAGGCTTCTAGAGTTGGCTCACATGTGACTCAAGTCACCATGTCGCACTTAGGGTGTGTTTGGAATCAACTTTGCAAAAGACTTTGGGCTTCTAAAGATACTTGGGCTAAAGTTGAGGTGTTTGGGAACAATTTTAAAATTTCCATTAGGCCAAAGCTGGCCTTCTCAAGGCTGAAAGCCCAAGGCAAGTGAAGGGGTGCCTTGGGCTTTTAGCTTTCTCAGCATACAAGTGGCACTGTTCACTTTTTTTTTTTTTCCAAAACTATCCTCACTTACTCTCGATTTTTCTGGTTTTGCCCTTGTCATTACCACTGTTCATCTTCTTCTTCGTTGAAAGCCGACGACGTGTTCCTCGAAGCTGTGAGCGGCCGCCGACGACTCGGCGTGGTCGCAGTGGCCCAGGCGATCGTCGCTGGGGAGTGGTGCAACCGCCACCCTGTCTGAGTCGCGGCGATTGCTGTGGGTCGCGGCAAGGTTTGGGTCGCCGACCTCGCCGCGACCCGGATCCGAGGGCGGCGAGGTCCTCCCACGACCTCACCGCCCCGGATCTTGGTCGCGGCGGTCGCCGAAGGTCGCGCGACCTCGCTGCGACCCAGATCTGGGGGCGGTGAGGCCGCTTGACGTCCAGCTACCGTCTGTGATGGTCTTCAGTGGTCGCTCGACGTCCGGCGACCCTCATCGGTGGTCTTCAATGGTCACTCGACGTCTGGCAACCCTTGCTGGTGGTCTTCAGTGGACGTCCGGCGGCCACCTACCCTTCCCGGCCATCCGCCCTTCTGGTCAATTTTTATTTTTATTTTTCTTTTAATAATTTTTTTTATCACCAAAGCCCTTTGTAAATATAATTCCCCCAAACACCATTTTGCTCAAAAGTACTTCAAATGGGCTTTTGAATTACAATTTTACCAAACACACTTTGCATTTTGAAAAATACCTTTAACTCAAAGGTCTTTGCATTTTCCTAAAGACTTTCCCCAAAAGTCTTCCCAAACACACCCCTAAACCTTGACTACAATAAGTAACCGTACAAAGTACTAGAGGTGGCTCACACGAGATTTCATTATCGTGTAGCACTTAGTTCTTTATCGGCTCACAACCCATTGGGTTCCCTCAACACAACACACGTCACCTTAACTTTCAATAATCATCTTGCCCTGACTATAAACCATCACACGATCATTCAATCATGGCCAAGGGCATTGTGCTTTGCACTTAAATGCCTAAATTAAAATAACGATTTAGCCTATTTTCTTCATATTAAAAACACCCGATAAAAATTATCTTGTATGGGTACACGATCAATTTGAATTAGAAAAATTGGTATCCTCCCATTTAAAATCTCACTGTTTGATATAGTCTTTAAAACTATTTTCGGTGTCAAAACCCGACACTCAGGATTTTTTAATTAAATATCAAAATTTCACAATTTTGGAATAAATAACCAAAATTCCAATTACCACTCAATTTGCACAAATTATCACTCAATTGTATAAACTAAGCACTTCATTGCAATTAGCACGAAGTTCCGGTCCTTTGGTTATCCCGGTATAATTTTTAAAAAATAAAAAATAATTAAATAAATACCAAAAATAATTAAATAATTCAATTTAAATACAATAAATACCAACTTAGGCCAGAAATGCTAATCTAACCACCTAAACGGGTCTAGAAAATTTTCGATCCTATTTAGATAAATAGTACGATCTAATTAATTCCTAACCACCTAACATGCACAATTAAATAATAAAATCACTAATACATTCTAACTAACTACCTAATCTCATATTAAGCTAAACTAATCACCCCTTAAGCATCATTAATACCTTAATGAGAGTTTAGTGCATAAACTCACTAGTTTAGTGCAAAAACCGGTTTACGGTGATGGCGGCCAAAACTTGGGCCTACGACGGCGCCAAAAGAGGCTTGGACCGGGCCGAAAAACGGGCCACAAGGCTCACGGTTGCTGTTGGTCTTGAAGGGGGTTGCTGGTCATGGCTTGGCTCGACTGATCGGAGCTACAGCACACAGTGGCAACTTGGTGGGGACACGGCTACTGGTTGTGTGGCCATAGATGAACGGGGATGGAGCCTGCGGAGTCAACTTTAGGGGAGCTTTGCTAGGGTTTGACTCGGTGGAGGATATGTGGACGTTGATGCTGGAAGGGAAACAACATGAGGAGGGCGGTTTGTTCGTTGGGTTGATTCACTGGAGTGGGTTGACGTGGGCTGGGGTTGCTGAACTTTAGAGAGATGCTGGATGGGCTGGACATGCGTGGGCTGCACGGTCAAGCGGAGAAGAGGACATAAGTGGAGGGAGCTCGTGCGTTAACTGGTGGCGTGAGCTGCTGGGCTTGATTCGTTGGGGGTGGAGACACAAGGAAGGGAAATTGGGATGGTCGGTCGAAGATGGGGTAGGAAAAAGGAGCTGGCATGCGGCAAGAGCAAATGGAGAGTAAAGGAGCTGAACTCAGCAAAGGAAAAATGAAAGAGACGTAGAAGCAGTTGGTTTTGGTGAGGCTGGAGTTCGCACGAAAAAGAAGGGGCAGCTGGCCTTAGCATGCGAGAGAAGCCGCAGATTGGGGTGGGGGAAAGTCAACAAGAAATATCTACTCAATTAATGCTTGGTCCCCTATTACTTTCTTGCATAATAATCCCACAAGTAACTCAATTTGGACAGCAAAATAGCCATTTCCCTCACCCATCCGAATTTCTTTCCTTTTTTTTGAATTGTCCGAATTTCAATTTCTTAACAAATCTCTCTAATTTGATGGAAAAATTGTTGAGGAGGGTGCCCATGCTAATTTCCACACTTGTCTTCACAAACTAGTCCTTTTGGTAGGCCAAAAATCCACTTGAAAATGACCAACCAAATTTCCTTTCTTTTCCGAATCGTCCGAAAATTCCCGGGCTCGCCAAAAATTCTTCGAAGGATGAGTTGACGTTCCTAAAATAAATCATGATACGCCATAACTTTCGATTCCTGAAACTGGATTCAATTTTGTGATTAATTTCAACCGGACGCGATTTTAGCATGACATAATCTACTAAGTAACTTTTATGAATTTTTAGTGCAATTGACCCGTGGTCGATTATTTTCGAACCACATTGTACATCTTCGACACATTAGCGACTCTCGGTTGTCGTGAAAATCTCGAAATTTCAAATATTGACACATGATACTAAAACGACAGAAAAATCAGTCTAGTGCCGATCGACAAAAATTTTGTAATTAGGTGGAATCACCCATGCTTAATCGTATGGTTCTGTTGAATTTGACTTATCTCCGGTCTCTAATCGATTTTTAACTATGGCATAGTGACCCTTGCAGATTAGCACGGTTGAACAGTTGATTCCCGGTCGAATTCTCAAGTTGGTCGCATTTATATTCCTTAACGGGTTTACTCAATAAGCTAGTTATCTTGTGAGTGGCCAACTCAGAGAAAAGAACTATAGGTGCGTCGATGAAAAGCCTGTTTCATTTAATCAAAATCGGGGTTTGAAAATTAGGATATCACAATTTACGAGCTTCCACTTACACAACTTGTCAAAAGTCAACTTAATTAGAATGGTTTTTTCGACTATAAAAGCAAACTTTGGCAGATTAAAATTTAAACCATATTAATTTGCGCCATGGAACTTGAGGCCTCCTCTCCCTAACCAACTATCTATCTACATTAGTAAAAACCCAAAAGAGGATCCTAAAAATATCACACAATCTGCAGTTGAGGAACAAGGCATTAAGCCATTGCACAATGTAGCCTGAATATCAATAAGGGAATCAAATCGAGCTGAGGGCTAAAACCTGGCATAGTATATATTAACATAAGAAACTTTAGTACGTGGTGATAAGAGTCATAGATGATCCTAGGTTGAAAAACCTCTGAAAGAACAACCAAAAGATGCAAATTAGCACACCAAAATGAGGTTTGGTTGCCTTCTCAAGGCATAAGTATTATGATGCTTAAGATTAACAACCTAGATAGATTTTGAGCAAACAACATCCAATCCAGGCGATCCAAATAGAGTCTGATTGTGAAGCAACTTGGAAAATTTTTCAAAGAGACGGGTAGTGTTCCAAAACCCAAGTTTTCCAAGGCCTAAGCCACCTTCACATTTTAAAAGACAAACATCATTCCATATCACCCTTACAAGAATCAGGTCCCCCCTTCAAAAGGAAAGCAATGGACTTACTCTTCGCAATTTTAATAACTTTGTTTCAAAGGATAAATAAGTGGTAGTAGAAGTTGACAATGCTATAAATCTCTGAACTAATCAGAAGCTTGAGTGTATAACTTTCAAACAATCACTTGAGTATCATAACTTTCAAAAAATATTCAACCAAGTGCCAAAAATCCAACTTGGCTTAGCACTTGTGATTTTTTTTTTTTTTTTTTTAAATTATGGTTCTCAAAAGATCGATTAAAAATTTATATGGCACTCAAGCGAATGTCATAAATAAGTTATGACACTCACATGATCGAAAAAAATTTATGACACTAAAAAGATCGTCATATGAAAGTTACAACACTTGTGGTGTTCTTTTCCCATGTATTTGGATGCAAATGGTATATTTTCAAGTTACACTAATGATAATGTTTGTACATTTGAACTAAGAGTTCATGAAAATATATGTCTTGATTATTTTTCTTCTAGCACAACATATCGGGTAATTAACAAAGTTCTGCAAGAAATGGATGAGTCAATAATTGTTTCTAATATAAGTTGAAAGGTTCATGTGCTGATGATAATGAGGAACTAGTGCTACTGCCCTCACGAAATAATCATATAGATCAAAATAAAAAATCTAAAGCACCAAATTCAAAATGTACACGATTACCAAAGGGTTAAGAGATACAAATGAAGTCATTATGAGAATCAAATTCTTGGAGATACTGGCAAAGAGGTTAGGATTGGGTCGTCATTTAAAGAGTAAGTTTATAGAGCAACCACCATATTCAAAGATCCAAGTAGGATCAACATGTATCAAGTCAAAAAAGCACTTTACAACTCAAACAAAGGCCAAAAATATGATATGAAAAGCAAAGTATTTTTATTGTTGATAATGAGTTTGAGAAAGGTAAAGTTGACCTAACTTTGTCCATAAAGATAAAATATTATGATGTTTGTTGATTCAAATATATGTCGACGACATCATCTTTGAATCCACTAATAAGCTACTTTGCAAGAAATTTATCAATATTATGAAGAGTAAATAAAAAATGAGGATGATAGGAGAATTGAATTTCTTCCTTAATTACAAGTCAAACAAAACAAAGCTATCACTTTTATATTCCAAGAAAAATATTTGAGGATTAATGAAGAAGTTTGGGATGGAAAGTTACAAGAAAATTGATATACCACCAACCAAAGCTAACAATATTGCATGCTACTAATGATGATCTTAAGAAGTGATAGTGCTTACATAGAGGGAGCAACACTATTCTTGTTAATAGCTCATATCAATTGTTAAAATGTTGTTTCTCGAATGCTGTATACCCTAAGTATCAAAACTTGGTATGGGTAGACACTTAAACGCCAAAACTTCAAATAGGTACACTTAAGTTCCAAATTGAAGAAAAAATGAACACTTAAATGTCAATAGTAAGAATTTCTAGCCAAACCGCTAACGTGACTTTTTCCAATGAGAATTTAAATAATATGGCATTTCTTTTATAAAAAAATTTATCCACATGGCACTAATGTGGTTAAATAAAACAAAACGACTTGGTTTTAGTCCAAATTTGATTTTTAATATAAATATTAACTAAATTAAATTAAAAATTAGATTTAAAAAAAAAAAAGAACTAGGGTAGCAAGTTAGCGAGGGCCTCTACGGCGATTGCTACCGCCGTCCCACCATCGCCGGAAAGGGTTGGCAATGGTGGGGCGAGGGTCAACCAAGGTTGCCAAGCCTCAACTAGGGTTAGCGATGGCCCTTGGCCCAATGTGGGGAGTGTTGACAACCCTCACTCAACCTCGGGGAGAGCCACGACTCTTCACCCCAAATTTGGGCTAGGGTCACCACTAGCCTTCATCTGCAATCGGTCAAGTTTGCTGGCCACTGGCTAGGGCTTAGCGACTCTCACCCCACCGTCGTCGGCCCTTTTCGGCGATGATGGGGCGGCCGCAACACGGGCCTTAGAGGCATTAATTGAATTGCTTGTTTTTTTTTTTTTATAATATAATTTTTTTATATTTAATTTAATAAATATTTACATTAAAAATCAATTTGAGGGCAAAACAACGTCATTTTGTGATAGGCATTGCTAAGTGAACATTCCGGTGAGTCAGATAGACTATTTTTATTATTAAAATAATGCCACGTAGAATTTTCGGCATGTCTTGCCGGAATTGGCACTTAAGTGTCAATTTTTTTTTTTAAAATGCACTTAAGTATACATTTTGGAAGTTTTAACACTTAGAGTATGTTTATGCTGTGGTTTCTCAATGCTTATTTTTAATAGAATTTAAGGTTAATATATTTTTATTTTTCCTCTCTTCTACATTATGATGAATTATGATTGTCTTTGTTATTATTCCGTGCTTATCATTATGTAGGGACTCCAAAATCTACTTATGTGTAAATTGTTGAAATAATATGAACCTATTAAGCAAATATCTATATCTCTTTGCAATATGATGTTTTTCATTATGACAAGGGTTAATACCTTAAAAAACCTCAAACTAATACACTCGTGATAAATTTATCCCAACTGATCTTAAAAAACCTTAAACTAATACACCTGTGAAAAATTTACCCCAAACTAATTTATTCGACTATCAAAAACCACAAATTGATACATTTATGACAAATATATCATCCTTAAATTATATATATACTTTTTTTTTATGACCCAGGAAAGCCCCGTACACTGCGGGTGGCTGAAGTAAACCCTGGGACCCCACAAGAGGACCCACCACCCTTGTTGAATGGGTAAGACGCCAAACGTCTCCGTGGCGAGTCGAACCCTCGCCCTCCGAGAAGGGGTCAGTGGGTCCCCCCACAATGGGGAAGCCTTGCTAGTGGAGCCACCGTGGTTGGTGGTACCATTCTTAAATATTATATATATATATGGTAAAAGGTAAGAATGCCATCCTTAAATTATATTAATACCACAAAAAATCACAAAAATTGTATAACTATAACAAATGGAAAATAAAATTTCAAACCGATACACTAGTCAACTGTAATATGTCATTCAACTTAGTAATTTAATAGTAAAATTTAACGAAAACTAATAAAGGGTAAATTTGTTACAACTATACTAGTTTGGAGTAAATTTGTCAAAAGTAACCGGTTTGGGGTTTTTGGTGGTCAAAAAATTAATTTTTGGTAAATTTATCACAAGTGTACCAAGTTTGAGATTTTTCAGGCTATTAACCATTATGACAAAAAGAGAAAGGATAATTGTATGCATCTATATTCATTGATATATATTTATATATATTTAATAATGCATATGATGTTTGATCTATCAGACATGAGCTAATGCACTTCTTTTTTATTTGCCTAAGTATGTCGAATATGTTGTTTATAGAAATTGTATTTCATGTTTAATATTTGCGATGAAGATTGTGTGAAAATAAGTTGACTTGTATATACATTATTAGAGCTTTTTCATTATGACAAATTGGGGGAGAGGTTTCGTGGAAATATGAATATGTGTTTAAATGAGTATTAGTTCACATGATAAATGTTTATTCCTATTTGAAATTCATGTTATTAGGTGACTTGTGTAAAAGTATGAGCTGTTGTTAATTCTTATTATTTTGCTCATTACTTCTACTTACTATAACCCGATTATATTCATTGAACGTCTTGATATCTAGAGATTGCATTACTTGCTTACAATGCCTATATAAGCAAATTTGTTTATTTTTTCATACATAAAATTCAATATATTTTATTGCATGTCAAGATATTTGCATATTTAGAGATTGTTTTGTTATCATTAAAAATAGGGAGATTATTGGGAAAATACTTTATGTTGTTTTGAAGATAACAAAATAATAAAAGGCTATTAATGTGTGTGTTTATAGTACCAAGTAATATATGCACAATCCAACATAAAAATGATGTCATAATTAGCACCACTTGGTTCTCATATAATTTGCTAATATTAGTGGATCACTATCGATTTTAAGAATGAAAAATATATTTGGCGACGAGATGTCTACAAGCTAGAAAAACCTTGAGACAAGGCAAACATCTAAAAGAACTATGATTAAGGTGAACAATTCGAAACGAATGGGGATATTCGTGATGACTTAGAGGTACCAAAATCTGGTGAGTAGTTAGATAGAGCTGGTAATTGTGAACAAATCTACAACGAGAATGTTATGTAAAAAGCTTGGAAGAACCAAAGTGAATAGCGTGATAGAGTTATAAGCACCAATACACTTGGAAGATTAGAAAATAGGAGATCCGATGGTTATTAGAAATAGCGAATTGTTATCAGGAGTGGTTACCGATATTAAAGAGGTGGAGACGTGAGACGTCCTCTTTCCAACCTCAATCTGGGTAAAACAGGATCAGAGTTGATCAAAAGCAGTTTTGGGATTAATGAGTAGGAGACAAACTCTAACGAAGGTACATTATGACTATTTTGGAAAATTACCTTCTCAGAGAGATGTTGCCGATGTTAAAGAGTCATTCTAACGGTTTTGAGCGATACTCTACTACTAAAGATTGTAGAACCGATAGCTTCTTGAGGGTTTGAATGGGGAACGATCATTTGAGGATGGATGACTATATATTCAATACAAGAGAAGTAGTTGGATTGGTTGAAAATGAACAAAACAAATCTCATGCTTTGAGTGTTCTTCTTTATTCTATTTTGTTGTTAGTTGTTGTGTATTCAAGATGTCAATGTATGCATGGTGCTAGTGTTTGTAATCAATGATAAGAGAAAGTGTGCAAATGTGATAGTAGTACGTGAGTCTTGATAGAGTAATCTATTGGAAATGCCGTACTTGTTAATTTTAATTTCTTTTGAAGATTACTAGAGGATTCAAACCTTACTATGGCAGTTAGTATTGAAAGTGGATGTAGTCTTTAGGATAAAACCAAACCACTATATATCTTATTGCAATATGTTCAATTTCCTCATTATTAGCTTTATTAGTTTATTATCTTTACCATCCGTTCATCATCAACAAATACACTTGATATCTATAATAGATTTCTACTGCCGTTTGAAGTTTAATTTGTCATTTTCCACTAGAGCTTCATAATTCCCACACAATCTATTCACCCCATCTAAGTTGGGTTGTTAGCCCCAACATGTGTAAGATTTAAATAAAGAATGTCAAAATTTCAATTTCAATTTACATAAAAAAAACTTTTTGAACAAAAATTATTGTTTTATTGGTCGAAAAGGGAGAACAAAAGAGTTGGCATGTTTGGTTTCCCATCCAGTCATCCACATTTCCTACTCATTAGTTTTATATAAGGACATGAAATTTTGAGATGCAAAATTATATCTAAAAGAAAAAAAGAGTGTTATTTGTGTAAATAAAAGAAAAATCATTTTTCAACAAATCATTATTTTTCCACTTTGCTTTCTTCTCTTCATTTACCTCTCCTTCTCTCTCGTCCCCCACTCCCTCTCCCTTTTTTACTTCTCTGCTCTGCTCCGCTCCTCTCTCTCTCTCTCTCTCTCTCTCTCTCTCTCTCTACATTTCACCTCATTATTTCATTCTCAAATCTTTATCTAGTCCTCCACCAACTCTTCTTTTTAATTTCTATCCTCCCTCTTGTCTTCTCTCACCCTCCCTCCCTCCCCTCTCAATTATTGCATTTCTTGTGTTCTTTCTCTTTCTCGCTCTCTCTCTCCTCTCAATTATTACAAATGCAGGAGCCAAGTTGCTCATGAACATTATTGATACTAATTACCTCGAAGAGAAAATTTCTACTAATAGAGTCGGAAATATCCAAAAAAATTAGCTTTGATCATTCCTCGAGGAGAAATACCAGCTCTTTGGTAATGTTCTATCAATTCATAGGCAACAAGTACATTTCTTGTGTTCTTTCTCTTTCTCTGTCTCTCCTCTCAATTATTACAAGTCCAGGAGCCAAGTTGCTCATGGACATTAACGACACTTATCACCTCTAAGAGAAAAATTTTCCTCTGATAGAATCAGAAATATCCAAAAAAATCAGCTTTGATCATTCTTCTAGGAGAAATAACAGCCCTTTGGTGTTCTATCGATTCGTACGCAAGAAGTACATTTCTTGCCTTCTTTCTCTTTCTCTCCTCTCAATTATTACAAGTCCAGCAGCCGAGTTGACACGAATGATACTTGTCACCTCAAGAGACAATTTTCTCTAATGAAGTCAAAAATATCCAAAATATCAGAGCTTTATCATTCCTCTAGAAGAAATACAAGCCCTTTGGTAATTTTCTATCAAATCAGAGGCAAGAAGTGCATTGTCAAGAGAATGTTTCTTTGCTAGAACGACATCACAAGTGGACTTAATGTACTTGACAAAATCTACACGGATAAAAAATATTCAAGTAAGAAGCTTCGAATGTAACCAAGAGAATGAATTCACGTGAAATTGACTTTGTGAAACTAAAAGACTTCAAGTCTTGACCTTATTAAAACAGCAACTAGTCAAGTGAAAAATCCATTGCATATAAAGTTGACTATTTCCATGTAGATTTCGAAGGATCATCCTCCAACAACGATGACAATGAGGATGTGCTCCGTCGATCCAAGAATGACTCGCAAAGAAAAAGAACTCAAAAGGCTTGGGCACACGAAACCTAATTAAAACAGCGTGATATTTTGCAAAAAGAGGAACTTGAGTGTCTAAGGAAAGAACTTACTTCGGTTAAAAAGAACAAAATCTTCTTCAAAAGGAAAGTGTTTTCCTTAACAAAGAAATTTCAAAGAATTGTGAATTTCTCTTCTTTTAAATGAAAAATTTTGACTTGTTGTGCTTCGTTTCATTCAGAATTTATTTATCTTGATGTGGCGAGTTCCATAACTTTACATAGTTGGTCATTCGAGGAATATTATTTAGATTACATTTGATCGTTCGGATTTCTAATTCAGATAGGACTGGATATGGGGGTTTTACTACATCATATTCATTGTTTAATATTTGCAGTAATAAAGTCGAATATATTCATATTATATCAATATAAATTAACCATAAATTTTACAAATGGATATGGTAAAAATCTCTCACGACAATTTTGTCAACTTTAATTTTATTGTCTTTTTTATTATTTTTAACTCTTTTTTAATAATTTTTATTTCTTTCTTCCCCTTCCATCATTCTCTATTAAAATTTTATTATATAGAAAACTGTACTAATATACCTAAAAATACTAAAACGCCTAAAATATGTAATAAATATATTTATGTATTGAATTTATATTATAAGATAGAAGTAAATTTGAATATATAAATAAAAATGAGATTAAATTGAAAACCAAATTGTTATTTTTTGTTATTTTGAATTTCTCATATTATAATTCAAATGTTATTTATATTGAAATATAATTTTAAATTTTTTTATCTAAGAATGTTGTTATTTGAGAAACATAACCTTTCTGTTATGGATATTAGAAATCCTATCCACATTTATCTCACATCCCCATAGGATAATTTTATATGGCTTATATCCCCCTTATATCCGATTATATCCTATCTTGAGCAGGCGCCAAATGCAAGATAGAATAAATTTTATCATATATTGTATTTCATTCTAATCTCCAAACGCTGCCTCATCAACAAATAATTTGCAATTGTCCAATTCTAACAAGTCAACACTCTTTCAAGGCAACATTCTTAATTGACTCATCTCATATTAGCATACGCAATATCATTTTTTGATTCTTTATGCATTTCGCATATAATGCATGATCATGGATTGATTTTGTGCGATTTTGTGAGAATCTGTTGATTCGAAAAAAAAAATTGTTTTGGATGATTTTGCTATAATTTAATTTGTTAGTTTGTGTTTTCCTAATTTTTTTTTCAAGAATATAATTGTTCATGAAACTATCCAACTTTAAATTCGCAGCTCACTAAACAGTAGATAGGATATGATACAAGAATATCCGACTTTAAATCCATAGCTCACCAAACAATTGATAGGATATGAAGGAATCTCTGGATTTCTTATCATATCCTATCCAGTCCTATCCTATCTAAAAATCCAGACGACCAAACGCAACCTAAGAGTCTGATGCAATTTGATGGATTCTGAGATGGGATCAATAGAATAAGAAAGATTGGTTGATATCTTGCTTTGGAAGGAAACAATTCAGATTATGGGACAATTCAAATATTTTATACTCTCTAATATGTCATGTGCTGCAAAGTGAAAGTCCTTTTTAAAGAAAATATTGTTGAATTATGCATACCATTAGCATGACAAACTTTTTAAACACTCTTATCATCATGATACTGTGGAAAGAATCCTTGGGCATTTAGAGAGATATCATGTTTTGATTTCAGCAAAAGAAAGGATCCAAGAAGGTGGTACCAGAAAGAAATGATCTCATTGTACGTGCTTGCAAAAGAAGCTTGATTGCAAATCTATGCAAATCTTAAAACTATTTGAAAATGATCTCGATCAAGGATTTCTGAACAGGAGAAATATATTCTAAACATACACCTTGGATAAAAGAATCAAAATTTTATGTTTATCACCACAAGTCGGCGTACCAAAAATCCTATCAGTTAAATGAGTAATTGATATCAAAATCAATTAAATGCTACCCTAGCCAAGACTCGACTAAGTTAAGGTTAACTACAATTTTATTAACCACTGGGGGTTCGCCCCAGTGGCCACCCTTCCAACATGGAAGGGGGAGGTGAGGGGTTCAAATCCCCACCTCCTCAGGGGGGATGGGGGTAGGAATGCGTAAGTTTCGAGAGTGGGTTGACTCCCACGCCCGCAAGAAGAGGCAGGGACACAAGTCTCGCAAGTGAGTGTAGAGTAGGAATAGAGTAGAGACTGACCAAAAAAAAAAAAACTACAATTTTATTTTATTTTTCAATTAAGCAAATAAGGCATTGGAATCCTTACTGAGTTTTACGAAACAAATTATTCAAATGTTTTTTTCAAGTAAGCGAATAAGGGGCATTTAAATCCTTACTGGATTTTATGAAACGGAATTGATCCAACTTGTTAGATATTTGAAACGCGCATGTAATTCCCTCTATTTTTCTCTCTTTAGAACCCCTCTCTCTCTCTCTCTCTCTCTCTCTCTAAATTTTCTGGGATAAGTACATTGGAAATATGAAATATTAAAACTTATCATGAAAGTGGAATTAGGTTTTAAAATTTTTAAAAAGTGCAAATTCAGTTATAAAACTTGTCAATTTTATGCAATCATATCTTAAAACTCATTTGTCAAGTTATATGGTGTTAATGGAATGACTTGATTACATCGACTTGATATGTTTTATTAATCGATTATATTTTTTTAAATTTTTAAGACTCAATTATATTTTCATGATAAATTTTAAAATTTTCATTAAAATTATCATTAATTTTGTCTTCTCATTTTTGGCCTCTCCCAACAAGACACTCTCTCCTCTCTTATTTCTTTCTGTCGACATCTCTCCCTCTCTCCTTCAACTTGCTGGTCCAACTCTCCCTCTCACGTCTCTCTCTTGTACTCTGCTGCCTCTCCTTATTTGACTAGTCTCCAACCCTCTCTTGTCATCTCTCTGTCCCTCTCTCTCACTATCACCCAATATTTTCTCCTCTCTCTCTCTCTCTCTCTCTCTCTCTCTCTCTCCCCTCTCAATTATTACATTTCTTTGTCTTCTCTCTCTCCCTCTTTCTCCCCTCTCAATTATTACAAATCCACGAGACAAGATGCTCATGGTATCAGCTATTGATCATTCTTAATATTCTTATGACCTCAAAAAGAATATCCCCTATGATAACATCAACTTTGTCTTCTCTCTTTCCCTCTTTCTCCCCTCTCAAATATTACAAATCCACGAGACAAGATGCTCATGATGTTTAAATAAAATAAAATTAATTATTAGATGACGATTGCTGGATGAGAAACCTACAATCATTGAAGGAGCCATAAAAAAACTTTATGGCTGGCTGCATGGATTTGAAGAATGGAAGTTATTGAAGACTTTTGTTACTTTATTGTGCGTTTTGAATGTGTTTATGATCACGTGTACGAGGTTGTTTTGTTTTAGTCATTAAATTCACATTGTTGACATTTGTGGGTTGTTATGTAATCATTGGCATTTGTAAACTTCAATTCCTATATAAAGGGATGAAGTCAGGAGTTGTAAATCAAGTCACAAGCCATAGTCCACGAAGACACAAATAAGAGAAAGCATTCTCAATAAAAATTTCTCCCTCAAATTTCTAGTATTCTTATTCCAAGTTTCCAAAGTTTATTGTCATTCTTTTGGTTCCAACATTTGGTATTAGAGCTAAAAATGGCATCCACCAGTTCTATTCAATTGCGACTTCCAAAGTTGAACGGAAAGAATTTCAATAATTGGTATGTCCAAATGAAGGTTCTTTTCAAATTGCAAGATTTGTGGAATCTAGTGGAGAATGGCTATACTGAAGTGGCTGATGCTGAAGCATTTGATGCTTTAAGAAAGGAGGAGAAAGATTTTTTGGTGGAGTCTAGGAAGAAAGATCAAAAAGCAATGTTTCAGATCTTTCAATCCATAGAGGAAGTTATATTTGAAAAAATATCAAGGGTGGAGACCACGAAAGTAGCGTGGGATATTTTGCAACAATCCTACAAAGGCAATGATTGCGTCAAACGGATGTGGCTTCAAACACTTCGAGGTGATTTTGAGTCTATATACATCAATGACTATAAATCAATCTCGGTGTACTTTGATTGCATGCAAACCATTGTTAACCAACTGAGGGTCAATGGTGAAGAACTCCAAGATGTTCGAATCGTAGAAAAGATCTTGAGGTCTTTGACTGAAAGATTTGACTACGTAGTCACGGCAATCGAAGAAGCGCAAGATGTGTCAACTATGACGTTGGAGCAGTTGATGGGTTCATTATGCTCGCATGAGCAAAGAACGAACAAAAGTCTATCAGTTGGAATTCCGAGTAAGCATTACAAAGTCAGGTCGCTTAATCAAGTCGAGGAGGCCATCAAGCTGGCCGAGGTCATGGAGGTGGTCAAGGACACAGACGTGGAAATTTCAATTCCATTGGAAAATATAAAACACGTGACAAATCAAAGGTCAAGTGTTTTAGATGTAACAAATTCGGACATTACAAATCCGAATGTCAAGCAAAGGTGGCATATGAGCGAGCGAAATAGGCGCATACCATTAATGCTGAGGAAAACATGGTGCTAGCATGCAAGAAGGATGACTCAAGCATCGTGGACACCAACCTTTGGTACCTTGATACTGGGTGCGGTAATCATATGACTGGCTGAAAGGAGTTATTCTCACACTTGGACAAGACGGTTCGCAGTGAAGTTAATTCTGGGAATAAATCCAAAGTTCTTGTAATGGGCAAAGGTAACGTTAATATCAACTCAAAAGATGCTATTGCGGATATTTATTTTTGTGCTAGGACTTTGTTGGAACTTATTAAGTGTTGGGCAACTTTCTGAAAGAGGCCAAAAAGTCCACTTTGAAAATGGAGTTTGCACTATTATGCATATAAACAATAAATTGATCACGACAATGTGGATGACAAAGAACTGGATGTTCCCTCTTACTCTTAAGACAAAGAATCTTTTGAACTTTCAAGCGGTGATGAAAGATAGCAACTGGTTGTGGCATCTTTGATTCAGTCATTTAAATTTTTGTGGACTAAAATTACTGGTACAAAAAAAGATGGTGACCGGCATGCCTTTGATTGACATTCTAGAGCACCCATGCGAAGGATGTCTTGTTGGAAAACAACATCGAGAATTCTTCTAGTTGGAAAAGCCATAAGAGCAAAACAACCTTTGGAGTTGGTACATACAGACATATGTGGCCCTATTGAGGTGGAATCATTCACACAAAAAAGGTATACATTAATTTTTGTGGATGATTTTACCAGAGAAACATGGGTATATTTTCTTAGAGAAAAATCTGAAGCTTTTTCAAAGTTAAAGAATTTAAAGTCTATGTTGAAAAGTATAGTGGCTTTATTTTAAAGATGTTGAGATCAGATAGAGGGGGAGAATTCACTTCGAATGAATTTGATAAATATTGTAAAATTCATGGAGTGAAACGTCAATTGATCGCTAGCTATACTCCCCAACAAAATAGTATAGTAGAAAGAAAGAATAGGACAATATTTGAAATGGCAAGAAGTATGCTAAAGGCTAAAAATATGCCCAAGAACTTTTGGGCAAAAGCTGTTGCGTGTATTGTATTTCTGCTAAACAGGTGTCCAACAAAGAGTGTTCTTGGAAGAACATCTGAAGAGGCTAAGAGCGGCAATAAGCCAGATGTTTCGCTCCTACGAGTATTTGGGTGTGTAGCATATCCTCATATACCATATGAACAACAGAAAAAAATTAGACGGCAAAAGCCAAAAGTGCATCTTCATTGGCTACAGTGACATGACTAAGGGTTATAAGCTATATAATCCAATCATTGAGAAGGTTATCATCAGCAGGGATGTCCAGTTTCTTGAAGATGAAGCCTAGGACTGGAACCAGAAGATTGACCAGAAAAGCATCACCATTGAAGATGAATCATTGGTGGGAGAGACAAAAAAAATCTTCAACTGATGATCCATCATTTTCCTAGTAGTTCAATTTCTTCACCAAGAGCAGTTTCAAAACCGTCGATACGTCGTTCATAGCAATTGCGAGAGACACCATCAAGATTCAAGGATTATGTAATCACAAGAGATGATGATAGTGATAATGAAGGAATCACTGATGAAACTATGATAATTTTTTGTTTATTTGCATAATGTGACCCAATATCCTATAATGATGCAACAATAGATGAGAAGTGGATCCAAGCAATGGATGAAGAAATCCACTCCATTGAAAAGAATGACACATGGGAGCTAACTTCTCTACCACATGATAAGAAGCCCATTGATGTCAAGTGGGTGTACAAGACGAAGTACAAGCCAGGCAGTCTGGTGGACTGATATAAAGCTAGGCTAGTTGTAAAAGGCTACAAGCAAAAGCTAGGTATTGATTATTTTGAAGTATTTGCACCAGTAGCTCGAATGGATACCATTCGAATGATTTTAGCACTCACAACTAAAAATCGTTGGAAGATCCACCAAATGGATGTGAAATCAACGTTTCTTAATGGTATTCTTGAAGAGGAAGTCTACGTGGAGCAACCACGGGATTATGAGAAGAAAGGGCATGAAAATCAAGTTTATAAACTAAAGAAGTATTGTATGGGCTAAAATAGGCACCTCGAGCATGGTACACAAGAATTGACACATACCTGTTAGAGCATGGTTTTCGAAAATGCCCATATGAGCCTGCATTGCATATCAAGTCAAACACTAACAGTGACATAATAGTTGTGTGTCTATATGTTGATGATTTGATACTTACAGGGAGTTGTGAAGAGATGTTTGTTGAATTCAGGGAGGCTATAACTAGTCATTTCGAGATGATAGATTTAGGATTAATGTCCTATTTTCTAGGCCTTGAAGTGAAGCAAACAAATGATGATGTATTTATTTCACAACAGAAATATGCTAATGATATTCTAAAGCAATTCAAGATGGAATCGCTCAAACCAATACGAACTCCCATAACAGAACAGTTGGAGTTGAATAAAGAAGGAACCGGTGAAGTGAACCCCACTTATTTCAAAAGCATTGTTGGCAGTTTAAGATATTTGGCTTCTACAAGGCCAGATAATACTTATGGTGTGGGAATTATTAGTTGATTTATGGAGAAATCATACCAATCACATTTGCAAGTAGTAAAAAGAATTATATGGTATGTCAGAGGAACTCGTGATCATGAGATTTTATATTCTCATACTGACAACTTAGTTTGGTGGGATACACAAAAAGTGATTGGATAGGTGATACCGAGACTCGGAAGAATACTTCTGGATATAATTTTTTTCTCAAATCAAGAGTAAATTCTTGGTCCTCAAAAAAACAAGTTGTTGCACTCTCGACCGCTGAAGCAGAATACATAGCGTTAGCGTCAGCGGCATGTCAAGCAATATGGCTTTGTAGGATGCTATGTGAATTGATGCATGAATAGGCAAGTCCTACGAAAATAATGTGTGATAACAAATCGCCTATGGCTTTGGCCAAGAATCCTTTTTTTCATGGCAGGAGCAAACACATCGATATCAAGTATCACTATATTCGCGAGCAAGTCAAAGATGGCAAAATTGAGCTTAACTTCTACAAATCGGAAGATCAGATTGCAGATATTTTGACTAAACCATTTAAGGCAGATTTGTTTGAAAAATTGAAGATGATGCTTGGAGTTGTTGAATTCCAAAATCAATTTTAAGGGAGGCTGTTTAAATAAAATAAAATTGATTATCGGATGACAATTGCTAGATGAGAAACCTACAAGCATTGAAGGAGCCATAAAAACTTTATGGTAGGCTGCATGGATTTGAAGAATGGAAGTTATTGAAAACTTCTGTTACTTTATTGTGCGTTTTGATTATGTTTATGATTACGTGTATGAGGTTGTTTTGTTTTAGTCATTAATTTCCCATCATTAACATCTGTGGGTTGTTATGTAATCATTGGCGTTTGTAAACTTCAATTCCTATATAAAGGGATGAAGTCGTGAGTTCTAAATCAAGCCACAAGCCATAGTCCACGAAAACACAAATAAAAGAAAGCATTCTCAATAAAAATTTCTCCCTCAAATTTCTAGTGTTCTTATTCCAAGTTTCCAAAGTTTATTGTCATTCTTTTGGTTCCAACACATGATATCAGCTGTTGATCATTCTCGATATTCTTATCACCTCCAAATTTCAAGTGGATGTCTCCATCCGAAGGCGTGGAGAGAGTCCAACTAGCTCCAGTGGAGCAACGTCTCCATCCAACCAATCAAACTCGCTATCGAAGATGACGTCGGAGACACAAAGCAAGTTGTTCAAACGAATTTTTCAAGATAACGATGGAGAGAGAGATATCGCAATGGAGTGGAGGTAAATTGATGTTTTGAAAAGTTCATTATCATTGCAATCAGGATGTATTGATTCCTGCCAGTCATGACATTATTCGTAGTTAGTAGTCACAGATCGGGATACGCTTGTTACAGCACTGTTAATAGTTGTAGCTTGGAAAATGTTAGTCATGATAATGAAGATAACAATGGAGAGAGATCTAAATTAGAAGATCTTCTCGAGCTTAGAAAAAGAGAATTTTTTGAGAGAAAATATTGCTCTTTGCAGAAAAGGCATATAAATAAGCAATTTAGGTAAGATGGGTCGAAAATAATCAAATCAAATTGACCTAATTTAATCCATTTCAATCCATTCTCATATAATATATAGGGTCCGTTTGGTAACGTTTACTGTTTTTTTTTTTGTTAGGGAAGCGAAACAAAAAAAAAAAGTGTTTCGTTCGGGGAACACTTTTTGAACAAAAAGATGCGTTTGGTAAATTTGTTTTTAATAAAAAATGAATAGAAACACGTTTGGTAAATTTTTGTTCTTTTTTTGTTTCTTTCAATTTTTTAATATTTTTATTTTCATTTTTCATTTTTTCCTTTATTTTTTATTTTTTTCTTTCGGCCAATCGCCGGCCTCCGGCGACCGGCCAACTCGCCCAGCCACGGCGAGGCTCGCCGCCCCCGGCGAGGCCGAGCGTCGCCGTCGTTCGCCGAGGCTCGGGCTCGCCCGCGCCGGCGCGACACCTCGCCTCGCCCGGGGGCGTCGCCGGCCCTCCACGACCGGCCAAAGAGAAAGAAGAAGAAAAGAGGAAGAGAAGAGAAGAGAGAGAAGAAGAAGAAACAAAAAACAAAAAATTGTTTCTTCAAAATTGTTTCTTAACGAGAAACAACTTTTTTTGTTTCTCGTTTCTGTTCTTTTTGAGTTCCGAACAAAAAACAAAAAAAGAATAAAAACGCAAACAAACGCTTTACGTTTCTTTTTTTGTTCTCCAACAAAAAAACAGAAAATGTGTTTATAAACACTTCTGAGAAGTGAAAACATGCAGCCCCATAACTAACAACTCATACTCAAACTGACCATATTGTTAAAACACTTTCATATTTAAACTAATTTATGAAAAATCATATCCATACTAAGTGAAATGCAGTGAATACGCACAAGATCTAATGAAGAAAGAACTAGCAATAAGTGAAGATTAAATAAGCGTAAACTCACTTAATACTCCTATTATTTTGAATTTTTTCATTTTAAATTTATTTATTAAATATAACTAATTTATATAAAAACTCAACTCTTCAGGTAAAAATCTAACTTTTTACGGAGTTAGATATAGAGAAACAAGACGTCAAATGGAGGTTTGAAAAGTCATGAAACCACGGTGAATTGGACGCACCGATACCTGCCAACAGAAATAATATATATAACTCGGAAATGGAGAGGCGAAGCAGTAGACGGACACACTCCCACTTCTGTCTCGCCACCATTACTAGCTTCAAAGCCCAAATCTCAGTTTTGTGCTCGCTTCGTCATCTCTGCCTCTTGCCATGGATCCGTACAAGGTACCGATCGGTTCATCTTCTCCGCTTCGACTGTTGATCTTTCTTCCATCTTCGCCCACGGCAGAAATTATCTTTCCCTTTTTCGTTATCCGATCCGTTGATCATATACTGTATTTACGTTAACGGAACCGAGATCTCCCCAATGCTTGTTTGTTTTCGCTTCATTTCCTGTTTGGTAGAAGAAGAGCGCTCCCTGTTGGGACGTTCATGATGCTACGGCTCTGTATCGTCGATTTATCTTATGGCCGACATGCCGACTTTGCAAAATGCTGATGTGTTTTTGCTGCTAAACGTGGATGTCGCAGTATCGCCCGTCCAGCGCTTACGATTCCAGCTTTTGGACAACCAACTACGGTGCTCCCGTCTGGAACAATGACTCATCGCTGACTGTTGGAACTAGAGGTAGTATCGCCATTACGGATCTCCAAGTTGTTTTCTTTATCGAAAACAATGATAATTCGATGCTCATCGTGCATGCGTAGATAGTGCTTGCACTCGAACCGGAATATTTTTTACGTTGCCTTTCTGTTTTGCTTCATTCGTGTTTTTAATACGTGGTTTGTGGTTTTTTTATTCTTGATATAATCATTTGAGTACGTTTTCTTATAGAAAACGTGCATGAGGCTCTCGACTGCACCAATGGGTTCTTTTTATTTTTGTGTTTTGGTGAGTTCGAGATGTGTACACGCCTTCAACGAATCTAAACTTCTAGGTTTTGTAACAGTTTAAGGGAAAAAGCCACCAAAAACGTAAAACTATGCTCACTCAGACATATTTATTCTAAATCTTCTTGTGACACCAAAAATCCAAAATGTAAACACGTATGACATATGACATATTTACTTACGTGGATTGTAAAAACTCTGACTACATGGACTTCAAAAAGCAAATGGAGTCATCTGACTTAAGTGAAATTAACTAAAACATCATATGATAGAACTTTGACGGAAAGTAAATATATGAGATGTACATAAGTTCGATGTTTTTATGTCACAAGGAAAAGTTTAGATAAATATATTACAATGAATATAGTTTGAGATTTTTAATATCACAAAAAAACTCAGGCTTAATATGTCGCAATGGACATAAGGTTTTTATCGTTTTTTTTTTTTCTCGATATAAAGTATAACTCTACAATTTTTCACTTTTTGTGTTCTTCAGCAACTTGTGACAGGAAGGAAAAATATCGTAGTTCTCTTTTTTTGCTAATCTAAAGGCAGGCACGATTGTGGAAACTCGACCCCTAGGCCTTTTTGGGCCGTGAGGGGACCCTGACCCACGGCAGAAGAACCTTGTAGTTATATTAGCTGGTCGCAGGAGTATCCTTTTTGGCTCTTCTTGTGCGCTATACGGACATCGTAGTGAAGACACGAAGCTTAACCATTGTCTAAAAGGAGTTTTCTTTCATTTTACAGGTCCGATTCTCCTGGAGGACTACCATCTGTTGGAGAAACTTGCCAACTTCGAGAGAGAGAGGATTCCTGAGCGGGTGGTCCATGCACGGGGAGCCAGCGCGAAAGGGTTCTTCGAGGTCACCCACGACATCTCTCACTTGACCTGTGCTGATTTCCTCCGGGCTCCTGGAGTCCAGACGCCCGTCATCGTCCGTTTCTCCACCGTCATCCACGAGCGCGGCAGCCCTGAAACCCTCAGGGACCCTCGTGGTTTTGCAGTGAAGTTCTACACCAGAGAGGTAACGAGATGATCACAAGCTCTGAATTCTGCAAATTCCATGTTCTTCGACTTTTTTATTGTTATTATTGCTTGGAACGTGTATCTGTTTAACTGACTACGCAGGTACTGTGCTTGGCATTTGTGATTCGGGCAGTGTCTTTGGGCGCGTATGCTCTAAAGCCTGTGCCGTATAGCCACGTGATGATGGAATTTATTTATTTTTTTGGTCAGATGATGGAATTTTTTTTGACACTTTGACATGACTAATTTTTTTTTTTTTTGTCAGACTTTGACATGACTAGTTGAAGATGACCTTATCGGAGGGCTGTAAAACAAAGAGTTTATTTTAAGGAATAATGACAAATGATATCATAATCTTTATATGTCGCTTACTTGGGTATTATAATTTTTTTCTGACCACCTAAATATCATAATTTTTATAAAAAAATATTTCAGTATATTATGATTTTTTTCTGATCACTTAAAGGCTATTATTTCTATAAAAAAATGTTTATATAAGGTCATAAATTTCAATCAATCACTTAAATACCAAAATATTTTTAAAACATTTACTTAGATATTGAAAAACTAACATGGCATTATGAATGTTTTTAAAAATGTAATGTCACTTAAGTGATAAAAAAAAAATTGCAATACTCAATTAAGCATCGTATGTAAATTATGGCATTCAAGTAATAAAAAAATTATGATATTTAAATGAACGCCACATAAAAGTCATGATACTTATAATGTCTTTTTTTTTTATTTAAGATAAAAGAGAAACCTGAACATCAAAATACAAACAAGTTGTCTCTCTTCACATTATTGCATTGTCTCGCGTTTCTCTTCTTTTCTTTGATGATAGATTTTATTTCGACATTTCGATGTGACTAGTTGAAGATGAATATTTATCCAAGGGCTGTGATAGAAAGGTTCGTTTCAAATAAGAGAGAAGCCAAGACATCAAAACATAACTAGTATCTCTTCACGTAATTGCGCTGTTTCGCGCTTCTCTTCTTTCCTCCTTTCAACGTTCGTTTTTTTTCTTCTGAACGCAGGGAAACTTTGATCTGGTGGGGATTAATTTCCCAGTCTTCTTCATTCGCGATGCAATGAAATTCCCGGACGCGATCCATGCGTTCAAGCCGAACCCGAAGTCTAACATCCAGGAGATGTGGAGAATCATCGACTTCCTCTCCCACCAGCCCGAGAGTCTGTCCACGTTCGCATGGTTCTTCGATGATGTCGGCATTCCTCAGGACTACAGGCACATGGAAGGATTCGGCGTGCACGCTTTCACCTTCATCAACAAGGCCGGAAAGACGAATTACGTGAAATTTCACTGGAAGCCGACTTGCGGGGTGAAGTGCTTGCTGGAGGAGGAGGCGATCCGCGTTGGAGGATCGAACCACAGCCATGCGACCAAGGATCTTTACGACTCGATCGCTGCTGGCAACTACCCGGAGTGGAAGCTCTACATCCAAGTGATGGATCCTGCTCTTGAAGACAGCTTCGACTTCGATCCGCTGGATATGACGAAGGAATGGCCTGAGGACATCTTGCCTCTGCAACCAGTAGGCCGCTTGGTGCTGAACAAAAACGTCGATAACTTCTTCGCTGAGAATGAACAGCTTGCGTTTAACCCAGCATTTGTGGTCCCCGGCATCTATTTCTCCAATGATAAGCTTCTCCAAGCTCGGATTTTCGCCTATTCCGATACTCACCGATATCGCCTTGGACCAAACTACCTTCAACTCCCCGTTAATGCTCCCAAGTGCGCTCATCACAACAACCACCATGATGGTTTCATGAATATCATGCACAGGGATGAAGAGGTAATGATCTTTATTTTTCTGTTTGCTCAATAACGGCGCTGAGAATGAACGTGCCTCTAGCATGACCGAATAACATGTTTTTAGCTGGTTGTACAGAGATCTGAATTGGCTATAGTAGTCTATTGATGCAACGCTCAACTCGACGCAGTTTGTTTTTTGATAAAAAAGGAAGAACTAACGATGTCATTCATCCATGATGCTGATTCGCAGATAAATTATTTTCCTTCGAAATTTGATCCCGTTCGCCATGCAGAAAGGCACCCAATACCGTCTCAAATCGTGACTGGAAAGCGAGAAAAGGTAAGTTTATGGAGTCTATGCATTTATATCAAAAACGACTCTTACAACATGTTCCTGCCTCCAGGATACCAAGTAAAAGAACGGGAATTGTATGCATGGTATTATTAAATCTATTTTGTGTCGATGATTGAGGGGCGGGCTTGGTAAGGGCTAAAGCAGTTCAGACTCAGCAGAGAATGCCAGAAGAAATAATTACACGCTTGCGATAAAGGCCCGCCCGCATAACAATGGTTAATCTGTAGCGAGTCGAAAGGCATTGCAGCAGTGGTGCTTCTGTTTGGACCTTAGATAAAATTGATGTAATTCAATTTCTGGTGTGCCATTGCGATGGTTATGGTGCTATGATCGTTGGCTTTTACAGACTAAGCTAAGAACTTACAAATGAGGAAGGGAATAAGTTAAAACTACAGAAGAGAAGTCGATGTTTTCGTGGCTTGAAAATGTGGCTCTCGGGGTTCGCCTTGGATTGGATATCTGTGCTGCTAGTATTCATCTGTATGTGAACTTACTGGTTATGCAGGTCATTATTGAGAAGGAGAACAACTTCAAGCAGGCAGGAGAGAGATACCGATCCTGGGCGCCGGACAGGTACCTTTTGACCACTGTCTCCTGAGTCGATGTGCAATTTACTTGGTCACTCAATTGTCTTTCGACTTTGTCGCCAGGCAAGAGCGTTTCATTAACCGCTGGATCAAGGCATTGTCTGAACCCCGCGTCACCCACGAGCATCGCTCCATCTGGATCTCTTACTGGACTCAGGTGAGCTATCACTATTCGCCCGGTTTGCTTCCTTTCATGGTACCGAAATTTGTTTATACTGATGGCCCATGACGCATCTTCACCGCAGGCTGACAAATCGATCGGCCAGAAGCTTGCTTCCCGCCTCAGCGCGCGACCGAGCATGTGAATGCCAAGAGGGGGCGATTCCGGCATAAGCGGCACCTGGATGCGGGAGCCGGAAGAAGCATGAAAGCTAAGTGCCGGCATATCTGTTAGCTGTTGCTATACTGTAATACTAAGAGGGATCTCAGAGTCGTTCTCTTTACCAAAGATATGTAATTCTGCGCTAGTCGTGCATTTATAGATAGCACTTGCACTTGAAAGGGGGGCATTTGTTTCTTTTCTCGTTGTAACTTTTGTCGACCTTCCTTTGTTGCTTTATCCGTGCGATCAATTCAGGGTTTTTGGTCATTTTAGAATTGATTTTAATTATTTTTATGTGTTATGATGAAAAAAGGCGACTCGATTTTTTATCATCCCTGACTATAATAAAATCTCATGATTTGCAGCAATAACTTGGTATATCTACTATATCACCATTAAATAAAATATGTCTCTGGTTAAATATTTGGTGGGCGTGAGGAATAGTTGAAGCAATACCCGATGGGAAAAAGAAGATTTATGTCTTGCAAGTAGACCTCTCATTAGGAGTTATAAATCAATTTCTTAACTCATATTTCATGGGTTGTTATATGGGTTAGATATATTTAACAAATGGGTCATAAAGGAGTTTGGAATGGTAAAACCCAAAACTATATGGGTGTTAGATAGGTTCTTGACTTACTTAGACCCAACTCGTCTTTATAACCCTCTCATGCCCTCGCTCTTGCTCTATGCTCTCACCTCAGTTTGGTTATGAGTTTTCCTAAATTAGGTTAGGTATGGAAGTATTTTGGCATATGGATCGGGTCGCAGAAATTGTATTGCATGGAAATTGGTCAATTTGGGTCAGGTCATTTTCAACTTGACCCATCTGGCCGACAAATATTTTGACCGACTACACGGTTAACTCTGGACATTTTATTTTGTTTTCTTAGGTCTGCAGTTTATGTGCTAGTGTCTTGACTGCATCGATTGTTCATTTTATGTTTGTGTTTTGGTGAAGTCAAGATGTTTGCTGAATTGCTGTGTACTACTCCGATGAATCTAGGTTTTTGACACTTCTATTTAAAGTACAACTCTGTAAAATCTCTCTTTTGAGTTCTCCAGCAGCGTATAACAGAAAGGAAACAGACTATTTGATCATTTCCATTTCTTGGGCAATAAGCAGTTTGGAGAAAATGATCTTTTTCCTTTCCAGTGTTATCTGGTTCTTCGGCTGAACTTTAGTTTTTTTATTGTTTTTATTGTTACCATTGAGAAACACTATAGGCATTCTTAGAAAAGCGTCATCTTTCTCTATTCAACATAACAAACTTCTGCTTTTAATGGTTATGACATGGGAAATTGCTAGGCCAAGCATTTTTTGCATTCTTGCTGATATCAGACTCTGCTTTTTCAACTTTGATTCCCCAAAAAATAAATAAATAAATAAACCCCCATCCAAATGCAAAAGTGTCATGGCACAAGAGTGGCGTACAAGATTTTGCTATAGCTAACATGTCTATGGTCCATGCAAACCTCTTGAGGCCTAGATTGATCAAGCTGACAATGCATAGAAAAATATGCTAGAAAATGCAGTAGTTTTTATTTGACAATCCAGAGGCATAGTCATGGACACTCAGGGTGCGCACGACAAAATTTCTAAAACAGAAATTAATTTCTCAATTTCTATTTCAGAAACTGAGAAGCTAAAAATTTTATTTTTGGAATAGAAATCTGTTTCAGAAATAGAGAAATCAAATTGCGTTACCAAACGGATTTCTGTTCCAAACCTGTTCCGAGGAACAGAGAAACAGAGAAATCAAGAAACAGAAATTTTATCATGCGCAACCTCAGCTACCTATCCTGCAAGTGAACTATTTGTAATCAATGATAAAGAGAAAGTGTGCAAGTGTGATAGTAGTACGTGAGTCTTGGTAGAGTGATATATTGGAAATGGCGTACTTGTTAATTTTAATTTCTTTTGAAGATTACTAGTAGATTCAAACCTTACTATGGCGGTTAGTGTTGAAAGTGGATGTGGATGTAGTTTTTAGGATAAAACCAAACCACTATATATCTTGTTGCAATATGTTCAATTTCCTCATTATTAGCTTTATTAGTTTATTATCTTTATTATTTGTTCATCATTAGCACATATGCCCGATATCTATAATATATTTATACTGATGTTTGAAGTTAAACTTGTCATCTTCCACAAAAGCTTCATAATTCCCACACAATCTATTCAACACATATAAGTTGGGTTGTTAGCTCCCACATGTGTAAGATTTGAATAAAGAATGTCAAAATTTAAATTTGAATTTACATAAAGAAAAAAGACTTTTCGAACAAAAATTATTGTTTTATTGGTCGAAAAGGGAGAACAAAAGAGTTGGCATGTTTGGTTTCCCATCCATATGTCCTACTCTTTAGTTTTATATAAGGACATGAAATTTTGAGATGAAAAATTATATCTAAAAGAAAAATAGAGTGTTATTTGTGTAAATAAAAAAAAATCATTTCTCAACAAATCATTGTTTTTCCACTTTGCTTTCTTCTCTTCATTTACCTCTCCCTCTCTCTCCTCCTCCACTCCCTCTCCCTTTTTGACTTCTCTCTCTCTCTCTCTCTCTCTCTCTCTCTCTCTCTCTCTCTCTACATTTCATCTTATTATTTCATTTTGAAATCTTTATCTAATCCTCCACCGACTCTTCTTTTTAATTTTGTATCATCCCTCTCATCTTCTCTCACCCTCCCTCCCTCCCCTCTCAATTATTGCATTTCTTGTGTTCTTTCTCTTTCTCGCTCTCTCTCTCTCCTCTCAATTATTACAAATCCAAGAGCCAAGTTGCTCATGAACATTATTGATACTAATCACCTCGAAGAGAAAATTTCCAATAATAGAGTCGGAAATATTCAAAAAATCAGCTTTGATGATTCCTCGAGGAAAGATACCAACTCTTTGGTATCTATCAATTCATAGGCAAGAAGTACATTACTTGTGTTCTTTCTCTTTCTCTGTCTCTCCTCTCAATTATTGCAAGTCCAAGAACCAAGTTGCTCATGGACATTAACAACACTTATCACCTCAAAGAGAAAAAAATTTCTCTGATAGAGTCAGAAATATCCAAAAAATCAGCTTTGATCATTCCTTTAGGAGAAATACCAGCCTTTTGGTGTTATATCAATTCATAGGCAAGAAGTACATTTCTTGCCTTCTTTCTCTTTCTCTCTCTTCTCTCAATTATTACAAGTCCAGGAGCCAAGTTGACATCAATGATACTTGTCACCTAAAAGAGAAAATTTTCTCTAAGAAAGTCAGAAATATCCAAATTATCAGAGCTTTGTCATTCCTCTAGAAGAAATACCAGCCCTTTGGTAATTTTCTATCAAATCAGAGGCAAGAAGTGCATTGTCAAGAGAATGTTTCTTTGCTAGAACGACATCATAAGTGGACTTAATGTACTTGACAAAATCTACACAGATAAAAAATATTCAGGTAAGAAACTTCGAATGTAACCAAAATGAATTCACGTGAAATTGACTTTGTGAAACTAAAAGACTTCTAGTCTTGACCTTAAATGAACTTATTGGAGCTCTCATGACTGAAATTGAATCCAGCAACTAGTCAAGTAAAAAATCCATTGCATATAAAGTTGACTATTTCCATGTAGATTTCGATGGATCATCCTCCAACAACGATGACAATGAGGATGTGCTCCGTCGATCCAAGAATGACTCGCAAAGAAAAAGAACTCAAAAGGCTTGGGCACACGAAACCTAATTTAAACAGCATGATATTTTGCAAAAAGAGGAACTTGAGTGTCTAAGGAAAGAACTTACTTCGGTTAAAAAGAACAAAATCTTTTTCAAAAGGAAAGTGTTTTCCTTAACGAAGAAATTTCAAAGAATTGTGAATTTCTCTTTCTTTTAGATGAAAAACTTTGACTTGTTGTGCTTAATATTTTATATCTTCATTTTGTGCTTCGTTTCATTCGGAGTTTATTTATCTTGATGTGGCGAGTTCTATAACTTTACATAGTTGGTCATGCGAAGAATATCATTTAGGATACATTTGATGGTTCGGATTTCTAACCTAGATAGAATTAGATATGGGATTTTGCTATATCATATTCAGTGTTTAGTGTTTGTAATAATAAAGTCGAATATATTCACATCATATCATATATAGTTTGGTATAAACGATATATCAATATAAATGACCATAAATTTTATAAATGGATATGATAAAAATCTCTCACGACAATTTTGTGTACTTTAATTTTATTTTCTTTCTTCCCCTTCCATCATTCTCTATTAAAATTTTATTAAATAGAAAACTGCATTAATATACCTAAAATACTAAAACACCTAAAATATGTAATAAATATATGTTTATATATTGAATTCATATTACAAGATAGAAGTAAATTTGAATATATAAATAAAAATATGATCAAATTGAAAACCAAATTGAAAACCAAATTGTTAATTTTTGTTATTTTGAATTTCTTATATTAGAATTCAAATATTATTTATATTGAAATAAAATTTTAAATTTGTTAATCTAAGAAAGTTGTTATTTGAGAAACATAACTTTCCTATTATGGATATTAGAAATCAAATCCACATTTATCTCACATCTCCCGTGAGATAATTTTATCCGGTCTATATTCCTCTTATATCCAATTATATCATATCTTGAATTATATCATATCTTGTAGGTTATCCTAAACGCAAGTTAAGATAAAAAATTCTAAGATGGGATCAATAGAATAAGAAAGATTGGTTGATATCTTGCTTTGAAAAGAAACAATACATATTATGGGACAGCAACTCAAAGATTTTATACTCTCTAATATGTCAGGTGCTACAAAGTGAATCTTTTTTAAAAAAAATATTGTTGAATTATGCATATCATTAGCATGACTAACTTTTGAAACACTTATCATGATGATACTGTGGAAAGGATCCTTGGGCATCTAGAGAGATATCATATTTTGATTTCAACAAAAGAAAGGATCCAAGAAGGCGGGTACCATAAAGAAATGAGCTCATTGTACGTGCTTGTGCGAAAGAAGCTTGATTGCAAATCTATGCAAATCTTTAAACTATTTGAAAATGATCTCGATTGAGGATTTCTGAACATGAGAGATACATTCTAAACATACACCTTGGATAAAAGAATCAAATTTTTATATTTATCACCACAAGCCAACGTACGAAAAATCCTATTAGTTAAATGAGTAATTGATATCAAAATCGATTAAATGCTACCGTAGTTAAGACTCAACTAAGTTAAGGTTAACTACGAATTTTTTTTCAATTAAGCAAATAAGGCATTGGAATCCTTACTGAGTTTTATGAAATAGATTATTCAAATATTTTTTTTCAAGTAAGCGAATAAGGCATTTAAATCCTTACCGATTGTTATGAAACGGAATTTATCCAACTTGTTAGATATTTGAAACATGCACGTAATTCCCTCTATTTTTCTCTCTTTCGAACCCCTCTCTCTCTCTCTCTCTCTCTCTCTCTCTCTCTCTCTCTCTCTCTCTCTCTCTCAATTTTTTGGGATAAGTACATTATAAATATTAAAACTTATCACGAAAGTGGAATTGAACTTTAAAATTTTTTAAAAATGCAACCAACTCGTAGTACAATTCAATCATAAAATTTATTAATTTTGTGCAATCATATCTTAAAACTCACTTGTCAAGTTATGTGAGAATTAATGGAATGACTTAATTACGCCAACTTGATGCGTTTTATTAATCAATTATATTTTTAAAATTTTTAAGGTTTAATTAAGTTTTCATGATAAATTTTAATAATTTCATTAAGCTTATCATTAATTTTTGTCTTCCCATTTTTGGCCTCTCCCGACAAGGACACACTCTCTCCTCTCTTATTTCTTTCTGTTGTCATCTCTCCCCCTCTCCCTTTCAACTTGCGGGTCCGAGTCTGCCTCTCCTTATTTGACTCCTCTCCAACCCTCTCTTGTCATCTCTCTCTCTCTCTCTCTCAATTATTACATTTCTTTGTCTTCTCTCTCTCTCCCTCTTTCTCCCCTCTCAATTATTACAAATCCACGACACAAGTTGCTCATGGTATCAGCTTTTGATCATTCTTAATAATCTTATCCCATCAAAAAGAATATCCCCTCTGATGATATCAACTTTGCTCATTCCTCTTTCTGTCTTTTCCTTGTGCGGGCCACAGTGTTGTGTGCTCTTAGCCATTGGCCGCTATTTTGGCCTTCTTCGCTGCTGCCTTTATGTGCATTGTATCTCTCTTGCGGCTCTTCCCCCCCTCCACCCCTTTCTTTTCCCTTGGCCCCGGCCCCCTTCCACTCATTTGGATTTGTTGTCCTTCTGAGTGTGGACCCCTCCCTTTGCTGGACATCTGTATAGCTTTTTGTGCAAAAGTCTATATACATATTACCTTTTACCAAAAAAAAAAAACTTTGCTCATTCCTCTAGAACATAACACCACACCAGCCCTTTGGGTAATTCCCCACCAAATCTTAGGGCAAGAAGTACATCATCAGATATAATTCTGCCTTCAGCAAACGCAGCATTGCTTATAAAATTAGGTAAAAAAAAACTGTTTCGATCTATTGGCTAAGACCTAGGGATACACGGGACGGAAGTCTTACGTATGGGATACCGGAGACGAGTATATATCACCACTTACCTTCGAAGTACATCAAAAAGGTTCGGCACCGTTATAATACAATCGTAAAATGACTAGTATTTTATTCGAAATATCTACCTTTTCTCAAAGAGCCGTGTATGGAAATATTCCGAGAAACTTGGTCCAATTAATCAAACGAAATATGGAAGATAAACCACGGAGACACAAAGTAGTTGATCAACACGCACCCTCTTCAATCTCGCCATCCATCATCTTCATAAGCCAAGCTTGGACTCTAGTAGATTAGCTCGATCCATCATCTTATAAAATACTAAAGTTGCGTTCGTTTCACGAAAAAATGAATACTCTGAAAAGTATATTTCAAAAAATGATTACTTCTATTACTTTCAAAAATTAATAAATGAAGAAAATTTTCATCTTCCATGAAAGTATTTAGATATAAATTATTGAATTGACTAATTATTTCGAGATATATAAATGATCATTTTTAGAAATATATTTTCCAGATTATTCATTTTCATTTGAACAAATAAAGACTAGATAGAATTACTAGAAATTGCATATCCCTAATTCTTATTTTCTCTTGATCACATCTTAATTCTTGTCCCAGAGACCGAATCATATCATCAACATACTCACAATTCGATGGTAATCAATTGCTGACATACTCACAATTCGATGGTAATCAATTGCTGAGGTTCCATTTGTTTTGCATAAAATTGATGTTTTGTGAAATATTTTTTCAAAAATAATCATTTGTATCGTTTATAGGAATTAATGAATAAAAAATTATTATTATCATTCTCGAAAATATTTAGATGATTGTCGATCATGAGAATATTTTTTATTAATTAATTATTTTAAGTGATATAAATAATTACTTTAGTATTATTATTTTTTCATAGAATAATTAGAGCGTTAACCAAGATAAGCAGGACTCTCTCTACAGTGAGAATCAGAAGGTACACATTACACGACAAGTTAAAATTTTAAAAATTGTTTGTGTCATCGTCCTCATCGAAATAACCATGGCCCCTCGAGTAGAACACCAAAAAGTCACCAGGCACGCGGCCTAATGGTACAATATAAAAATCGTTTGTATCATTGTCCCTCGTCGAAAAAGTAACCATGTCCCCGTAGAAAATTTTCATCTTCTACTAAAATATTTAAATATAAATTATTGAATTGGCTAATTATTTTAAGGGATATAGACGATCATTTTTAAGAAAATACTTTTCAGCTCATCCATTTTCCATGGAATAAATGAAGCCTAGATAGGATCACTAGAACTTGCATATCCCTAATTCTTATTTTCTCTTGATCATATCTTAATTCTCGTCTCAGAGACCAAATCATACTCCATTTGTTTAGCATAAAATGGATGATTCTGATCATTGATTTTGCTTGTAGGAATAAATAAATAAAACTTATTATAATCATCCTCGAAAATATTTAGATAATTATAAATAATAAGAATATTTGTGATTAATTAATCATTTAAAGTCCTGATATAAATGATTATTTTTAAAAAATATTGAAAATATTTATTTTTAAAAATATTTATTTTTAAAAATATATTAAAAATATTTATTCTTTACGAAATAAATAGAGCGTCGTGCAAAATAACCTTCAGAAGGAAAACAGTGCACACGATAAGTTACAATTTTAAAAATCGTTTGTGTCGTTGTCCCCGTCGAAAATAACCACGGCCCCTCGAGCAGAACACCAAAAAAGTCACGGGGCACGCGGCCCAATGGTAAGGGGAATCGGGGGTGGGACGCCGGTGCGGCGCACTTCCGAGGTGGGACCCGGAAGAACAGTGTTGTGGCTAAGATCGGGTCCGGGCCCACCTGAGCTGGCTCCGATATTTTCACTTCCCAAAGCACCCCCCCCATCCGTCCACCCACTTAAGGGCGCGGATCGGGACAAGAGATCTGGCCCTCACGTGGCGGGGCCCTGCTACGACAATTCTTCACGTGCTCTGCTTTTCGCGGTGGTTGGGAGATGGAGTCGCGAGCGAGCGGGGCCCGCGCTGGATTTCCCCGATTTCAAGGGATAAGGAATAATACGGTGGGCCCCACACGCACGGCATACTTGAATTATCAACTTCGCTAATCAATTTTTCTTTCCTTTTTTAAATCCGGTCTCGCCTTACGTGTGCGGGGCCGCGGTGGTTGCCTCGCCAATCCGTAGTCTTTGGTCGTAGCACGTGTCGTCGTTTTGTTCCCCACTTTGGTTCGGCCGTCGCTATTCTTTTTCCTTCCTTTTTCTTTTGGGGGGGGGGGGGGCGTTGTTTTCCCGTTCTGACGCCGTCTCCGACGGCGGCTTACCCCGTTACCGTTAGTCGCATGATTGCAACTCCCCGCTTCCTCGCAGCAACTTCTTCGGATTGATTTTTATATTTTGCTCCACTAAATAAATCTTGCAATTCGTACGGCTTTTTATATTTGACGTGAATTTATATAAATTAATATATCTAAAACAAATTTATCCTCTATTTATTTTCAAATTACTGAATTAAAAAACACATGACAATTAAAAAATGTACCGATTTTCGATTTTACCCCTCATTTATTAAGGATGTACTAGTTTTATGGATTTTCGTGATATTAATTTAATTTAAAAATATATATGTCACAAATATATTAATTCTAGGATTTTCATGATATTAGTCCTTTTTAAAATCTTGAACTCCTAGAATTTTCACAAAACTTAGATATTAACACTTATTTTCATTTCTTTATGAAAGGTTTTGATCGGTTTCAATCCAACATGTCATGGAAAGAGGGGAGAGAGGGGATGAAAATCTGAATACTTTAATAAATTTTTGAAGCTTTCGTGAGAGAATCTTTCGTGATTTTTTTTCCTACCTTTTTCACAACGTTCCAGACGGAGCATAATCCCATTGAAAAGCTGGACCACGATGTTTTGTCCATTCCAATCCACTGAGCCAGAGTTTAGCAAGAAAAGATATGGCAGTGTGATTATTAAATTTGGCCACGTGAAGCGAAAAACAGAAGCGTTAGTTCTATTTTCTCCACTCTTCTTATAGTCCAACTTACTCAGGATCACCAAGAAGATGGAAAAGGTAGAGCTGGACGCCTTATCTTTACTCCGTGTGGTCGAATTTAACAATCACATCGCCATCTTTCTTCTTTGTAAATTTTGGCTCAATGGACTGGATTGGACGAACATCTAGGTCAGCTTTTCCAAAGAAGTCATTTGGAACAACTATAAGAGAAAAGGAAACATTATGCCTTTTTACAAAACCTTAGGAGTGAGTGATTTCGGATTCCATCCATAATTTCACCTGGAACCTACTCATCTAAACAAGTTTCCTAATTTTTGAAACCCAAAACCTAACATGTCACAAGTTTCATAAGGTTTCACTTGTACTCTTAATTTAATGATTATAATTAATCATCTCTAATGACTTATTTTCTACAATAAGTCTCAGTCATGGATAACATTGGAAATGAAAATCCAAACTCATAGTTTCAGATTATACATTCATCTATTAACGCCATAAAATGCTATAGGACCACGCAAAGGCATATGACAAAAAAACATAAAGATTTGTTCCAGGTTCTTTGGAACTTACCCAATTTAGAACCTATTTTACATATCGTAAAATTTAAAAGTTCTTAAGCTTCCAATTCTACTCTAAAATCATATTCACCGGCGTTACAAAATGGTGCACAAGAGACTAAAACGCAAATTAAAAAAATAAAAAATTCAAAGCAAAGGCTTTCATTTATGACAAGGCGTATTTTGTTAATATCATACTGGGTAAGAAAGCTTTTATTGAAGGTTTATTTATTTTTATTTTTTGTCAAACAATTGAAGCTTAATTAGCTATGGAAAAATTGTAGAAGCACTCCATCGTATTTGCAGGTATAATTATCCAAAACATGTCATCTCGAACATCATTCTAACGTTGACGTGTTATCATACTTCATCAACTTCAGCGTAATTCACGATAAGAAAAGGACAAATGCAGTTTGTATCGTTATGTAGTTTCATGGTTTGTTAAATTCAAGAGGTGTATCGACAAGTGGGGATAAAATACACATAACCTCGGAAAATTTTCGAGCGGACGTCTCCATCCGAAGGCTTGGAAAGAGTCCGACTAGCTCGAGTGGAGCAACGTCTCCATCCAACTAATCGAAGTCGCTATCGAAGATGACGTCGGAGACACGAAGCAAGTTGTTCAAACGAATTATTCAAGATAACGATAAAGAGAGAGAGAGAAATATCACAGTGAAGCGGAGGTAAATTGATGTTTTGAAAAGTCTCATTATTATAGTAATCATAATGTATTGATTCCCGTCAGTTACGACACTCATTCGTACTTAGTAGTCACAGATCATGATACGCTTGCTACAGTATTGTTAATAGTCGTAGCTCGGAAAATGTTAGTCATGATAATGAAGATAACGATGGAGAGAGATCTAAATCAGAAGATCTTCTCGAGCTTAGGAAAAGAGAATTTTGAGAGAAAATATTACTCTTTGCAAAAAAGACATCTAAAAAAGCATTTTGGGTAAGATGGGTTGAAAATTATCAAATCAAATCGACCTAATTTAATCCATTTCGATCCATTCTCATATAATATGTAACTAACAACTCATACTCGAACCAACCCATACTGTTAAAATACTTTCATATTTAAACTAATTTAGGAAAAATCCCAATTCAGAAGGTGCAATAAACAAGCACGAGATCTAATGAAGAAAGAATTAGCAATAAGGGAGAATTACATAAATTATAAACACATTTAATACTCATATTATTTTGAATTTTATTATTTTGAATTTATTTATTAAATATAATTAATTCATATAATAACTTAAAACTTCATTAAAAATCCAACTTTTTTACGGAATTAGATAGAGAGAACAAGACGTCAAATGGAGGTTTGAAAAGTCATGAGACGATAGTGAACCGGACGTGCCGATACCTGCCAACAGAAATAATATATATAACTCGGAAACGGAGAGGCGAAGCAGTAGACGGACACACTCCCACTTCTGTCTCGCCACCATTACTAGCTTCAAAGCCCAGATCTCAGTTTTGTGCTCGCTTCGTCATCTCTGCCTCTTGCCATGGATCCGTACAAGGTACCGATCGCTTCATCTTCTCCGCTTCGACCGTCGATCTTTCTTCCATCTTCGCCGGCGGCAGAAATTATCTTTCCCTTTTTCGATCTCCGATCCGTTGATCATATACTGTATTTACGTTAACGGAACCGAGATCTCCCCAGTGCTTGTTTGTTTTCGCTTCATTTCCTGTTTGGTAGAAGAAGAGCGCTCTCTGTTGGGACGTTCATGATGCTACGGCTCTGTATCGTCGATTTATCTTATGGCCGGCATGCCGACTTTGCAAAATGCTGATGTGTTTTTGCTGCTAAACGTGGATGTCGCAGTATCGCCCGTCCAGCGCTTACGATTCCAGCTTTTGGACAACCAACTACGGTGCTCCCGTCTGGAACAATGACTCATCGCTGACTGTTGGAAATAGAGGTAGTATCGCCATTACGGATCTCCGAGTTGTTTTCTTGATCGAAAATAATGATATTCGATGCTCATCGTGCAGGCGTAGATAGTGCTTGCACTCGAACCGGAATATTTTTTTACGTTGCTGTTTTGCTTCATGCGTGTGATTAATACGTGGTTTGTGGTTTTTTTATTCTTGATATAATCATTTGAGCACGTTCTTATAAAAAAAAACACGAGGCTCTCGACTGCATCAATGGGTTCTTTTTATTTTGGTGTTCTTTTTATTTCTGTGTTTTGTTGAGTTCGAGGTGTGTACACGCCTTCAACGAATCTAAACTTCTAGGTTTTGTAACAGTTTAAGGGACAAAACTACCAAAAACCTAAAACTATGCTCACCGAGATTTATTTATCCTAAATATTTTCTTGTGACACCAAAAATTCAAAATATGATTATGTATGACATAGTATTAAAACTACATGGACTTTGAAAAGCAACTAGTATTGGCACGGTGCCTATCTGATTTAAGTGAAATTAAAACGACGTTGTTTTAATCTTGATGAAAGGTAAATATATCACATAAATGTAAGTTCGATATTTTTGTGTCACAAGAAAAAGTTTAGTATAAATATATCACAGTCAGTATAGTTTGGAATTTTTAATGTTACAAAAAAAAAAAAAAACTCAAGATTAATATGTTGCGATGGACATAATTTGAGGTTTTTATCGCTTTTTTCCTCAATATTAAAGTATAACTCTACAATTTTTCGCTTTCGAGTTCTTCAGCAACTTATGACAGAAAGGAAACATATTGTAGTTCTCTTTTTTGGATAATCTACGGGCAGGCACAACTGTTGAAACTCGACCCCTAGGCCTTTTGGGCCGTGAGGGGACCCTGACCCACGGCAGAAGAACGTTGTAGTTATATTAGCTGGTCGCAGGAGTATCCTTTTTTGGCTCTTCTTGTGCTCTACACGGACATCGTAGTGAAGACACGAAGCTTGACCGTCATCTAAAAGGAGTTTTCTTTCATTTTACAGGTCCGATTCTCCTGGAGGACTACCATCTGATAGAGAAACTTGCCAACTTCGAGAGAGAGAGGATTCCTGAGCGGGTGGTCCATGCACGGGGAGCCAGCGCGAAAGGGTTCTTCGAGGTCACCCACGACATCTCTCACTTGACCTGTGCTGATTTCCTCCGGGCTCCTGGAGTCCAGACGCCCGTCATCGTCCGTTTCTCCACCGTCATCCACGAGCGCGGCAGCCCCGAAACCCTCAGGGACCCTCGTGGTTTTGCAGTGAAGTTCTACACCAGAGAGGTAACGAGATGATCACAAGCTTTGAAATCTGAAAATTCCACGTTCTTCGACTTTTTAATTGTTATTATTGCTTGGAACGTGTGTCTGTTTAACTGACTATGCAGGCACTGTGCTTGGCTTTTGTGATTCGGGCAGGGTGTTTGGGCGCGTATGCTCTAAAGCCTGTGCCGTATAGCCACGTGATGATGGATTTTATTTTGACACTTTGACATGGCTAGTTGACGACAACCTTACCGGAGGGCTGTAAAACAAAAATCTTATTTTAAGAAATAATGTAACCTGATATCATAACCTTCGTATGTCTCTTACTTAAGTACCATAAATTTTTTCCGATCACTTAAATATAAAAATTGTTATAAAAAAAAAGTTCATTATATTATGAGTTCTTTTTTTATATCACTTAAAGGCCATCATTATTTCTATAAAAAAAATGTTTATTATAGCATCATAAATTTCAATCAATCACTTAAGTGCCAAAATATTTTTAAAACATGTACTTAGATGCCTAAGATCTAAAATGGCATTGCGCTTAAGATAAATGTTTTAAAAAATTAATTGTCACTTAAGTGATCGAAAAAAAAAGTTATATCACTTAACTAAGCACCATATGTAAATTATGGTATTTAAGTGATAAAAAAATTATGAATTTATAGTGAACGCCACACAAAATCACGGTACTTATAATGTCCTTTTTTTTTATTTAAAATAAAAGAGAAAGCTGAACATCAAAATACAAACAAGTAGTCTCTCCACATAATTGTATTGTCTCACGTTTTTCTTCTTTTCTTTGATAATTTTTATTTCGACACTTCGATGTGACTAGTTGAAGATGAATTTTTATCGAAGGGCTGTAATAGAGAGGTTCATTTCAAGTAAGGGAGAAGTCGAGACATCAAAACATAACTAGTATCTCTTCACGTAATTGCGCTGTTTCGCGCTTCTCTTCTTTCCTCCTTTCACCATTCGTTTTTTATCTTCTGAACGCAGGGAAACTTTGATCTGGTGGGGAACAATTTCCCAGTCTTCTTCGTTCGCGATGCAATGAAATTCCCGGACGCGATCCATGCGTTCAAGCCGAACCCAAAGTCTAACATCCAGGAGATGTGGAGAATCATCGATTTCTTCTCCCACCAGCCCGAGAGCCTGTCCACGTTCGCGTGGTTCTTCGATGATGTCGGCATTCCTCAGGACTACAGGCACATGGAAGGATTCGGCGTGCACGCTTTCACCTTCATCAACAAGACCGGAAAGACGAATTACGTGAAATTCCACTGGAAGCCGACTTGCGGGGTGAAGTGCTTGCTGGAGGAGGAGGCGATCCGCATTGGAGGATCGAACCACAGCCATGCGACCAAGGATCTTTACGACTCGATCGCTGCTGGCAACTACCCGGAGTGGAAGCTCTACATCCAAGTGATGGATCCTGCTCTTGAAGACAGCTTCGACTTCGATCCGCTGGATATGACGAAGGAATGGCCTGAGGACATCTTGCCTCTGCAACCAGTAGGCCGCTTGGTGCTGAACAAAAACGTCGATAACTTCTTCGCTGAGAATGAGCAGCTTGCGTTTAACCCAGCATTTGTGGTCCCTGGCATCTATTACTCCAATGATAAGCTTCTCCAAGCTCGGATTTTCGCCTATTCCGATACTCACCGATATCGCCTTGGACCAAACTACCTTCAACTCCCCGTTAATGCTCCCAAGTGCGCTCATCACAACAACCACCATGATGGTTTCATGAATATCATGCATAGGGATGAAGAGGTAATGATCTTTATTTTTCTGTTTGCTCAATAACGGCGCTGAGAATGAACGTGCCTCTAGCATGACCTAATAACATGTTTTTAGCGGCTTGTACAGAGATCTGAATTGGCTATAGTAGTCTATTGACGTAACGCTTGACTCGAATCAGTTTGTTTTTTGAGAAAAAAGGAAGAACTAACGATGTCATTTATCCATGATGCTGATTTGCAGATAAATTATTTCCCTTCGAAATTTGATCCCGTTCGCCATGCAGAAAGGTACCCGATACCGTCTCAAATCGTGACTGGAAAGCGAGAAAAGGTAAGTTTGCGGAGTCTATGCATTTATATAAAAAACGACTCTCAAAAAACATGTTCCTGCCTACAGGATAGTAGGATAACAAGTAAAAGAACGGGAATTGTATGCACGGTATTATTAAATCTATTTTGCGTCGATGATTGAGGGGCGGGCTTGGTAAAGGTTAAAGCAGGTCAGACTCAATAGAGAATGCCAGAAGAAATAATTACACGCTTGCGATAAAGGCCCGCCCGCGTAACAGTGGTTAATCTGTGGCAAGTCGAAGGGCATTGCGGCAGTGGTGCTTCTGTTTGGACCTTAGATAAAATTGATGTAGTTCAATTTCTGGTGTGCCGTTGCGATGATTATGGTGCTATGATCGTTGGCTCTTACAGACTAAGCTAAGAACTTACAAATGAGGAAGGGAATAAGTTAAAACTACAGAAGAGAAGTCGATGTTTTCGTGGCTTGAAAATGTAGCTGTCGGGGTTCGCCTTGGATTGGATATCTGTGCTGCTAGTATTCATCTGTACGTGAACTTACTGTTTATGCAGGTCATTATTGAGAAGGAGAACAACTTCAAGCAGCCGGGAGAGAGATACCGATCCTGGGCGCCGGACAGGTACCTTTTGACCACTGTCTCCTGAGTCGATGTGCAATTTACTTGGTCACTCAATTGTCTTTCGACTTTGTCGCCAGGCAAGAGCGTTTCATTAACCGCTGGATCAAGGCATTGACTGAACCCCGCGTCACCCACGAGCATCGCTCCATCTGGATCTCTTACTGGACTCAGGTGAGCTATCACTATTCACCCGTTTTGCTTCCTTTCATGGTACCGAAATTTGTTTATACTGATGGCCCATGACGCATCTTCACTGCAGGCCGACAAATCGCTCGGCCAGAAGCTTGCTTCCCGCCTCAGCGCGCGACCCAGCATGTGAATGCCAAGAGGGGGCGATTCCGGCATAACCGGCACCTGGACGCGGGAGCCGGAAGAAGCATGAAAGCTAAGTGCCGGCATGTCTGTTTGCTGTTGCTATACTGTAATACTAAGAAGAATCTTCTGTGTGAATTGCTTTGCTGCTTTGGAAGGAGCATAGAAAGCTGTTTTAAGCTTTGTGCTGTACTGTAACACTAGAGATCGTGTCACGCAACTCTTTCACCTGATGTTTCTACTCCAATAAAGGCCGCCATTTTACCTTGCTTGCTAGCTCTTTTGGCTGTGAACTTCAATCTCATCATATAGCAGCATGCCCCTGTCGAATCTTCGGCATCATCAGTACATGATTTTTATAGGTTTCTCTAAGGAGGGAACCGACCCTTTAAGGTCTCGGGAATTTTTCTGATCCGCCGAACGGCAAGTGGAGAATATACTCACGATCCGATTTCTCTTATCGGTCGTTCATGCTGTAGAAAGGCGCTAACGAAACCGAGGGAAAAAAAAAACAAGAAAGAGAGAAAATTTTCTATTTCCGGACGAGCAGTTATTTTAGTCGTTTGGCCTCCTTTAGAAAAGCTTTTATTAGAGGATAATGAACGGTTTACTTTTATTTCGGACAGATAATTAACAGATGCTCTATTTTTAAAAAATTTATGACGTAGATCGTGATAAGAATAGGAACGATGAGGATAACGATGAGCGAGAGAGAGATCCTATATAACACACGCCCTCCCGGGGTCACCATCACCATCGCCATCACCATCATCATCAGTTCGAAGCCGAGCTCGAGTACCTCGTCGATAACGCTCGCCTCCGCCGATCCCCGCCGTCTCTCCGTCGTCTCTAGGCCCCCGACCGCCATGGACCCGTACAAGGTATCGATTGGCCCTCTTCCCCTTTCCCGCTTCGAATCGTCGGATCTTCCGATCTTCGCAGGCGGTGAAATTCTTTTTGTCCCTTACGTTTTGCGATACTTCTGATGGGGCTGATATTCGCTGATCGAGCGGGAATTTTCGAGTTTTTTCGCGTCTGTAAAGCTCGATTCGTTTCCTAGTTTCCGAGAATTTGGAGAAAGAGTACTCTCTGTTGGGGATCCATTAGGGAATTGTTCGTGCTAGGGCTCTGTTTCGTCGATTGTTGGATCTTTATCAATCGCACACGACCGTTGCTAAATCGTTGATGTTTCCGCTGCGAATTGTGGATGTCGCAGTATCGTCCGTCGAGCGCGCACGATTCCAGCTTCTGGACGACCAACTCCGGTGCTCCTGTCTGGAACAATAACTCATCCCTGACGGTTGGAACTAGAGGTACGATTACCTCTACGGATCTCAAGAGTTGTTTTCTTTACCAAAAGATATGTAATTCTACGCCTAGTTGCACTTCAAAGGGGGCATTTGTTAAACTTTTGCTTTTAATGGTTATGACATGGGAAATTGCTAGGCCAAGAACTTTTTGCATTCTTGCTGATATCAGACTCTGCTTTGTCAACTTTGATTCCCCGCCCCCCACCCCCCCCCCCCCCCCAAAATTTTTTTTTTTTAAAAACCTCTTTTTAAACGAAATTTTCTTTTATTTACAGGTCCTATTCTCCTCGAGGATTATCATCTGTTAGAGAAAATTGCCAATTTCGATAGAGAGAGAATACCTGAGCGGGTGGTCCATGCCAGGGGAGCGAGCGCAAAAGGATTTTTCGAGGTCACTCACGATATCTCTCAGTTGACAAGTGCTGATTTTCTTCGAGCTCCAGGAGTTCAGACACCTGTAATTGTCCGTTTCTCCACTGTCATCCATGAGCGTGGCAGCCCTGAAACCCTTAGGGACCCTCGAGGTTTTGCAGTAAAGTTTTACACCAGAGAGGTATGAGATGATTGCATGTTTTAGAATCTGCAAATTTATTCTTTTCATCTTCCTTTGTTGGCCAGAAGTGTATTTAGTTTGCCGATGATCCAGATACAGTGTAGAATTCGGTAGAGTGTTGGCGTCTGTGCTTTAAATTCACGCAGTTCTTAACCATGTAATGATGGATTTTATCTTGACACTTCAACATGATTAGTTGAAGATGACTTTATCAAAGAGCTGTAATACAAAATATTAGTTCAATTAAAAGAGAAGTCAGAACATCAAAATAGAATTAGTGTTTCTTCACGTAATTGTGTGGTTTCTCATTTTTCTTCTTTTCTTTGACCATTTGTTTTTCTGAATGCAGGGAAACTTTGATCTGGTGGGAAACAATTTCCCTGTCTTTTTTATTCGCGATGGTATGAAATTTCCAGACATGGTCCATGCTCTTAAACCCAACCCGAAGTCTCACATCCAGGAGAACTGGAGAATAGTTGACTTCTTCTCCCACCATCCTGAGAGTTTGCACATGTTTTCCTTCCTCTTCGATGACGTTGGTGTTCCTCAAGACTACAGACACATGGAAGGATTTGGGGTTAATACTTACACCTTACTTAACGAGTCTGGAAAGGAACATTATGTGAAATTTCACTGGAAACCAACTTGTGGAGTGAAGTGTTTGCTGGAGGAGGAGGCAATACGTGTTGGAGGATCAAATCACAGTCATGCGACTAAGGATCTTTATGACTCGATTGCTGCTGGCAATTACCCAGAGTGGAAACTCTACATCCAAGTTATAGATCCTGATCATGAAGACAAATTTGACTTTGATCCACTTGATGCGACAAAAACATGGCCTGAGGACATCTTGCCTCTGCAACCAGTAGGCCGCTTGGTGTTGAATAAGAACATCGATAACTTCTTTGCGGAAAATGAACAACTAGCATTTTGCCCTGCAATTGTGGTCCCTGGTGTCTATTACTCTAATGATAAGCTGCTCCAAACTCGGATTTTCTCCTATGCTGATACTCAGAGACACCGCCTTGGACCAAACTATCTTCAACTCCCTGTTAATGCTCCTAAGTGCACTCATCACAACAATCACCATGACGGTCTCATGAATTTCATGCACAGGGATGAAGAGGTAATGATCTTTATTTTCTGTTTGCTTGATAGCGGGCTGGGAACAAATATGCCACAAGCATAACCTAATAACATATTCTTAGCTGGTTGTAATTGAATTGGCTACAGTAGCCTATCGATGCAACTGACCCAGTCGAATCAGTTTGTTTTTATTTTTTTTAAATGAGGAACTAATGATGTGGTGTATCCATGATGCTGATTTGTAGGTAAATTATTTCCCTTCAAGGTTTGATCCTGTTCGTCATGCAGAAAAGTTTCCCACACCTCCTCCAGTCTTGAATGGAAAGCGAGATAAGGTAAATTATTTCCCTTCAACATTGACTATTAAAACATGGGCCCGCCTCTAGGAGAAATAATTAACACTTGCGTTGAAGTTGTACATTACGATAGTTAATCTGTGGCAAGTTGAAGGGCATTGTGGTGCTGCTGTTTTCTGTTTGGACTTTGGATAAAATTGATTTAACTCAAATTCCGTTGTGCTGTTGCAATGATCCTGGTGATATTATCCAGCACATTTTCTTCTGCTAGTCTCTCATGTACAAAATTGCCTTTGAGATCGTCCCTACTTTTCCTCAGGGCAATGACAACTCCTTAAAACGACCACTTTATTGAAATGAGGGGGAGTGTAGTAGCTCCGGTGAAATTTTAGACTAAGCTTAAAAGTAAGAAAAGAAGAAGCAAGATGTTATAACTAGAAAAGAGATTCTCTGGCTAGAAAAATGAATTTCTTGGGGTTTGCCTTGGATTGAATATTTCTGCTGCTGGTATTCATCTCTATGTGAACTTACTGATCATGCAGTGCATTATTGAGAAGGAGAACAACTTTAAGCAACCGGGGGAGAGATATCAATCCTGGGCACCGGACAGGTACCTTTCAACCATTGTCTCCCGAGTAGATGTGTAATTTACTGGTCGCTCATGTGTTTCAAATTTGTTGCCAGGCAAGAGCGGTTTATCGGCCGCTGGGTTGAGGCATTATCTGATCCCCGGGTTACCCAGGAGCTCCGCTCCATCTGGATCTCTTACTGGAGTCAGGTAAGCTATAAGTATTCACCCCTTTTGCTTTATCCAATGCTACCACAATTTGTTTAGTGTTTGTTACCTGGAAATTGAGAACGTCTGTCTAGAACATGCTCAAATGATCATATGCTGATGGCCTACGATGCATTTTTGCCACAGGCTGACAAATCGCTTGGTCAGAAGATAGCTTCTTGCCTCAATGTGCGGCCAAGCATGTGAAAGCGATTAGTGGAGTGATTGGAGGGGCAAGCTGCCTGTTGCTACTTCTTGAAGGAGCATAACAGCCAGTGTTGGCGTGTCTGTTTACTATGCTATACTGTAATACTATAGGGGAACTGCGACTCTTTGACTGGATATTTCTAATGTAATAAGGTCTGCCATTCACCGACCAAAAATAAATAAATAAATAAAGGCTGCCATTTTATTTGCTAGCTCATTGCTTGTGAACTTTGATTTCATTGCGACACGTCTCTCCCACTTCGTTCAAATGGTCACATCATTAATCTGTTGAATCTTTGAGATTATCATTATATGATTCAAAGGCTTCATTGAGGAGGAATCAAAATATCCTATGCATGCTTGGGCGATCTTAGAGAGTGTGTCTATTGATTTATACATTTATATTTATAAAGAAGAAAGAAAAGAGAGACGTTTCATGACGGTGATTGGGCGACTTTCTTTAAGCATGAAATCAGATCTTACATTGGGGGCAGTGATTGGATTAAGGGTGATTGGTTCACGATCTTGTCCAGTTTCAAAATGATACCGGGAACCGGATCATATCGGGAATCGGATCGGAAGGATTGGGTCCTAAAATCGGGAAATGGGACTAGACCAATTGGTCCTAAGTTTCAAAATGGTATCAGAAACTGGATCGGAAAGATTAGGTCCCAAAATTGGGAAATGGGACTTAGACCAATTGATCCTAGGATCGGTTCCGATTTCGATCTAGTCTAGTGGAACTAGTTACTTTTCTCTTCTTCTTTTTTTGTATTACTTGATTCTATATGTTATGAAGAAATAATAATTAAAAAAAAAAACTGGTTATTTTTATTTGTGAAGGTTTCGTGAATTTCATGCACAGGGATGAAGAGGTAATGACTTTTATTCGTCATTTGCTCAATGACAAGCTAAGGCCGAACATGCCACAAGCATGACCTCATAAATATTTTTGGCTGGTTGTACAGAGTATTATGCTGTCTATAGTAGCCTATCATTACAACACCTCGTATCAATTTGGTTTTTCATTCGAAGGGAGAACTAGCAACATGGTGTATCCACGATGCTGATTTGCAGGTAAATTATTTCCCTTCAAGTTTCGATCCTGTTCGTCATGCTGCAAGGTTTCCCCCACCTCCTCCAATCTTAAATGGAAAGCGAGATAGGGTTAAGTTTCTGGATTAACCCTGTGCATTTATATTGGCTCTTGAAACATGTTCCAGCCTCCAGGATATTGAGTAAGAAGGGGAAATTGTATGCATGGCGTTACTACGTCTATTACCGACATGATTGTGGATGCTGGTCTGGGTAGGCTCGGTAAATGTTAAAGCAGTGCAGGCTCAGCCGGGAATGCCAGAAGAAATAATTACATACTTGCAGTAAAGTCATGCATAACAATGGTTAATTTGTGGCAAGTTGAAAGCCATTGTGGTAGTGGTGCTTCTGTTTGGACTACAGATAAAATTGATTCAATTCAATTTCTAGTGTGCTGCTGTGGTGATTATGGTGATACTGTCGCTGTTTTTCTTTTTGTTACTTCGAAAGGTGCCACGGGATATGAATTCCAAATTGGGCCTTTTCTTCTGCTAGTCTGTTATGTACAAACATTACCTTTAAGATTGTCACCATGCGTCCTCAGTACAATGACAACTCTATATTATGACCACGTTATCGAAATGAAAGGGGAGTGTAGTAGCATCGTTATTTTTTTCGACTGAGCTAAAAAATAAGATATGAGGAAGGAAAGAAGATTAAACCAAAAAAGATAACTTGATGTTTCTCTGACTAGAGAAATGTTTTTCTTGGGTTTTGCCTTGGATTGGATATGCGTGCTACTTGTGTTCATTGACCTGTTGTTTCCTTAGTAGATGTGTAGTTTACTGGACACTCAAATGTGTTTCGACTTTGTCACCGGGCAAGAGCGGTTTTTTGGCCGCTGGGTTGAGGCATTATCTGACCCCCGTGCTACCCACGAGCTCCGCTCCATCAGGATCTCTTACTGCTCAGGTGAGCTATAATTATTTGCCAATTTTGCTTTCTCCGATTCTACAGAAATTTGTTCAGTGTTTACCTTGAATTTGAGAATGCATGTCTAAAACATGCTCTACGATGGTATGCTAATGGCCTATGATGCCCCTCCGCTACACGCTGACAAATGGCCTGGTGAGAAGCCAGCTTCTCGTCTCAATGCCCGACCAAGTGTGTGAATTCAGAGAGCTTGTTGCTACTTTGGAAGAAGAATAAAAAGCCAAGTGTCGACATGTTTGTCTGCCGTGCTATGTCGTAATTCTAAGAGGAGAGCTTGTCATGCAACTCTTTGACCTGAGGTTTCCAATCAAATAAGGGCTGCCATTTTACTTGTTAGCTTATTGCCTAAGAACTTCAATTTCATTATTGGCTAACGTGAACTTGAGTGGGAATAGCAACATGTCTCTCCCTCTTCATTAAACGGTTATTTCATTCATCTGTCAACTCACTGGAAAAATCTTAAATCTTTTTTACGGTATTAGTATATGATTTGTAGGCTTTTCTCTATGCATGCTTGGGAGATTCTGGACTATATATGGGTAAAATGATACTTTGCTTTATTAATTAACAAGGAGGAGGAAAAAGAAAAGAGGAAAACGGCCCCGATAGCTTACTGGCAACTCTCTTTTTAGCATGAAATCTTAACCTATTATGGGGCTTGTGGTTGGACTATCTCTTTTTAGCTTAATCCAATTCGTCTTCTCTGCCTCTTTATAACGTGATCTCATTAACAAAAAAACTTCTTAAAATAGTCCTGAACTTTCTTATAATTTTCCAAGGCATCCTTCCGACTAAAATGCGGATGCAATACGGGCAGTTATACACGGTCCCATCGGCATATGAAGTGGAATTTTATTAGTGAACCTACATACTTTTCTCTCTAAATTGCCAAGTGTCAAGCAATTGAAAGTGAGCGTTCAAGGATATGGAGATGGCAAGCCTACTTCCATTCACTCTCGTGATCAAGGCATGTTCCTCCTTGCGAAGTTTTGTGTTTGAGGTGGGATTTTAGCCTCATTCAAATCTCCATCTATTTAGACATTAGACAAATGTAGGAAGATAGAATATAATAAATCAAGCCACTATTGAATCCTATTCAAGTCTTTGCTTATAGGTGAGTCATTGGGACATCACGTGATTAGTATTTACTTGATGTGACAATCACACATGCATACTTTTTTTTGGCAAATTCTCTCTTCCACTAGCATTCTCCAATCCATCAATATCTTGTGGTGATCAATAATATACGGCATTCTTCTTTTTCACAGTTGATGTGGCCGTCAAAGATGCTATGCAACAGAGAGAATTGAAAAGAGTTGTTATACCTTCCCATATGTACCTAAAGGAGGTTGAATTTTACAACTATTATGGTCGACCTTGTGATCATGAAGTGGTGAATTACCTTGTTGAGAATGACATTGCTCTGGAGAAGTTAGTGGTGAATCCCTGTGAAGAAGCATATTTCCTGGATGAGATGAAAAGACTGAAGGAACCTAGAGAACGTGCTCTGCAACAACTCAAGGGAAAGTTACCTTCTAGAATTGAGCTGGTGATTAATTAACAAAATCAGAGCATCATTCATGCGGCATCCACAGAGTTGTTATGCATCGCTTTGATTCTGCAACCTCTTCATCTCTTTAAAGTTAGTTTTTCAACTTGCGGATATATGTTTGTTTATTAATTATTTGTTGCTCCTGATTTTTTTTTTAGCTGGATTTATAAGTTGCATAATAGCTCTTCTGCATTTTTAAAGGACATGGAATGCGGCAAGGCCATGAATAATGGATGTTTCCGGTTTATGGTTGAACTTCCTCGTGTGTTTCTACTTTTTGAAGTTACAATTGCAAGTTTACATCATCAATAAGATCAATTCTCCATTCAATAAAACCCATAATTCTGCCCAACATCCAATGTAATCTTCCATACACAAGATTGGACACAAAAATTAAGTCTTTTCTTAATTTAGAAAAGCCCCACAAGTCAATGCGAGGCTGATTAGCATGGTCTTAATCTTCGCTTGTTAAAGGAAATTTGTGACTTTTACCACTTCGTGGTTTTCGAAGTGTGGTCCTCCGACAACGCCGCGATTATATGCTAACTCTAATGTTTGCAACGTTAGGCTTATCATCGTTCTTGAGTAACATGAACAAAACAATAATATTATCATAAATGGCGAAATCATTGCTAATATCTAATAGTGATCTTCTAAGTTCCGAGTCAACATCAATTACTCCATTAGTATATCTTGCTGCAACTCATGATCAGATCAATCAAGCATGACAAAGAATCCAAAAGGTCAAGCAAAGCACAAGAAAGTTCGAAAATTGACATGCAACTCAGCAACCAATTACACAAATTGAACGGGGAAAGGAATGCCCTTTTCCGATGATCGCATCATACCCAATAGACATAACACTCGAAGACTTCGAACAGGACCAGCTCGACAGGTTGTGGTTTGTCGGTGCCCTCCGAGCTCTACTAATCCTTTGAGTTCATTGGTTTAATGTTGTCTGTTCGCTTTCTTTTTTCGTGGGTTTCGGCTGTCGCACAGAGTAGAAAAATCGAGGGACTCATGTTAGGTAAATATGATGATATGGGATGGAGGATTGTTGGATAAGAGACTGCATTGTCAGTCGTAAAAAACTAAAAAACAAGTTTCGAGACTAGAGGTGGCTATTGATCTGCCACCACTAGTCCGAAAGTCAATATGCAGACTCCCAGAAATGCCCGCAAACCAGAACCATCAAAGATTAGCCAAGAAAAGGGCACTTCCTGCTACGAGCGAAAAGTAAAAAGAAAGCAGGACCTTTTGAGGTCAGGCTTAAATTCAGTCTGGTCAGCTCATCCGATTGAACTGCTTCAAGGAGTTGAGGCGAGTAGAGAGATGCAGCAGTTCGAGTAAATCATACAGATAGAATTCGAAAAGAAAAATCATATACACAAAAGACAAAGCTGTTCTCAGATATACAAGCATATTTCTCTTCATTAGTTTTTTTGTGTAATATAATTTTCACAAGGTTAGTCCCCATACATGGTTTTTTTTTTTTTTTTTGGTCAGAATCCTTATCCATGGTTAAAAAAGATATAGCTGATTAGGAATTTACCTTGTTAATCACAATTCATGGAAAGTTCCATCATGTGCCATTGTTCCTGTTGGAAAACAAATTCCTAATAATTGATTGAACCGATACTTGAATGATCAAATATTGTGCCATGAAACATGTTATACTGATCAAAGGCATATCACGGAGTCAGACATATGTTGATTGCCACAGATTAAGTACCGTCGCAGTTTTGAGAAATTCTTTGAAGCGTACTGTTTCAAATGGGGAAAAACAAATAAACATATTTATCTTCAACACGCAATTGTACTTCTTATTTCCCCCTTTTTTTATTTTATATATATTACAATAACTGTACTCTTTTGTGGACCCTTCACTTACGAGTCGGGTTTTGGCCCAACATGGTGGACAGGCATAAGTTGGCCCATTTAATATATAAAAAAAACCATCAATTCCTATGGTGGTTCCATTCCCCGAAATTATCACAGGACATTCATCAACTCTCGCAACTAAGTTGTGAGTATTGACTCGTGAAATTATATGGAGAAGATTTTCATTTCACCGCAAGAGTAGATTTCTTATTCCGTTTTCGGCCGAGATTCCAAAAAGAACAGAACTAGGCAAAAGGCAATAGGCAGAAAAGAAATAGTAGTATTAATAGGACTAGGACTAGAGTAACAACAAGAAGAGGGTCCGACCAAAGAAAGGAAAAGAAAAAAAAAAAAACAGCAGGACTATTGGTCGTAGTAGACTAGAGTGAGAGGGTACCGTAAGGCACCGACCAAACGAGTAAAACTATAAAAATAAATAAACTACTACCCAATAGGCAGTAGTAATTGCAGTAGAAGCAGACTACTCAGTAGTACGAAGAGTACTACTAGCTATAGTTGCATTTGCATTACCAGCTGGCGGAGCAAGTGGGGTAAAACGATAAACTGCCTTACGAGTAAAACTATAAAAATAAATAAACTATTGCCCAATAGCCAATAATAATTGCAATATCGGCAAACTACTCAGTAGTACGAATAGTACTACTAGTTGTAGTTGCATTTGCATTACTAGCTAGTGGAGTAGGTGGGGCAAAACAATAAACCGTATGTGTTAAGTACAAATTTGCACCTAAAACCTTGTGCATTAATGTCTTGATTGACGGGGCCAACTCAGCAAACACCTTGACTTGTTCCAATTGGCCGCGATTCTGAAAATATGCCGGCATCATTTTCATAATGCCTTGGCATCCTCCGCATTATAAAGAACCAGGGCACGTTGATTTTTTACTTCTTGGACAGTCTCATTCAAAGCCTTCTCAGCCTCTTCAAAAAATCTTATGTGATGCTCCCTTTCCGCTTCTCTGAAAAAATAAATATAAACATATAAGAAATCATTAAAAAAATTCCAAAAAAATAATAAATAAACTCACGATATTGTCAGCTTCTGTTGATACCGCGTCCAATTTCTTTGTGTGCTAAGATATTCATCATTCCAAACATGAAGTCTTGCGCCAAGCTCCATTTCGTTGGGGAGAGAGGTAGAGTATGGATTGGGAGAGAGGCACAGAGAGAGGTAAAGTGAGGGTCGATAGAGGACAAGGTGGATATATATACATGGAGGACACAGAGGATGTATGTGGAGTTGAGGGACCATGATTTACTTATTTATTTGGGGGTTACCCCGCACATGGCTTGCAGGAGCCTGCGCAAACCTTTAACGCATGAGCCGACGAGACCGTTTCTTCTAGCCGCGCGTCTGGCAACCCCTAGTGGCGGGCCACTTGTCGTTTTTATCATCTCAACGATAACTACGACCCTACCCTATCATAAAAATGAGTTTTGATTCACCGAAAATAAAAATAAAAAAGGGGAGGCAAACAGTAGGGGGTGTTGGGATTTCCGTCCCCGACCGTCCCAGCGTTTTTTGAAATTTCAACCAAAAGCAATTTATAAACATCAACAGTGATCGGGAAACATGAACAACATTACTCCGATACCAATGTTGGGAACAAATTCCTAATAATTGATCGAACCGATACTCGAATGATCGAATACTAAAAATGAAAACGTGGAAACGTGCCCAAAAACATGTTATACCAATCAAAGGCATATCACAGAGTCGGACATAGACTACCACAGATTAAGTATCGTCGCAGTTTTGAGGAATTCTTTGAAGCCCTGGTTCCGTTCGTCGAGAGAGGCACGTATGGTTTCAAAGGGGGAGAAATAGAGAAACGTATTTCTCTTCTAAAGATGCAATTGTACTTCTTATTTTCCCCATTTTTTATTTTTTTTATTTTATATATATTACAGTAATTATACTCTTTTGTGGGCCTTTCACCTACGGGCCGGGTTTTGGCCCAACATGGGTGGACGGGCTTAAGTTGGCCCACCTAATATTTAAAAAAACGATCAATTCCTATGGCGGTTCCATTCCCCGAAATTTTCACAAGCTCGCAACTAAGTTGCGAGTATTGACTCGTGAAATTATATGGAGAAGATTTTCATTTTAGCGCAAGAGTAGATTTCTTTTTTCCGTTTTTGATTGAGATTCCAATGTTTCTTTTATTACAAAAAGAGAGAGAACATAAATAGGCAAAAAGCAATAGGCATAAAAGAAATAGTAGTATTAATAGGATAGGACTATAAACTATAAACTACTACTAGTCATAGTAGACTAGAGTAGGTAGTAACATCAACCAAACGGCAAACTACTCAATAGGTAGTAACAATTGCAGTAGCGGCAAACTACACAGTAGTACTAGTAGTTGCATCTACATTACCAGCTAGCGGAGCAGGTGGGGTAAAACGGTAAACTGTATTTGTTAAGTACAAATTTGCACCTAAAACCTTGTGCATTGATGTCTTGATTGACGGGCCAACTCAGCAAACACCTTGACTCGTTCCAATTGGCCGCGATTATGAAAATATGCCGGCATCATTTTCATAATGCCTTGGCATCCTCCACATTATGGAGAACGCATTATGGAGCCTCTTCAAAAAGTCTTCCGTGATGCTCCCTTTCCACTTCCCTAAAAAATAAATATAAACAAATAAGAAATCATTAAAAAAATTCCAAAAAAAAAAAATAAATAAACTCATGATATTGTCAGCTTCTGTTGATACCGCATCTAATTTCTTTGTGTGCTAAGATATTCATCGTTCCGGACATGAAGTCTTGCGCCAAGCTCCATTTCGATGGGGAGAGAGGTAGAGTAGGGGTCTAGAGAGAGGCAAAGATAGAGAGAGGTAAAGTAAGGGTCGATAGAGGACGAGGTGTATATATATATACATGGAGGACATAGAGGATGTGTGTGGAGTTGAGCCGTTGGACCATGATTTTTTTTTTTGGGGTTACCTCCACATGTGGCTTGCACGTGCCTGCACAAACATTTAACGCACGCACCGACGAGACCGTTTCTTCTAGCCGTGTGTCTAGCGATCCCTAGCAGCGGGCCACTTATCGTTTTTCTTGTCTCAACGATAACTACGACCCTACACTATCATAAAAATGAGTTTTGATTCACCGAAAATCAAAAAGGGGAGGCGAATAGTAGGGGGTGTCGGGATTTCCATCCCCGACCGTCCGATGGCGGCATTTCTTGAAATTTCAACCAAAAGCAATTTATAAACATCAACAATGATCGGGAAACATGAACATCATTACTCTGATACCAATGTTGGGAACAAATTCCTAATGATCAATCGAACCGATACTCAAACGATTGAATACCAAAAACGAAAACGCGGAAACGTGCCCGAAAACATGTTATACCAATCAAAGGCATATCACGGAGTCGAACATACCTTGATTGCCACAGATTAAGTACCGTCGTTGTTTTGAGGAATTCTTTGAAGCCTTGGTTCCGTTCGTCGAGAGAGGCGTGTACTGTTTCAAATGGGGAAAAACAAAGAAACGTATTTCTCTTTTGAAGACGCTATTGTACTTCTTATTTTCACCTTTTTTTTTATTTTATATATATTACAGTAACTGCACTCTTTGCGGGCCTTTCACTTATGGGCCGGGTTTTGGCCCAACATAGGTGGACAAGCTTTAAGTTGGCCCATCTAATATAAATAAATAAAAAACCATCAGTTCCTATGGCGGTTCCATTCCCCAAAATTGTCGCAGGAGATTCATCAACCCTCGCAACTAAGTTGCAAGTATCGACTTGTGAAATTATATGGAGAAGATTTTCATTTCAGCACAAGAGTAGATTTTTTTTTCCATTTTTAACTGAGATTCCAGCGTTTCTTTTATTAAAAACAACAAAAGAGAACAAAACTTGGCAAAAAGCAGTAGGCAGAAAATAAATAGTAGTATTAATAGGACTAGGACTAGAGTAACAGCAAGAAGAGGGTCCGACCAAAGAAAGGAAAAAAAAAAAAAACAGCAGGACTACTGGTCGTAGTAGACTAGAGTAGCACCGACCGAACGAGTAAAACTATAAAAATAAATAAACTACTACCCAATAGCCAATAGTAATTGCACTAGCCGTAAACTACTCAGTAGTCCAAATAGTACTACTAAATGTAGTTGCATTTGCATTACCAATTGGCAGAGAAGGTGGAGTAAAATGATAAATCGTATTTGTTAAGTACAAATTTGCACCTAAAACCTTGTGCATTGACGTCTTGATTGACGGGGCCAACTCAGCAAACACCTTGACTTGTTCCAATCGGCGGCGATTCTAAAATATGCTAGCATCATTTTCATAATGCCTTGGCATCCTCCACATTATGGAGAACCAGGCACGCTGATTTTTTACTTCTTGGATAGTCTCATTCAAAGCCTTCTCAGCCTCTTCAAAAAGTCTTATGTGATGCTCCCTTTCCGCTTCTCTAAAAAAATAAATATAAACATATAAGAAATCATTAAAAAATTTCCAAAAAGAATAATAAATAAACTCACGATATTGTCAGCTTCTGTTGATACCACGTCCAATTTCTTTTTGTGCTAAGATATTCATCATTCCGGACATAAAGTCTTGCGCCAAGCTCCATTTCGATGGGGAGAGAGGTAGAGTAGGGGTCGGGAGAGAGGCTGAGACAGCAAGAGGTAGATTAAGGGTCGATAAAGGATGAGGTGTGTATATATATACATGGAGGACATAGAGGATGTGTGTGGAGTTGAGCCATTGGACCATGATTTATTTATTTTTTGGGGGCTTACCCCTGCACATGGCTTGCACGCACCTACGCAAACCCTTAACGCATTCACCGACGAGACCGTTTCTTCTGGCCACGCGTCTAGCGAGCCCTAGCGGCGGGCCACTTGTCGTTTTTCTCATCTCAATGATAACTGTGACCCTACACTATCATAAAAACGAGTTTTGATTCACCGAAAATCAAAAAGGGGAGGCGAACAGTAGGGGGTGTCGGGATTTCTATCCCCGACCGTCCGATGGCGGTGTTTCTTGAAATTTCAACCAAAAGAAATTTATAAACATCAATAGTGATCGGGAAACATGAACATCATTACTCCCATACCAATGTTAAGAACAAATTCCTAATAATCAATCGAACCAATATTCGAACGATCGAATACCAAATACGAAAACGTGGAAATGTGCCCGAAAACATGTTATACCGATCAAAGGCATATCACGGAGTCGGACATATCTTGATTGCCACAGATTAAATACCGTCACAATTTTGAGGAATTCTTTAAAGCCCTGGTTCCGTTCGTCGAGAGAGGCGCATACTGTTTCAAATGGGGAAAAACAGAGAAATGTATATCTCTTCTGAAGACGCAATTGTACTTCTTAGTTTCTCCCTTTTTATTTATATATTATTTTATATATATTAAAGTAACTGCACTATTTTTGGGCCTTTCACTTACGGGCCAGGTTTTGGCCCAATATAGGTGGACGGGCTTAAGTTGGCCCATCTAATATATATATATAATATATATATTAAAAAAACCATCAATTCCTATGGCGGTTCCATTCCTCGAAATTGTCACGGGAGATTCATCAACTCTCGCAACTAAGTTGCAAGTATCGACTCGTGAAATTATATGGAGAAGATTTTCATTTTAGTGCAAGAGTAGATTTCTTTTTTCGTTTTTGACTGAGATTCAGCGTTACTTTTATTATAGAGAGAGAGAGAACAAAACTAGGCAAAAAGCAGTCAGCAAAAAAGAAATAGTAGTATTAATTGGACTAGAACTAGAGTAACAGCAAGAAGAGGGTCCGACCAAAGAAGGGAAAGGAAAAAAAAAAAAAAAGCAGGACTACTGATAGTAGACTAGAGTGAGAGGGTACCGTAAGGTACCGACCAAACAAGTAAAACTATAAAAATAAAATAAACTACTACCAAGTAGCCAGTAGTAAATGCAGTAGCGGCAGACTATTTAGTAGTACGAACAGTACTACTAGCTGTAGCTGCATAGTTGGCGGAGCAGGTGGGGTAAAACGATAAACCGTATTTGTTAAGTACAAATTTGCACCTAAAACCTTGTGCATGGACGTCTTGATTGATGGGGCCAACTCAGCAAACACCTTGACTTGTTCCAATTGGCCGCGATTCTAAAAATATGCTGGCATCATTTTCATAAATTCCTTGGCATCCTCCACATTATGGAGAACCAGCTATGTTGATTTTTCACTTCTTGGACAGTTTCATTCAAAGCCTTCTTAGCCTCTTCAAAAAGTCTTATGTGATGCTCCCTTTCCACTTCTCTGAAAAAAATAAATAGGGAAAATCTCAAATAAGGACCCAAAGTGAGCTTATTTTCTCAAATAAGGATCCGGAGTAACCATTGTTCCAAATAAAGACCCAAAGTGGCTAACAAATCTCAAATAAGGACCTGAACCCGCCAGCTGGCTAAAATGTTCACTGGCCGGCAAGCGTGTGACATTTCCGATGGTCGGAATATGGGCAATTTTGTCCTAAAAAATTATAGATAGAAATTAACAAACCCTAAAAACAAAACCTCCAAACTCTTCACGTTCTTCCTCTTCCGCTCTTTATCTTTTACGTTCTTTGTCCCCTCTCGTTTGGAGAATCCAAATTCTCTGTTGATGGAGCAAGATCCCTATCTTCTTGAGTTCCAAAGGTACGTGCCCTCTCTCTCTCTCTCTCTCTCTCTCTCTCTCTCTCTCTCTCTCTCTCTCTCTCTCTCTCTCTCTCTCTCTCTCTCTCTCTCTCTCTCTCTCAATTTGAACGAAATTGACCTCAATTGAACAGGAGTGTGAATCAAAGTGTATGGCGAACCTAGGAAAAGATAATGAAGAATCGAGGCCCTCATGTTACACACAAGTGTCTAAATAACGAAAATGCAGCTTTACTCAAGATTTGTCTTATTCGTTGGAAAGAAACAAAGACAGAAAACAAAAGAAGAAGATATGAAGAAACAAAGGTAAGGGTTTCTTGTTGTGTTTTGATTCGTGTTCCATTAACATAAAATTTCCATGCTTCAAGCGAGAGAGGACAAAGAACAGAGAAAATGAAGAGCAAAAGAAGAAAAACGAACCTGAAGAGTTTGGGGGGTTTAGGGTTTGTTAATTTCTATATATATATTATTTTTATTTTTGATAAAATCGCTCATATTCCAGCCACTGGAAATGTCACATTCTTGCCGGCCGGTGAAAATTTTGGCCAGTCGGCAAGTTCGAGTCCTCGTTTAAGATTTGTTAGCCACTTTAAGTCCTTATTTGAGACAACGGTCACTTCGGGTCCTTATTTGAAAAAATAGGCTCACTTTGGGTACTTATTTGAGATTTTCCCAAATAAACATAAACATAGAAGAAATCATTAAAATAATTCCCAAAAAAAATAAATAAACTCATGATATTTTCAGCTTCTATTGATACCGCGTCCAATTTCTTTGTGTGCTAAGATATTCACCGTTTCGGACATGAAGTTTTGCATCGAGCTCCATTTCGATGGGGACAGAGGTAGAGTAAGGGTCGATAGAGGACAAGGTGTATATATATACATGGAGGACATAGAGGATGTGTGTGAAGTTGAGGGACCATGATTTATTTATTTTTTTGGGGGTTACCCCCGCACATGGCTTGCACGCGCCTGCGCAAACCTTTAATGAGGATGTGTGTGGAGTTGAGGGACCATGATTTATTTATTTTTTTGGGGTTACCCCCGCACATGGCTTGCACGCGCCTGCGCAAACCTTTAACGCACACGCCGACGAGACCGTTTCTTCTGGCTGCGCGTCTGGCGACCCCTAGCAACGGGCCACTTGTCATTTTTATCGTCTCAACGATATCTACGACCCTACACTATCATAAAAACGAGTTTTGATTCACCGAAAAATCAAAAAGGGGAGGCGAACAATAGGGGGTGTCGGCGTTTCTTGAAATTTCAACCAAAAGCAATTTATAAACATCAATAGTAATCAATCGAACCGATACTCGAATGATCGTATACCAAAAACGAAAACGCAGAAATGCCCAAAAACATGTTATACCGATCAAGGCATATCATGAAGTCGGACATACCTTAATTGCAGACCTTGATTGCAATAGATTAAGTACCGTCGCAGTTTTGAGGAATTCTTTGAAGCCCCGGTTCCGTTCATTGAGAGAGGCACGTACTGTTTCAAAGGGGGAAAAACAGAGAAATGTATTTATCTTCTGAAGACGCAACTTACTTCTTATTTCTCCATTTTTTAAATTTTTTATTTTATATATATTACAATAACTGCACTCTTTTGTCTTTTGTATGCCCTTCACTTATAGGGTTTACCCCACGCCTAGTTCGCATGCTCTAGTGGTTGCCGGGCACGTGGGTGCACGCGCCAGTGCAAACCTTCAACGCACGCGCTGATGAGACCGTTTCTTCTGGCCACGCGTGGCGGCGTGTCTGCGACCCCTAGCAGCAGGCCACCTATCATTTTCTCGGGCTAATTCCAAAAAAAAGCACCAACTTTAGGTCGATGGACAAATCTGGCCCAAACTTTTTTTTGTTTCATGAAAAAGCACAAACTTTAAGTCGAGGGACAAATCTAGCCCGAACTTTTTTTTGTCCCATAAAAAAGCACAAACTTTAGATTAAGTGACAATTCCGGCCCCATTTTTGTTTTGTCTCATAAAAAATAACAAACTTTCACTCATATTCAAAATCTAATCTTTACCATTAACTTTCTATTTGAAGTTAACCTTATTTCAAGAGAAAAGGTTCTAGTTGTGAGGTTGGTGGATCTCATCCATGGTTTTTCTTGACAAAGCGGTGATCTACGAGTTTCATATTACGACAAAACAATAAAGTCTAGCGAGAGAAATTCAATCGGGAGATTTTTTTTACTTGCTAGTGAAGTATAGGAAATAGCATAGTTTCACTGTTATTCTTCAAGTTATTGCTCAAACAAGAAGAAAATGGATGGTGTTAGCCAACAAGTGCACATGGATTAAGGACAATCAATGAATATAAGTTAAGGGTGGCTAGATTTAGGATTTAAGTGAAAGTTGATGATTTTTTTTCCAAATAAAAAAATTTGGGCCAAAATTGTTACTTGACCTAAAGTTTGTGCTTTTTTACGAGACAAAAAAGAGTTTGGGCCAAATTTGTCCATTGACCTAAAGTTGGTGCTTTTTTACGAGACAAAAAAAAGTTTGGGCCAGATTTGTCCATCGACCTAAAGTTGGTGCTTATTTTTGGAATTAACCCCATTTTTCTCATCTCAACGATAACTACGACCCTACACTATCATAAAAACAAGTTTTGATTCACTGAAAATCAAAAAGAGAAGGCAAACAACAAGAGGGTGTCGGGATTTCCGTCCCGAGCGTTCGATGGCGGCGTTTCTTGAAATTTCAACCAAAAGCAATTTATAAACATCAACAGTGATCGGGAAACATGAACAGCATTCCTCCGATACCAATGTTGGGAACAAATTCCTAATAATCGATTGAACCGATACTCAAAAAATCAAACACCAAAAACGAAAATGCAGAAACATGCCCGAAAAACATGTTATACCGATCAAAGGCATATCACGAAGTCGGACATACCTTGATTGCCACAGATTAAGTACCGTCACAGTTTTGAGGAATTCTTTGAAGCCCCGGTTCCGTTCATTGAGAGAGGCACGTACTGTTTCAAAGGGGGAAAACAGAGAAAATGTATTTCTCTTTGAAGACGCAACTTACTTCTTATTTCTCCATTTTTTAAATTTTTTATTTTATATATATTACAATAACTGCACTCTTTTGTCTTTTGTATGCCCTTCACTTACGGGGTTTACCCCACGCCTGGTTCGCATGCTCTAGTGGTTGCCGAGGCACGTGGGTGCACGCGCCAATGCAAACCTTCAACGCACGCACCGACGAGACCGTTTCTTCTGGCCACGCGTGGCGGCGCGTCTGGCGACCCCTAGCGGCAGGCCACCTATCATTTTTCTCATCTCAATGATAAACTACGACCCTACACTATCATAAAAACAAGTTTTGATTCACCGAAAATCAAAAAGGGAAGGCAAACAGTAGGGGGTGTCAGGATTTCCGTCCCGAGTGTTTGATGGCGGTGTTTCTTGAAATTTCCACCAAAAGCAATTTATAAACATCAATAGTGATCGGGAAACATGAACAGCATTCCTCCGATACCAATGTTGGGAACAAATTCCTAATAATCGATTGAACTGATACTCAAAAAATCAAACACCAAAAACAAAAATGCAGAAACATGCCCGAAAACATGTTATACCGATCAAAGGCATATCACGGAGTTGGACATACCTTGATTGCCACAGATTAAGTACCGTCACAGTTTTGAGCAATTCTTTGAAGCCCTGGTTCCGTTCGTCGAGAGAGGCGCGTATGGTTTCAAAGGGGGAGAAATAGAGAAACGTATTTCTCTTCGAAGATGCAATTGTAATTCTTATTTTCCCTCTTTTTTTATTTTTTTAATTATATATATTACAGTAACTGCACTCTTTTGTGGGCCTTTCACTTACGACCGGGTTTTGGCCCAACATGGGTGGACGGGCTTAAGTTGGCCATCTAATATATATATTTAAAAAAAAGACCATCAGTTCCTATGGCGGTTCATTCCCTGAAATTGTCACAGGAGATTCATCAACTCTTGCAACTAAGTTGCGAGTATCAACTCGTGAAATTATATGGAGTAAAATTCAACGCAAGAGTAGATTTCTTTTTCCATTTTTGACCGAGATTCCAACGTTTCTTTTATTGAGAGAGAGAGAGAACAAAACTAGGCAAAAAGCAGTAGGCAGAAAAGAAATAGTAGTATTAATAGGACTAAGACTAGAGTAACAGCAAGAAGAGGGTCTGACCAAAGAAAGGAAAAGAAAAAAAAAAAACAGGACTACTAGTCGTAGTAGACTAGAGTGAGAGGGTACTACAAGGCACGACCGAATAAGTAAAACTATAAAAATAAAATAAACTACTGCCCAGTAGACAGTAGTAATTGTAGTAACGGCAGACTACTTAGTAGTACGTACTACTAGCTATAGCTGCATCTGCATTGCCAGCTTGGGGAGTAGGTGGGGTAAAACGATAAACCGTATTAGTTAAGTACAAATTTGCACCTAAAACCTTGTGCATTGACGTCTTGATTGATAGGGCCAACTTAGGAAACACCTTGACTTGTTCCAATTGGCCGCAATTATGAAAATATGCTGGCACCATTTTCATAAATGCCTTGGCATCCTCCACATTATGGAAAACCGGGAGCTCGTTGATTTTTCACTTCTTGGACAGTCTCATTCAGAGATTTCTCAACCTCTTCAAAAAATTTCTATGATGCTCCCTTTCCGCTTCTCTGAAAAAATAAATATAAACATATAAGAAATCATTAAAAAAAAATCCAAAAAAAAAGAATAAATAAACTCATGATACTGTCAACTTATGTTGATACCGCATCCAATTTCTTTGTTTGCTAAGATATTCATCGTTCCGAACATGAAGTCTTGCGCTGAGCTCCATTTCGATGGAGAGAGAGGCTGAGACAAATAGCGGTGGAGTAGGGGTTGGGACAGAGGGTGAGACAGAGAGAGGTAGAGTAAGCGTCAATGGAGGACGAGGTGTATATATATATACATGGAGGACATAGAGGATGTGTGTGGAGTTGAGCTGTTGGACCATGATTTTTTTTTAGGGGTTACCCCGCACGTGGCTTGCACACGCCTAAGGTTGCCAAGGCGCGTGAGGTGCACGCGCAAGTGCAAACCTTTAACACATGCACCAACAAGACCGTTTCTTCTAGCCGCACGTGGCGGCAAGTCTGGCGACCCCTAGCGGCGGGTCACCTGTCGTTTTTCTCATCTCAACGATAACTAAGACCCTACACTATCATAAAAACGAGTTTTGATTCACCAAAAATCAAAAAGGGGAGGCGAATAGTAGGGGGTGTCAATATTTCCGTCCCCGAGTGTTCGATGGTGGCGTTTCTTGAAATTTCAACCAAAAGCAATTTATAAACATCAACAATGATCGGGAAACATGGACAGCATTACTCTGATACCAATGTTGGGAACAAATTCCTAATAATCGATCGAACCGATACTCAAACGATCGAATACCAAAAACGAAAATACAGAAACGTGCCCGAAAACATGTTATACCAATCAAAGGCATATCACTGAGTCGGACATACCCTGATTGCCACAGGTTAAGTACCGTTGCAATTTTGAGGAATTCTTTGAAATCCTGATTCCATTCGTCAAACCTAAGGTAGATCTCAGGTCCTAGGTCGTGCGTGATTTTAATTCCATGGTCACGCCTTAGATCCGAGGCCATGTGACCTTAGGTTCCAGGCACCCGACCTGAAATTTGAGGTAGTGAGACTTGGAACTGGACATGGTGATCTTAATCGAGCCAGGGAAGAGAGATGCGGAGAGATAATTGTTTCAAGCACAGCGAACGCGATTACGACCTGGCCGACGGCAAGGCAACGGCCGTACCAAGCATGGTGGAAGGTCATATAGGTCTGAGATTTTATCGAAGATTCCCATGGAGGAAGGCGTGGAGAACTTGACAGCCTTAATTGAGGGAATTTCATTGATTCTTGGTTGTTTCCGGTCATATCGAATCGATTTGGGGTTTTAGAATGTTGGTTTCCTTGATTAAGATCTGGAGTCGCGGCGGCCGTGTCTGAAAGTCCCCGAGAGGCCTGGGCCATTATCCAGATTCGGCGTTCGACACATTTCCAGTTTAAGGATCGTGTTTTCATCTGCTGTTAACGGAAAGAAATGAAAAAGAAAAGGGGTAAGAAAAAGGAAATGGGAAGAGGGGGAATGGGGAAAGAGAAAAATATATATTATAAAAATAAAAAGGGGGTATGCGCAAACTTATCTACAATTAAATCTTATAGTTTGTCATAAAGCGCAATTAAATATTAAAATTTATCAAATTGATTTAATCAAGTCCTTTTGTTGATTACGCTTTTGAAAGTTTTAGGACTCGATTACATTTTTATAACAAATTTTAGAACTCATTTGCACTTTTTGAAAATTTTATGTTTTAATTTCATTTCCGCGACAAGTTTTAGGATTTCTAATGCATTAATTTCAAAGTATAATATCTAAAAATCTGTTTCAACTAAATAAAAAAAAATTGTAGATGTTTGTGGTCCACATACAATCACCGCCGCTAACTGGATCTATTTCTAATCGAAATCAGCCGGAATGACTATATTGATAAATCGTTAAAAGGTTGATCGTTGAATTGACAAAATTGAAAAAAAAAAAAAAACAATTAAGACTAACTTGACATATGCATAATAGGTTTAAAACTTTTTGGTAAGTGCATGCCATCTTGTCATATCCTATCCCTCCCAGTAAGGAGGGCGACCTATAGATCCTGCATAGGAAAGTTATGAGAAGATGGACCACTTTATAAGTGTGAACTTTTTTTAATGTGTTCAAAACAAGAGTTGGGATGTGGGTTAAACCTCACAACATCCGTGTGCAGGTATGTAAATAATTGAGCAACTATTAGGCACACTCATTACATTAATTTTATTTTATTAACACTAACCCAATTTTTTTTATTTTGTACGATTATCTTGCTAACATTTATTAGTTGAAACATTATTTTTTTTATTAAATGTCTTTGGAAATTATGAAATTCAAAATTTTATTTTTAAAAAAATATTTTTTTTTATTATTCCGAATTTTTGTATGTGTCCTTTTAGGATAACTTTGGAAATTATACTTATTCAATTTACAACCTTTCCTAAAAGGTTTCATTTGTTCATTTTACAATCTTTCCTAAATGGTTGCCTTTGTTCACTTTGCATCTTCTTCTGAAGAAAAACCTTTAGTGAATAGTTGCATATATTCTTCAAGACTAATATACAAATATGTGTGTGTGTGTGTGTCAGTTTTTGGCATGAACGAGTATCAAATTATTTCAAGTCTTTTTTTAAAAATTACAACCATCATTTCAATTATTTTTTAGAAAAACCCCGTAGAGATACTAAATTTGTCATCTAATATACTCATTTGAAATTTTATTGTATCTTAGAGGATATATGCGATAATCATTAGTAATAAATAAATTCTTTTAAAAAAATTGATATTGCGCCTTAAAGTCTATCTTGATTACTCTATCTAATTTGAAGTTATATTTTTCAACACTTATCAAATCATAGTTGTGATAAACCCAAGACCACAAGAACCGGCTGAAAAACATTTTGATTTCAACGGAAAGACAACGGCTAAATCGAAATTTCTAGGTGCCGTAGATGGGTTCACTCGAAAACTCCACCGTGTCTTCATGTTTGTCTGGTCCTGTATGATTTGACTCCTGGCCCCATTTCTCCATGTATCTCAAGAAAAAGGCACTCGAAAAGGAGCATTTTGCATCGTCAACCCTGAAAGAAACAATGAGATTTGGGAAAAGAGACACCACAAGTAAGACAGAATTGCTGAGATTTGGGAAAAGAGACACCACAAGTAAGACAGAATTGCTTTAAGACCTACCCTACCCAACCCACCTTAGAATGTGATATGCATCGAAAATCAAACCCCCCTCTCTCTATTTTTGCCTTTTCATTTTATTTTATTTTCACCACCATTATCAAGAAAAACTAAGGCCCGCCTGAAATATTGGTTTACCAAAAAGAGTCCATCAATATCCTATTCTTCCATCTTTTGCCATTTGATTATGCACAACTTGTCTCTTAAGTCCTATTAATTGATCTGGTTCCGGTCGACGTCACTCGAAAGGATAAGACTCATTGCATTTTCTTCTGCTAGTATGTTATGTATAACTTTGCCTTTGAGATTGTCATTACTTGTCCTCATTGCAATAACAAAAAAGAGTCCATCAATATCCTATTCTTCCATCTTTTGCCATTTGATTATGCACAACTTGCCTCTTAAGTCCTGTTAATTGATCTGGTTTCTAGTCGACGTCACTCGAAAGGATAAAGACTCATTGCATTTTCTTCTGCTAGTATGTTATGTATAACTTTGCCTTTGAGATTGTCATTACTTGTCCTCATTGCAATAACAACTCTTTACTACGACCACACTATTGAAGCGAATGAGGCAGTAGTGTAGTAACACCACTAAATTTTAAGACTAAGCTTAAAACTAAGAAATGAGGAAGGAACGATGTTATAACTAGAAAAGAGATTCTCTGGCTAGAAAAATCTAGTTATTGGTGTCTGCCTTGGATTCAATATTTCTGCTGCTGGTATTCATCTCTATATGAACTTATTGGTTAAGCAGTGCATCATAGAGAAGGAGAAAAACTCCAAGCAACCAGGAGAGAGATACCGATCATGGGCACGGGACAGGTACCTTTTGACCATTGTTTGCAGATGTGCAATTTACCTGGTCACTCAATGTGTTTCAACTTTTTCAACAGGCAAGAGCGGTTTATTTGCCGTTGGGTTGAGGCATTATCTGACCCTCGCGTTACCCATGAGCTCCGCTCCATCTGGATTTCTAACTGGACTCAGGTGAGCTACAACCATTCGCCCTTTTTGCTTTCTCCGATGCCACCGAAATACGTTTAGTGTAGTTATCTGGAAATTGAGAACGTCTGTCTAGAACATGCTCAAATAATGATATGCTGATGGCCCGCGATGCATCTTTGCTACAGGCTGACAAATTGCTTGGTCAGAAGCTGGCTCTCGTCTCAATGTGCGGCCAAGTATGCGAAAGCGAAGGGAAGGGTGATTCCAGGCGGAAGCTGTGAATGTCGAGAGCCTGTTGCTACTTATGAAGGAGCATATAAGCTGAGTGTTGGCATGTTCGTTTGCTGTGCTATTACTGTAATACTAGATGAGAACTTGCTTAGCTTATTTGCCTATGAACTTCGATATCACTGCAGCATGTCTCTCCCTCTTTTACTTCGTTAATCTGTCAATTTAGAAGGGAAATTGTTTTTTTGTTGGGTGAAAATAAGATATGTATAGATTTTGCCTAAAAAGAATACAAAGGAGGAAGCCCGGCACCTACAAAAGACAAACACTCGAGATGACAAGAGTCAAAAAAGAGTGTAAGGGTGCCGTGGCTCCCAAGAGAGACTCACGGAAAAACAAAAACAAGAAACAAAATACTAACGCACAAAAGCAAGAGAACCTCCATCAATCAAAGATAGAAAGAGATGAATCCCAGCTTTGTTGAAGTCTTCTATTCTTGGGAATGTCCGGGACATGCTTAAAGGTCGTCGCCTTGTCATTAATAGCCTTCTGGAGGTGCATCCTCATCGACAGGAGGAAGACGGTCTGATTTCGAAATATGATATTATTTCGCTCTTTCCACATAAGATAGCAAAGAGCTCTAGAAGGGAAATTGTTGAATCTTTGATATTATCATTATTTGATATTAGATATTCCATGCATGCTAAGGAGATCCTAGAATCTTTAAATATAAAATGATACTCCGCATATTAATAAACGAGGAGGAGGAAGAAGAAGAAAAGAGAGAAACAATCATGTTAGCGACGGGCAGCTTTCTTTAAGCACGAAATCGGATCATACTCTATGGTTGGGGCTGAACTGTTCCTCTTATCTGCCTCTTTAGCAAGTAATCCCCCCGCCCCCCCTCCTTTCTTTCGTGTGAGGGTAAGAAATCATAATAAACAAAACAAAAAAAACTATATTATATCTAAGGCTTAGCAGAAAAATCCTCATGCATTGAAATGTCAATTTCGGTGAAGGCTCACTTTAATTGCTATGCACTCTCTTCAATTCTTACGCAAGCGGGATTGGTATTCATTAATCATGCTCATGCCATATCAATGTAAGGGTATACTATAAAAATAGATCGGTTCAATATGCTTTGAAGATTAATGAATTGACACAATATATATGTATAACACCGTTGACTAACGGATCGACACGATCACATGACCTACTATGATAAAAAAAAATCAATCAGCCAACACAAAATCAGTTCACTTATACAAACCCAATAGGGAATATCCTAATTTTTCCATAAAATTTATCTACAAGTTGCAATAATTTGTTAAAAAAATAATTACCAAATCAAATTGATCGTATTCATCAATTTAATATTAATAGTGACAACCATGGAAAAAATAGTACTTTTAGCAAGTCATGTCTAAACGAATCGCACACAGTAATAACCTGTCAATTTAAACTGAGTCGTGTAGTTAAATTTCATGTCTGAATGATTGAATACGAATATGACACCATTACTAATAATGTCATAATCTGAACATAGTTAACCTATCAAAATCCGATAATTTCATGCCGTCTTATCATATCACGAGCGAAAATTGTCTTTGCCTCCTGGTTAGTGGCAGCGTACATATCTTCGTGGAACCCGTCTAATCAGTGATTGTGATAGGCCAAAAACACAAAAACCGGCCGAAATTTTTTTGCTTTTTTTTAGGGGAAACAACGGATAAATCAAAATTCATGGCCGTCTGAGGGATCACTCCGGAACTCGACAGTATGCCATACTTCATTTTTTTGTCTGGTCCCCTGGGATTTGATTCCCCGGCTACATTTGTCCCATGCGTCGATAAAGAAAAAGGCACTCGAAAAGGAGCATCGTTGCACCATCAACCCTGAAAGAAACAATGAGATTTAGAAATGCAGAGACCCCAAGCAAAGAGGGTCGCTCTAGACCTACCCTACCCACGTGGAAATAGAATGTGATGCGCATCGAAAATCAAGCACCTCTTCATTTTGCCTTCTCATTTTTCAATTTTCACCAACACAATCAAGAAACACAAAGGCCCACTTGAAGGATCGGTTGCCAAAAAGAGTCCATCAATGATCAAATTCTCTAATCTTTTGTCAAAGTCCCGTTATCGATCTGATTTCCGGTCAATGAATTGCTTTTCATTGTTTCTCTAAAGGGTAAGATTCATCATTTCCACATATTTAATTTTCAAAAGGTCAAGGGTAGAGCGATCGAAATCGAAATCGAACCACCGGATGTGGAGAATTGCATTTCATTAAGAAAATAAGTTTGGTAATCATGAAGTCGCACTCAGATATAAAGAGATAGTGCCGTAATAGTATTGAATTCTAATTCTAAGTTGAACGAGTGGATGGATCAGATTCCCAGAACATCTTCTTACGGGGAGATATTATATTCTTTGAAATTTCCGGAGCAGAGAAAGAGGAAAATTCCATTGGTCGATCTTGAGGTACACACCTTTCGTTGTCAACGTCTCCTTTTTCTTTTTCTTCTTCAAGGACATATGAAAACTACGGTTGGAACTTTTTTCTTCCTTTTACCCGAAGGGGGTAAAGGTGCGGTGCACCGCATAAGAGGAAGGATCTGATGATGGCTGACCAGCGATACAGATTCCATCTTCGTCGAAAACAGGTGGGGGAAAAAGGTGGGTCTGCAGGCTCTTTCTTTAATCTTTATCCATCTGCTGGAAGAAGGATTCTGAAACAGTGAAACCGGGGGGAACAAAAGAATTTGAGGAAGGAGAAAACACGGGATCCTGTTTAAAGAAAGACCCGTGCAACTAGTACATGTCCCTTGTCTCTCTCTCTCTCTCTCTCTCTCTCTCTCCCGTATATAAAGGTTTTGCGTTTGGTTGCCGGAAATGGGGATCTAAACTGGCACGCCACGTCCAAAGTAATTCCTTTTGGGGCATTCTGATTCCACCGTATAAAAATAGCACATCACCAGCATCAACCAGGTGATGTTCATCCGTATAAAAATAGCACATCACCAGCATCAACCAGGTGATGTTCATCCTCTCTCTCTCTCTCTCTCTCTCTCTCTCTCTCTCTGGTGGGGCTGTGAGTTGACTAAGTTATAGCGGGTAATCCAAAGTCCAAAGAGGGCTTGCTTCTTATGTGGGGTCGCACCTCAGAGAGTTGGAGAATCTTGGGCTCACACAATAGCCAAGAATTCGTAGTGCGTTTCGAGATGCAGATGATTACTATGGCCTAAAGGGAGGTTCTTTCTTGTGCAGGGCATATCGCAGCTTGACACGTACGGGCTCTCTTACAACTCCCTCTCTTTTCCTCCTTTTCTATCAGATGGGATCTTGATTTTGCAAGAGTTTCTTGGTTGAGAGTACTCGAGGAGACCAGGTAAAAAAAACAGAAACCAAAGAAAAAAATTTCGGTTGCCCTGGCGAGAATCTCCAGGAATCTTTCTTCATAGTGTGAGTTGCTTCTCTCTGTTTAATTTCGTTCTGTTTGAGCTGTCAATTCTGTTTATGTCGTGATTCATGGGGCTAGTCTGTGTTTTGGATGGTTGGTGACGTGTCTGCTTTGGTGGTTTGAGTCCTCGATTATGTTTGTGGAGAGCAGGAAAATTGAATCTCTCTTGTTAATTATTAATAGAGCTTAAATCAAATGATAGTAAATCAGCGAATTACTTCCGGAGAATATGTGGAAAAATGGCCTTATCTTCCTGTTTGTTTCAATCCTTGTGATTCGCCGCTTGAACGTTGTGACAGACCAAACACTTTATGAACCCAAGTTTTTCTCTCTTGTATCGATAACAGCTTCATTTATTCAAGATTCTCCCCAACTTGGCTCCTGCAGCATATGCATAAGATAGAAGCATTTATCTTCGTTTGGCTGGTAAATTCAAGCTACAATCTGTTGACATTGAATGTTCTTGGGCTTATCTTAGCAGAAAGGCCATTTCCTGCTCATTTCAGATGGAATAGCATCCGGATATCTCCAGTGTCACAGAAAAAGAAAATGGAGGAGGACACTGTCTTCTCACCAATCCCAATGCCCAGCACAGCCCCAGAATCTGCCATGGATGTTGACTACATGGATGAACTGTTGCTAGAAGGATGCTGGCTGGAGACTGTGAATGGATCTGAATTCCTCCAACAGAGCCCTCCCAGTTTTGGTGCCTTCTTTGACTCTCCATGTCAATGGTCTGCTCTAGAGAATATTGAGTGCAATTCCAGCCCCAACCAGCTTCAAAAGAACAACCAAGAGTTGATGCAAACGCCATTGCATCCCAGAGATTCTCCTATGGAAGAAGGCCAAACAAAACCTCTCGATAATCCTCAGTCTCTGAGTGTTGTTGAGTGTTCTAGTCGGTCAGATAAACATGTCAATGAAGGATCTGATTTAAGAAGAAGGTGGTGGATTGGGCCAAGGGTGAGTTCCGGTTCAACGAGTTCTGTGATGAATAGGTTGATCCATTCTCTTGATCACATTCGAGATTTGACGAAAGATAAGGATGTCCTCATCCAGATATGGGTGCCTGTAAATAGAGGCGACAGACATTTTCTCACAACCAATGACCAGCCCTTTTCACTTAATCCTAGCAGCAAGAGACTTTCAAAGTACAGGGAAATATCGGTGAATTATCAGTTTTCGGCCGAGGAGGATTCCAAGGAATTGATGGGATTACCCAGTCGTGTATTTTTGGGGAAGATTCCTGAATGGACTCCCGATGTCCGCTTCTTCAGAAGTGACGAGTATGCCAGGGTTGATCATGCTCAGCATTTCGATGTCCGGGGAACTCTTGCCCTTCCTGTCTTTGAACAAAGGAGCAGGACTTGCTTGGGTGTTATTGAAGTTGTGATGACGACCCAGAAAATCCAGTATCGGCCTGAAATGCAAAGCGTTTGCAAGGCACTAGAGGTTTGTCGAATCTCTTTCCTTGCATTACCTAAATTTTCATTGTGCACTGATTAAATGAAGATCGCCAAGGGTACCTTTCCTAGTAGCTTTCTGCACTGATTCAAAGCCACTTGTCTTGATATATGAATCCATAGGTAGGAATCTTCTGTCATGTTTGCTTATATTTTCTAACTACATTGCATGGAGTGATGCTTCATATGCTTGTCGAATAATACAGTGCTATTTGAGATCACAGGTCAATTAAAGGAAGCTGCACTATATTTAGAGAAAGAACTGTCTTCTGTCAGTGTCGTGTAGATTCTAATTATAAGACAGTTTGAGGACATATTCACAATTTTGTTACTTAATCTTATTGTTATTAAAGTATTAACGCACTCGTAGGATTTTGGTGCCTTGTGGAATTCTCACGATACACAATTGTTATGTTGAGAAGATTTTCTTTTCTCAAAAGGGAGTTATAGTTGATTGATGATAATGAATATTTCCCCTTTCTGATCTCTGTACTAATGGCTATTTAAATTATAACTGCAGACGTTCTGGACCTTGAAATTCAGTATTCGTTTTGGAAAGTCTTGGCTTTCATAAGTTGTGAGACATGAGTTCAGTTTTATATATTTAGAGAAAAAGCAGGATATTTCAGCTGCCATTACCTTACCAGTCGGTTTCCTTTTCAACGGCAATCTTACTTGGTTTGTGTTTTGATTTGCATCATCTCATACAAGAGTATAAGAGCAAATCCTCTTTTCCGCGATTGTCCGGCTTCTTATTCCATTACTTAGATTGTTCAGAACTCTATCCACTTTGCGAAATTATACTTGTAATCGGAGTCATTCCAAGAACTATTGATCTTTTCCTGTTAACCTTTTCTTACTGAAATAATTGTTTCCACCTCAGGCTTTTGATCTTAGAAGCTCTGAAGTATTCGGCAATCTCGGTGAAGAGGTAATTGGATGACTTCGAGCATAGTAATCTTCTTGATGAGACAATACAGTTTTCTTTTGACACCGTGGTTGAACACCTTTTGCTCTCCATTCAGTCACACTGGAAATCATATGAAGCCGCAATACCCGAGATTCGTGAAGTCTTAAGATCCGCCTGCGAGACACATGGATTACCGCTAGCCCAGACGTGGGTCCCGTGTAGCCAACAAGGTAAAGGAGGTTGTAGGCACTCCGATGAGAACTATGTTCACTGTGTTTCTACCATCGACCATGCCTGTCATGTGGCTGATCCTCTCCTCCAACCATTTCATGAGGCTTGTTCTGAGCATCACTTGCTGAAAGGTCAGGGGGTTGTTGGGAGGGCATTTCAAACTAACCAACCATGCTTTTCATCGGACATGACTTCTTCGGGAAGAACTGAATACCCTCTCTCTCACCATGCAAGAATGTTTGGGTTGTGTGCTGCTGTCGCTATCCGTCTAAGGAGCATCCACACTGGTACAGCCGATTTTGTGCTGGAGTTCTTCTTACCTATGGACTGTAAGGATCACAACAAACAGAAAAAGATGTTAGGTTCGCTGTCCATCATTATTCAACAGGTTTGTCAGAGTTTGCGGGTCATTACCAATGAGGAACTGGAGGAGGAAACTGTCTCGCCAGAAATTACAGTGCCTTCAGAAGGCAGGCCTCAGGGAGAATGGTCACTGGAGGTGGAAAGTAATTATCTGGAGAGGTGCTCTGAAGATGATTTGTCCTGGAGCGCTCATGTTGAAAAAGTTCGACAGAGTGATACAGTTGCCTCAGCCACCCAAAAGGCCAGAGCAGGGGAATCATTTGTCGAGAAATCTCTTGATTTCGGGCAATTCCAAGACTCGAGTACTGAACGTGGCGAGGATTGCTCTTTCTATGGTGAAGGAAGCTTCTCTGATGTGGCCAGGGAAAAAACAGGAGATAAGAAACGTACGAAGGCAGAGAAAGCCATCACCTTGCAAGTCCTTCGTCAGTACTTTGCCGGAAGTCTTAAAGATGCTGCAAAAAGTCTCGGTGGTAAGACTGCCACCATAAGCTTCATAAAATATAATTTTCTAGGCTTAGAAACTACATAAGCACTAGGGATCGCTCTCTCTCTCTCAAGATTTATGTGAATATGATGGGAGACTATCTGTTAATTAACTGGCACTGTTTTCTCTGCTTTATACACGCTTCCCTTTTCTGCAAATTACAGTCGTTGTCTGCTTGCACTTGGGAAATAGATGGAAACTATCAATGCCATCACTCGAGATTCGTGTATTGATTCAGGATCAGCTCGTCGCTTCCTGAATGAAAATATGAGCATTGTGATATTTCCTTTTTCACATGTTCGGGGACTTTCTTTTGGCATTTGCGCTTGTATTAAGTGAGTTTCAACAGAACGATTCACTAATTGTATTGATTCCAGTAGCCATAAACTCAAGCCATTGTCATTCATGGATATACATTCCATCCTTACTTAACATTCGATTTTGCTGTTGGCTGACGTTTTCGCCTGCTTTCTCTTTCTGGATTTCAGTTTGCCCCACGACCTTGAAAAGGATATGCAGGCAACACGGTATCAAACGTTGGCCATCTCGAAAAATCAAGAAGGTCGGTCACTCCTTACAGAAACTTCAACTCGTAATGGACACTGTCCAAGGTGCGCCGGGTCCCTTGCAAATCGATTCTTTCTACACAAACTTCCCAGAGCTGGCCTCTCCAAACCTTTCTATTACCAGTCCCTTATCGAATTCAAACCACGGGGATCATCTGCAACCACTGGGCATGCAACCTGGAGCCCTGAACTTTGATTCCTGTGCTGCTGTGTCGAAGTCGACGTCATCGTCGTGCAGTCACAGTTCCAGTTCCAGTCAGTGCTGTTCCAGTGGGACAAAGCAGCATCCGTCCATAGTGGACCTCGTCGCCGAAGAAGATCATTTAGTTTCAGAGAACGACGTGGATATTACCCCTTTAAAAATGGTCCAAAGTCATGTGGAATTACAAGGCTCGAGCCAGGAAGAGCAAAAGCTCTTGCCGAGATCCCAGAGCCGTAGATCTTTCAACCCAAATATGGAGAATCCGCCGCGGCCGCCCCCGCAATATAATTGCCAGGCATCGCGAGAAGGGGATCCCCTGAGAGTAAAAGTGGCGTATGCGGACGAGAATATCCGCTTCCGCATGCAGAAGGATTGGGATCTAAAGGACTTGTGGGGAGAAATCGCGAGGCGGTTCTGCATAGAGGACCCAAGCAAGTTCGACCTCAAGTACTTGGACGACGACTCCGAGTGGGTGCTGCTGACGTGCGATGCCGACTTGGACGAGTGCATCCATGTCAGCAGATCATCCCCAGGTAGCACGGTCAAACTCTCGGTCCGAAAGTCCCATAACCGTCGTCTAGGGAGTTCTTTGGGTAGCAGCGGCCCTCCACGGATGCATGGTGCTTCATGAGCCCGTGGTCGAGGTTGCCGCCGGCCGGTTTAATTATATTTTGGCCTCCTTCCACGTGCATTCGCGAGATCTTTGCGGGAGAAGAATTGTAAAGTTTGTACACTTGAGGGGTTGGCGTACGGGACAATCAGCTAGAGGCGGCTTCTCATCTTGAATGTGCGTAGGGGATATTTTAGTACAGACCTTTCAGTTACATTTATCCTAAATGCGGTTTTCCGTTTGTTTCGAGTTGTATGTTTTTTCAGCTGCCTTCGAGTCAAATAAAGATGTTGGCATTTTTACAGCCAGCAAAGAACGGTGATTCCTATTCTGCACTTTAAAATAGACCGTGGCCATGTTCACATGACCAAATTCAGACCGTGTCTAATCGGTTCCTGCCAACCGTTGGATTCCCTATGCCACCTAAATCCAACGCTTTTTATACAACCGGCAATAAAATCTTTCTTGTGGGAAGCGTCCGTTTAAACGTTCGAATTACCACGAGTACACTTCTATCCGACATTCCCTTGCAGCAAAAAGTTCCGAACCGGCTGTTTCCTAAACTTGAGTGATACTTTCGTGTCTTTGCTGCATGCATTTTCGTTTCTCCTGGAAGAGACGGTACAACTGATGACGCTACCAGAGAAGGAAAGGGAGGCTTGCGTTGCACAATGCATTAACCGAGACTTTGAAGTACTATCAGCGGGACTATACATTTCTCTCTTCTTTTTCATGTGAGAACATTTTCTTTAACAACATAATTTACATTTTTGGAAGATATCCAACTTTTCATCGCTAATGATACACGGTAAAACTCAATGTATTGAAAGAAAAAGAATGACGTAATCGCTGAAAAAAAAAAAAAGACAAAAAAGGAAGTGGCAGTCCCAACTAATTGTATCAAGTTCTGAACAGGGATTGAATTGAGGGCCGACCTTCTTGCTTCTCCACAAGCACACATCTAGAAGGAGGACCGAATATGCTCAAAACCACCTGCAAGGTAAATGGTATAAGAACAGCCGTCATTTCGCAGAACCGTAGGGACTATACTCGCCATTGGGAGACATTTTAAGCTCAGATCGATAGTGTGCAAGAGAAACAGAGAATTTCTTACTGTTTGCTGCAAAACTACTTAGAAATTTCTAAATGAGGGCATAAATTGCTCTTTTTCCTTAGTAAGCCATACGTATAAGCCCCAGCAACCATGAAAAGGGATGTCAATAAGAAATGCATGAAGCATATAAACCGATGAAAAAAAACTCACAGGTAGGAATATAAGCCCATGCAGGAAACCCAGGAGGACCAGTGCAAGGTACATCTGGAAGTAGTATACCTGTAAAGATGGTAGCTAAGATGAGAAAATACTTGAAAATCTTGACCGAACAGTCATATTGGAAAACGCAACAACATCTACTGACCACGAAAACTTCAGTCCTTGAGAAGCAGAGTACAAGGACCCCAACCAGTTTTGTTAGCGTGATCCCACTGCAAATAAACGTTTCACAACATAAGGTGTAATGCTTCACTTTAATGTAAACCATGCCAATGAAGGACTGCATATTATTCTCCGGTTCACGATATAAGTCGGAAGAATTGCCCCAAACCAGGATCAAACACAGTGCCAAACTATAGAAAGGATGTCCTATTTAACAATCTAAAGAGGCATCACATATCCAAGAAGTTGCAACTTAATCATTTCTTCCTCCTTATGCATCTTTTTTTTCCCTCCTCCTGCCATAGGAAATTGTCAACAATTTTTGAGGGGTTTCCACTGTCACAGGGTATAATACAGTTCTACCCTCTCCAGGCTTCTGCACATGGATAAATTCATCTACATTCCGGTATAAGGCTCCAAGCAAGTGTATGAACATTCAGAACCAGTACATCAATGGTCTTTTCTTTTTGCAGTCAGGTTCAGGATTCAGCAAAAGCAGCTTATTGGGAGGGGGGATTGGTTTAAATTTAGGTGGATCAATTTGGAGAGAAAAGAAAGAGAACCTAAAAACAGAAGCTCCCATTGTAACTAGAGCCTCCTTCATGCGTTGGTCTTTATCCCCACTGCTCACCTGCAACACAAGGGCTCCGTCTGTAATCAAATTGTTCAGAGAAATTTAACTTTGCCTAGCAGAGGCAGTGCAAATCCTTCTCTAAGACAGAGAAGTAACCGTCAGTAATTGATTAGTGATGTACAGAGGGAGAAGGGAAGATGCTAACCGAGAAAGCATGAGTAATATGCACACAGAACTCGACAGCAATGCCAACTGACATTATCAAATTAACAACAGAGACAGCATTCAACTGGATTTTCAGAATTGCCATCACCCCCTGCAGATTTCCATCTCATAAGTGCTTCTTGTAACAAAAACATGATAAACACAACCACTATGCTTAATTGGTTATCACTGTCTGGCACAGATAAAGAAATTTATATTGAAGAGAGAGAGAGAGTACCAAAAGATCAATTACAATCATTGCTAGCACCAGTAGGATGATCGCTGAACTCCATAAACTGCACATAGAATCAGATTTAGCAGTTTGTTTTGAAGAATCACAAGTCTACAACTATGGTTTGGTCATGACCCTCCTTTTAACCTAGTGGACAAAGGAAACCATTTAAGAAAGAGCTGATAATTTACCTGCAAGTTATAACTAAAGAGACTACGAATACTGCACCTGTTAAAAGAATTGCAGATTTGATCAGTATTAGGTTCAAAGCAGAGATAATTAGAGGTAATATAACTATGTCTAAAACAGCACAAGGGGGAAGTCTCAAGAGTGTTGATTTTGACTCGGTCTAATTCCATTTTCAAAAATGCATAATGCTGAATATTTGGTTATCACCATCTTGACCCATTCCAGATATATCTAGAGGCACCAACATTTAAACCCAAATTAAACAAGCATCAAGTAAGGGTAAGTGTGAAAACTGATCAGATAAAATGCTTCAATAACAAATAAAAGGACTTTGTCGTTAAGACCATACAAGGTTACACATGAAAGAAGGCATGCCTATAGAAGCTTTGATTGTAGAGTTCATTGAATATACTGACCAACAGCAATAGTGAGGTTAATCAGTGCCGTCTTCCAAATGTCAAGGTACTGCTCGAAAAACATATAGAAGACTGAATATGGGAAAATCTCGATCTGCACAGTGAAAGAATTTTAGTCATATCAGACCAAATTAGAGCTGCTAGTATGCAAATCTTGTTCAATTCTTCTAGTCTATGATAAATAACTATGGCTGCATTTGGTAAATCATATATAGCCTCAACAAAAATGCTAATTGTGAAGTTAGCATCAAACAAAGTAAAGGAAAAAACTTTTTGTTGCTGGGCATGCTGTTACCTTTAAAGAGTCAGAAACTCTTGAACTGAAATCCCTTGCAGCTCTCAGTGAATTGACATAGTCGACCTGCAATAGATAATAATTCAAATTCAGATTCCATTATAAATGCAAAGACAACTGGAAAGATCCTGCACTAGAAACTGTTGTGGCAAATTAAAACCTGCTTATTGAGGGGGGTGTGGTATGTGCGGAATGAAGATGCTTGGATAACTCCATTCTCGTATCCTAAAAGAGACATGTTAATAGACAGTTATTTTCACTAAATACCTATTGATGGTTTCACTCCGCAGCCATGCTTAATTGTTTATCTTGAAGGCCATGTCTAGCTTTAAAGAGTACAGACCTGATAAATCCACACTGGTAGTATAGGCTCCATGTCCTCCTTTAGAACAATCAGCTGAAGGTAATGCACTAAGGAACCAAGGAAGCTTCTCTTTAAATTGTGACGTTGATGGCCGGTCATTCTGAAGATCTGAGTGGCGGAAGCACTGAAAGCATCAAAAGATAGCTATCAGTTACACATCAAACTCGCAAATGCCCTTCATTTATTTTGAGTATGATATGCCAATTGCCTATCACATTATGGCGTCATTAAAAATGTCAAAACAAATTACAAGATCTGGCCTACATTACCGTTGTACAGTCTTTGCATAATCCAACTGCAGCACAGGAAGCTTGACCAGAGGGACAGCAAGGTGGCTGGAGAAGGAAAAAAAAAAGTACATCGTGTAAATAGAGCTATATCTAGCAATCTACAGTACTTTAATGCTACAAAAGTGCAGATGAATATAAGACAAATCATCTTTTCAACCAACACAAACTACCACCAAGTCTAAATCAAAACTTAGATCAGACCGTTTATTCAACTCTCGGTATAACGAAACTCCACATCGCATCTCCAAAGGACTTCCGTTACATAGATGATCATTCATAGTAGCTGACTATGGTCCCATAAACAGAAGAACATAGGCTTCCTATAAATTGCCCAACTCATGGAAATCAAAACCCTACATTATATAGTAAACTACTTATAAGACACCTTTACACATTAAATATCCATTGCCGAGCTAGTCAAATGATGTGCTTGTTATAGTCAAAAACCTGATCATCTGGGGGACAATAGCTCCCATTTGTAAACTTCCGACAGCAACCAAAAGCTTCTGGTGATATCCAAACAAGAAAATCATCAAGCCATGAAGCAGCTGGCTTTGCAATGTAGCTTGATTCTGGTACTAAGGATGCCCTAGCAATCTACAGCAGAAAACCACAGAGAATTAAATTTTGAAACCGAAGAAAATGCCATAAATCTGGAGTGTCCAAAAGACTTATGGAAGATTTGATCTTGCTGCAGAGAAAATTTTGTCTGCCAATTACACAGTTTGCAAAATATCTCTTATGTGTCCTGAAAATCTGAATTCCATGCAGCACATAGTTTTTCCCTTGAACATCTCTTATCCCAATAATCGCAACCCTTTTCCATGACTTTTTGACAAAATTATGATGGCAACAGTGAAATCAAACTAAAGAAAGATTTGAATTGTGGTAATCAATGCAATTAGCAGTCTAATGAAATGTTTTGAACTTCAGGGATAAAATTTCCTCCGCGCATGCCTATGAGCATATGCAAGGTCGTATATGGAAGTCCATGCATGCACCTTTCAGCATATCATGTCTATAAATGAAATAATAACAAGAAAACTTCCCAATAAACTTTCTTTCTTCAAATGCGAGTGAAGAAAAAACAGGAACATTATATGATATACAGTACACTACATCATATGGTGACAACATGTAAGGGTTTTTATTAAGTTAGGCAAAGACAGATATCTGGAGTCGTAAGTTCAGGAAGAATAGAAGTTCAAATGACACCTTAGTGAAAATTAAAGAGTCAAAACTTCCTAAAAAGTGAACGCTTTGATATCTTGGCTCAGTTTTAGGACGAGATGGAGAAATCAATAAAGATCTTACCCATTGAAGTACAACAAGCAGACTGATAAAGTGAGAAGTGCATCTCGTGTTTGTGCAATAGTCAAAGGCACTTAAGCTTAAGGGAAAATTCTATAGCATGGCAATAAGACCATGCCTTGTGGCGCAGAATGTTGGGAGCTAAACACCACCGTGTGTACAAAATGGGCGTTGCATAGATAATGTTTCATAGGATATGAAGACACGGTAGAAAAATAGGTACTGGAAATGAATCTATCCATGAAAAAGTAGATGCGTCTCCAATCATGGGCAAGATGAGGAAGACCTAAAAGGACATGGAAGGAATTGATAAAGAAAAGATATATGGAGCACTTGGAGCTTACAGGAGACTTGAATCACATGCTATGGGATAAAAATCATTCCTCTAGCCAAACCCACTTGAAGGATAAACCTTAATTTTTTCTTGTCGTATGCAACACAAAATGACAGTTGAAAGGACATGGGCACCAAAGACGATATGAGATTATACAGTCACCTGATCTCCAATGGTGGGAAGAAAACCAACAAAGGATTGTGTGACAAGAAGAACAGGAAAACCCAAAATGAGAATAAGAAAAAACTAAGACAAGAAACTCCCTTGTGAAAGTATATGGAGCTCTTGCAGCCATAAGATAATTTGGAATTGATTTTGTGCATTAGGAAAGAGACCAGCATGGACCATGGATGAAGGGAGCACCATAATATGTAAAGTGAAGGATAGTCAGCACCTAACAAAGTATCGTATAAGCAGAAGAAAAAACCTTTACCTGATTTAAAAGAGAGTTAGAATCACATTGGCTGATGGAGCACAACTGATTTGTTTGTCTTGACTCTGAGCTGAGAAGTTGAGCAAAATAAAAAAAGGATTGATCTCCGACAAGAAACATCCAAAATTTGTTAAAAGTATGTTAACATGCAAAATGCGCATTCAAGAACAGCCTTAACATAAGTATTGGTGCACACATAAAGTAAATGATGATAATCTAGTCCAGAAAAGCTGAGAACTAAGGTTTGTATTAAGTATGATATCCATCAATTTTAGGGATGCAACATCAATTGACCCACATATTAAGAATTGCAAAGGTAGTTATTTGTAATGCCTTGTGCACAAATTGTCAGTGCTTGTCAAGATACCTGTAATTGTAGTTCTTTACAACAAAATATAGAGGTGCACCAATCCTTAAATACTCCGAGACATTATTGAAGTATCCCTGTGGGGCATAAAAAAAGATTGAGGTACCAGACACCACATTATTATAAGTTCTCTGCATAAATGTTTTTTGACAAGTCAAACCTGAAGGTATGAATCTCGGGGAAGAACAATCTTCTGTTCCAAACCAGGTTCAATCCTGGTACACAAAGCCTGTGAAGGAGGAAAAAAGTTAGATGCTATACAGGTAAGACAACATTGCATATGCAAAGGCAAAAATCCAGAAGTACGAAAAAGAGTTGCATGATAGAACAGAGCTACTCACAATACTAGCTACTGCAAAAGCAACGAAAACTGAGACAACCAGAAATTTAACTCCCCAAAGACTGAGAATAGGTGCATGGACCTCCTGCAGAATAATTTAATAGTTATCAGAGAAACATGGCATAGCAGGTATGAAGAGAAATTTCTGAAGCATGACTAGCTTTATCCAATGCCTATGGAGCTCCGTAAATTGCTCATTCAAATAAGTAAACACCAAATACAAACATTGCCGAGGCCAAATCCTGTTAACAAGTAAATCATTGTATCCACATTTTGCATTAAAGAAAAACCATTTCCTCCCCATGAAGGGATTGAGAAAGACATCGACACTGCATATAGAACAATTAAGAGTATCATATGCAACATCGAATTGAACAAAGGACTTGCAAGGGAGCACAACCATTGACAGGTGTAAACTAATCCATTTAATGTCTTGTGAAAATTCCAATCAATTAAGAAAAAGCACAGAATTATCTTGAAGGATCTAGATAGGTGAAGTCTGACAGTAACTTGTCAGTAGAGTAGCACAGTTTGCTGGGAGGATTGTCCTCTCTGCTCAAAACTCTGCCTCGAGGGTCTCGAGGGCCTCGAGGGCCCCAAGTATTATCACTCTAAGACATTCCAGATTCATAAACATGAGAGAGAGGACCTTCTGTGAACTACATATGTTTGTGCAAAAAGAAGCAAAGAACTTTGGCAAGTTATGCTTGACATATCTTGCCTAAAAGATTTATGTTTGACATGAAGGTACACTAGTGAAAAATCTATCTCAGTTTAGCTTATGAAAGACTGCTGAGGTAAACATGAAACTATTCAGATATCTAGTGTAGGCAATGTATGAGCTCATCAATCATCATAGAAAAGTTCTCGCACTATATCCGTCTTCATACGAGATGCAATAGGGACTTCTAGTAAATACTCATCATGGCTATAGTAATAATGGCCAGGCAAGTCATAACTGACATTTACATATTTGAAAATATGCCTAGCTAATAATTGGAAAAATTTTAACTTCCTCCCCATACTGAAGACATGTTCAGATTTCAGAGAGATGTGTTCACGTTGCTGACCACATATACCATTGCCGTTGAGAGAACCAGAAATTCGTTTTAATAAATAATGCACCCTTTAGTAGAGGACCACTAAACATAGACAACATGTACTATGGGACAAAATAAGTTGATCTACTAAGCGAATAAATAATTTAAAAGCTTTTCTAAGACAAGAATAAGCAGACAAGGATGAATATGGACCCACTAAACGTAGACTATATGTACTAAGGGACAAAAAATAGTTGATCTACTAAGTGAAGAAATAATTTAAGAGCTGTTCTAAGACAAGAATCAGCAGACAAGGATGAATATTGTGTAATAGTAAGCATCCGTGGCTGATGAAAATTAAGTTACAGTACACATTTCACAGCAGTCCCCTTAATGGTAATAGGATTACCCCTCCGACTCTCAATGACATATTGGTGAAACTTAAAAAAGTCAATGTTTACTCCAAAAGTTATTTACCCCCTAATTAACGGTCAGGGGAAGTAAATAAAAAATTCACACAGTTACAATAATAACTTCTGCAGCATTCTAGAAAAATAGATACCATGATTAAACAGATATTTACCTTCATGTATCTAGCCAGCAATCCTATCTTTTTTCTCCCAATTCCTACACTTCCACAATATTGATTCAATCAAACTTTAAGCCATAATTTCAGAGCAAAAAATAAATAAATAAATAAATAAAAAGAAACATAACTAGTGCTTACGAAGGTAAGTGAAAACTCATAGGTGCGTTTCAATTTTAGCACCCAAATATCCAATAAGAATAAATGGAACAGACGATACCTTTATCAGAGTCAGCATATGATGAAGAAACCTTTATACATGGAAAACAATCAACCCTCTTGTCCTCGGCTCTCAAAAAATCAAAAACTATCAATGCAACAAAGGCAGTAACTTGCAAGAGAAAGTCCAAGAGAACCGCCAATGCTGCAAAAAGAACATATTTTGGACATTGAACTGCTTTAGGTCTACACAAGTGGAGAAAAGCTAATCTAGTATAGTATTTGGAGAAAAGTCACTCTTGTCTAGTGCAACTCAATATAGGATATAGATTGAAGAGAACCTGCAAACATGGAAAATACACGGCATGCTGGCATTGGGATAAAGCTTCCAACAGCAAATGCTAGCACCTCAGACAGACTAGCCAGCGTTATTGAAGGGCCAACTTCAACAAGTGCATTGCTGATTCGTCCTTCTAATGGCAATTCCAGTGGCTGCCGCTTCACAGCATGAACCAAAATGCACATATTATCCACCCCCACCTGAAATAGAATAAGGATGAGCTTCAGCAATGCCAAGTCACTGGTCCCATCAGTGATAACTATGTTGAGTTATAATGAGGGGGAAAAGAAAAGAAAGCAGTCTTTTTCTTAAATTCCTTTCAAATATATGTTGCATTCCCTCAATTTTCATAATACTTTCTTTTATTTCAGTTAGTTAAGTAGAACCAAGGGGGTGTTTGTTTTGGGCAAAATCAATGATATGGAAAATGTTTCTTAAAAACGATCACTGTATTAATAAACAAAAATTATTATCATCGTCATTGAAAATGATTAGGCAGAGATAGTTGTTGATAATGGAAGAATTTTTCATTGAATACTTTTTCTGAGCGGTACAAACAATCATTTTCAGGAAGTCTTTTCTAATCATTGATCTTCCGTGAAACAAACACACCCCAAATGTCAAGAATTGCAAAGTCTTATTGAGATAATAGTGTTTCCCTTCTTATGACCTACAGAGTCAATAGTAGGTAAGAAATGAATCCGTACATGATAGATGGATGAATAGGATCTTATCCAATAGGCAAGTTGTATGTCAACTTATTAGGGAAAAAATTACTGTATCATACCAGAAAAATAAAATCAACAATCTGCAAATAGCCTATATAACAAAAGAGCTCGCTATACGGTTATGTAAGTAAAAAATGTCATGGAACTTGAAGAAATTGCCCCTACGAAAATTTGATCGTTAGAAAGTCTAAATCAAAAGCTTAAGTCATACAAAGGAAGACTATGTGCATATAAGGCTCATTGAAACTTGTATTCAGACGATGTGAGATAACACTTTAACATCCCATTTCATGTGCAAACCAAACTGAAATCATATGAAAAACATGTGTTGAAGAACAGGGAACCACAAGCAGGGTAAACTTAAATGGATTATGAAAGATGCGTAAATATGCTTTGATAACATGATAAGAAGTCTGAACCAAATGCTAATACCATTAGGTGGAGGATGACTACATTCATATCCATTGAAACCTTATATTTAAATGATGTGGGATGACACACCTCTTGGCAGTTGTAGTGATCCAAAAAATTTTAGCAGTCCAGAAACCTTTGAACTGTTAGGCATTTTGAGAATGTTAAATCTTTTCTTGGTATTTTTTGTTTGGTCAAAATTTCTCGGGGTTTGTTAAAGCAGGACATATCTGGGCGTAGAAATTTTCAGTGAAGGAAACAGAGGAAACAAAATTCAGCTACCAAACCATGCGTTATGGAGCTGGGCAGCCTCATGCAGACTCAAAACAAGCATGTCAATGACAAAATTTTCAGAAGCCAGTGAAGAGGGTGCCAGGATGCTCTACTACAATGTTCAGCAATATAAACAAATATTGGAAATTCAGAAAGATGAAGCGATCACATTGTCTAGATATGCATGCATGCAAAGAGGTCCTTGTACTGACACATTTTGATGCTAAAAATGTCTGCCTTAATGCAGTAGCTAATGTTAGCAAATATCAGCCTTAACGAGTACAATTGTACTTAAAATGCCGAGTCAGTGCACTTGTTCTTTTTTCACTCAGAGATTCACCTTAATGCTTAAGTTAAAAATACATTTTTCATTCCAAATGTTGAGTTCAATTCAGAAGCGTCGTGAAATTAAAAAGGATATGAAGAATGGGACTTACAGCTAGAACCAAGAAAGGAATGACTTCCATGATGATCAATGTTGATTTCACCCCTAATATACTAAAAAATCCCACTGATCCAAGAACAGAGAGCATCACAAGAACCACCCCAGAAAGACCAAGTAATACCTGATCCAACAAATAATATGAAAAATTACAAGTTATTAGGTGTAACTCAGTATCATCAAAACTAAAATTAGATGCTGCTAATGTCGCAGTTTATAACAATAATCAGTACAACAAACAAGATATACCTTCGATGAGATGTAGAAAGAGGACAATCGAGGTGTATCTCCGAGAGTCAGAGATATGTATGCAAACATAACAAGATAGCTTATCTGACACAAAAGGTGCACAAAAAAATTAGTGAAGCGTAAATTCAAAAGCTTGATTCAAGAATGAACTATTCAAAGGCAGTGACAAAATTAAGTGAAAATAGGCTGTCTGATCCACATATTAGAAAAGAAAAGGATTAATTATCGCGTTCAGTTTTGTTTCCATTAGGAGAAAAGACTTTACCAGTATAGTTATGGCATCTGCTGTACTTTCTCTTTTTAATTCTTCTTCTATGGAGCTTTCAGATGAAAAAGAGAGGGTCAGATTTTTGGACTGCACCATCTGCAACAACTCATCCTGCCAAGCAACAGAAAAGAAGAGGCAAAATATGAAGACGGTTCTAAAATCCTAAGTGGCAGTCAAAATGAAAATGATATAAATTTATTAGTTATCCAACTGGGTAAAAAGATGGCCTTTTCATAGCGAATTTCTCCAGATGCATAATAAAGGGAAAGTTTTGTTACTAGAACTGTCAGAGCTCTGATGACTTTACCATAACCCACATTCCACGTACTAGTTGAGTGCTTACAGATGTTAAGATGCTTAGAAACTTTCAAGCGAATTTCTGTGCTGTTCTGTTTGATACACCAAGAGTACCAGAGTGATAGAAAATTTCAGCAAAAACTAGTGAACCTTGTTACTCCACTGAGGTTCAGTACTAATATAAGCCATGTGCACATTTTCTAAGAGAAATAACAAATAGCTCATATCAAGATTCACCATCTTAACATATCTTCTGACATGATAGTATTAATCAGAGCTTGCAATGTCGAAAATGCATGTCCAAGACAAAATAGGGAATAAGTTTCCTTTCAGTTTTCATAAGGTGCAAGAGTACCTGTGCAAGCTGGATGAAGGCCTTCTCCCAAGCTACTGCTTTTCCAGTTTCATTACCTTCTTTATCGAGTGCATTGTTCACTGGATAAGTTACTATAAATGCAGAGGCCTGTTGCAAAGAAATTGTTAAAGTGTTACATTTATTTCCATTTTTTCCTTCATTTTCCCTGACCAATGACTAAGGTGCTCAACTCATTTAAAGAATAAAATCTTACCTCTGAATAGTTATTCCCAGAGAAACCACCTAAAGCAGTGCTTGGATCCAGGGGAGCTTTAAAAGCACTCATGCATGCGTCTGCAGATGTAAAATGCTGAAAGACAGCCCATAAATGTCAATGGGTATCCAAATTCTGCATTCAATGATCAATACTACCTATAAAAATATATATGTCATGCTTTAAGTTAAATGGTCTGCATATGCCAGAATACTCAAATGATGTGACTAAGCACTAGAAAACTATGAGCACACTTCAAATCCATGCCTGCTATAAGATCAGAAACGAGTGTACAATCCAAGTATAAAGAGCCATTGCAGGAATCAAAACATTTAATTTTAATGCTGAGATGGCATAATATTTCTCCACAGTTTATACCTATCTCACGAATTCCAATTAATGATTATCCACAATAACCAGCCTGGCTCAGGTTTTTGTTCATGCCATTTGAACCAACTGTTCAGTCAAGTTCCAACGAGTGCAATCATTATTTCATTACTTTTTGTCGACTTCATATGCTTGATCAGTACCACTTGTACTAACTAGAATTACATCAAAAAGGAAAAGAATAAAAAAAAAAGTCCACATCACTTGTCGACATGAATCATCAAGTTCAGTAAACTTGTGCAGAAAATCCAAAAACTTTCAATATTTGGGAATGATATAATTACCCCCAAATTCCCACAAAGGAAGCAAAGGAAACCTCAAGAATATCTCGGTATAATTCACCAATCCTTATGATTAAGGGTTTAAAAACAATTTCTTTAGCTTCAACAAAAAGGACCTGAAAACAAGTGAAAGTACCTGAAAACAGTAGCTAACATGATCGACTCCTCCATTATTATCATAATTTGTTGGATCCATCTTGAAATACTGTATGCCAGTAAAAAAATAAATACGAACTTTCATCAATATATCATCAAGACCACAAGGCAAGTAAGAAACACTAAAGGGAACAGTTTTAAGCAAGTTGCCACCATCAGCGGGTGTCATGAGTGGCAAGTACTGATGAGAACAACAAATTCCATTAAGTTGACATTAATGGTTAGTATAGTCACTATTTGTCAGTGCTACAACAATGATGACACCCATAACAACTTGTCGATTCAAGTTAAGTATGTCCACCAATTGCGAGGCTGAATTGAAGTTTCAGCTTTAAGGCAAAAGGTGGTCAGAAAAGTAGCACAAGCATTGTGAAAGATGCAATTCAGCAAATTTAACCACCCAAACGGTCGGTCATGTACATTTTCTTTAAAGAAACCTGCAAGATTTTCAAAAAATTGAACTCCCAAATCATGAGGGAGGACCACATGGTTAATTGGACAAAATCTTTGAAAGAGTACCCAGCTCATTGAATTTAATGATTTGACCCAGATCCAGGGGTCCTTCAAGCAGCATTGAGCCCATCAAATGTCAACAGTTTCACAATTGGAGTGCATTATGTAATTGATTTAAATTTACATTGCATCAACAACAACAAAATTCAACAATAACCTGTTTTTCACATACATACACCTGATTACATCCTCGACATATATACGATACACACCAATATACAAACATCAGATAGTATGAGAGAACCAATAATTGAGAACACAGAGAATCAATCCATTACCACACAGAGGATACAGCAAGCAATAGCAAGTCGAATATTGTTAGTTCAATAAATGATGCGAAGTTGTTTGCTTCCAGTTTGGAAGCATCAAGGCTTTTAAATCATTTCCTAAAGAAGTCAGTAATCCTTACTGATGTTTTGCTGGATTTAATCCCAATTGGTCAATTATAGTTAATTTACCAAATTATTGGGATGGATTCTATTCGATATATTTTTTTCTTTTGGTACAGTGTGACAGGAATCAAAATAGGAGAAATTCCCTTGAGTACACCAATAACCAAGTATATCTGAAGGACACTTTTTTTTGGTCAGATACCTGCAGAACACTTTGAGTGGCGCAATCTTGGCCTAGTGGCTTCATGCAGATATCAGTCAAGGATATCATGGATCCAGAATAATTGGCACGAATACCATCAATCTGGATAGGTCAACAACAAAAATGAAAATTCTCAGGGAAAAGCAAATAAAAAACTAAAGACAAGATCAACTAACTGGCAAGAGACAAATGCACTCTTGAATGAAATAAATTACCTTCTTTTGTATTTCAAAAAGTAACTTAATGTTATCATCCGTCAGGATACTTGGAGATTTTTCATGCATGCCATCTGGAACAGTTGCTAAGATGAGCTGGGCAAAAAAATACAGGACAATTAGTTCCTTCAGACTCAAACATAGTTAGGCTAAATAAAAGACCAGTTTTACGCCAGGCTAGTCAAATCAAAGAACCAGATGATAAAAATTGCAAACTGAATGTAAATCTCTGAGAATATGACAGTGTAAGCTATTGTTTCATCAGAACTAATATAGAAAGACAGCAGCATAACACTTATTAAAGCTTTGTTTTATATCTATGTAATAACAAAACTACAAGATATCAATTTACAAGAAGCCATTTTGGCCAATCAGGGGCAGCCGATATAGTCACTTCACAGAAACCGAATAGAAAGCTCGAAGGCAGAACCCTCAGTCTAAATAGTAGTGAACCTGTTCGATCCTGTAAAATGGAGCTAAATGGTTGTCAAAGAACTGTTTCTCTGCTGCAGCTTTGCTTCCAGGCCCTACCCATAGCTGATAGAAGCAAGCATTAGGAAGATAAACGTGAAAATAAGGAGAGTATCATAGCAACCAAAGAAAGCAGCAAAAGTTACAATAAAAGAACAAACAATTGAAACTCAGAATCTTATTAATAAGAACCAGAAAATTCTTAATACACACCTTCTCAGGCCTCGTCTCCACCTTGAATCGTATTAGACCTAAACAAAGTAGAAGGACTGCAGCCAGTGATGTAAATAATACAAAGATGGGATTTCTAGCAACCCATGTTCCGTATTTCCTGAAATTGAACACTCACTCAGAAATTCAAAGTCATTGAATGCAGAAGCCTAAATGCATTAGTGGCATAGAAAAAGACCTGTAAAACTTTGACAAGTATCCTTGCACGAATGAAAGTTGTACCCCATTTCTTATGTGGGGAGCATCCTCAAGCATCTGACAATAAATAATAAAGCATTAATGCCATTCTTAAATTTGCCTAGAATGAAAGACGGGATAGCAATAACAGGATCTTCCAAAAAGCACAGAAGCTGATCCTACAGGACCACATGGATAAAACGACGACATACAAGCACAACTCAATAAGATTGCATAGTACATCAAGACACAAAGAAACATTATTGAACAAGAAGTGATGATGTACATCAGAAATCAGGAACTAGCATCAAATTTATGCATAAGTACACCGGAAGACTTTAAACATCATAAGGGAACAGTCACACAAACAAACCAACCCACCTTAGTCATCAACCAGCCATCAAACAATTATTTATAGAATAGTAACATCTTTGAAACAAGAGAAGCAACTAAAATGGCTGTAGCATTGGTGAGCTTCCCTAGTGCACATTGAGGCTGAACATTGACCCTGGGTTTCTTAGCCTAACTTAAGTTTCATCATGCAAGGGAGATACTTGAATTTTCACAAACAGATCTAATGTCAACAAGTACAAGCAAGCAGGGTTTTCAGAAGAATTGCAAATTGATAAGCACAATCTCCAAGTCTAAATGAGAACAGATAGGAAGAACCACAACAGAATATTCAAAGACCACCCTATACTACAAGGTGCTTCACTATTTTCTAGCTTAACAATCTCCATCTTTCACCCTTAACATAAAAAAGCTAATTCAGCAGTTGGAAGTCTCATTTTGATTGGATTGTGCATGGTTTCCAATGGCCATTTTCTAGTGATATCAAATGGCTCCATCTTCCCAATACACCAAGTAATATACAGTAACCTGTGCGAATTTCACTCTCATCACAATACCTACAAGAAACTATATCAAACTCGCAACAATTTAGAAAACCAGTCATGAAAAACTCTCGCAATGGAAAAACGGCATAGTGGACAGGAGGTCAAGGAATTGAATGGCTGATGGATTAGTTCTGCATTGTGGACCCTACTTCCCTTGTTTACTATCCTCACTAGAACATAGAGGTTCAAAGCATTTTACTTGAATCTTATAGGTCGTACTCTTCTTAACAAACTACAACAAAAGCTAAGCATATAATCTGTCGGTCGAACCACCTTCAATGGTTAGATTATGGAAATATCTGAAAATACCAAAGCTGGCCAATTGAAAACATGTTCACTAATAAATAGTCAGCAGTACAAAGGAAAGAGCAAAGCAAGTGGCAAAGCACAGGAGAGAATGAATTGCCTCAACTGATCATAGGAACTAGTGCTGCAAAACAAAAACTAAATTGTATTATCGCAATGTAATAAAAATTCAACATTTAGTGGAACGCAGAGTGACCCACCTCCATGGGAAGGTTCTCATTCTTTTGCCGACCTATATTTTGATACTGGTCATCAGTGACATTTGATGATGCTTTGCTCATAGCTGTTTTCCTTTCTCTTCTTCGATGGAAATATCCCCAACCAAAAAACCCAGAGAATAAAATGATGTACAGTACTGTCAAGGATACGTCAATACATTTGGCCTGTATTGTTGGATACATGAAAGTAAGTTTCTTGCAATTGAAGTCTTACGCACAAAAGTGACAACATGTGTGTGTCATTCTCTCACCTTAAGAGATCCAATTCTCACTGAACAAGATCCTTCTTTAGGTGAGGGAGGAGGAGCTGAATTTGAGCAGACAGTCGAAGAGGGGCAATCACCACAAGAACAGCCAAGTGAGATATCACTGCAAGAATAAGTAGATACATTCATAGGCACCATTCCAGAATCTTCTGTCACATTTGGCCTGAACGTAATGGCATAAGGTGAACCAGGAACATTAAGGCCTGCTTGTCTTCCAATAAAAGCAAACCATTCTGCCAAAATTAACTGCATATAAGCACTAGAATTTGAGGAGAAAAGTATAGCACTTGTAAATCCTTCAGATAATTGGCATCATGCAATTTATATACCAAAAGCAGACAAGCATTGCCCTCAACGCCAGTCAAAGTTAAGTCTGCTCAGATAAAAAGTAAAGGAGCACGTGATCAGCAGCCAAAAGCAAATTTTCACATTGCATTAGGATGTAGGCAATCATGTTCAACAGCATATTATCTTCATCAGTATCCTTCTTAAACACCATTTTCATACAACATAGGAGGAACTCCATCCCCTAAAGACACTTTCAACATCAAGATAGGTTCCATATACCAACCCTCTGCCTCCCAGCAAAGATGAAGTCCTTGCCGTGGTAACCCTCCTAAAAATTGCCCCTTGACTAGATCTTGTCAATTAGTTGATGGTACGAAGAGACATTTCTTGCAATAATAATTAGCACGCACTAATTTGATGACGTGCTATTCATCTCAATTATCAAACGCATCAAATTAACCCCCGACATTTGACGAAGTCATTAAGAAGTAAAATTAATTATCAATAGCTAACATAGTGAAGTACATGGCACAAGTTCCCGAAGCATCTGTCATGCCTGAGAGAAAAGTACACCAATATAATGTTCTCCTAAAGAGGCAAGCCAATATCCATGAGTGGAAAAGTTTTTTGATGCAGTTGAGGCAGCTTGTTCACTGACAAACTAACTCCTTTTCTGCCTAATTTTTTATCAAGCAAATTTCATGTGCCAACATCTTGCTCTTTTACTCTACTTTGAAACATTTAGCTTTAGGATATATGTAATGAACACAACCACGCGCATGCGCACAGGCTTAGGCATGACTTCTTGACATAGCGTACCTTTAAAATTCTGAGCGCCAGCACCAATAAACTCTAAAGCTCGAGTGTTCATCGTACCAAATTTCACTTCCTTACAAGAGTCATATAACCCTTCACCAAAAGCGTCAGTTATATAAAAGTCAATCCCATCCACGGTCAAATTGTTCTTAACCTGAAAAAAATTGAAAATTAGAACTTGAATGTTTACTCCCTACGTATTGCAATTATTTGTATGACACCGACAATCACACTGAGGATTTCTGAGTACCTAGAATTTTTACTTTAAAATAGCGACTTGGAGTTTGACTTTTAAACAGACAGACCAAAAGTTAAAGAGTAGGAAAAGAAGATGAAACATAAACCATATTTAGTATGGGACCTACTGTCCACCACCCTCTCTGCACTTATACACATGGAGAAAACCATCAAGCAGTGCATTCATGACGCAGCCACCCTTGATAAGTGTCCACAATCCAAGTGTTGTTGTTGTGGGAATTCGACATAAACCAAAAACCTTCTAAGAAACTTGAAAAACGATATATTCCATGTCTTCCCCATAAATATAACTGAACTTAGAGAAAGACCAGTCCCTCTCCATGGAAAACAAAACCAGGGCAGAGAGTAGACCACGCCTAAGATACAATCAGAAGAGTGAGTAGGATTTCCTCACCTTTGAAATAGAAGTTACATTGATGAAACGGCTTTGATTTGGAGAGCAGGTAAGTTCACAGAAGAGATTCAGAAAGTTCCTCAAGCATGCAGGGCAGCCTACAAGAAAAGGAATCGCCTGCCAAGTAGCATTGAAGAATTAACATATATGCATACTTCCCATCCTTATCCAAAGGATAACAAATATCCAAAATAAAGAAGTTAAGATAGTTGAATAATGTCAATTGGAGCAGCAGTAATTTTAGTCTTTTTTCTTTTGCTGGAAACAGACGTTGTGGCCATAATTAATGCTTTTCAAGTATTCGAACAAAGAAGAGATAGAGAATTGAGATACAACTCTCATTTCTCAGACGATAGTCTGAGTTCCTTATGAAGAACAATGGCTCTTACTTGTTGGACTTGTGCCCGCAGTGTGCTAAACTGAGCTTCTGTGCAACAAACGTTCCCAGTAATTGTTGGACAGAGACTTTGTATCTTTGATGAAAGCAGATCATCTGGCTGAAATGAAATGCATTTAAGTCATAGGAGGCATTAAAACCAGTGAAGCTAAGTTACTGCTCCAAACAGATAAGGTGAGATCCTAATTAATGGATGACCTTGCTATTTAATTGAACCAGAACCTAAGATATGCCTGATTGCCTGTGTAATCATAATCAACTAACCCAGTACATGAGCAAGATATAAGACCATGAAGTGAATATGAACGGTTAATGCAAACTAAAGTGACAAAAATATCAGCAAGGATTATGAATGAAATCATCAATAAATACAAAATTTTAATTCGTGAAAATGCCAAATTGATTCAGAAATTCAGCTTCAACATTCTTAAATATACCTTCACAGATGGAGAGCCACGAGGGCAGTTGAGAACTTTTCCATCCGATCGAGCTCCACAGATGTCATACATAGCACAATATTCTTCAGAGTGTCGTTCCCTGAACAAGTGCATGGGTTAACAACAAGTTCCGCTCTGGAGTGAACCAAGGCAAAATGGGCCGTCGCAACCACGCAAAATACAGCAGAAAAGAGTGAAGAAACGTTTAGATGGCTGCGCTGTGTTGAGGAGCTGCCCTCCTCTGTGACGCCCGCAATAAGAAGGAAAATGCCATGTGTTTGAACACCAGGCATCATGAATCGACAACATAGATTACTTGAACTTCAGACAGAAAATTTAAACTGGACTGCATTGACTGAGAATCGACATCAATTGTTCATCCTCAAAATTACAAGACGAAGAACAATTGCATCATGAGCAGTGGACAACTGATAGACAAAAAATTTCCACACATCAAGAATTGAAGAGATCGAATTCCAATCATTATTAAATGCCAAAGCAGCTCGCTGATTATTTTTACAAGTCAACCGAGCCGCATCAAAGCCTTTTTCCCAGACAGCAAATGAGCACGAAGTCTCACCCAGATGTCGCATCCGATGTCGCAAGCGACCGCGTCTTGGGCCTATCCGCGCCGATTGCACATACAGCAAATAAAACCTGCACTTGAACAAAACAGAGCGAGTTCAGTCAAACTCACACTGACGTGATCTAATTCTCTCCACTCCCGTAACTCAGAATCGTGAAGGCCATGGCCCACGGAAGTGAGAGCCAACTTGAAATCCAGACACAGTAACGCTCCATAACCTCCCCAAGCCATGCAAACAACGCTCCCCGAAATTCCTAACCTCCCGCAAACAGGTTCTCCAAATCTAACTCGCAGCCACTGAATTCCAAGCCTTCCTCTGAGTTCGACAATAATATATATCAAAAAAAAAAAAAGAGGAGAGAAACCAAACGCCGGCGCCTCGCCGCCCGCTCGTCATTTCAGGGCGAAAATCTGGACTCAGTTCTATTGCTTCTCGCCTGAGCGAGGCCGCGAGACAGCGAGACAGTGAGCTTCAAGCGAGCAGGCAGTCCACAATCGGTTTCCGGATTCAGAAAGCGAATCCGCCACGACCGACGAACGCGCATAACATCGCACGACCGTACCCGGCGCGTATTCCCTCCTCGAAGAAAAAGCAACCCGAACGAAAGCTCGAGAAGAGAAAAGTACGAAAAAGCAAGGACGAGGAGGAGGAGCGGAACGAGAGAGAGAGAGAGATTTTCCTGAAACAGCAGAGCGAGGAGCGCGAGGAGCCTGGTGGAAGCCGCCATTGCGCTGCGCCGCGAGCTTCTTCTCCGCATCTCGGACGGACGCGAAACCGTACGCACCAGCTCCTTCAGGGAGAGAGAGAGGTAGAGAGAGAAGAGGTAGAGAGAGAAACGAGAGAAAGACTGTGAGTCAAAGCGGGTATTTATAGTTACGGAACCGAGTTGGACTCACTGGCAGCGGGCAGGAGCCGGAAGCTCGTCGAGGAGGAGCCAGACTACTCGATCCAAGGGGCGAAGGAATTTATATATTCGTAAAGTCGTACGCGCCGATTTCGGCGTTTATTTACATGTATGCCCCTTGCTTTCGGTTGGTTTGTCGGGTGCGAATTTTTGGTCCTCGTTTCGATTTTTTTGTCAACCGGCGGGGCTGGGACTTGAATAATTTGCAAGAAACTCGCCAAAGAAAAAAAAATTACGCCACTAAAAATCTCAAACTAATACAGTACTCAGGACATATTTATACCAAACTAATTTTCGCCACAAATTCCAAATTAGTATCTTTTGTCACATTTATCCGAAACTTAATTTCACCACCTACAAAATCTCAAATATCTTTATTATGTCGCATCCGTTAACTCATTTCGTTGTTAATTATTCTAGCTCGAATCAGAATTAGAGCACAATCGAAATTTCCATATGATAAGTAATCCGAGATTGATTAGTTGCCAATTATGTTGTCAATAATTATTACTTAATATTATTTATAATTGTGTATATGTGTCTATATATATATAAGTTATCATTGTAACACACATGATGATTCACAAATTAAAATATACAATTTTCACTTCTTCTTTGTTTTTTTGCATTCTCATTTCTATTTTCATCTATCCCAAACTAATTTTCCTCTCGACAGAAAATCTCACATTGATTTCCCGATCCAACTCAATCCTCCATTACAATGTGAACATATCGATATAAGTGAGTTCTCCACATTGGATCTGTCATTCTCCAAGCCAAATTTGTCGTGTAGTCATCTCAGCATATTTTTATGCTGAAAAAGTAATTTAGGGTACTTTATCCAGAAAAAAAAAATTGAATCTATCATTCTCCAAGCCAAATTTGTCTCGTAGTCGTCTGCAACAATTACTAGCATATGCATATTTTTACGACGAAAAAGTAATTTAGGGTAAATACGTCATGGGGTATTGATTTGTGATTTCTACGTAAGACGGAAATTAATTCGACACTATTTCGAGATTTAATAATGGTATCAACCCTCTCCATATATAAAAGTCATATTTTGGATTGAAACTCTTGTGTCAAATTGTCAGTGGACACCTCACTGAAGAGACCCTAAATAATTTATCACTGTATCTCTCGTGGCTGGGTGCGGTTTTTTTGACAAAAACTCCAGTGCCAGATCGTGTTATTTTGACTTATTTCCCACCCTTTCTAGAATTAATTTAGTGCCGCCGTAGTTGGTGCACGAAATCGGACCCTTGATTGGCAGAATGTGGGGGGAGTCGATGTGGCCTTTTAATGCAGGGGAACAGAGTTTGGTAGACGAAAACGACGCGGGCTGACACGCGGATCTCCTCCTCCTGAACGTTCACATTGAGTTCATTGAACGATCTACCGCCCGAGGCGGACGTACAGTTCGCCGATTCTAAATCGGAGGGATTCGCGATAAGAAACGTTCGATCGATAAGAGTGCGAGGAGCAATCGTGGCGATCGAGCGTTGCGTTGTCGTTTCTGTTGGAGCGATCGTTAAAGCGATTGAATAAAATCGGATCGGACTAGCGCACGGCTTTGTGCCCACTGCGTCGCAACGCAAGGAAACGCGCCAGCTGACGAGCTGGTTACGTGGGTGGTCACGGTTCATCGTCGTGATCGTTTTAAATCGGAAGGGATGCTCTATTTAGTGCTACTCGATTTCACATCATTTTCGTAGTAGTATCAATGCTAGATACGCGTGATGGGGCTATTGCTCCATTTGTTTTAGCAAAAATGAATGATTTAAATCATAACTTGTATAATTAGATAATTAGTAAGTAAAAAAAATATTATTGAAAATTATTAATATCTAAATATTTTCATAAGTGATGAAAATATTTTTCAACCATTCATTTTTTTAAGTAGATGAGTGATCATTTTTGGAAAAATATTTTTCAAATTATCTATTTTCCCAAAAAAAATTGATCTTACGAAATATTTTTCATGAATAATGAAAATAATTTTCACTCATTTATTTCTATTAGAAATAAACGATAAAAAGAAATGATTATTCATTCATTTTTTTGCGTAAAAAAATGAATGAATTGGAAAACATTTTTCTCCTAAAAATGATATCTTGCATTGCTTGGCATAATTAGTAAATGCAAAATGTTTTAATTATCAGAAATAATTTATATCTAAATATTTTCATGAGTGATGAGAATATTCACTCATCAATTTTTCATAAGAATTAGGAATGTTCTTTTTTGAGGAAAATATTTTTTAAGTTATTCATTTTTGGCAAAGTAAGGGCACCCTACATTTCAACAATTACTTGTTTTGGGGCCATACGTTTCCGCGTCACGGGATCATTCAAAGAGCGGCGACCGGCGGCTACTCGATGATTGCTGGAGAAGAGGACGAGGGAAAGAAGATGGGCGAGCGGCTTTGATGAGATCACGCCTCTAACTGAATTGAGAGAAGGACAATTCTCAACTTGGATACGGCGAGGATGGCGTGTAGTGCTCTCGACTCGACACGCCTCCCCTAAAATGCAAAATGCATTGACGGTCTCAGCCTAATTTGTTCAAACCAAAAAAAAAGACTGATGTGGCAAAAAGATACGCACATCAAACGCTAACAAAAAGCATGCATGTTTAATACAATATCTGCCCGGCGATCTCGTCGATCTCGTCAAATTTCATGACGTCCCTATTTAGATTATTTTTTTTTGATATACGTATCGCTTCGCCCTAAATGAAAGCGACAAATTTCATGACGTTTAGAGTTATTTTCATAACAAGGTTTAGTTTAAAATATTGTTCATGGTCAGAAAAAAGGGATAAAAAGAAGAAGAAGAAGAAGAAAAAGTGGATAGATTTTTATGCGGTTTGGAATCTTGCGGCTCCCCGTAAATTGAGAAATTGATTCATCTGTTATACGGGAGTCCCTTGCGCGCCTCGTACAAGCACGCAAGAGAAAAAACATGGAAACAACTCGGTGAGATCCCTCATGCTCACGGGTCAACCTTCCCTCCTCCATGAGAGTGAGCAATTTCAGATTTCGTACACAACATGAAACCTGTCCATCGGAATAAGTTTTTTAATTTTTTGAACTTTTAACCTAACTTGTCACTAGTTCCAAGATCTACTCAAATTCCATATATATTCTTAATTAAATGATTGTAGTAAATCATCATATTTGCCCGATTCAATCTAATGGACTCAACTACGAAAATATTTGCAACGTTCTCTCTCTCGTTCAAACATCATCCTAATTTGTTATAGTGCGTGACAATCATAAGTTCATCACTAAGTTAGCAGTAAGACTTGTACTAACATATAAACAAAATGACAAATGAATATCTATTTGCTATTAAATAATTTGTAACATGTAACTATTACATAGTTATTTTAGGGTATATAGTTAACAATAGGTTCCCAGAGGTTTTTTAACCTCGGAATCCACCCCGAGCGTTCTAGAATCGTGCTCGTCCTTATCCTCCCTTCCAGCGAGCGAGCTTGGTCCAGGGCAAGTGTCGAGTGGCGACCCCTATCTACCTAGGCGTTTGAGTAGGTTACACATGAATCGTGCATGTGTAAGACTTGGCTTAGCCAAAGAAAAGGGAGGCGTGCCCCTGCAAATTTGAATTTGCATGAGACCTTGCATTGTTATGATGGTCGTGCCAAAAGCGTCTCATTTTTTTATCTATGTGTTTTTGCATGATTTCGCATGCACGAAGTTTGTACTCATTGGCAATTTAGCAAGCGAAAGGCCCCCAGAAAACATGATTGTCCCCCTCAAAAGAAAGGGAAAAAAATTATTTTTACTTCCTCGTTACGCGATACGATGCAATCTGCCCCCCATCTGCTTTGACTCGATTGTATTTATTGTCACGATTGGGACCCCCTCGGTATGATGTCCGAAAGTCAAATTCAAGGTCAAATCCTGTGGAAGAATAGTCAACCCTTTTCATAGCGTGGGTATTTGGCGTGCGCTTGGCATTCAAATTTTTCAAGATTTTTTTTTTTCAAAATTTCTTTTGGGATTTTGAAATCGTGAGACTTGGCGGTTCTAATCTTTCAAAATGGTGTAAAATGATAATATACTTAGAATCATGGTGTCATGTCGATTTTTCGTATATAATGTTTGTGTCCATGTACGGATATTTCCCAAGTCCCACAACCATCAGAGCATACGACATGCATCTTTACTCAGATGTGATCGATACGACATGGATCTTTACTCCTCAAGTGTGATTGAAAGGACGGGCAATTGCGACAATTTCAATCCAAAACTTAAATGAGGAGACCTCACAACATGTCTTGCTGGATGATTGATGGGGACTCGTATACTTTTGAAAGTTCTTGATGTGATCATCTTTTCTATGTCGTCCCTATTTTGCTGATATGATAAAAAAAAAAAGCGCTATACGTGTCAAATTCAGGTGTTGCAATGTAAGAAAAAAGTCGAGATCACAGTGATTGTATGATTTGGATGATTGAAAGAAAAAAAGATAAAGACTAGACATGCCTAAGATTTTTAATATGTTTTAATTATTTTTTACTATGACAAGAAAGTTTCCAAATGAGCTTTTTAAGCAACAGTCGAGGTGAAATTTAGGGTATGCTTTATCTTGTGGGGAGATGAAATAATTTGAAAAATATTTTTCAACAAAAAAAAGATTGGTTATATCATCCGAAGTAGCCGGCCAACAAAAAGATAATTACATTATCGATAATAATTTATGCCTAAATAATTTTTATAAATAGTGAAAGCATGTTCCATTCATTTTATCTTTATAAGAGGTACAAACAATTGATCAAGGGGACCACTTACGGCCATGCTCCCACCTGGTTAAGACTTATTGATCCTCAACGAAGAGGTGAAGGGTTAAAACCCGCGAGAAAGGAGGTGTATTAAGTGTATGACTCAAGGGTGGTGGGTCCTCATTAAGTGTCACGCAAGTGGTGGTCCTCCCGCTTAAGTGTCATCTGTTTTCTGACATTTAGACGCTATTGTTTACCGCAGTTCTGCCTTCTAAAGACAAAAAAAAAAAAAAAAAAAAAAAAAAAAAAAAACAATTGATCAAGGGTGGTGGGTCTTATCTGCTAAACGTCGCATTTAGGAGTTCTGGCATTGTTTGTCGCAGCCTGGGCTTCTCTCCAAAAAAAAAAAAAAATGATCATTTTTAAGAAGATATTTTTTGATTTCATTAATTTAATTTAATGGGAAAATGTTTTCATATACAGTATATATGATATTTCCCCCAAGTCCCATAAATATCGGAGCATATGACGCATATCTTCACCCTTTGGGTGCGATCGAAAGGATAGGCCAATTATGGACGATATCAATCCAGAACATAAAGGAGGAGACCCCGCTTTTGTGTTGCTAGATGATTGATGGGGACTCTTGATACTTCTTGAAGTTCTTGATGGGATTTTCTTTTCTATATCCCACTATTTTGTTGATAAAAAAATAAAAAATATACACGTCAAAATCAGCTATCACAATGTAAAAAAAAAAAAGTTAAGATCTCAATGATTGTGAGATTAGGACAGTAAAAAAAATAAAATAAACGCTGGACACAGTCCTTAAGATTTTAGAAAAATATATATTTTTAACCATCATCAAAAAGTTTCAAAATCAGCTTTTTTTAGCGAGAGACTCCAGGTGAAATTTAAGGTCTGCTTGTTTTGGTGGGGAAACAAACCATTTGAAAAACATTTTCTAAGGCAAAAAATTGATCACATCGCTCGATACAATCAGCCAACTAAATAATATTTATACTATCAATAACGTTATGCACTCAGATAATTTTCGTAAATGGCGAGAGCATATTCCGTCCATTTCATCATCATAAAAAATGATAACGATAATTTTCACAAAAAAAAAAAAAAAAAAAAAAGTTTCATTCTCGTGAATTTAATTTAATGAGAAAATGATTTGGAGAGCACGGGCAAAATAGTAAAAGAACACGGGGGGGGAGTGGGATTAAATGCTGGTTGCGAACTTCTGATGGCGGAGACAGAGCGTTTGGTGTGGGGGAAGGACGGAAAGGAAAGGGACGGGGGAGTGGGAGTAATGATGGGAGGAGTGATGGGGGTGGGGCCCACCAGCCAGGTAGAGATTAATAATTAGTGAAAGGCAAAGAATTTCCGATGAGGAAGAGAGAGAAGTGGGGGGAGGGGAGGGGAGCAGTGAGCGTCATTATTGCCGATCCCCTGACGTAATCATATCTCCCTCTCCCCCTTCCTCGTGCTAAAAGCAGATTCCCTCGTTCCCCCGCTCGGTCCGACTCCCCCCATCCATCCCATGTTTTTTTCCTTTTTTTTAGGCCCACGTGGCAGGACCCTCCGCTTTCTCTTTTCCTTTCTCCCGGCCGAAAACTCGAAATATTTATGTAAATCCGTAGGCGTAAAGTTCATGGTAATTCGCAAGATTAAAATTCAGCATGCGGCGGCCTACATAACCGGGGGCCTTGAACTCCCTGGCAGTCAAGGGGTATTTCCATTAATCTCCTAACGAAGTGCTCAGTTGGATTGTGTTTTTTATTTTTACTTATCGGTGCTCGCAAATCTCATCCCTCTTATTGGTAGTGACTATTTTTTTTCCTCGCTATCAACTTATCAGGGAATACCATCGATTAAAGAGGCACTGAACGTTGGCAATACCTAACTTCAAATCATCCACACATTAGGTTCTCCTTTGAGGGTCTTTGAATATGTTAAAAAAAGCTCACATGAATAAATTTAAGAAAAAGCCGATCCGAGCAACCCTTCAATCTCACCGTTGGTAAATAGGGAAAATTGTCGATTGTTGTTTTTACGCCTATTTTCGTTCTCTTTCCTTCCCTATATCGTTTAGAAAATTTTACTTATCTAAAATATGTTTATTTCGCGAAAAATTAATAATTTAAAAAATATTTTATAAAAACAATAGGTTCTATTATGTATAAAAAAACTAAATAAATAAATAAATTTCATTAAACATAAATTAGGTGTAACATGTAAATTTAAAAGAATTTTCGCACTCTCCTATAGGGTCAATATACTTGTAATAGATTTACTTTAATTATAAACTGGCACATCTATGATAAATTTACCATTCGTTAATTTTTATTAAATTTTATTATCAAATTCTTAAGTTAGAAGATACATAAAGTTGATTTAACGTCATTTTTTAAGGTTTTTACCCTCCGCTTTGTTATATGTTTATTGATTTTTTCTTTTTCATATTATTAATTACATTTAATGAAAGCTCATCATAAATTTATTAATTTAAGTTTTATCCGATATTAATTTTAAAATATAACAAATTAATCAGTTTAGGTTTTTTTTTATATGTTAACCCTATTATATAAGTCCTTTTCTGGTCGGATACTTATCGATAAGCCGGATGGTTGAGTAACCAATGGTGCAGCGCCGGGCGGATGTTTCACATGGCTTCTGTATACCCACGTGGCCGACTTTCGTGTTTGGGGAACGACGGATACGGATGGAGACAGGACGACAGGGGTGGCTTTCACACAACCCAAAAGTCTATCCTAGAAAAGTATCGCTCACTTCTCCGCTTCAAATGTTCTTTTCCAGGTTTCTTTGAAAATGAATTTAAAGCCCAAAAGTCCCAGTCGACCGGATTTCCTCAGATCTCGCTAATTAAGATTTCCTTGTACGAAATCCGAAACAACTGAGGGTGTTTAAACAAATAAAAATCCAAAGTCTCTTACGATTAGAGCCACATATAAAATAAAATAAAATCAGATTCCGTGACAGTTGAATTTAGTTAGGTCATAAATTCGAGTCGAATTGAAACACAATAGTCTCTCTAACATTTTACCGTAGAAGATTTTTTAGATTTTTTTTCTTCGAACTGCGGCTTTCTCAGTAAATTAGAGCAATCGGACTTGGCTTTGGGTCTGGAGACGTGGAAGACGAGATGGAAATCCTCTGTCAATTTGTCCAAAGAATTGGAATTTGTGATTGACTAATGAAGATAGAAGGGAGATATAAATGCTTGATATGCTCTAATTTATGCAAAATTGGTGGCCTCTGTGTATGGTTCGGTTCAGGAACTGTGAATGCTCAACTCGAATCGAATCGTCGACATCCTTAGAAAAAACAACATAAGGAAACATAAAAAAATTCAAAGCGAGGTAAGTACAAAAACATAAGTTATCACAAGTAAAAAAATATCATCACGAGCTAGATAAAAATTAATAAATACAAATCTCTATTCTTTAATCTATGCATTTTGACTAAGATGGACTAAAACTAATGAAAAACTATTTTTAGAAAATTTTCCAGTTTTGGATGACATAAAATGTTTTCTCATGGACTGTAAAAAATAAATCACTCTCCATAACTCATCAAAAACAAAATAAAAACTAACCATTTTAATTAAAAATAGTTTTGGCACAAAAGACCTTCATTTATTATGGAGTTTTCAGTGAAGCAATTGCACCTCGAGCTAAACTTTAATAAATCCAACGCGGTGCTCTTAACCTTACTTAGTCGGCATAATCTCAATTAACCTCTACAGTTCTCCATTTTTCTTGCGTTCTTCTTTTCCCTGTGGAATTTACTCTTAGTAAATATTAATTAAAATAAAAATTAGATCTACGTAATGTGAATCTACAGGAGAACATAGGGTGGTGGGATTAGCGAAAAGTGCGACGTTTGAATGTGATTGAAATAATATGCTTTGGACTGTTCGTCTAATCATTGAGGCTCGTGAAAAAAAAAAAAAAGAGCTTTTTTCCTGTGCCTCGCTCGGGATGCGGCTGCGGATCTAATCCAGGTCAATTTCCGCCCGTTTACATTGAAAAAAGGATTTAACGAGGAACACCAATCATTGTTTGGAACCTCATGCCCGAACGAATGAAGCTACTTGATCGATTTATAAGTAAATTAACCAGTAATTTATATTTCACAAAAAATAAATAATCTGACAATATTTTTTAAAAGGATTTAATTAATAAAAACTCCAAACTAATATACACGTGATAAATTTACTCTAAATTAATTTTTTAGGATAAAAAATCTATATTGGTAGACCAGTAACAAATTTACCTTTCGTTAATTTCTATGTCAAACTGTTGAATGCTAACGAGTATTTTAGGTTAGAATTTTACCCTCTATTTGTCACGATAAACCAATAATTGATTTTTCGTATTTAACTTCATAGAAATTAATAGATAATAATTTTTTTTATAAATGCACTAGTTTTCGGATTTTTTGTAGTAAAAAAATTAATTTGAAGTAAATTTATCACCCTTCCATCATGGAAGGGGAGGTGAGAGGCTCAAATCCCCACCTTCTCGGGGGATGGGGGTAGGGACGCGCAAGTTTCGAGAGTGGTTGCATGATTCTCCCACGCCCGCAAAGAGGCAGAGACAAGACAAGTCTGCAAGTGAGTGTAGAGTAGGAATAGAGTAGGACCGACAAAAAAAAAAATTTATCACGAAAAGATATCAGTTTAGAATTTTTCATGATAAAAAATTAGTGTTGAGTAAATTTATTATAAGTATATTTTTTGTGATATTAATTCTTTTAAAAAATATCACTTATAAAATTAAAAAGCGAAAAATATTTTCATTGTCCTAAAAAAATTCCAGACATGAATTATTTTTTATAGTGAATATTTTTTGTACTGATTATTTACATCGAGCGATATAAATAAATTACTTGTAAAAAAAAATATTTTCAAATCGTTGATTTTACAGTCAACCATACCTAAGTATCATCGTCGAGGTTTCTTCACACTCGCTGAGTAACGTTAAATTTGAGCCGGCGATGACTCAGCACTCCGCATGTGAGACCAGAGAATTTACGATCGGCTGTCGGTGCGGACCTAAACAGGACGATGCTAGGCGTCTAGAAAACCATTGACGCAAAGGCTAGTAATAAGTACATCATGCGCTTGCTTTCGCAAAGCATCGTTTACCTCGTGAATCGTGATCCAACCCGTACCGGTGGATCACCACCATCGGTGGAAGTGACCTTAAAAGAAGGAAATATTTGATTTCTAAACTATTGATGGCGTGTAACAGCCAAAGGAAGGAAAAGAATGAGGAGGAGGAACACTATTTTTATATGCTCCAGATAAAAACGATCTCACTTTTCCAAAAAAAAAAAAAAAAAAAAAAAAGTTTTGCCCAATTCACAAAAATATCACTGTACTTTTCCAAGCATAGAAGTTTATGTGACCCTTGACATGGATAAACAGTGATGAAGTGTTCGATGGAAAACGTTTGCTAAACCCAACTGACGGCATATTATTTCAAACAAAAATGATGTCGTTCGAGTGGAGCTTTGGCTATTCTTTACAAATAACCAAGGGAGAAAGGAGGTTGGCTCCAAATTGGCAAATTGGATGGCTAGGGCTTTGCCCCAAATCATGTTTGTTCTTGTTGTTTTCGTTGTTTTCGGGCAATTTTTTGTAGTCCGAGCATATCATGACGCTTAGTTTAGGCGTGGAGTTCACAAATTAGGGTTTCAAGTCATCGATTATGGAGCAAAACTTGCAAATCATCCGTTATAATTGAAGCAAAACGACATTATCTTTACTCATACGACAATTGTATAGTACATGTAATTAGTTTTAGCCTTGTCATTTAGAATTAAACTTCTTTGGAGGATAAAGTTAATTGTCGATTTTAATCCCTGAAGCAAAAATATTAGGCTTTGTTCCGGCTTTTTCGATTGTTTGGTCGTTTTTCAACATGATTGATCCAATGGATATTTTTGTAATTTAGAACTAAACTTCTTTGGAGGATAAAGTTAATTGATTCCTTAAGCAAAAATATTAGGCTTTGTTCCGGCTTTTTCAATAGTTCGGTCGTTTTTCAACATGATTGATCCAATGGATATTTTTGTCATTTAGAACTAAACTTCTTTGGAGGATAAAGTTAATTGATCCCTAGAGCAAAAATGATTGATCATTTTTCGATAGTTCCGGCTTTGTTCCGGCTTTTCTGATAGTTCGGTCGTTTTTCAACATGATTGATCCGATGGATATTTTTGTCCCTCGAACAAAAGTATGCTTTTTTGGATCGCTCGAAAAGTTAAACTACTTATGTTCCGAGGGAATAAGCTCATGCCTTCTCTTTTGTTGCATTTGACTGATAGATATCACGATAAAAATTAGTACAATTGAAAATTGCAATTTGTCTATGTTGTCATTGAAACGAGTGTCACTTCTCAAACCTAACTCCCACGGAAGGAATAGAAATTTTTTCCTTCCCTATCGTACTCAATTTTTCCAAGCGTGATATCGAGTAAAGTCATTAAGATGGTTAACCATAGAGAGAGACCAGAGATTCCAATCAATTAGTATGATAATTTAGATCGCCCATCAAAGTGGCTAATTTTCCTTTCTCAATTGAGGAAACTAGTCCTTCATCCAAAAGGAGATCCAATCCAAGTTTACCCAAGAAAAATAAATTCTCAATTGGTTAATGCTTTTAGGATTCCCTTCGTCAACAACAATTGCGTGCGTTTTAATTGACTTTTCCTTTTGAAATTTCCTATACAACTGAAATCATACGGCTCACGCACTTTGTCATTTTTTTTTTTATAATTTCGAAATACCTAAATTTTCACAACATGCAAGGGCTGACATGTAGATTTTGTTCACATGGTTCTATATTCTATTAACTTCAAATAATATTTTGAATTACAGGAAAGTTATAAAAAAAAATTATTTCTACTGAGAATCTAAAATGAACCAAACAGTAAAAAAAAAAGGGTTTCCTAACACAATATTTTAGCAAAGAAAATGGTCGAATGTCGGAAAAAAGGATAATTTATAATTCGGTTTTGCACTGTAATTATCAATTGAAGACACATTAGACAGCTAGCTGCACGGAATCTATAAATGAGTAGGGACATGATTGGGTGTAAAAGTGAAATTTACATAAATAAGTCAGCAAAATATGTTATCAACTGCTCTTTTTAATTTTGCCCTAATTTTTTTCCTATTACACATGCTCAATATTTTTTTCAAAATGTGAAATTTATGTCATTTAAGCATGTTGAACTTACTTTTTCCTAGAGAACAAAAACGAACTTACCATTTTTTTTTTCTAGGTGAAAGACTATGAACTGCTTTTAAAGCAGCTCAACCACCGCATCTAGAATGCCAAGCACATCAATGCACATCGAATCGAGTGCACCTCCCAATTAATCTCGATTTGTATTATTGTCCTTCTGACTTATCGTTTCGGGGCATCATTGATGTGACGAAGACTATTCATGTAAATATGATCCAGGATGACCAGAGCATCGAAAGTTGTAAAATTTCTAATTTATTTTTTAATGAGTGGCTCGAGATACTCTTTAATGAAGTCCAAGCGGTAGGTCGATTTTTGTCAAAAATAATTTATGGCGACATACTAGAGGGATCGATGAGTTAAGACGGGCGGCGCCAACTTTAGGCTTGGTACTATCGTCATTGTTATTTTCTTTTTTTTTGTAACCCAAGGAAATCTTGGAACAGGTAAAGTCACCACCACTATTGCTTGCCGGTAAGTCGTGAGTTCCTTTCCAACAAGAAAATTTACCACCACTCTTGCTTGCCGGGTAAGTCGTGAGTTCCTTTCCACCAAGAAAAACGACGCAGGGAGTCGAACACTGGACCTCTCATGAAATGAACAAGTGCTTAACCAACTACACCACCACCACGGGTGGTATTGTTATTTTCTCATTGATAAACAAATACTCTAAAAAAAAAATACTTATTGGGCATTAGAAAAAGCAAAGTCTTCGATTTGGCCACCCTTCCAATTTGGAATGGAGGGGTGAGACAGTTTGAATCCTCACTTTCTCAAGGATTGGGATGGGGACGAATTAGTTTCGGGTGTGAATTTCAACTCCCACGTCCTGTAAAGGCAGGGTAAAAGTCTAAGAGCGAAATTTATAATAGAAATAGAATATGATTGATAAAAAAAAATTAGATCCACCTTTTCAAGCGATTTTGCACACTCCATCTACATTGCCTTGGATTTGAGGTGATATTCATGGAGTGCTTCTATCGAGGCTCGATCCCAAGCCCATGAGAAGATTAGCTCACACGAAAAAAATTATCAAAAAAATCTTAAACCTATTGCATTATTACCGATTTAGCCCTAAACCTTTCAATTGTATCAATCCATCCTAAACCTTTTTATATTGATACAAATTCAATCTATTCGGCTAATTTTGGCCAAGTGGCACTAACATGGACGCTAGTCGGTACTGGCCGTCCAACTAACAATGACATGACAATTTTTTTAATAAATTTTATATTTATTTAATTTTTTTTTCTTTTTCTTTTTCTTCTTCTTTCACCTCCGACTTTCCCTATAGTGGTTGGTGAGGCTTCGACGAGAATCATGGCCCTCCCCCACCTTGCCTTGGCCTTGTCATGGGTGAAGGTGGCCTTGCTCGCAACAAGGCCATGGCGAAGCCTTGCCTAGTGGCCGGGCTCACCGGCCACTGCAAGGAAATTCTAGGAAGGAAGGAGAGAGAAAAGAAAAGGAAAAAGAAAAGATTAATTGAAAACTAGAAAAATAACAATTCATTTAAAAAATTGCCCACGGGTTGGCGTTCACGCTAGCGCCTACCGGTCAAAATTGGCATGATGAAATGAATTTGTACCAATATGAAAAAGATTTGGAGTGAATTGGTCTAATTAAAAAGTTTAAGGTTGAATAAGTACCAATACAATAGGTTTAAAACTTTTTTAGTACTTTTCTCCCATCAAAACCAATGCTTTATATCAATTTTCATACTTTCAAAACATTGATAATATGCATCATAAGAAAAGTTATAATGCTAACCCTTTCTATTCTTTGAAAAATATTTTACAAAAAACGATCCATTATAGCACTTGAAATAATTGGTCAATGTGAAGTGTATCATCATTGACAAAAACTATGTCTAAATATTTTTATGAATGATGAAAATAATTTTTGTTTATCATTTTTATACATGATATGGGGGATCGTTTTAAGAAAAATTATTCCAAATTATTTATTTTCTACGAAACAAATGGAGGGTATATATGTTTTGGGAAATATTCACAATAAAGGAAAATGCTTTTTTGGAAATCATTTTCAAGAAAATGTATTTCCTTTTTCAAGTTAAAGAATCCATTTTCCTAATTTAAAAAATGTATATTTTATTTAACCGTAAATTATTTTTCTATTGATTGATCATTTTCAACAAATCAAATGTGAGAATCTAGAAAATAGTTCGTGGAAAATTCTTTCGCCAAAACAGATACATAGGTTCATTTGTTTGATTGAAAATGTCATGATGAAGGAAAATATCTACCAAGAAATTATTATTTTTTCAAAAAAAAGGTTATTTCTAATTTGTTTTGTAGTTTAAGGAAAGTGATTATCTTGTTGTTATAAGGGGAAATCTTTTCCTCCAATCTAAATTTATTGTTTTCTAAAAAAATGATTAGCTTTCATTTCTTTTGCAGATTAGGGAAAACGAATTACCTTATTGTCAAATGGGAAATCGTTTTCTCATGATCTAAATTTGTTATTTTCTAGAATCTTGCCTAGTCCGAACACCGTACAGTCAGGAAATTTTTTCCCGTAACGAAACCTTGCAATCCATGGTTTTTCTTCCTCCTACAAGAGTTTGACAAAGCAACTATCAGTTGGGATGACCGAGAGAAATCAAATTTTTTTTTTCATATATTTAAAATTATATGCATATTTTTAACGTAGAAAGAATAAAAATATATTATTGTTAAATTACAAGGGGATAAATCATAAACTTCCATGCACGACACTTATCTAATGTTCTAATGTGATATTACGTGACGTGTTACTTGATTGTGCCTATGATGAACGGAGCATGCGACAAAATTGTTCAATCATAAGCCTTCAAGTCCGCATGGAGCTCACCATTGAATAAAAAGTCCCCATTCCATATTTTTTTTTAAATTACAGCTTTTTAAAAATGTTGATGCGGATGAAATGGAAAGCGACAGTTTGACCTGGTAAGTTTATAGACGAAGGGAAATCGAGTATACATAAATGGCACATAAACTTTATAGACAAGTTATGCAGGATACCTAAAATGATATTAGGAAGACGGAAGCGTGCATAGGAAATAAATTGGGGCAGAACCTGATTATGATATCCTATTTATAAGTCAAACCTGAAAACTTAAGCTTGTGGATTGGGGTCACGTGTAAACCCATAAAACAAGTTAGTCGGGTCGAAAATGATCTGATCTAAATTGATTCATTTAACTAGTTTCAATCAATTTCCCTTGCAATACAAATTTAGTGACTTATACCCCATCCGATTCATACTCAACATATACTTGACTCGATCCATATTACTAATATACCTCAATATTTGACCCAATCGAGGAAAACTCATGCATAAATTAGTTGGGTTTAAGTAAGTTGCACACTCATTTAATATTTATACTATTTTAAGTTTTACCATTGCAAATCTATTCATAACTCATTTATTAAATGTAATTAATCCATATAACAACTTAGAATGCGTTTGGTAATATTTATATTCTCGAGAAAACAATTTCTTTTCAAAATAGCTTATTCTATTTCATTTTTTAAAATAAATTTTAAGTAAAATAATGCATTTGGTAATTATATAGAATTTCTATTCTAGGAATAAAAAAAGAACAATAATGCGTTTAGTACAACTCACAATTTTTTTTATGTCATAAAATTTATTTTAATTTAATACTTTTTTTATTTTATTTTTTTCTCTTCTCTTTTTTCTTCTCTTCTAGCTCTAGGTGGCGGGCGGCGAGTAGCGAGGAAGAAGAAGAAAAAAAAGAAAAAAATGACCCACTTCTAGAAATTATTTCAAAAAATAAGAATTTACCTTTTTCTACTTTTTATTTATGTTTTATATCTACTGTCCGCCACTTTTCTATTCCGAAGAATAGAAAAATTAATTTACATTATTAAATGAATTTTCTGTTCTTTTTTTTTTTTTTTGGTAAAACTGTTCTTTTTCTATCATGGGGAGTTAAAAAACAGAAAAACAAAATAATAGGAGCATTGTAATACGCGCCCTTAGCTTATTAATTGCGCCTATATAATGTACATATAAATTTTGGGGAATTAGTGGGGTCCACCTACGATTAATTTATTGGAAGTTTTATTGTTATTATTACTGTTTTTTTTTTGTTCTTGGGTGATAAGAGCTCCAGAAAGACAGAGATTGAAAAAACCTTATCTTTTGAGAGATCCAAGGAACTAGAGCTCCTAGGATTACCGATAGGCTCTATCCTCTTCAGCTTCTGTTTACCACTCAGGTTCCCGTGGAAAAAGGAAGTCGCAGCCTCCGGAGTAAAAGAGAAAAAGGCTTCACTTTTCCATGATTATGATTATTAATTAGGTGATTTATCATAATTATTTAGTGAATTAAGGGGGCCTCGGGGTCTCTTTCGTTGAAACAATTATTACCCCGACTGAGTTTTTGCTTGTCGTCTTGCGAGCTGGCAAAAGAAATTTTTTGTTTTCCTTTGGAGACTGCGTTTTGTCCCATTGCCCTCCCATCTCGAACGCTAGTCTAAATTCAGCAGAAATTGCAAGAACAATTCCTAAGGTTAGTGTGATTGACAATACCACTTGACTCCTGAGATAATGATTCAAATAATTTCAATACGTAATAGCATTCCCGAAAATTTAATTTTTCCTATGTAACCCGTCACTAAAGTATCTATAAATGTTCAATATTGTCATTCATTTAATTCAAGTTAATAGAATACGTTGATATGACTTTTTATATATTAAATTTGAAATGACAAAACCAAATGATGTTGTACATGACTCGTCCAAATAGTATTTCATATCAAAATAGGAATAATAATTCACGCCATCAAATAACCGTAAATATCTTAATATCTTAATTTTTTCCTTTTCTAAATTAGAAGAATAAAAAGATGGACGTGTTGACTCGTCATTTTCGAAAATCCAATCCAATGTATAACAATCAACGCCATCAAATTAGGTTTGATTTTTTGTTTGAACAAATGGAACGGTTATGTTGAATATTTATTAATAGTTTGCAAGTCACATTAAATGGATTTAAAGTCTAGGAACAACATTATATATTTAAGTTACGATATCATTATTTGGAATATATACAAACCTATCTAATCAAATTGCACAAGTACATCAAAATCCTTCGGATTTCCAAGTCGTTTTTCTTTCTCCGGAAAAAAAGAATGCATTTATCTAGAACCTCAAAGTCACGTTTACTTGCCGACTAATGTTTTATTGGCTTCCAACAAAAGGTTAAAACAAAGAAATAAGGCAAGGCCAAATTCATTTCCTCAACCCAAAAATAAAATCAACAAATAAATAAATAGAGAGTTCGATCCTTCCTCGCATTCGTTCTTTGCTGGAGAGTGCCATGATGGTTTCCGTTCATGGAAGTCACACCACACTCACCAACCTAAAATTCCGAACCCAATCACACCCCCGCATATTATCATAATTAAAAAAAAATTGGAAAAAAAATTCCCACATTTTAACCAGACTATAAAAAAAAAAAGCGAAAATAATGATGGAATTAGAAGGGGAAAAAGCAAAAAAGCTCGCGGGTCAACGGAGAATCTAATGAAGACCATAAAAAACCTTTTCAATTTCAATTAATCTAATTATAATTAATCTAATTTATAATGCCGGGGCATGAGGGAAGACCGTTTGATCGATGATATTAGCAATGATGATCACTCGAGAGAAAAAGCGACACGAAAAGGAAAAAAGCAAACACGACACGCTGGACAGCGTGCCGCATGTGGAATCATATTGCGTCCTTTACTTACATATATTCCTATCCTGTCCGAGAGATAACCGCAATTGATTAAATAAATTATTATTATTATTATTATTATTATTGCGTTTCCAATTTTTATAATTTTCTTTATAATTTTTCTTTAATAAGGTTCTTACATGCGAGTAGATCCTTCACGTGTAGGAGCACCTGGATTATGCACTCGACAACATGCTCTTCGCCTACTAATTAAACCGAAAAAGAAAAGAAAGGGGACGGCGCCGGAGGAGGCATGCCGTGCCATGCCGCGCCTTTTCTGTTTCTTCCTTTTAATTTTTCGAAAGTTTAATCGAGTTTAGGACTGGATTGAATAATCGGGCGCTCGGTTCGGTTTCTTCGGAACCTATGAACGGCTAAGCGTGCGCGATAATGATTTTTCAAGTATGGGCGATGAGAGTATTCTAATCTTTGGACGGGGGCCCAAGACAAGATCGTCTGTCGAGGGTCGAATCGAAGTTCGAGAAAATCCGATGGGAATTCGCTGTTCACCCACGGTTTTTTTAGTAGGGATTTCGGTCTTGGTGAAGCGCTGAAGAATCAAGTCCTATTCCTCAGCACACCAAATTGGGAACGTGGACGAGTAACATGGGAGAGCCATTCTTGAAGCGAACATGGGCTCGAGAGCAAGCCCAAAGCCGGTCCGGACATCAGCCGGGCGGACCGGCCGGCCATGGTAGAGGTAGCCCACTTATCGATCGGGCACGACCCCCGTGAGCGTCTCCGGTCGAACCTTGCCGAGCACTTCAGTGCCTCTAGTCTCGATTCCAACGAGCAACGCCGCTGTAATTCGAAGACACGCTAAGAGGGTGCTTGGCATGGCTTCTTTTTCATAGGGAGGGCGGGGGGAAGGGACGAATTCATTAAGTCGAACGATTGAATTGCATAGATAGAAACATCGGAGAATGCGATTCATTTGGTCTTTGATCTTTGTAAAGTGAAATAGGGACTCCACTGGATCTGCACGAACCCGCTGATAATATCCACAAATGGCTTGTTTTTTTAAATAAAAGATGGACACTACTACATGTAAATTCAGGTGCATTCTCCATTTGATTCAAAATAAATATGCTTTCGAACCCTCCTTTTCAAATTTAAAATGTATGTTCTGCCCGAATTCTAGCTCTTCCATCAATAGGTACTCTCAAAGCGTGGACGACAGGCATTCGATATGATTTGGTTGCGATCGAACCGCTCTAGCAAAGTAGGATCAAAGATGAGCTCGATTGCTCCGAGTGGATCCGAAGTTTCTATTTAAGAGGGCCGAGCCTTTTCTTGCTGGGGAGAGACAGGAGCCGCCAATTGTTTCGCTATACATTTAAGTATACATCGGATCACTTTATTGCACGGCTGACATGACTCGACACGCGCTAGACTACACCTCTACAGAGATCGAATACAAGTGACGCCAAAAATTAGTACATTTGCTTTCGCTCTCTCCACATCTAGAGAGATCTCATCGATGAGAGCCCGTCCTCTCGGCCTTCCCGGCGGTGCGTCGGAGATCGGTGGTGGTGGTGGTGGTCTACGCGGTGGCGGTGGCGGTGGTGGTCGTGCGACGGCGACCGTGGGTTGCTGGGTCTCGTCGTGAGGTCCTCCGACCGAGGCCGGGCTTCCTTGGGCTTCAACTTGATCGTGTTGATTATCTCCAGGGTCGCCAAGACGTGCTCCATGGAGGGACGTTTCCGCTGGTCGCCCTCGAGGCACTTGAGGATGAGCGCGGCCACCCGGGCCGCGGCTTTCGACGGGTACTCGTTGTTGAGCCTCGGGTCGACGATCTTCTTGAGCTTCCTCTTCTCGGACAAGGACGGCTTGGCCCATTCCAGCAGATTGTGCTGGCTGCTGGGCCGCTTCGAGTCCAGGGCCTGTAGGCCCGTCAGCAATTCCAGGAGCACCACTCCGAAGCCGTACACGTCGCTGTTTATGTAGAGATGACCTGGGCAAAAAAGACCGGAAACCACAGGCGTCGAACATCGTCAGCATCCGATAACGGAAAAATCCGATACGACTGTCGAATCTGACGGATCGCACGGCGGCTCGACCGATCGGAGCCAAGGGCCGCTGGTTTACCTGTGGCGATATATTCAGGGGCCGCATAACCGTAGGTGCCCATTATACGAGTGGAGACATGGGTGTTGCCATCAGTTGGGCCCAACTTTGCAAGCCCAAAATCCGAAAGCTTTGCATTGAATTCCTGGAAAATGAGAAATCAAGGCCCTAATCAACACCCGGATTAAATTAACAAACTAAACCGGTTCAATTTTTTAAAACGAAAAAAAGAGGATTGCTCTCGAGCCATTTGTACACGTAACATAACGGTAGATAAAAATGTTACCCCATCTAGCAAAATGTTGGAGGCCTTGAAATCGCGGTAGATCACGGATTTCTCCGAGGTGTGGAGGAAGGCGAGCCCCCGCGCCGCTCCTATAGCAATCTTCAGCCGGATGTCCCAGGGCAACGGGTCCGCGCGCTCTGCAAACGAAGCACATAGCGATCCATATATTTGAGTGAAAATATTTCTTGGGTATAATCATAATGAGAAGTATTAATAAAATGGGAGAAAAATATAAAAAATGGAAAGTAAAAGGATGTCTTACTTTTGAAGAGGTGGTCTTCCAAGCTGCCTTTTTGCATGTATTCATACACGAGAAGGAACTGCTTGTCTTCCCAACAGTAGCCGATTAATCTGACCAGGTTCGGATGTGAATATTTGCCCAAGAACTTCACTTCTGCCTACGAAAAATTCACCGAGAAATTTCAAAAGTTTGATTAATGTTTTTGACTATTGAAAAATCCAAGAACAGCCATCAATCTCTCTCTAGCTCTGCGGTTGAATTTGCGCGAATTTGCGCAAATCGGCGCCCGCCATGCTTGAAAATGTGTTCGTCGTGTTTGATAATTCAAAGATGGAGATAAATGTAGTACCTGCCATTCCTGCAATCCCTGGGTGCTATCGGGGCTCGACTTCTTGACGGCGACCGGTATCCCGACCCCGACCCGCGACGGCTTGTACGTCCCCTCCTCGACCCAGCCCTTGAACACCCTCCCGAAGCCGCCCTCCCCGAGCACCGTGTCGGGCCGGAAGTTCCGGGTCGCGCTCTTCAGCTCCGCGAACGTGAACGTCTTCAAGTTGGGCAGCAGGGCCTTCGAGGTGGGGGCCGGCAATGGGGCCTTCTTCTCGTTCTCCACGCCGCCGCCGCCGCCGCCGCTGCCATCGCCATTCTTGAGCGCGCCGTTTTGGGTGCTGTTGCCGCCGTCGCCGACTTTTTTCCTCGGCAGTGGGTCTTGCCTGCTGTGGTCATTGTTGTTCCACTTTTCTGCAACGTTCGCGCATCGAATCAGGTCGAACGAATTCAAAGCTCGACGATGAGGAAGAAAGATGAGTTCTTTCGAAGCAACTTGAATAGCGTCCATTTCCAACTCGACGCGATTCGTTTAATCATTGCAGCTAAAACAGACGGGCGTGTGACTTAGGGTTTCGTGCAATCATCATCATCAACATCATGATGCCGAGCGTCGACTTTCCCGCAGTTTCACACGCGATCGCCGAAAGGAAACGCGACGCCAACGCGACTTCAGAAGATCCGAAAGGAACTCTGATCAACAGCGGAGCTCGCACACGACCCACGAACCGATTTCGAAAATTACCTGAAAGGGGCGGAGGCCGTTTGTCGCCGGCGTCCGATGAATGCGTGGCGGCCGACGGATCTCCCCAGCAGTTCCCCATCCTCGCTCCAGACGGCCTCTCTCTCTGTGGGCTTCTGGGTTTCTAGTCTTTAGCGAGCTGAGAGAGAGAGAGAATGGGAGGGAGGGAGACTTAAGCGGGGGATCGAGGGAGTCGTTCCATGCACGAAGCTTGGAGAGCTTTGACAGCAAAACCCTCGGGGGACGAAAGCGCGGCGAAGAGAAGGTGGAAGACCAGACCAGGCGCGTAGACTTCTTCTCCTCCTTCGTCGTCTTCTTGCCGAAATCGAGGTTTGCTATTTTCGTTCTCTTTTTTTTATGAAATTCTGAAGTTGTTAATACCACGAGTCGAGCTGAAGTTGTCGTTTGAAGCGGAAAAGCTCTTCTTGCGGGGCAGAGGGGGAGATGGAGAAAGTCAACGGCCGCGTAAGCCGAGCTTTGGACACCGACGTGGGTCCCCCTCCTTCCCCCCCGTTCCACCCCGACCCCGACCGACGGCGGTGGGGCCAGCGTACCCGGTCCCACGGCGAAAACGGACGGACCAGATCCACCCGCCACCCGTTGATCAGTGGAATAGCCTCGCCTCACCTAACCTGACCTCCATCCTCCCCACCTCTCCTTTCAACTAAATTCCACGCATTCTTCCATTTTTTCTTTAAATAAATAAATTTATTTTTTCAGTTTTTGCCTAATTAGATTCTTTTTTCCATAATTTCTTGGAAATTTAGGTAGCCGTTTGAATTCCGGTGATGAAATAAGGGAAAAAAAAGTTCTTTTTACTTAAAATTGAATTCTAAATGAGCAAGTTTGGTTGACTTTCGCTTAAAATAAAGAGAATCCCTAGATAATGTTCACACCTGCCGGAATTTCGAGATAGGAGGGTTTTGACCTAGGGAATAGACTCCAAGTTTTAGAAATTCATATGTCCTTAAATAACTCAAAGTTCAAGGTGAACGCACGAGGCCTTGAAAACTCCTGTCTAGCTTCCGGGATCAATGACAATGCTAGTGGAAACGCAATCAAAGTCAAAGATCTAACCACGTCACAAGAAACACCTCCCCCCGCTTCTCTCTCCCGTGTTGTCGCCGGTGCCGTGACATTAGTCGATCGTTCCCTACTCTATTCCACTGCGCTCGGCTCTCTTTCTAAGCCGCCTACTTTTGCCGCCGAGCTTATGAGTCTGGCCTCAACCTCATACCGTCAATGACTCGAAAGTTGGCCTATTTCACGGCACAATAGTTCCACCGTTGTAGAAACATAATATAAGCAAGAAAATATCACCATACATAAGTCGTTTTACTTATCCAGAACTAGTGTGGTAAAAGAAGAAATGAGACGTTGATCCTAAATAATCTTGGCAATTCATGAAATATTCGTCTTCCGACATCACTTAATTGAGTACTCAATCATGGCATGTTACCTTAATCAATCTCTAATGATGGTCTGACTTTGATGAAAACTTGACTAACTTCGATATGCTTATGGCTCACACTTATTTGCACGCACGGATACGTTCAATTAAAGAGATGCAGGTCAAAGGCCACATCTAATTTCCTAATCATTTTAGGCAAAGGGATGAGCTGGTACTCGGAATCCTTGACCGGGTCTCCTTCGGCTCTTTGAATATAAGCAAACTCCTATAATCTATACTCGTACTCATTCAAGAACATATTACAGGTGCAAATTACGGTACGAAAGCCCTCCTCCTACCATAATTCGTCATATAATTCCTCACATTTTCTTCATAACTCCAATATAAAATGTCACACCGCATAAAAGAATTCGAAGTCCTGGTGATCAATGCGCGGGACTTACTCCTTTTCTCTACCCAATGGTCATCGAGAGGCTCGGGATTGGTTCACCTAAAAGATTCTTAAAACTCCCGAAAGATGACTGGTCGACTAGGTCATAAAAGGGCAAGCACGTGCTCCCCCTTCTCCACGAATGGGGACCACGAGGTACCATTAATTTAGAGACGAGGACATGCAAGTAAAAGACAAATCTTTTTTACTTTAGACTCAAGAATTAATTGCAAAGAAGGTACCTTTTCGGCCAGTAGATATGACCCAAGTACAGGCCAAGAGCGTCCCGCCCCAGAAAGTGGGTTGGAATGGAACAAAAGTGACGAGTAGGAAATCTTGCCCTGCTTTGGACAAATCTTTTTTCCTTAGCCACGTCTCGGGAAGATGCGAGGAACGCGGATATTTAGCCGCGTGCGTTGCTGCAGGAGTCTTGCACGATCTAAGTCGTGGGAGTCGAAGAAAGTGCGAAGTTGACAAAGCTCATCATTGTTGCCGTGCCCAAAAGGCAAGAAATGCATCTCGGCGAGTGAACTGAGCACGAGTCGATTGAATATTTTTGCTGGCGAGGAAACTCAAACATGCAATCTTAATACTCGAATTTAATGGCTTGATCAGATCGGGGATTGGCCTACCTACTCATATAAAACATCGTTGTACGAAGGCAAGACCAAGAGTCAAAATAGCTCGGAGTAGGAAAATTATTCAAAAAGTTTTCAGACCTACTAAACGGCGATCAATTTATTTCTAGAATTTTAATTGTACAAATTTAGTTTTGAACTTTTTGAAATATTATCAATTTAATTCTAAACTTTTTGACGATTTGTCAATGGTTAACAAGGCTCGACTCTCACCAGCTCACCATAGATTTAGGATTGAATTATTCATCGCATAATAAGTTGAAGACTTTTTGGATAATTTTTCCGTCGACAATGAAAAAATAATATGCTAATTGTTTAGGTTGGAATTTCTAAGCTCTTTCTGTTAGATGAATGCGTGGTTTATTATTTAAATATTCTAACACCCCCCTCACGCTAACTGCTTTTGCCTAGTACTAAGCGTGGAAATTTAATTAGGGAGGCAAATCCCTACCCGGGATATAACAATGCGGATTATCCAATCGGGTCGGCTGAATCGGGTCTAGGGACGAATCCTACCCGAATTTCGGACCCGGTTTTCATTCCGGCCAGCTTGCCGCCGGGACGACCCGAACCCGGCGACCTGCACCGTCTCGGCCGCGACGACGGACGAATGCGACTAATCGAGTCAGCCTAACCGGACTTAAAATTATCCCGCATGGTCGCAAGAGTTCCGGCGTGCCCTAGCAACGAAGGAAAAAGATGTTTTTCTTGACGGAACCGTTCCGATCCCTGTCGATGAACGTCTGGCCCGACTCTGGAGGAAGAGCAACCGACTCGTCCGAACCTGGATCGGCAATTGCATCTCCCCAGATGTCTCGGCCGGACTCCCACCGACAGAGGATGCGAAGAACATGTGGGAAAATATCGAGAAATGTATGGCAAATTAGATCAAGCCAAAATATTTACCCTAATGCGGGAACTCGGTGAGTTAAAACAGGAAACATGACGGTCACGGCTTGTTTTAACAAGCTATCGTCGCTGTGGAACAACCTCGAGGCGGGCCGAGGAGAAACTTGAGGGCCCGGAATCAACAATCGTGCAATACGGATCTATCAAAGACAGGAGAAAGCCACACGGTTTCTCCTTATTTTGAACGATACATTTCTCACCTTTCGTTCGCAGATACTTGCAATGGAGCCCATGCCGCCGATCGGTCGGATCTTTCAACTTGCCGTACGGAGGAGAGCCGGCCCTCGCGTCGCCGGAACATGCGAGGAACAAATAAAGCGTAGCCCTCGCGGTTCATGGCGATCGGAGAGACGGGTTCAACCGAACCCTAACACGCGAGAAAGAAAAAGGGGCACAATAGGGTTCGGCGGAACCGATTCTTTTTCCCTTAAAAGGGAAGTCTTCAACGGCTCAGATCGAACGCGGGGATCTAACGGCCCAAATCGAGCGCCCGGATCCGACGGCTCACAAGCGGCCAATGCTCTAGGTGGATCGAACGGTGGAGATCAGCCCGCGGAAAAAGGGATAGACGGTCAGATCCTGGCCACGTCATCAAGGAATTTCGGGCAAAATTTCAAAGGAAAGGGTAAATTATTTTGCGAATATTGCAAGCGTTCTAACCATGTGATTGACAGCTTTTGGAAATTACATGGAAGACCAGGAGAAAAGGGAAAGAAATTTTCAGCTGCCGCCTATCAAATCGGTGGATATACTGGTCCAAATGCTGATTCTCCTATTACTTATGGACAATACCAACAGCTGATGCAAGCAATGCAAAAATTGGATAATTCTGACAAATGAGGGAGTTTTTCAGGTATCACACATTGTTTGATTAATTCTATATCAAGGAAAGCATGGATTATTGATTCGGGGCAAGCGATCATATTATATGTGATAAAGTTTTTTTTTTCAAGTATAAACGAAGAACTGGATTTTCCCGTCTCGTTCAATTACCCAATGGAAATATCACCCATGTTAATGTGACAGAACCGTCAATCTCGGTCCCGATTATTCTTCGAAATGTTCTATATGTTCCAATTTCAATTTAATCTCATTTCGTGTCAAAGGTCTGCAAAGAGAATTCTTGCCAAGTATTATTCAATGCTGATTTACTGCCTCTTTCGTGCCCTTTCGACCGGGAGACCGATGGGTCAAATAACCTTTCGAAGGACTATTTTTTTTGGTCACATCTTCCAAGTAATTTCAATTTATCATGCACTTCCTTGAATAAACATTCCTCATGTAATTTGAGCATGAATGACAAAAATTTCCTTATGCACTTGAGATTGGGTCATAGTGCCTCCTTTCCTTGTCATCAATGCCCCGTATGTCCCCTTGCAAAACAATCTCGTATACCTTTTCCGTCCAAAGATTCCCGTACTAGTGAAATTTTTCATTACTTCATGTGGATATTTGGGGACCTCATCGCACCATTAATCATGATGGATCTCGTTACTTCCTCACCATAGTCGACGATTATTCTCGTGCAACATGGATTTTTTTGATGCAGTCTAAAGATCGACTTTCTCCTATTTGAAAACATTCATCACATTATCCAAGAATCAGTTTCGTAAATCCATTCGGATTCGTACCGACAACGGAGCGAATTCTACAGTCACAATTGCTCCTCTCTTTTTTCATCTCATGGGATCCAACATGAAAGTTCATGCGTTTATACACCACAACAAAACGGAGTGGTAGAACGCAAGCATCATCATTTACTGGAAGTTGCACGTGCTTTAAAGTTCCAAGCTTCAATCCCAGAAGATTATTGGGGAGATTGTGTCATCACGGTGGCCTATTTAATCAATCGTATGCCCACTCGAGTTCTCAATGGGCGAACACCATTTGAATTATTATTCCGAAAGAAACCTGAGCTAAAACATCTCAAGGTTTTCGGATGTCTGTGCTATATTACAACTGTGGGTCCGCGTGACAAGTTCAGTCCACGTGCTCGACAATGTGTTTTCATGGGATATTCAAATCTCCGGAAGGGATATCGAGTTATGGAACTTTCCACAAGGGAATTTATTGTTAGTCGTGATATAATATTTCACGAGAACATTTTCCCTTTCTCTCAGAAGACATCTTCAGCTGAAGGTCCAAGGATATCTTCAAATCCTCGTGGCCCATTATTCGAGGAAGCATCACCTCCGGATTCTTATTACATCTCACTGGAACAACCCAGGAATATTTCTATTCCCACTCCGGAACACCGGAAAATGTAGCCGAGAATCTCAACTCATCGAAAATACACCGAAGATCCCAACATTGATGAGGAAATCCAGGATATCTTGCCATTACCTTCCAATGAGAGTATCCAAAATCCTATCGAGGTCGATCAACCAAGACGTTCTGGTCGGGCCACACGACCTCCAACCTGGACCAAAGATTATATCTGTGCCACTCACAATTCACCAGGTATCCAATACCCTATTTCATCCTATGTTTCCTTTCATAGATTATCACAGAACATAGATGTTGCATTAGTCGTCTGTCAAGGCAAAGAACCATCTAGTTATGGTGAGGCGTCCATTGATCCGAAATGGCAACAGCCATGCGGAAGCGGAACTAAAGGCACCGATTGACAATCATACTTGGGATCTTGTTACCCTGCCACCTAATCGCAAGCCAATTGGGTGCAAATGGGTCTACAAGATCAAATATCATGCCAATGGTTCCATCGAACGTTACAAGGCAAGATTGGTAGCCAAGGGATTCACTCAACAAGAAGGTTTCGACTACCACGAGACGTTCTCCCCGGCTTGCCAAAGATGTCACGATCGTTCCTTCTTAACCGTTGCTGCCATCAATGACCGGTCTCTACACCAAATGGATGTCCACAATGCCTTCCTTCACGGTGATCTAAACGAAGAAATATATATGGACATTCCTCAGGGTTTACGAAGACAGGGGGAGAATAGAGTATGTCGTCTTCGCAAATCCCTTTACGGACTGAAACAAGCCTCCAGGCAGTGGTATGCCAAATTTGCAGACGCTCTTACAACAAAGAAGCTTCCGAAGCAGGTCAAGCATGATTATGCTTTATTCACACGAAGCAAAGGTATGACATCCATCTATTTGATGATATATGTCGATGATATTCTCCTCATGGGAAATGATAAACCGCCATAGAAAGATTCAAGGAATATTTGCATGCAAAATTTCACATTAAGGATTTAGGGGCACCTAAATATTTCCTTGGAATCGAAATTGCACGATCTGACCAAGGGATTTCCCTTAGTCAACGGAAGTTTATTTTGGAGATTATATCAGAAGTAGGTCTGTCAGGATGTAAGCCAGCTGTAATTCCCTTCGAGCATAATACTAAATTGACTTCTGCAGATTATGATAAGGGTATATCTAGAAATGATGACCCAACACTCAGAGATTCGTCAGGATATCAAAGACTTGTCGGAAAGCTTATATATCTGACCATGACCAGACCTAACATCTCTTATGTAGTACAGACTCTTAGTCAATTTATGCATAATCCGAAGCAATCTCATTTGGATGCTGCCTTGAAGATTGTGAAATACTTAAAAAGATGTCCAGGACTTGGGATACTTCTATCCAAGAAATGTGACATGAAAATGACAACAGCATCGTGATGCGTACTATGCAACATGTCCTTTAAGTCGAAGATCAGTGACAGGATATTGCATCAAATTGGGAGAGTCACTTCTTTCATGGAAGACCAAGAAGCAACCTACCGTCTCCTTGTCCTCGGCCGAAGCAGAGTACAGAGCTATGGCAAAGACCACTTGCCAAATAGTATGGATACGAGGCCTTCTTAAAGACCTCGGAGTACAAGTACAAGGGCCAACCAAGTTATACTGTGACAATGATGCTGCTCTCAAACTTGCAGCAAACCCTATAGTGCATGAAAGAACCAAGCACATAGAGGTGGATTGTCATTTCACACGGGAGAAGATTCAAGAATGAGTGATTGAGATAAAGGGAATTGCTACAACAGAACAACCAGCAGACATCTTTACAAAACCCTTGTGTCAGAGACAACACGCATATCTTCTTAGCAAGCTAGGTGTCTTAGACATCTACAAGCCACCACTGAGGGGGAGTGTTGGAAGATATGCAAGAATATTTGATTAAAGATTTGATTTGATTAGAGCTGATTGCGATTATGTACATATCGGGCCGTGATTAGATTTAGATACGATCGATACACAGGATAATTTACTTTCTTTAATTACATTCTCATTGTATTATATTTACAGAAGATCTGTACATTTACAATTAATTGAAGTGAATAGAAGACAATCTTCATCCTTCGCACTTCTCTTTCTCGGTTCCTTTCATTCTCTAGAACAAAAAAAGAATAAAAATCTATTTGGTAAAAAAATTTATTCCCGAAAACAAAAATCTATTTTTTTATTCTTGAGAATAGATTTAGAACAAAATCAATAAATAGAAAAAAGTTACTTCTTATTTTTAGAAACAATTTTTAGAATTGAGTCTAAGTTTTTTTCGTTCTCTTTTCTCTTTCTTCTCTTTCCTTTTTCTTGTTCTTGTTCTTCCTTTTGGCTAGCAACCTCATCGGAGCGTTGCCGGCCCCCGATAGTGGCTAGGTGAGCCTTCGGTGAGCTTGCCAAACCTTGCCCAGATGATCGCCGGTCACAAGAAAGAGGAAGAAGAAGAGAAGGGAAAAGGAAAAAAATAAAAATAAAAATGTTAAAAAAAATTAAAAAAAAAAAAAAAACTTAACAATCCTACTAAACGTATTTTTATTCTAGGAATATAAATTTTATGCATCTACCAAATTCGTTCTTTTACTAAGAAATTATTCTCGTAAATAGAATAAAAAAAATTTTTGATCATAAATTATTTCTAGATATAGAGCCTTTAATGACCTTAAGTTTTTTTTTTTTTTTTTTCACCTTTACTTACGCTTATTCTATACTCACTCTTGGCTTTTGTCTGCCTCTCTCGGCGTTAAAAAACCCACTTAAAACTTTTTGATCCCCATAAACCCTACCTTTCTAGATATAGAATCCCGCCTTTTAATGACGTTAAGTTGAGAGTGAGGGTGCTGGCAATTTTTAGGGGTTGGAGGGGCTCCGTGGCCAATAAAATCCAAATACGTCGACAAGAGAAGAGAGAGAGAGAGAGAGAAAAGCAACCCCACTGATGAGAGTCTCCAAAGTCGCGACCTTTTCCCCCCACAGAAATGGTGCATAATCCACGACAAACATAGCTCTTGATGCCCACATGAATTCCTGACGACTTTCTCATCCACCGGCAGAAACGGACGCAGCTGATCGAGACGACTCTTTCCCAAAAGTTCAGACAAAGAGACAGCGACAGAGCAGGCCCTCCACCGGAGAAACGTCTCATCCTTCGCTTTACCCTAACCTTACTTCATTGACTCGCCGTTGCGGAGTTTTTTTGCATTTGATTATGACGACGCGTTGTTAGACGATGTGTGCGTGGTACGTTCATGATGCTTTATGGCACGGCTCCAGCGCCATAGAAATGTCACCCATGTCCCAAAGTCGTCACTTGCTTTTGTAGTTCACAGCTGCTTGTTTGCTCTCTCTCTCTCTCTCTCTACGCCCGGTTCTTGAAAAAGTCAATGCAAGAACTCAACCTAAATGTTACTAATGAAGACATAAGAGCAAGAATTCACAAGTATTCCATATCACTGAAGGCCACTATATAAACATATATCGAAAAATCAAAAGGGATATGAACGACCCATCTTTCGCCCCATCTTCTCCACAAATCCTTTTCCATACAATTAACACATCAGGAAGCCCCTATGCCACATGCTTCGACAACCGTTGAAGACGGTACTCCACTGACTCCATTCCCTCTGTCAGCAGCGAGCGAGCGAGCATTATCAAGCCCAAGAGGAAGACAAAATATGAAACAGATGTACATGTAGTTGTCACACACGACCACAGCTTGTGACCTGTCAAACCGAGATCGAACTAGCTCTGGAATCCAATCTTCTACCAGGCGATTGAGAGGATGGACTGCGAGCCATGCCACCACCATTTTGAGTTGCCAGGTACTCGAGTGCGACGACAATGTCGCCAATGAGTGGACGGAAAGTAGGCTGTTCCTGGAGACACATTGCGGTGATGGCAATCGCATGATGAAGACAGCGTACAGGAAAGTGTCCTTGCAGTAGAGGATCGGCCAAATGGGCAAACTTCCTTCGGTCCTTCAGATATGGCCAGGACTGCAAAATGAAGAAAAGGGAAAAACGAATCAACGGTAGAGCAGCGAGCAGCGAGCAGCCAGATGTTCCGTTACGTCTAAAAATTTGAGGCCTATTTGAGCTGAATTGTCCTTTTCTGTGTATTTCTATGGCCAATTACACAAACTGCCTTCCATCAATTTGATAACAAGGTAGAGGAATGGAATCGTCCTCAATTATCAAATACAAAAGTCATGGACACAATCTATGAAACAGATGAACTAAAGAAAAAGGCAAGACAGCTGACAACAAAACAATTCCACGTTTATCCAAATAAGACGACACATCACATTTCCTATGTCACTGCTACTGTCACAGAAACGCACAAAAATCTCACTTGCCACAATAGATTATGACAATGGAGCAAATAATCAGACGTAATTTGATCTCTCAACACACTTTTATGTCCAGTTAACAGAATAGGGGTCAATGGCACAGAATACAGAGTACTAAAAATTGATAGACAGACAAGAGTACATTCTTTCCTCAACATGCTTTGGTATATTAAAAAAATGACTGCATGGATACTTCAATAGTAACCATTGACTAGTATAGAGACACCTTTGATTAGCAGCAGCTAAAATATCACCGGCAAACTGGAGAAAAGAAAATGAAAGCACTAAGCACTCACCCAGGCGATCAGATTTTGTTCTCCCGGCTTCTTGGTGGAATCTATGGCTTTTCGTCCACTAATGAGCTCCAAAAGAACCACGCCAAAGCTATAAATATCAGATTTGAGAGTCAATTTGCCGCTCATAGCATACTCTGGGGCACAATACCCATATGTTCCCATCACTCTCGTCGAAACATGAGTATTATCACCAACAGGACCTAATTTAGCCAGCCCAAAATCTGACAACTTTGGATTAAAATCATTGTCAAGCAAGATATTTGCTGACTTCAAGTCCCTGTAAATGACAGGTGGATTTGCTTTGCAGTGTAGGTACTCAAGGCCCCTTGCTGCACCTACAGCAATCTTCATCCTTGTGCCCCAATCAAGAGGTGCCTTACCAGGATCGAGATCTACAAAAAAAAACATACATTATCTGACTCAGTATGGTTATTAAACAGAAATAGATCAAGTTCACATGATACACTAGGTGGTAAAGCAGTATATCAATATGCAGCCCATGCATTAAATACATCAACTAATTTGACTGTATAGTGCTGTAAATTTCGAACACAGTATACACTCTTGCTAACTTTTTATGCAAGTATACATTAGCCTACCATAATTTACAGTTTTGAAACAGGGCCTACCAAGTCTGGCCAAGTCTGGGGACATACACAGGTTACAGGATCATCATTCTTTTTAGTTGCCATAATCAGACTTTTCTACTTAGGTGGAAAGCATATAGCTGCTAATTCACTAGGACCAGCTCGTCAGATTGCCACAACATTGCTCTTCAATTTACAGCAAGAATTTGCCTATTCCCATGCTTCTTCCAGCTATGTTGAATAGGACGTATAATTAATTTTAGAGTTTTGATACACGGGTACTAAGGCACTAACCTCAACATATTCATTTTGCCAAGCATGCTGAATGTTTAGATCAAATAAGTTCGTTGAGTTAGTGTGACACACCTAAACTCTGGGAACTTTTTATTGCGATAGCATTTCATCCAGTTACCAAATGGATGATGTGTAACTTAAAGGAGTAGAAGAAATATAGAGTTGTATTCCCAGTCATCCAGCAATGGCAACACATAACGTCCTTAAGACTTATTTGCAATTGTCTACTGGTGTTAATTAAATCTATGTCTGTGTGTAAAGCTCCAGCCATCGACTAGTAACATAAAATGCCCAAAGAGAAGATTTTTCTTAGACTCCGAGCTTTTGAAGGTGAACTGAAGTCATTCCATCGCTCAAACAAGCAGGCAGATTTTCTACATCTTCCCCTTCTTATGGACATTTTTAGAACAGAATTTTTCAATAGGAGTTGAAAAGAAGAGTAGCATTCTACAGCAGAGACAATACTTTTTTTGCGGAAACACGGGGTTGCATTCAATGTAGATTTTACAGAAAATTGCAGATAATGGAAGAAGCACACGAAAATGCCAGGCAGAACTTTACCGAATAGATGATCTTCCAAGCTACCCATTGGCATGTACTCGTAAACCAATAGTCTTTGATCTCCGTCAGTACAATATCCAAACAGAGTCACCAGATTGGAATGGTGCAATAGACTCAACATAAGAACCTCCACAATGAACTCCTGAAATCCCTGAAGACCATCATGATTGAGTTGTTTTATTGCAACCACCTGCTCCCAAGAAATAAAGGATCTGTGTCAACCAATGATGATACCAATTTAATCCAGGTTGACCTGATACAGTGAATTAATAAGTGACACTAGAAGAACCATTTCAACTTTCGAATGGCAGCAAGAGTGTTCCTGCAGCCTCAGCAAGATGCAGTGGACACAAACCTCAAGCGCAACACAATCAAAGATTTTGAGATCAAAGAGACATATAATGTGATGCAACTTGCCTCGCCTGTTTCCAATCGTCCCTTGTAAACCTTTCCAAACCCTCCTTCACCAATTAAGTTAACTTCCTTAAAATTTCTCGTCGCTGACGCCAATTCACGAAACGTGAAGCTCCGTGCTGGATTGCCCTTCGGGACACTACCATCCTTGTTCTTCCCATTTCTAGATCCTTTTCTCCTTTCGCTCACTGCATATATCCACATAAAGAACAGCAAAACACAAAAATAAGATCTTGAACGATTTAAAAGCAAAAGGTATCAAATTTTCTCAAATGGGTATCCAAATCATACCATCATTATCATCATAATAAGCCTGGCGCTTCCCGCTGGCTGCAAATCAGCGACCATTCGAATTCAACATGAGAAAGCAAATCCACTCGGGCCATTTACGTTTCAATCACATCCGGAAGGTACAAGACATAAATGAGAAACAAAAACAAACTAGAGCAAAACCTGAGGTATCCGCCGAGTAGCGAGAGCTGGATCGAACGCCATTATCGACTTCAATCCGGCTACCCTCCTTACGGCGTGAGCTGATACAGGAGAAGCAGCTCATCTCTTTCCACAGGCCCAAACTCCCGCTATAAACAAACCGTATCGACACGGAACGCACGCCACCACCGAAGACCACGAAACGCCCACGAATCGCTAGCCCGAAACGAGGATCATCCTCGACGGCAACAGGGCCTCGCAACGAACCCAAAATGCGATTTTTACAGAGGAAAGCAACCCACCGGAATTCCGGGCAAAAAGCGAAAGGAACCGAGCAACGCCCCCAAGCTGCAAACTTGAAGCAGAAAGCTCCGTTCCCCACCACCCCTCCCCCCCCCCTCCTCCACGGAAAAGGGGAGAGAGAGAGATCGAGACGGGAAGCCCTTAAAAGGGAATCGCCGTCTGCGAAAGCTCTTTCAGCCTTTAAGGATCTCGCTGAACACGCCACGGCCTCGCCAGGAAGTAAGAGAAAAATCCCACCTCCCCAAAAATAGCAAACGACGCGAAATTAGAAACGCCCCCCCAACCGAGAAAGAAAGGAAGAAAAACCCAGTAAAGCCCGCGTCTTGTTATACCTCGGCTCGCAGGAAAAAGCCCGGACGCGCAGAATATACTAATCAAGAAAAGGGCAGCAGAAGAGACCACCCACGGAGGAAAAAGGCAAAAGAGAAAACTAAAAACCGCATGGGAGGTGGTGGCGTCGGGAGTGGGAGGGCAAAAGCGAGGAAATCACGGGCCTAAATTTGGATCCACGACCCCCGAGCGCGCCCCCCGCGACCATCTCCTTTTCCCGAGACGAGCGACGCGCACGCAGAGGCATCGCCCACATTTAGCGGTCGCCCTCGGGTCACCGCCAGCAACCAGCGCACGACCGCAACGGCCCGGGGGAGGGAGTGCGTCGTTGCGCTCGCAGCTGGACACCGCAAACGCCAGGACGGGGAGAATGCGTGGGGCCTGCTCCTCTCCCTCTCTCCATAACCCACTCTCTCTCTCTCTCTCTCTCTCTCTCTCTACGTGCCTTATTTCTTCCTCTTCTTCTTTTTTCTTGTCTTTGCATTTATGGTTGTGTGGATGCGCGTGAGATCGTTGCATGTCGCTCTCCGTCCTGGTCACCCCCACCATTACCCTTTTGTATTTTTCTCGCGCATACTCTCTCTCTCTCTCTCTCTCTCTCTCTCTCCTTGTTATAAGTCTTAAAGCATTTAAACGGGATGCGCGGAGGAGTCATCCTGGAACGGGGCCCGCGAAATTACCCGCCTCGCCACGGGAGTTCCCGATATTTACGAGAACGACACTGAACTCGAGCTGGTTCCGCGCACTGGATTAGATTCGACCCGTTGGGATTTTCCTTTTCGTGTCGGCCCGGGGGGGCTTGGGGGGGACCGACAGGTGTCGGGCCATGATTGGGCGCCGCTTCCTGCGGATTAAAAATATTTTAATATAACCTCTTTTTTCTTACTTTTTTAGCTCTCGGATATTTTCTTTTTTGGATCTCGTCGAACGAAAGTCTTCGCAGATTTGGTGAGAAATTACTTTGCCACGACATTGCTGAAAGAAGATCGCGCGGAGGGTGAAAGAGATTGATTTTGAGACTTTTTATTTATTTGTTATTATGAAAAGGCTCGTTTTATTTTATGGTTAAGCCGGAAAAAAGAATCGTATAAGGAGAATAAAAAAATCGTTTAATATTTTAGGTCTTCCATCATGCACATTTACGATCGAGTTTAGATTGCGTTTAGTTCGGCATTTATAATGGGTCTTTGAGTCCGACGTCTGAACGAATCTTTGAAAATCCAACGTTACTTTTAAATGCGAATGTGTTTGATAAATAATTTCAAAGATTTGGCGGAATGTTGAAAGCCAAAAAAAACCGCCTTATCAACTTTGAACTTTCAAGATTATTTTGAAGCGCAAGTTGAAAATGAAAGTTCTAGCAAAATTGAACCAAAACGTCCAAAGCGTTTCGCCGAGGCTTTCGAGCTCGAAAGTTCTTTTAAACGCGAACCAAACGCAACTTTAATCCATACCGGTCTAGATTTTCCATTTCTTGGCATTCGACGCGAATTTCCCAACAATTGGACGATTGGTCCACTCCTCAAGTAATCTCCCGTGTCAAACCTGTCACATCCTAAGCCTCACTTGCTCCAAAATGAGCTTGATTGCAAAAATTTAAGGAAAAAAAAACTCTTTTAACCATTAGGGAAATGTATCTTTAAAAATAATTATTTGTATCATTTACAAAAAAAAAAAAACTCTATTTTTAAGAAAGGTATTTAGATATAAATTAAAGTAATTAATTATTTCGAACGATAAATTGATGATATATAATAAAACATTCTTTAGATTATTTATTTTTCCTGGATCAGGTGGGGACTGAACCAGGATCCCGGCGGATAAAATAATAAAGTAATTGATGTGAAGCGAGTTGAAAGCAGATTGGATGCGCTGACGTAAGCCGTGATGTACCGGATTTTCTACGCCGAGTGGTCATATTCTAGAGAGAAGGGGGGGCGGAGATCTGGTTTTGATTGGATTCTCATGTTGACTTCGGCGGAGACAAAAACGAGATTTCGGACGTAATTTGGATTGTTTAAGGTCTATAAATTTGAGGGGATCTATGTAGGCTATCATGATGTCCACTTGACTCCCCTTTTGTCCCTTTTTTTTTATTTTAATTTTTCTTTTTTGTCCTTTCCTTGACGTGAGATCTCGCCTGTGAACGAATTAGGTATTAGCTTTTGGCATTATTTATTTATTAACTTATTTTTCACCCCAACTTGAAATTTACAAAATTCCAACCCCTCAAGAGAGAGAGAGATTGAGGAAACAAAAAGAAGGGGTTTTTAGGGTGATCTTTTGATGTCCGATTAAGAGAGATAATCTTGCACGCATTTCCAACGCATTGACAATGTTGATTAATTATTGCTCCTTCATAATTTATTAGGATCACATCGGGATTAGACATGAATTAAAATAGGTGTGAAGGCTATAAAACTTCATTAGAACTTTTCCTTAATTCAAGCGACTTGAGGGGATGTGATTTTCATCTTCCGTGGTCAATACGAGGTTGTAACATGCATAATTCTTGAATTTTTTGTATAGTGTTCAATGTTGTTTTTGAATTTTTCTCTTATTCGATTTAGTCTTTGAATTTTCCAATTTTACTCAATGAAGTCGTTTCGCCAACTCCAACGCCGTATCCGTATGGATTTTGCCGATGTAGACTAAAATTTTGACATGATTAGTCACGTTATGTCCTTTTGTTCTAGACTAAGACAATTTTTCTACCCTTTTTCATTTTTCTCCCCTTTCTTCTTAAATATCATCACGCGGTCATCTACACATCCGTAATCATTGCCGACACATGTTTGACGACCTTATGACCTCCAGTGCACCGATGTAACGTTCGTAGCATGTCGTTTCTCTGTTTCATAACTACAATTGGTGGGACGTTGGACCCAAATTCTAACCTAAGGTCAAGTTGAAAGCTGCGTGCCTTATATTTTGTAATTTGTGGGGTGCTGCCAAGTGTCGTTGAGAACATGGAGAGAGATCTCGACGGGCGATGGGTGGTTGATCTTCATGCTGGCGTTGGTGCTGGAATTTGGCCGTGAGAAGGAGACGGTGGGCGCCAAGTTTTGTAGCAGCGTTGCTGTCGAAGTGTGACAGGGAGGGGTGCGATGATAGGTCGGCCGCAGTTAAGGACAGAGCTTTCTCTAAACCAGTAAGCATGAAAATATTAAGCAAATCATATAATTAACCTATTAGCATTAAACAAATAAAAAGATCAATGGATAAATTTACTATATTAAATTTCCCAAATAAATATAAAGAAAATGAAGAAAAAAGTTGAGATTAGGGGAGAAAAATCAAATTCTAATCAGATTAAGGTACTCTTTATAAAGTGGTCTCTGTGTGCTCTAAATCTACTCGTATAAAAGTAAGTTTTGAAGGCATGGTTGGCATTTAGGCGGATTTTGCCCCTTTCTCCTCTCAACCATTCTTGGTCATGTCGCCAGTAATTTAGCAACTAGTCTAAATAATAAAAAAATTTAAAGATAGAGATGATATGGAGCACTAAATAAAAGCTCAGGGATTATTTATATCATTACTCATGTTGATGAAAGGAGGAACCTAAAGACGAGCTTGAAAATAGAAAATGCAACAACATGCCGGGGGCAATCAAATCTCTCGCCTTAAGCCTCTGGCTACTAGAGGAGAGAAATTACCTAGTAAAGATGAAGAATAAAACTTACCATCCATTGGCTTCGTAAAAATTGAACGATTTATTAAATATTTTTTCAACAATAATCACTTATATCACTTGAAATAATTAATTAATAAAAATTATTTATCGACAAAAATTTATATCTAAATATTTCAAAGATAATTAAAAAAAATTAGATCATTTATTATGTGAACGAGATAAGACATCATTTTAAAAAAATAAATTTTTAAATTGTTCATTTTCCTTCCTCGAATTCACTAATCTCCGTCAATAATCATTGTTACTAGCTGGCCCGTTCATTTTTAATATCCTAGTGGACTTTCGGCTAAGTTCACTTTAGGATGGATTGATGATGACCAGAAGGCTTCGCCACTCAAGTCAGTGGACCTTAGCTAAGGTGACGAAAATGCCCACGACCTTGAAAAGTAATTACAGTTCTCCTATTGTAAGCACTGAGCTGGATAGCAATTTTAACTCTATTGCTACTTCTATTTTCTTAAGTTTTGGTAAACGAACACGACAGAAGAAATGGCCGAGAAAGGATCGCCCAATCAGATGTTTGGTGCAACGACGCGTATCGCCAATCTGGATCCTCCCAAAGAGGAAGGCAAAAAAAAAAAATCTTAGCTAATTATAGCGTTAGATCCCGGCCGCGTCAACCGCGCATCACACGCCGATGGTGTCCAATTCGAAATGCGCAATCAGGGATAACTCGGAGGAGGGGAAACCGGTGAATGTGTTTGGACCTCGAAAAGAATAAATAATTCAGTCTTGGAAGATGTACACGAGTACATAGTCGAAATTCCAAGTATGGAGATACCGCCTTTACTTTTGCTGTGCACTCTGATCAAGTCCTTAAAGAGATATTAGGAAGTAATAATCCAAATGTTCCTAAACTCTGAACTTGACTGATATGTAAGGTATTTTGGATTGAGTGTGAGCTTGGTAAAAGAAATCTCTAGTTTAATACAAGAGATCATCTCACCACTCGAATCCATGTCACATACAAAACATGAATCCGAGACAAGTTCAAAATACTTGTTTTTACAAAAAAAAAAAAAGATGAATAAATGCATTAACAACTCTACCATGATATGTAATTGAAAATAACTCATCAATGTGATATCAATTATTCATTTAAAAGCAAGTATAAATGCACAATTAGCACACGACAGCTCACTGATATACACAGGTGAGAATATTTCACACAACTCGTGTCTAGCTAAGACTCATCTTGGCTAATGAGACATTGTCATCACCAATTCACATAATCATAAGCTCACCTAGCCATATCTCAACTCTCCATCATAGGTGTTCTTTACATCGATGAAGATAAATACGCCACCATTGTACACTCGTGATGATTATCTCATAACCAGCTACTCAAACTGAATCATATATCACGTATGTGAATCATAAGCCCATCACATGTAAGAAATCATTGGACCTCATGTGCCCTAACTCTGTACATTCAAAGGTACAATATTATGTATTTTTCAGCGTCTTATGCACATGCTTATACAAGGGATTTTGCTTTCCTACAAATAGGCCATGGCATGAGTATTTGGTACGTGGCATCATTCGTGTACAATTCATTATTAAATAATAAATGTTACTTGTATTTCAGTAAGCACGATTGTAAATAATAACATACTAACCTCTTGACATTTCCAGTGCAAATACCAACAATCAAATAATTATACGCATTTCAACATATAAACCTTCATCGTCTTTTCAGCGTGTCATCATAATTTAGTATTGCACTCTTGCGAATTCACCAAATATCGAGATGAAATTTTCTTAGACAATCAAATTTTATATAATTTAAGTAAGCAATTATTTTTCTATAAAAGATAGGGCCTTTAATATGTTCGCCTTAATCATGAAAATAACAATAATTTCCTATAATTAATTTATTAAATTAAATGTTTTATTACTTCTAAAACTAACTTAACCACATATATTATAAAGTTTAAAGTTCTGTGATCAGCCCCCATAATTCTCAGTTCTAGCAGATTAGTCCCCTAATTTGGTAAAATTACAGTTTTGCCTTTAAAATTTCAAAACTAGCTATATTGAACCGGTTTAATTTCCTTTAATTGATCTAACTTCATAATTTATTAATTGACAATGCAAACTATAAAATAAAACCGTTAAAAGAAGCCCCTCATTTCTGTAGGTTCTCTAAATTGCACCTAAAGAAGCGAAAGTTATTGAAATGCCCCTTTTAGGTCTAGTCTTGCCATTTTTACATTTTTCCCACCCAAGATGCAACAAGACCCTTTTAGTAATCATTCAAACTCGTTCTAGGGATGTAGAACACGCTGCCATTTGAGCCAAGAAATCACGATAGCTCAACATGCCATTCTTGAAGTCCAATCACACTTAATATAAAATTAAACTAAATGAACAAATATCAATCAACCAAATTCGAATGCCAAGTAGATCGATATAATTTAATCTCTATGGTTCACTTACCTTGATTGGAAGATAATCTCCATTAACCTCAAAAGCGAAACATGCAATCAAATCAATAAGTCTCGATCTTTAAAAACAAAACTAGTTTGATAGAGCCCATGGTTTACCTTGTAAACACTTGACATGTGAGATTGAAAACCCAAACAACTCAATTGAATAGATTTTGAAGGTTAGTTGACATTTTCTTCTTTCTTTCCGTAAGAAATTGGAAAGCGAAACAAAATGCGAAGTTGATGGGGTAACAAGTCATGGTCGATCGCATTTAGGGTTTAAAACTTGAGGTGAAAAATGAAGAAGAGTGTTCAAGTAAACGAGTGACAAATGATATATTTTAGATGATTGAATGAAGATATTTGATATTCAAATGATATTTTACATTTCATTACATACATAGAAAACTATCTATCCGTTTTAGATTCCAGTAAGTAATTAATTATCGGGAACCCATTAAAATATCAATAGCAAAAGTTATTGGACGTTAAGGAAATCTTAGCACAATAAATCTTAATTATGACAATTATTTGATACGTGATCCAGAGCATATCGATCCCTAATTCTCGTAATCACAACTCACGTCCATCTAATCTAAGGGCATGTATAATTTAACTCACATGGGTCGAGTGCAATCGAATATTTTTATTGGAAAGCCTGAAGGGCATTTATTATTTATTGGTATTTTCCGATGAGAAGATGGGCATCGAGATGCTACTCGAGAGGGGAGAATGCATTGAAATGTGGGGGCAATGATTGCTTTTGACCCAACTTTTTGGGGGCGACAAAGGAGAGAAGAAAGGGAGTGCTCGATGTCCACCGTTCGCACGCCACGTATAAAGATGCCTTTTAGGCTTTAGCCCACCGCCCGCCGCTCCCCCAATCGCTTATCTTCTTCATGTCTCCTGGGCGGGGGTCCTCGCGGGGATCGGCTGGGGTTTCGTATTGCTGGCTAGGAATCTCGAAATCGAATATGTGTGTGTATATGCTGGAATCATTCTGAGTGTAGGCCTATTGTGTCCGAAGGCATTACATAGGCGATGTTGCCCGGATCGAATATAATCTTAAAATAAGATTATTTGTACTTTGTCTAGCGTTTGGTACCGCATGAAATATGAAGGTGTGCAAATATAGTTTGAATATAACTTAGGTTAAGAATCTGGTTTAGGGAGTGAGATATGAGGATATGATATCTACTATTCGGTATAAGTAAAAGTAAGAAAAATTAGGGAGAGAAATGGCTTAGACAAAGACCATGATGGAGAGGGGAAAGGAGAGAAAACATTAGCTTCAAGTGCAAGAAGGTGATTGCAAGGTAGTCGCCATCTTAGGCGCTACCGTGACAAGGGGTTCCACTGTCGCCTCCGGGATGAGCACGATGACCACTTCCACCCCTCCCTCCCTCCCTCCTTATCTAGTAGAGCACACATCTAAACCTGCATATTTGTGATCAACAATAAAGCATGGTGTGATCGTGCGACCTTGCATTGGCTATGCCGCCATTGAGCACTAATGACTTTGGGTTGGCTACACAAGCAACTCCAGACCCTCGATAACTTGGCAAAGGCAATCTTTCTCTGTTACAATGGCTGCCTCCTCAAAAAAACAACCACCATGGTGGTTGCCCTTGTTCCCTTTGGAGTAATTTATTTCATAATTTGATTTTTCATCTAACTCTATTCTAGATTCATCAAACATTTCATAAGATTGGATTAGGCCGTGACTATGGTATAACCCAATAATGATAGAACATGGAAGACCAAATAACTTTATATCTACGGGATTTATATCTACGGGATTTCATATCCTATTCAATCTTAATCCATGCTTGAACAACCAAACGCAGGGACATGCGAAAAGGCCTCGGAGCCCAAAAGCGCCGGACCCATTTTTTGGGGGACTAGGCCGGGCCACCGGGCCGAAGTTCTTTTAAAAGTTCGGGCCGGTCGAACCCTAAAAAAAATCGTGCAAAATTAACGAATAAAACCCAAACCTCCTTCCTTCTCTTTTTCTCTCATCTTACCCCTCGCGCCCACCTATCTCCAGTCCCTCTCGTGCCCTTCGCCGTCCCACTATCACGCCGGGAAGATCGGCGCCTCGCCGTTCCGCCACCGTCCCAAAAGACCGCCCGAGTGAACGCAGGCGGCGGCGGGCGGCGGCGGCGGCAGTAGGGCGGACGCCGTTTGGCATAGCCGTTAACCCAAAGAAATTCCCCCAAGAAAGTGGCGTGTGCCTATTTTTTCTTCTGGGTGTGTGTTTATATGGACTAACTTACTGCGCAACGGGTCTTTGAGAAGTGGTCGGATATAGGGACGAATGCCCAGAAATCTTTAGCGCGTATTCTGAGTCGAAGTATATGTGGGTCGTCTAAGTTCTGAAGCTCCTGTGTCTGGATCAGATAATGTCCGGTACACACGTGCACGTGCTGGGTTCTTGTACTGGATTGTGTATTTGAATTAGGCACTTGAGCTTAGACAAGTTGGCAGACCAAATTCCAGATTCATTCCGAGGTGTTTCCTCACTGGAATACTTGTATGTTATCTGATTCCTCAACATTGTCTATTGCGAAAGAACATGGCTTTCATTAATGGCTTATTAGCTCTGTTTTTTTTTTTTTTGGGTCTTTCTGCATAATTATTTTATTCATGGATATCAGCTTTCTTGGAAACAACAACTTGGCCGGGAAGCTTCCTGCGAATATCGTTGGTTGAAGCCTCGATGCCATGTATGTTTCTCTGTCATGGTGATTCGAACTTATAGACGTGAGTTGTACATATATGTTCCTGAGCTGCACTATGCTCGAATCTCTGTTTACCTTTCTTAGTTGCGTTCTTTCGTTTCGGTTCTTCTTTGATTTATGTTTCTTTCGGAGGTCGTGTTCCGTCCTTTTGTCTCCTGTATAAGGGTCTTTTTTTGCTGTGTTAGTGTAGGGCTCGAGCCTGTTATCTATCATGGTGCTTTTGATTTTTCAACTTGCTAGTTCTGGCAACAATTGGTATCGTCTTGCATCCAACATATTTTTCCTTTTCTGTTTTCTATTGCTATGTGGACTTTGCTGAGTTCATAAATTTATGGGCGATTTTGTCTATGGTGCAAAGATCGGGCATATGATGGTTTACACTTGATCTCTGAACTTCAGGTAAGTTTGCATGTTTGACAAGTTTACATGCTGATGCTTTGCATCTTTGCACCTTCGGGAGGAGTTCACTTTGAATCATTTCGCTGCTTCTGTTTTGCTTGAATTAGTAGCAAACAGAGGAAGAAATAGAGAAAACAAGTCACGGGTGGAATAGAGAAGTTTTTACCTATAATTCTTGTCTAACCAAGATCATTTGAATGCTCAGGAAGGTTAGTATTGGAATGACTAAACGTTTTCTGGTTGGATGTTTTGAACCTTTAGAGTAATTGATTAGACCAACTGTTGCTGATTGTCTTGCATCTACAAATTTAATGGGCGGCCATTGAAAACTGTGATTGCAACAAGATTCAACTTCTTTATATAGTTGTATGCTGACATGGTTTTCACAAATTCATGTTGTTTTTAAAAGTGTATTGGAACTCAAGATACCATGAATTCGGTACCTCAATTTCATCTCCGGTCAACCTTTACTCTTAAGATTCATTAAAATCTGCAACTTATAGATGGCTTGCTTGCTTTGGTTGCTATTACTTTCTAAATACTACGCTTGTCGTTGTGAAATGTTAGTCCTTTAATTTTGGAAATTAACTTGTCATTTTTGTGAAGTTGCTATGGGCTTTGACAAAAGAAAATCTCAATAGGTTCGACAGAAATAACTTATGTCCCCCTTGGCAAATGGTAGCAAAGCAGCATGGGATCAGAATATTCAGTAGATGACCTTTCCACAACAGCAACATGGATCCAGGGATGCACCATAAGATAATCTTTAATCATAAGAAAGCATTATAGGGTACAGTGTAGCTTTGCAAGCTAAACGCTCTTCACATGGCATTTCAATTTTGGTCCTACCAGCTCGCAGTGCTTCGGGTGCGTCACAATGGAGGAAGACATGTGCACATGCCTCACCTGCTTTCCTCTATGGCATCATTTTCTAGTAAAGCACCTGGTGGTCCTTCAAATCATTACCATAACGATTTATGTAACAGTTATAAAGAGAAGCATTACAGCCCTGCCGATGAGAAAAACATTCTCAATGAACTCTCTGATTTGTTGCCAATAAGTTGGCCTAATGCTGTTTCCAATGTGTGTAATGATGATTATTTAAAGAACGAGATGGGAAGCAGAGAGCATCATGGCTTCTTATCCCCTGAAGAGAAATTCCGGGGGGTTTTTCTTCAAAAGCTGAGAAGCAAAACTGCTGTGGAACATGCTTTGACAAATGTTCCTGCTGATTTGAACATTGACATTGTTGCTAGAGTTGTGAATCGTGGGAACTTAGGAGGGAAAGCTATGACAATGTTCTTCAAATGGGCGCTAAAACAGCCTACAGTTAGTGCGGACACTCATAGCTATAATGTGATTCTGAAAGCACTCGGAAGAAGGAAATACTTTGGTTTTATGGAGGAGATGATGCATGAAATGAAATCAAATGGTACAACTGCCACCTTAGAGACTCTTTCAATTGTAATGGACAGTTTTGTGCGTGCTCATCGAGTGAACAAAGCAATAGAACTTTTTGGCAAGCTGGAAGAGTTTGGATTGGAACGTGATACAGAGTCTTTAAATGTGCTTTTGCAAACACTGTGCCAACGGTCCCATGTGGGTGCTGCCAACTCACTTTTGAATTCTGTGAAGGGGAAGGTACCATTTGATGTGACAACTTACAATACTATCATAGATGGGTGGTCAAGGATGGGTAGAGTTTGTGACATCGAAAAGAATTTGGAGGCAATGGCAGCAGATGGATTTGCTCCAAATTGTTCGACTTTTGGACATCTCATTCAGGGTTTGGGGAGAGCTGGTCAGATTGATGATGCTGTCCTTATATTTGATGGATTGAAGGAGAAAGGTTATGATCCTGATGTGAGTGTCTACAGTGCCATGATTTATAATTTTGCAATCATTGGGGATTTTGATGCATGCATCCGGTATTATAGGAGCATGTTGAGTGAAAGATGCAATCCTGATTTGGATACATACAGAAGTATGATCAACTCCTTGCTTAAGTTTCGAAAAGTGGCTGATGCTCTGGAAATGTTTGATGAGATGTTGAGTAGAGGGCTTGTTCCCACAACTGGGATGGTAACCTCATTTATTGAACCTCTGTGTGGTTATGGTCCACCTCATGCTGCACTGATGATCTATAAGAAGGCAAGGAAAGCTGGATGCCTCGTGTCTTTGAAAGCTTACAAGTTACTACTCATGCGGCTTTCTAGATTTGGTAAATGTGGAATGCTGTTGACTGTATGGGATGAAATGCAAGAAGCTGGTCATTTATTGGATGCGGAAGTTTATGAGTACATTGTCAATGGACTCTGCAACATAGGACAGCTGGAAAATGCAGTGCTTGTCATGGAGGAGTGTCTGCGCAAGGGTTTTTGCCCTAGCAGGCTTATTTATAGCAAACTAAATACCAAATTATTGGTTTCAAACAATGTAGAGAAAGCTTACAAGCTGTTTCTGAAGATTAAAGAGGCTCGCCTCCATGATAATGCAAGAAGATACTGGCGTTCTAAGGGATGGCATTTTTAAGTTTGCTTATGGTTTAGGTGTGCCAGAACATACTTCTTTTTGCTTCTCAGGCAGTCTTGTCTATGGGAGGGAGATAATTGTTGAGGTAATCATCTCGTAAATCTCTTCCTAAAGAACACGGCGATCCACAACCCCTTTAACCTTCCTATTGTTTAGTCTAGCACCTGTTTAACAGTATATTTTCACAGAATGCTTAAATGTTCTGGCATGGTCAGGGCACATCTTCAGAGATCAAACGAAGTACATCAATATTGCAGCTTTTTTCTTCTTTATATTACCATGTGAATATTCATCTCTGTTTATGACATAGATAGAATACATACCTCCATTTAGTTATTGCGATCACCTATTTTTTGAGCGACTTCGGTTTGCTTGCATTATTCTAGACTCTTTTGGACAAGGAAAGGCAGAAAAGAATGAGAAGATGGTGAAGGACACTCGGCTAGCCTAAGTTCTGTTTTTTCCTTTGCTTGCTGACAAGCATGCGAATGTTTGTTGAGGTTTTTATATCGGAGAGAAATGCCCAGGGTGGTTTCTCTTTTCCTTTATTTTGAGCTTATACTCCACCTTTTATTCTAGTCTATGTAACATGATTTTTTATTGGAGTTTGCTCTGGAGCAAGTAGAATGCTGAGTGTAGATTAATTCTTCATTCTCTTTTTGTTGGATATAAGTTGATTAGCAAACAGTGTGCTTGAGGTGTTGACACTTGGAGTCAGAGGTGTTCAACAAAATTTGCCTTTCTAATCTTATTGTGGGTGCACCTCTTGAGTTCTTGTTTGCAAATTTCCACTGTTTCCTCAGTCAGTCCCTGGATTGTTGTTTCTGGAAATGGATCTTCTTCAGATCCAATTTTTGGAGGCGATTTAGTTTCTGCAAAACCCTCTCCATCTAAACAAGAATCTTCTGCACTAACTAATCCAGTTGTTGGTGCTCCTTTGTCCTCTGCTATAACATCAGTTTCTGGAAGCCAACCTTTTGTGAGGCCCAATGCACTGAATGTTTTGCGGAGGTCATTCTCTATGCTTTCTTGTGGCAGTCAGATTCAGCGTCCCTATATGCCTTCCATCTCTAGGTTCTTTGCCTTTCGCATTGCCTGGAAGTTCAGTTAGGATAGCTAATTCTTGTTCCAGTGATAATAAAACTTGCTTGGCCAAAGATGAAGCCATCTACATGAAAGTGTTTATGGAAGTAGACATCGACAGAGATGGGAAGATCACTGGCTAGCAGGCTTGCAACTTATTTTAAAGTTGGAGGCTACCAAGAGGTATCTGAGGATAGGTGTGAGGTAGTTTCTCCACTCAGTTGTACATTACTTTCCTTTATTACTGTTTCCTTTGAATCGGTTTTATATGTTTAACAACATCATAGGCTGAGTTACTTGGCAGAGAGTATGAAGAGAAGTACAAGCAAGTTGCAGAGATAGAATCTGAGTTAACAATCGAGGAGGCAACCTTTTGTGGACTTCAGGTAGTTTACTTACTGAGACTTTGGGGCTACGGGGGTGATTGTATGTCTATTTTGTGGAATAACTGAATCAAATATATGATGATGCTGTTTTTGCCCTTGGATATTTTTTTACAAATGAATGAGTTTTCATGGTAGACATAAATGGTTGCTCCCTGAATACTTTATATTTCAAGTTTGCTTCTAAAGTGCTCTAATCCTATTGCCCTCTCTGAAGGAAACGGGTTCAAATTCTTTACATATTGTATAATGCTTGTAAATAGATGCTCTAATATTTACTTTAATCTGCCCATTTGTCCTTTGCCATTCTGATAAGATTTCTAATATGATTTGTATTTGTTTCGTAGGATTTACTGTGATTGATTTACTTTACATCATGTCGTCACCACTGTTTTTTGCCCTTTTATGGTAATATGGATTCATGATTACTTGTCCACATCATTTCCCAGATTATTTCTGTTGGTTCGTATTCCTGCTTTAACTATTCCCTGGCAAAAGGCATTAATATGCAGTTGTTCATTGGGCTTTAGTTCTTCTTCTTCTTCTTCTTTTTTTTCCTGTGCATAAATACTTTTCTTTCAAGAAAATGTCCTGTTTCCTTTCTGATTGCTGAAAATATTCTTTTGTGGTGTTTTGACTTTACATATGTTCTCTCTTTTTGTGTTCAATATCTTTTATCATGAATGAGGTCCTTCATATTAATTAGTAAGGTTTCCACTTGCTAGTAGCCATGGTCCCAAGAAACTCCCCAAAATTGTCATCCTCTTTCTGCGAGTGTGCGTGTGTGCAGTCTGAAGTTCTCATTCTCAATGGTAAGCAGATTTATGAACATGGTGATATAGACTTATAGACAATACCGGTGCACATATGTTTCTGAGCTGCGTTATACGTGAACTTCCATTTAGCTTGTTGTTTTCTTTAGTTTTGGTATGAACCGATAGTTCTTGTTAATCGGAGTTGATCCATTTCTTCTTTGTATATCTTTCTCAACTCTTTTTAGGTTTGATTGTCTCACATACAAGGATTAATGCTGTGACAGTATTAGGCTCTAGCATGTAATCTACTACAGCGCTTTTGATTATTCAACTTGTTAGTTCTTGTAACAATCGGTATCATCTTGCATCCATCATGTTTTTGTTTTCTGTTTTCTATTGCTATGTGGACTTTTCTGCGTTCCTGAATTTATCGGGTGATTTTTTTTTTTCCTATGGTGCAAAGATTGGGCATATGATGGTTTACACTTGATCTCTGAACTTCAGGTAAGTTCACATGTTAGACAAGTTTACATGCTGATGCTTGCGTCTTTGCACCGTTGTGAGAAGTTCATATGTTCATTTTGTGGCCTCTGTTTTGGTCAAATTAGTAGCGAACAGAGGAAGAAAAAGACGAAACAAGTAAAGGATGTAATTTAGAAGCTTTGACTTATAGAAATGTCTAGCAAAGATCATTTGAATGTTTAGGAAGGTAAGTAGCGGAAAGTCTAAATGTCGTCTGGCTGATGTTTTGAATATTTAGAGGAATTGAAAAGACCAACTATTGCTGATTGTCCTGCATCTACAAATTTAATGGGCAGCAATTGAAAACTCTGATTTCGACAAGATTCAACTTTTTTCTAATATGTTGACATGGTTTTCTCAAATTTGAATCCTTTAGATAAACATGTATTGTCACTCAAGATACCGTGATCTTATTGCCTCAATTCATCTGCCATTGATGGGTATTAGGGAATTGTGGGTGCTCCCTTTGAGTTTTTTTTTTTTTGGGGGGGGGGTGTGTCTGAGTGCTCCCCTTGAGTTTTTGTTTGGAAATATGCATTAAATCCACTGTTAGGGCCAAAATTCCTAACTTGAAGTCTTCAAGGCTTGCCGTGTGGATTTTGTGGACCGAGTGTTAATTGTCTTCCGTGTAGCAATTTATGCTAATGTCTATTTACAATAACCTTCTTCTTTGGACTGCATTTTTCCCTCCTCTTTATCTTGAATAACTAGATTTAATGCCAGCTTAGCTTGCCCTTTCTCTTCACATGAGGTACTTGCCACACAATTTATAACGAGTTGAGCAAGTTCGTTACTTTGTAACAGCCTAGTTTGCCTACATATATTAAGATTTTTGATTTATGTTGACATCTGTGTGAAATTTTGGTGACTTTCAGGTACCATTGGGCGCTTAAACTAGTGGGAAATCTTCATGGACAACCAGGGATTCGAGCCAGCAGCGGGAGATCCGACAGTCATGACTGGGCATGCAAACGTAGCCACATTTCCAAAAGGCGGTCAGTGATTGGTTCAGCTTCAGATTGGTTATTAAGTTTTCATCCTCAACAAGCAGACTCGGGGCCGGGAGTACAAGACCTGAGCATGCAAATGGCGACGTCTCTGACGGTGCTCAACGATAGCTTTGTCCAGTTTGAAATGAAAGGCAGTTGTTTTCGCCAGCAGCTGATGCTGAACCAGATGATCAGGCAGAAAGCTGAAATCGAGTGCCCAGGAGGGAAAAACACAAAACGCAAACCTCTGTACGGCAATAGAAGATTGGAACTGTGTCATGTTCATATTGAAATCTGGGTCTACTTCTGCTACACATGCATATATTCATTACTGGGAATAAAACCCGTGTATTTTAGGACACACTTGCACTGGCTGAACATACATGGTTTTCGGTTTTCGGTTTTGCTTCAGAGGTTTAGAGGAGGAACAGAACACGATATGCCGTCGAATCGATGCTTCACTTATTCATCGGTTGAGGTTTGAATTGACTAGTCTGTTTACAAAGGTGATAATTATTTGCTTGGCCTCCAAAAAGCATCAGATTTCATACGATATCACATGATTCCCTCTTAGGGTAACACGATGTTTGAATTCGGGACTTATATCCGGACTTGCCATGTCTAAGGTACATAAACAAAATACCGAATCGGATAACTTTTATTCTATCCAATCTTTGCCCTTTTCAACTGCCGTTCGAAATCCTACGTTATGACACATCTGCTTGACTGCGAAGGTGATGTCCGGTCATATATACTTAAGATTTTTCAACATAGAATTAAACCTATTAGTCTGTCGATCGACTTTATTCCAACTCAGTCATTTAATTAATCTTTTTTCAGAATAGAGAAAAGGAAAGAAATCGCCCTAATCACCTAACCTATGCCTTACTTACTCGAGTTAAAAAGTTCGGATTTTACTGCAAAAAAAGATAAAAAAAGATAAAAAAAAAAAAAAAGAGAGAGAGAGAGAGAGAGAGGGATCTAAGTTGATTACAAATGTGTCGTTAAAACTCATTTTTACGAGTATGCAAAAAAAATTTTCGTATTTTTATAGACCGCTCTATAGATCGGGAACTATATAGTATTCCTGCTCTCTATAGTCCCCATCTCGTCGAAACGATTTTTTTTTGTCGAATTTCCGGGAAGGTTCTGGTTCGCCCTCCCTCCCGTCCCCGTCCCCGTCCCCGTCCCCGTCCGCAGCTGCTCCGTCGACGGTCTGTTCTCCATTCTCGCCATTTCCCTCCTCGATCGCGCGCGAGCGAGCGAGCGAGAGAAAAGCTCCGATTCCCGACCGATTCGCGCCCCCCCGAAATCCAAGGCGAATCCGTCCTCCCCTCCCGCCGTCTCGCCTCGATCTGACCGACCCACGGCCGGCCAATTCGATCCCGCTCCTCGCCTCTCGGGGATTCGGCAGCGTTGCGCGCTCGGTTCGATCGGATTGGGTTCGCGGCCGCGGTTGGTGCCGGCGGTGGGGCGGGGCCTCGAGTTCGCGGAATGGCGGCGCAGGGCCAAGGGGCGGGCGCGGAGCAGTTCGAGGCGTACTTCAGGAGAGCGGATTTGGACGGGGACGGCAGGATCAGCGGGGCCGAGGCCGTCGCCTTCTTCCAAGGATCCGGCTTGCCGAAGCACGTCCTTGCTCAGGTCACTCCCTCCCCTGCGTCTTCCGCTGGGTTCTGTGTTGTCAACTGGAAAACTTTTTTTATTTTCCCCCAATTGTGGTCGGTGCGTTAGTTCATGTTGCGATCCACTTTGTTCGGGAGTCCTTGGTGATGGCCTTTTTGTCTGATTTGTGTGAGTGGGCGGATTAGGAGATGAGCCCGAACGGTCGAGGCGAAACTCCGGTTCCGTTCGATTCGAATCGCTATCGTTGGGACCTGGATTTTCTGGTCGTTTGATTAATCTGCGAGCTCTCTCTTGCGTTAATGCTGGAACTTAGTTGATTGGTGATTGGACAAGGTAGTAGTGGGGGATTATGGGATTGTTAAGTTATGGGCGTTTCCTTTAGGTCTGATGATCGAAGTTTGCTCGAGCTTTTTCTGCGTCAAGTAATGGATTGTATTGCTGAAAAATCACACAATTTCTGGAGAATTCACGATACACAATTGAAACGAGGCAGTCAGGGATCCATCTGTTTTATGATCCACTGTCAAGAACGAGGTTCCTTGTTTTGTTTACCCATTCTGCCTGATTTAGCTCTGATTGTTTGATTGCTCCGATTCTTAGTTGTTAGAATTATTAGCTAGCATTTGTTTGTCAAGGAAGTCATTAAGGTGTTTGTTTGGTATCCATTCTGTTCCCAGAAAAAATTTCTGCCTAGAATTGATTTTTTTTTTTGCTTTCTGTTCCTTAGACGAGTTTCTAAGCATTTGAAGGCGTTTGGTAATTGTTTAAAATTTTTATTCCCGAGATAAAAAAAGACCTCAAATTCTTTTGTGAGTTATAATTTTTTTAAATTTTTTAATAGTGGTGACCGGTCAAATAGGAAAGAAGGAGAAGAAGAAGAGGAAAAAAAGAAAAGAGAGAAGAAAATAAAATAAGAAAAAAATGGACTTGATTCTGGAGTGATTCTAGAGTTATTCCTGGGAACAAAGAAGCAACTTTTTTTTTTTTTTTTAAATTTCCTGATTTTGTTTCAAATCTATTCGCGGGAACAGATTTATTCCCAGAAACATAAAAGTTATTAAGCGAATTTCTTATCTTTTTATGTTCCGGAGAATAAAAGAATAATATCAGATACTGTTTGGTCGGTTACCAAACAGGCCCTCAGATTTGCATTTTTGCTAAAGGATGCTCATTGTGATGTTCCCATTGCTGCAGATATGGATGCATGCTGATCAGGCTCGTACTGGTTTCCTTGGTCGGGCAGAATTTTACAATGCTCTGAAGCTTGTCACAGTAGCACAGAGTAAAAGGGAATTATCGGCAGATATAGTCAAGGCCGCCTTATATGGCCCCGCTGCTGCTAAAATACCCCCTCCACAAATTAATCTTGCTTCTGTACCTGCACCACATGTGAGAAATGCACCTGTTGCGGCAACCCCGCAGATGAGAGCAACAGCTCAACCAACATCTCAGAGTGTTGGCTTTGGATTTCCTTCACAACAACAACAACAACCACCTGTGAGACCGCCTCAACCTATGCCTGCTCCTACTGCTTTCCATGCACCACAGGCAAATACAGGTTCACAATTTCCCATGGGGAGTAGTTTAACGGGTGCTGGGGTTCCAAACGCAAACATGTCGAGTGATTGGACCGGAGGAAGGAGCGGCGGAGTGTCAGTTGGATCCAGAGATACTAATTCTTCGGTTCTGTCAGCTTTATCAAAGCCACAAATTCCACCTTCTTTATCTTCACAGACAATGGCCGTTGATTCTAAAGCACTAGTTGTTTCTGGAAATGGATCTTCTTCAGATACTTTTCTTGGAGGTGATTTATTTTCTGCAAAACCCTCTCCATCTAAACAAGAATCTTCTGCACTAACTAATCCAGCTGCCAGCACATCTCTCGCCTCTGCTATGACTTCTGTTCCTGGAAGCCAACCTTCTGTAAAGCCCAATGCACTGGATGCTTTGCAGACTCCATTCTCTATGCTTTCTTCTAGCAGTCAGGTTCAGCGTCCTCCTACACCTTCGAACCCACGAGTGCAGGGTCCATCTCTAGGTTTTTCCTCATTCTCATCGCCCGGAATTTCAGTTGGGGTAGCTAATTCTTCTCCCAGTGATAGTCAGCTTAATTGGCCAAAGATGAAGCCATCTGATGTTCAAAAATACACGAAGGTTTTTATGGAAGTGGACACAGATAGAGATGGGAAGATTACTGGCGAGCAGGCTCGCAACTTATTTCTGAGTTGGAGGCTACCAAGAGGTACATCTATTTCAAGTATTGCATACAAAAGATTCGTTTTTTTGATCAAAAGCATTCTTTCTCTGTGTTGGTTTATTTTGTTACTCTTGATTTGCTAGTTTTGGTGCCCGTGATACTGTCCTGTTGGACTTTCTATTTGATGTTGTGTCACCATATGTTTGGTGATATCATCAAAATGTCTTTATGGTTTACAACCAACACAAGCTTGAAAGGTGTTGCAATCTTGAAGGGAACATCCACAGGGAATATGAAGGATAAGTCTCCTTAGGAGGTAGAATCAATGGGGTAGTTGAATTTCTTCTTGCTAAATCTCTACAATGTCCAATCTTGTAGCTCTCTCTTATTTTCCAGAGAATTGTTTGCTTGCTGAAATCATCGAATCCCTCTGTCCCTGGTGGAACTATGGAGTTCATGCCATGATTCCATCATTTCCCTTGGTCTTATGATAATTGGAACCATAACGTGGTTGGGCCCTCAGGAAACTACCTTTTGTAGCTGAGTCTGTTGATTAGTTATTTGTTATGCCTTTTGTTTTGCTTTCTCCATTTTTTTAAATTATTATTTTGAGTATGACAGCAAAAGATATAAGTGAAAAGCACTTCCCTCTTCCCCTTTTGTCTTTTCTGTTTCATCACACCAGTCTATTTGTATATATTACTCCATCATGTTAGGCAGCATGATCATTAACCAAGACTGGTGTCTGTTACTTCATCATGTGAATCAGCATGATCATTAAAAGGCAGTATTTGTGGCTTAAGTGCAAGAATAAGCTTAAGACTGATGTGTGTGTCACATCATTATAATTTAGAAGCTTAAAGTTGTTCACAATTTTTCTTTATCCATGTTCGTTATATTTTAACTGCTGTTTCTCGAGGAAGGTCAATCACAGTTGTTATTCTTTTAGTTAAATGTGGGCTAAACGTTAAGTTAGTGAATTTATTTTTAAAAACTATCTTCAACTTTGCATTCATAGGAATCTTTGTGCATGCTTTTTGCAATGAGATCTTGTATAAGCTCTGTGGATGCTTCTTTTTAGATTCTTATTGTCTTGTATCATCTAGATGATATGTGATCTCCTTGTGGTGACAGAGGTTTTAAAGCAGGTGTGGGACTTGTCTGATCAGGATAGTGACAGCATGCTCTCTTTGAGGGAGTTTTGCTTTGCCCTATATTTGATGGAGCGACATAGGGAGGGTCGTCCTCTTCCCACAGGTCTTCCTAGTAATGTCATGTACGATGAAACATTACTGTCAATGACAGGTTTACCAAATGTTGCTCATGGAAATGCCGCTTGGGGTGCCAATTCGGGTATTGTCCATAATTTCCTTCTTATTTGAGAGATGGTCCTTTGTTGGACAAGGCATGTGATGATACAGTGGTTGGTGGCTTCTGTATTAGGTTTTAGGCCACAGCAAGGAATGCCAGGTGCTCGACCATTGGCTCCCGCAACTGGCTTGAGGCCAGGAATGCAGGTTCCCATTCCTAAGGCAGATGCTGCGAAGCAAACCAATCAACAAGACTTGAGAGGACCAGCTTTAGGGGACCCATTTGCAAACATAGCTGGCAACACTGAACCAAATTCAGTTGGTTCCGCACCTCAAGACACAACAACTGGGGGGAAAAAGGCATACACATTATTTCTTGTTGCATTTATCATCTTTTTTTTCCCCTTGCTGAATGCCTGTCATTTCTTTGGTGTTTTGACACGCGTCTTCATTTTTTATTCTTACTTTTAAGTAATCTGGGATGTTGCTGAAACAGTGAAGGACAATCGTGGTTATCTTTGGTCCACTTTAGGCTGAAAGTTTAACTTTAGAAGGATTATGATGTGATATCAAAATATTGATTATGATGCTTTTCACATCCTTCTTTCATTTATATTCTTTTCAAATTAGAATTGATTTGGCCATTTGTTAGAAGTAAAAGGACTACTCTTTTCCTGGTGACAGGTGGAAGAAAAGGAGAAAGTTATATTGGATTCAAAGGAGAAGATTGAGTTTTACCGCACAAAAATGCAAGACCTTGTGAGTATTTTCTGTGCATATTTTGTTAATGATATGGAGAAATTGACAGGCTTAATGGTCTGGAATCATGCAGAGGTTGTTGCATTGTTCATTGTATATTTGCCCCCGTTAGAAGATTTGCCTAGTATTGACTCTATATTTTTGAACTTGAAGGCAGAAAGCCTGGAACACAGTGGATGTTATTTTTCTTTACAGTTATCTTTCTCAAAAATTATTTTACAGGCCTCACAAGACAAATTGCTGCTGTAATATTACATGAACTTAAGTAAGGAACTAGAACATTTTTGAAATCTTATGGTTGCATGTTGTTTGCTCAAGCTTGTCCTGATTTCTTTGCCTATTGTTAGTAGGGTGCTGGCAATGTTTAATACAAAGAATGTGGGAAAGGCCTTGCTGTCGCAGAGTTTGTGGGCACCATTTCCCCCTTTTTAGATTACATTTGACACCAATATATGATCGTTAAATCTATATGTGATAAACAAAGGACACAAATTTATGATTGCGATGGAAAGGAGGATCTGCTTTTAGTTTCCATATCTTGTTTGCAGCTTTGCTGTGGACACAGATCCCTATTCCTCTTGAGGCAGTTCTGTGTGATGAGGTCCCCATGAGAGCAAAACACTATGCACTAAGCAATCTGGAATCTTTATTTGATAAGAACATCACAATTCATTATCTGGTCAATGTTCTGTTACCAATTTCATATCAGGACCACTGGTCAAGTTTTGGCATGTTTTGGTTGGCTGTGCTGCAAAGGTCATGGTGACTCTTGAGTGTCTGAGCTCTATTTTTACGTAATTTTTCTTTATTTTGTCTTCCATTTTCTTTTGTTCCTATGCTTTCTCTTGTTGATATTTGCTCTTCATTCCTTAGGTTTTATTTAAAAGCAGATGTGATAATAAATTGAATGAGATGACGGAGAGGGCATCTGCAGAGAAGCGTGAGGTGCTTTCTCCACTCAGTCGTACACTACTTTCCTTTATTATTGTTTTCTTTGAATCAATTTATTCATTCTATTTGAGTAACTTTGTAGGCCGAGTTACTTGGCAAAAAGTATGAAGAGAAGTACAAGCAAGTCGCAGAAATAGCATCTAAGTTAACCGTTGAGGAGGCAACCTTTCGTGATCTTCAGGTAGTTTACTTACTACCGAGTATTCGGGAATACTGTAGTGGTTGCGTCTCTGTCCTGTGGAATAATCCAAACAAATACATGATGATGCTGTTTTTCCCCATGGATTTTGTTGCTAACCAATATGAGGTTTCATGGTAAACATAAATGGTTGCCCCCTGAATACTATACTTTTCAAGTTTGTTTCTAAAGTAATCTTATAAGCCCTCTCTAGAGGAAATGGTTCAAGAACTTTACATGTAGTATAATTCTTCTAAATAGATGCTCTAATCTTTTCTCTAATCTGCCAATTTGTCCTTTGCAATTCTGATAAGATTTCTAATTCAATTCGTATATGGTTTGTAGAATTCACTTTAATCGATTTACTTTTCAGTGCATGTAGTCACAGCTGCTTCCCCCTTTTTATGGTACTATGCGTTCACGACTACTTGTTCACATCTTTCACAGATTACTTCTGTAGTTTCTGTTTCCTGCTTCAACAATTCTCTGGCAAATGGCATGAATACACAATTGTCCCTTTGACTTTTCTTTAAATAAAATGCCTTTTTGTTTTTCCTTTCTGATAGCTGAAAATTATTCTTTTGTAATGTTTTAACTTTACTCATGTTCTCTTTTTTGTGGTGGATATATTTTATTGCGAGTAAGGCCCCTTATATAAATTGGCAAGCATCATTCCTCCACCCTCCTTGAAAATTTGCATCTTTGTATGATTGACCTAACATTCAGTACCTGAAACCCATTAAATGTTGTGGGAGGAAATATTTATTTTTCCTTATTTTCATGTTTCTGATCTGTTGCACTTACAGGAAAGGAAAATGGAGTTGCATAAGGCCATTGTCACAGTGGAACAAGGTGGCAGTGCAGATGGCCTTCTTCAGGTAATTGTTTCTATATTTGCAAGCTGTTTGATTTTAGCTTTTTCTCTGTGGATGCTCTCCAACTTTCTACTAACGCTTTAGTATTTCATATTAGGTCCGAGCTGATCGCATCCAATCAGATATGGATGAGCTTATGAAGGCTTTGACAGAACGTTGCAAGAAGCATGGTCTAGATGTCAAATCAACTGCACTATTTGAGCTTCCGAATGGTACTTTTTAAGCTCTGTGCTTCACTGTTTCGAATCTCTCACATTGGAGAATTGGTTTACTTTTTTCCAGAGAGATTTTTCTGTTCCTTCTGTTTAGGAATAAGGATGGGATCGGAGTTAATCATTTTTTATTTTATTTTTTAAATTTTTTACTTGGACTTGTCCATTGGATGTTGTTGTATTTAAGGAAATTAAGGGGGTCCTTTCATGCATACTTGATAAAAGAGAATCCACTCAGCAAGAGAGCTTTGAGTTTTTTACGTCAGGAAGTAACTAATTGGTTTTCCTTCATTGATGTTTTTCTTAATTGGTTTACTTGTTTGAATTTATTTACCTTATGATCTTGCCTTCTCTTCCTGTTCGCATTCTATGGTCTGAAAAGAGTCTTCGTTGGCATTTAAGGACGTTTAGAAAGTTCACACTTCCTTTTTAAATTTGATGCTGAAGGAGCTGGTAACCTGGTAAAGCTAGCAGTTTCGTCACTGAAATGCACTGCAAAGTATAGTATTACCACTTCAGCATGATGTTAAATCAAAGAACTACCCCAGTTAAGATTTAATGTTAACTGCTTGCATTGGGCTTGCAAGGTCTATTACCTTTTTGCTTTCATGTCAGATTGCCACTGTAACAAGCAAAGTTGGTCAATTGTTTTATGCATTTGAAGTTTTTAGCTTTCTCTCTGTCAATGTTTAGTCTGTGAGCACCTTGATAATTTCATGTGTGTTGAAGAACTTCCTTTCTTTCTCCATTAAATGCAGAACATGCTTCTTGGATGGGTTTGTACTAACTGGACCAGTATCAGAAGACTTATTCTTTTGTCTAATTGATGAAAGTAAACAGTTTAAACAATACATATTTTAGACAATTTCATAGACACAGTTCTCCTTGAACAACTTGGATATTAATGACTCCTGTGGCTTTTCCTACGATGTCCTTCTCATCTCACTTGTATACCAACCTCAAAGCAAGCATCATGGGACCTATTTGAATTTTAAATCTCTATACTAGCCGAATTTTCTCTGATTTTTTTTGTTCTCACTGAAATTATTGACAAGTCTGTCATCACTATTATATTTGCACTTATGTTTCAGGCTGGCAGCCTGGGATTCAGGAGGGAGCTGCTGTTTGGGATGAAGATTGGGACAAATTTGAAGATGAAGGTGCATTATTGGTTTACGATTGTGACTTTTTTCTTTTGAATGTACCAGCACTGTCTGCTTCTCCTTCAGAGAGTGATCTTGGGCTCTTTTAATCATTGAAAAGTGGGCTTAAATAGCATGTGAACTAAAGATTATAGTTTTCTCCTTCAGGCTTTGTCAATGACCTGAATCTGGATGGGAAGAACATCTCTGTCGAGAGAGAGAATGCTTCTACTGAGAATGGTTATGCCCATGATTTTATATCAAGTCCTAGTGAAAAGCATCAGAACTCTTTGGGTACCATGGAAAATGCTTTTGAGAATGAATATCAATACGCCCATAGTGAAGATGAATCAGCACGAAGCCCTCATGAAAGTCCGGTGGGTAGAACTTCTGTAGGGAGTCCATCCCAAGTATTTTCAGGTGCACATTTTGAAAAGAGTCCTGAAGCAGATACTGATGCACATGGGTAAGTTTTCTATTTTTTTCTTCACAATTCTGTGATGCCTTACCAACCTAATACTGAACCTTTCGATTTGGCCCCATGATGACCTGGGAATATCTTAAATTGCTGGAGCAGAAGTTTTGATGAATCAACCTGGGGTGCCTTCGACAATAATGATGATGTGGACTCCGTCTGGGGATTTGGTACCAAGGTGAGACGGTGCTAACTGGTGGATTTTTCTGTTAGGTCGTGCATAAAGTGTTTGGCCATTGAATATCTGTTGAATCAGCCTGGTTAAAGATAGCTCTGTTATGAAAATTTATATATTGGAACAAGCAAACCGGATGTTGTTTCTTCCCCATCTGTTGCATTTGACATCCTTATTGCTTTTCTGGAGTGGTTACAAGAGAGTCCTTCCAAAGCAATTTCGACACTCTGTGAAGTGACTAGACTACATAGTATGATATCCCTTCACAATCTTCTGATCCCTAATGAGGGGGGGCTCTGGATCTCGGGTCCTTACCACTATTATGCTTCTCCAACCTAGCTGACATCTTCAATTGATGTGTTTTCTCAAGGGTTATTTTTGGTGTGACCTTTGTGGATGGTCTATAGTCTCTACAATGTCATCGCACACTTTTAGAAAGAAGATATAATTTGCATCTCTGATTGTAATTATTGGCTTTTGCTGGTATGTTCCGCTTGCAGACACTGTGTGCAGGTTTTGTAGTTAGAGGTTCTTCTTTTTGCACCTTGCATCCTGGTCGACTCATTAACAATTCTTCTTGCTTTTACCCGGAAAAAGAAAAATCTTCTCTCTTTTAATTGTTTTCCTGTGTTGAGGAATTGCAGGACTCGAAGCATGGTGATTATTCCTTTACAACGAGTGACTTTGGAGTAAACCCGATACGAACAGGCTCCCCACGAGAAGATAATGCTTTCCAAACCAGGAGTGGTTTCGCTTTCGATGATTCTGTCCCAGCCACTCCTCTATCTAGATTTGGCAACTCCTCGCCGAGATACAGCGAAGCAGGGGATCACTCCTTTGACAACTTCTCGAGGTTCGATTCCTTCAGAACCCACGACAGCGGATTTTATCCCCAACAACCTGAGAGGCTTACGAGGTTTGACTCCATCAATAGCACCAAGGACTTCGGCCACAGTCGTGGATTCTCTTCTTTTGATGATTCAGACCCATTTGGTTCGTCTGGTCCATTTAAGGTTTCTTCGGAGAGCCACGCTCCGAAGAAAAGTTCAGATAACTGGAATGCCTTCTAGACGGCCACTTCCGTCCTGTTTGTTACAAAATGTTCCTCGTCTTTTTTCCCTGGGCTTCGCCCTGTTTAGTTTGTTATGTAAGCCGATTTTTTTTTTTTTTTTTTTTTTTTTTTTAATTTTTTTTTTTTTTTTTGCATGCTGTATAGCAGGAAAACAGAGCGGGGTTTTTGTAATGTGATTCGATGTGGCCTTGTATTTTCGCAGGGACGATGTATTCATTCTTGTAGGATGCTGAGACAGGAGAGAGATTGCTTTTCTTTGGCGTGTCTGATACTATTTATACGGACTCTTGTGAAATATATTCCGATTTGTCTTCCCTCGGTGCCCGGCTCCGTGTGGTTTTGCCCGTTATGTTGCGCTCCATGCATACTGCTTATGGTGGTCTGTGCTCTGCAGGTGGACTGAGCAGTCGGAGGATCCTTCTTTGTATTGATGTTAACCACCTTTATGGACTAAAGTACCAAAAAACAAAAGGTATTTTACGAGCGCAAATCTAATAAAAATCTTATTTACTCTACCTAAAATAGAATTCTTTCTAAGATGACGAGCGATGCATAATGGGCCGACATCAAACGTCGGGTGAAGCGACGTGAATAGGGATATAATTTATTTTTTTTAAAAAAAAGAAGCGTAAATTTACCGGAGACGAGATCCATGTACGAATCTTGCGATGTAGCCAGAGCCTACCTCGGTATAATCCTCCCCTAGTTATACGCCACACTCTGTGCTCAAGTCCGAGTCGAAATCACGGCTGGAGAAAAGTCAGAGAGGCCTTCCGTCCATGCACGTACGAACTTCCCTCGCTAACTATAGTAAATGGGAAATGAATTGATCCCTTGAGATTATGAGGTCGATCTGTAGTAGAATCCTCATAGGAGAATTTGTCAGTATTGTCAATGTCAAAGAGTGATTCACCATTTAAGTTTTCAATTTGTTGTGCCAATCTAATTCTAAACATTTTGAAAATTTATTAATATAATTATTTCGATCAATTTTGATAAAAAAATATTGACATAACAATTTAGTTACTGTTGATCGTGTTGTATATCATACTTGCTCTGATGTGAATAATCTTTATGATTTTTTTCTTTTTTTCTTTCTTTCTTTCCTTCTCGCTGGTGGTCGATCTCAAGAATGTCATCCTATAATCCGGTCAATATAATAGAGTTAGTCACCTAATAAAGAAATACACATATATGACATAACTCACTGTCAGTGGAATTGTAAACTTTCTCAACAAAGGATTTGAAGCTATCTAGGATTCTGTAATAGTGCATTATATAAGATATAATGATTGCAAACCTTTTTCATTGGTAAGACAAGATTGTCTACAAGAGTACTCTTTATCTAACTTAGACTTTAAACAATTGGAAAATCTGATGCTTGAAAGCTTCAATATAACAACTCTAATTAATCTATAATATTTTTCATTCTTTTGTCTCTTTAGTCAATAGGTGATTTCTCCCAATATCAGGCACTTTCATCGTCGCATTTTTACTCTATAGTAGACATACCAAATTTGCTTCCACATATAATGTAAACCTTAACATATGGTAATGTTTAAAATACAAGGTATTTATATATAATGTGGACATATTTTCTAACAGCTTAAAATTTTTAATGGAATTTTTTTTTCGAACCTTGTATCAAAACATAAATGTACATTTCAAATTGCAGCAGTTAATTTATTATAGTTATGCCTATTATCATGTTTTGGTACTCTTGTCTCCAGTTATGAAACTGATTTGAATTTCATGTATTAGGCTGATTTATGCATGACGTGAAGTACTAAGAAATATTTTTGTATACATTGTGAGCTCATTTCGAAATACTTTTTATGTTTTTAAGGAAAAAATGCTGTCTAAAGTAAATGATAATCGCTCAAATGCATATTTACCATTTTGATATAACAATGAGAAACATAACTTTTGAGAATGAGTAAGAATATTATCTCTTATTCTAGTGGCATAGTGAGAAATTTTGGTATCTTTGAAGCCTTAAAATACGCCTCACATTGCAAAGGAAAGAAAAATAGTAGGAGTCCCTAGGGATCTTAATTTCAAGTACCTTTTGACAATGGTTAGTATGGGAGAACCTTATTCAAACAAGTAACTAAAGTAATTAATTAAAATGATGTCAAGGTAATGTAAGTTATTATTAGTTTTGAGTGACCTTAAATATACCAGGTTGGATTCTCAGACTGAAATGATCATTTAGTAAGTGGAAAATGAGTATAGTGAGATAACATATCTATAATGTCATTGTTATTAACCTGATGGTAGAAAAGGATAAGGATTAGTTGGCATAAACCACTTGTATTTCATTGATATTTGTCTTCGTGCACATGCAAACTGTTACGAGCATTTTTCACAATGTTTATTTGGGATGTAGTTGCTTTGTTGCTTATAGTTAGGATAAGAAGAGGTTTTTAGGTAACGAGGTACAATTCTAACTCTAACACGTTCCCTTAGGGAGACACCTTGAGAATTGGAACTTGTGAAAGGTATTATGCATGTTTTGTTTTTCAAATGTTGTATCAAACAACTAGAACTTTACACTCATAGGAGCCAAGAGATGTTTAGTAGTTAAGAAAGTTCAACAAGAGATAAAATCAAAACATTTTATAGCTATTACACTCATAAAACCAAGAGGGTCGCAGCACTAAATAATAGAGACAATGTGTGTAATAGATCAACGACCCCGCCAACTATTGGTGCAATAGATGTGCAAGAGATATGTACTTTTTCTTGCTCAATTTGGATTTATTTGTTTTGTCACTGAATATAGGAAGAGAGTTGCATGTAGTTGTTGTAAAATTTGATCAACAATATGTTAGAGACCTAACATCACACCAAGTCCCACACTTAATTGGTGAAACTTACAACATGAGAATGGAATAGAGCACATGGATGAAAATTACCAAAATCTATATCTCTTTTGGAATACCTGCTTGAAGGGGAAAGGGGTGGGGTGTTAACTTTTACTTTATTTTGGAAATTAAAAGAGAACATGGAAAAAGATGATGGATAGACTAATTTGATTTTTGATGGGGTACATGAAGTCAATCTCACTCTAGAGTTATTGCCGTGGAGCTCAATTTGTTTCCTAATCTTTTTTACCTAAGGTCCAATATCATAATTGTTATTTGAAGGGTAATTAGCTTATTTGTAAAATGAGTCAAGGTCATTTATCTTTAGAAATAATGTACTTTCTACTGAAATTAGATCTTTTACTTTATAGTTGGCGGTAGAATCTCATTAAAATTTCTCAAGCATTACATTATTGGACATTAACTCTCATTTCTATATTCTTAGTTAAACAATTCTTAGGATTATCATCTTTTACTAGTTTAGCACATGTTTTTTTCAATAATTTCCTTTTCGGCAACAAATGAATTTGTTGTACAGGTTGGATTGTATGTGGTAATGTTCAAAACTTGATTAAATATAGCAATACAAACTCTCACAGCCTATACTGCACGTAGATTGCATGTATATCTCATTTTCATTGTGCATATTTTGATTGTGATATTATTTTAGAATAGTTATTTGATAAAGCTTATATTTTACTTCACAGCTTATTGTGGAACCTTTTTTTCAATTTCTCAAGCATTTCATCATCCAAGATCAACTGTTTTATTTCCATGTTCTTGTAAATCAATTTTAAAGTTTATTATCTTCTACTGATTCAACACATGTTTTTCCAACAATTTCCTTTTTTGCAACAAATGAAGTTGTTATACATGTAAGATAGTATGTGGTAATGTTCAAAAATTGATTAAATATAGCAATAGAAGCTCCCACAACCTATATTGCATGTATGTTACATGTATATCTTTCTCTAATTGTGCATGTTTTGGTTGAGATATTATCTTATGATAATTATCTAATATAGCATATAATAGACTGATGTATTGTTCATTAGCATTAGTACTTAAAAAGTTTAACAAGAGGCATAATCAAGACATTCACAGATTTTGCACCCATAAAAGCCATGAGGGTTTCGGCACCAAATAATGAATACAATGTTTGCAAGAGACCAAATATCCTGTCAACTATTAGTGTAGTCAATGCGGAAGGGATATGTTGTCTTTCCTTACTCAATTTGGCTTTATTTATTTTGTTATTGATTATTAAAAAAAAACTCACATGTAGCTGTTGTAAAATTTGGCCAATCAAAAGTGCAGTTATTAGAGACCTAACATTGCACCAAGTTTTATGGTTAATTAGTGAAACTAACAATATTAGATTGGAACGGTACACATAGATTGAAAATGTCAAGATCTGTATTTGTTTCGGGGCATCCATTTGTATGAGGAAGGGAGTGGGGTGTTAACTTCTACTTTATTTTGAAAATTGAAAGAAAAAAAGGGGGAAATAATGATAGATAGACTAATTTGACTTTTGATGGAGTACATGGAGTTGATCACACTCTAGAGTTAATGTATAAAGCTCATTTTGTTTATTGTTCTTTTTCTACTAGAGGTCCAAAGCCAATCTCACTCCAAAATTAATGTTTAGAGCTCATTTTATTTATTGTTCTTTTTCTAGTTGAGGTTTAATATCAACATTGTTGTTTGAAGGATGATTGGCTTAGTTTTTAAAATGAGTTTAGATCATATATTTTCAGAGATAATGTAACTTTTGCTTGAACTAAATCTTTTACTTCATAATTGTTGGTAAAACATCTTTCTAATTTCTTAAGCATTTCATCGTCAAGTATCAACTCTTTCATTTCTATGCTTCTAGAAGCAATTCTTAGAGTTACTATTTTTTGCTAGTTTAGCACATGTTTTCCTAATAGTTCCCTTTTTGACGATAAATGAAGTTATATAGGTTATAGGGTATTGGGTGGTACTCAAAACTTGATTGAATATAGTAATAGGAAGTTCCATAACATATATTGAACGTATATCTTCCTTTATTTTGTATATCTTCATTGAGATATTATTTTAGAATAGTTATCCAATAATGTCTATAAATAGGTAAATGTATTTTTTATTAACATTAGCAATTAAAAAAGTTCAATGAGAGACATAATCAAGACATTTATAGATATTACACCAATAAAAGCTATGGGGGTTTTATCATCAAATAATGAAGACAATGTTTGCAAGAGAACAACAATCCCACCAACTACTCGTGTAGTAGATGTGGAACGAATATGTTGCATTTTCTTGCTCAATCTAGTTTATTTGTTTTGCTACTAATTATTGGAGGACACTTACATAGTTGCTATAAAATATGGTCAACCAATTGTATAGTTTTTAGAGACCTAACATCGTGCCAAGTCCTATAATTAATTTGTAAAACTAAAAACATGAGATTGGAATGGAGTGCTCTATATTTCTTTTGGATTACTTGCTTAAAGGAAGAAATGGATGAGTGTGACATCCAGAATTTCCCCTATTCAATAATAGTATTTAAAATTCATTCTTGCAATTGGATGGCAATGAATTAAAGTGATAAGATTTAGTGAATAGGTTTTGATGTGTATATAGTGGTGTAAAATGACAACTTTTAATTCGCTGTTAAATTATTGTAGAATTTGGTCGATATGTTCTTAATTTCACATTTGAGATATTTGAATTTTGAAATTATTATTTTGAGATTTTCCAAATTTTTTATACCTTTCATTAATTATTATAGTGGATTCAAAATGTTTTCGGACTTACAAATATTCATAATTAAATGTTTAGAATGAAAATATTTTTGGATGAACAAACATTTAAAACGAGATGTTCAAAACGAAAGTTGGCTTCCTAAATTTCTATTATTTCTCCATTTACATGCCACTTCTCATTTTTCTATCAAAATTTTAAGTACATGCTTTAATTTGATACATTGCACAAGGTAGTCTTGACCTATGAAGCACGGACACGTTCGGGAACCTTCCGTGTCATGTTGGACACGTGTCAGCGTGTCGGACACGCTTGGACACACGGTCAACACGTGTTTGAAGTAAACTCTTCTCGACATGCAAGTCAGAGCGTGTCCGGAGTCACAAGAGGCCGGGTTTTTGGAGCGGGTTTGCAAGCGTGAAGGGAGAGTGAATCGTTGTAGAAGGCGATGGAGGGTGGAGACGAGGACAAGGGAGAGGAAGCGAGGCTTTGGAGGCGAGGCCGCAGCGGTGAGGCCGCGACGGTGAGGGAGAGCTGGAGGAAGAGAGAACTAGGCGACCGAGATGGCCGCGACGGAGGACCGGAGACAAGGCTATGACCGCAAAAGAAGGAGGACTAGAGGCAAGGCAGTGAGCGATTGCAGCAAGGCGACCAAGAGAGAGTATAGATTAAGAGGAAGAGAATTGTGCAATGAAGGAGGAGGGTGCGACCAACGTTTTTCGAGAGTTTTCAAGGTTGCTCTTTTTGTTTCAAGAAGAAGGGTTTCTAAAAGATAAAGAATGGGGATGCCGTGCAAGGAGGAGGAGTATAGAAGGAGGAGGAGGAGGAGGAGGAGGCTACAATTAGGTTTCCAAGGAAGGGTAGAAAATAAAATAAAATGGGGGGTGCTATGGAGGAGGAGTCTAAGGAGGAGGAGACAGCTAGGTTTGGGTTTCCAAAGAGGGCAGAAAAAAATTTAAAATGAGGTGCCGTGCAAGGAGGAGGCGTCTAGGAGGAATAGTAGGTAGCTAGTGTTTGGCTTTTCAAGGAAGAGCAGGAAAAAAAAATTAAAAATGATGGTGCCATGAAGAGCTAAAAAGACTTTAAAATGGGATGCTCGTCTAATTGGGCAGGATTTGCCTTTTTTTTCTTTTCTTTTTTGAAGGGAGAGGGTAGAGGGTGATTTCAAGAAAGAAAAAAGATGAATAATATTGAATAATAATAAATTATGATTACCATGAAAAATTATAAATTTATTTAAATAAGTTGACTCTACTCTTTATTTTTGAAATAATCATATGTATATATAAAAATATTTATTTATTATATAACGTGTCCCAACGTGTCGAAATTCTCTATTTTTCGAGAAATGACGTGTCGTGTCGTGTGTTTCGTGTCCGTGTCGGTGCTACATAGGTCTTGACTTCATGGATTACATCACTAATTTTAACTTTAATTCATTCATGCATGGATGAGTCCTACACACACTTGGTCAAATGAAAGAAGTTTATCTTTATCTCTTCCAAAATATCTTCTTATGTCAAAATTCTATTGGACTGTTTGTGCTCTATCTAGTTCTATAAGGACACTTGAATTTCATCCATTGGGTCACTTAATATCTTATCCTCAAGCTTATTATGATTTTTTTTTTAACTATGGTTAATGTTTTTTTTTTTGATAACTCCTTGGCCGAGTAGAAAGATTCTTGAGAATACCAAAGATCCAAGGTTAAAAACTTTTACTCCAACCATCACTGATCATTAACTCCCTCTCCAATAAAAAAAGATAAAAGAAAATGTCTCACTCTTGTAATATCAAGATTATGTCTAAATTTTTTAGTTCAGGTAAAGTAAATCATAGATTTTCACTACTTTTTGCTCATAGATTTTATTATTTTTGAAAATCAAGTTTTGCTAATTTTAGTTGTGTTGTTTATTTGAAGGTAACTTAGATTTTGAACTCGAAGTTGCTTTTAAGGTAAATGAAAACTCTAGGGGTTAAGTTTGCCTAATCTACTTAGCCCTTTTGACTTGGTTGATTGGTGATTGTTAATTGAACTCTATGGTTAGTATGAACAAGTTACAATAATGGTGTATTGATTTATTGTGGTGATATATCTTGTTTTTGTTGAGTTCTTTTATGCAAAAAAGTGTTTAATTAATTTTTGTAAGGTGTGATAATATGTTGAAAGTTTAAAATTGTGAAAATGGCAAAAGTTGGGTTTAGAAGTGCTATTTTCGTAATTTTACCTTACTAACTGTTGATTATATTCACGTTCAACTTACTGGCCGTTCATTATATTCACTTGCTGATATCATCATATTTACTTCCCGAGTATTATCACATACTATTTATATTCACTTGCTGAGTTTTATAACATGCTACTTGTATTTACTTTCTGAATATACCTACTTATTGCTCATATTTATTTGCTAAGTATCACAACATACCGCTCATATAGAACATCCCTTATCCAATGATATCTAATATTAATATGTTTCGATCTAGAATGAAAAGATGAATTCTTATCAAGATGAATTGCGCTTTGATTACCTCAAAATAACACATACCTCTTTTGTTTGAACCCTAATTCTTCTAAGAACTTCTTCATCCATAGCATCTTCAGTCGTTGCAATAAATTCAGTTTCGGTTATAGGAAGTGCAACACATTTATGCAGTCTTGACTTTCATGACACACAGCTCTACCCGCAAAAGAAATCAAATAACTAGAAGTAGATTCACGAGTATCAATATTTCCTACCAAGTTGGAATCTGTGTATCCAACTAACTCAAGTTTCCCGGTCTTGAAACTAAGTTTCAAATTTGAAATTCCCCGAAGATACCTCATAATCCACTTCACTGCATTCCAATGCTCTCATAATCCACTCCACTGCATTCCAATGCTCTTTCCTTGGATTTGACAAATAGTGACTAACAACGTCAACTGCGTGTGCCAAATCTGGGTGTGTACATATCATTGCATACATTAAGCTTCCTACAACTGAGGCATATTGAACACTTTTCATATCTCTTTTCTCTTTATCAGTCGTAGGACTTTGTTTTATATTTAACTTAAAGTGGGCAGTAAGAGGAGTACCAACCACTTTAGTCTTGTTCATGTAAAATTTCTGAAGGATCTTCTCGATATATCTCTCTTGCGACAAAAACAACTTCTTAGCATTTCTGTCTCAGGTAATTCTAATGCCAATAATCTACTTCGCTAAGCCCAAGTCTTTCATGACAAAAGACTTGCTCAACTGTTTCTTCAATAACTCAATTCTTGAAGCATTCCTACCAACAATTAACATATCATCAACATAAAACAAGAGAATAATAAAGTCATAATCAGAAAATTTGGACAAACACATAGTTATATGAGGAAGTCTTCTTATAGTCTTGTTTTGTTATAACTGACGCAGACTTTTTGTACCACTGCCTTGGTGCTTGTTTTAAGCCATAGAAACTTTTTTTTCAATTTGCACACATAATTCTATTTCCCTTTTACTTTAAAACTCTCAGGTTGTTCCATGTATATCTCTTCCTCCAAGTCACCATGTAGGAAGACTGTTTTGACATCCATTTGCTCAATTTTCAAATCTAGGGTAGCTGCCAAACCTAGTATCACACGGATAGAAGACATTTTCACTATTGGAGAAAATATATCATCAAAGTCAATACCATTTCTTTGACCAAATCCCTTAACAACCAATCTAGTTTTGTACCGTGGTTGTGAAGTATGTTCATTTTGCTTCAACCTATATACCCACTTGTTCTTCAAAGTTCTTTTACCTTTAGGTAATTTCACCAACTCAAAAGTATGATTATCATAAAGTGACTGCATCTCATCTCGCATAGTATCAAACCAATTGCTTTTGTACTCATATTCTATTGCTTTTGCATAGCACTCTGGTCCACTTGCATCAGTCAATAATATATACTCATCTTCAGAATACCTGGTGGAAAGTCGTCGGTCTCTAATGGATCTCCAGACTAGAGCATCCGGTGGAACATCTAATTGAGCCTCTGGTTCAGGAATATGTGCGTTATTTGGAACATTGACTTCTTGCATCTGTGTATGAATATTTGTAAGAGGAACTTGATCCAAATCAATCAAATTATCACTAACCTGTGGTGTTGAAATCATATCTACTTTCTCAATATCCTATATTATTTGATCTTCCATAAACACAACGTCTCTACTTCTTACAATTTTATTTTCAACTGGGTCATAAAATTTGTAGCCAAGCATATCCTGTCTATAACCAATAAATATACACTGTCATGTTCTCACATCAAGTTTAGACCTTTTATCTTTGGGAATATGCACAAATGCTTTGCACCCAAAGACACGCAAATAATCATAAGAAATATATTTGCTTGCAAACTCTATTAGGAACATCAAATTCTAAAAGAACGCATGTAGTAAAATTTAATATATGCACAACTGTACTTAAAGCCTCACCCCAAAAGGATCCAGGTAGCTTTGACTGTGAAAGTAAGTATCTTACCATTTCAACTAGTGTTCTATTCATTCTCTTAGCTAAACCATTTAACTAAGGCGTCTTGGGAGGTGTCTTTTAATGTCGAATACCTTGTTGTCTGCAATATTCATCAAAAGATCAAATATACTTTCCCCTGTTATCAGTTTTAATGCATTTCAATTTCTTGCCAGTTTGTCTCTCAACTGAAGCCTAAAATTGCTTAAAAGCATATAATACTTGATCTTTAGTTTTCAAGGTATGAATCCAAATTTTTCTTGAAAAATCATCTATGAAGGTAACAAAATAAAGAGAGCCACCAAGTGATTTTGTTTTCATAGGACCGCAAATATCAGAATGCACTAAATCCATTATACCTGACTTTCTTAAGTGATGGGAGCTTTTAAATGCAACTCTGTTCTGTTTTCCTGCTAAATAGTGAGCACACTTCTTTAGTGCCGAACTTTTCAATCCTGAAAGGAGCTTCTTTTTGGAAAATATTGACAAACCCTTATCACTAATGTGACTGAGCCTCTTATGCCATAACTCAGCTGCATCTTCACTGTCTACTGCATTAATTTTGTCTGTGGACAACTTTGCCTGCATAATGTACAACAAAGAATATTTTTCACCTCTAGCCACAACAAGAGGACTTTTGGTGAGCTTCCATTGACTATTACTGAAGGTGCTGCAATATCTCTCATCATCCAACTTGCCTGTAGAAATCAAATTCAAGCGAATATTATATATATGTTTAACATTATACTATATTAACCTTGTGTCATTGCTGGTTTCTAGGCACACATCACCGATGCCTATAACTTGAGCTACCCTTCTGTTTTCCATTTTCCTAAATTCGAAGTTATCTGACTTGTATAATGTAAAGAAATCCCTACAAGATGTAGCATGAACAGATGAACCACTATCAATTATCCAACCAATTTCATAAGATACAAAATTCACCATATCATCATAAAAAATGATGAGAAAGTCTTCTTTAAGTGCAATAACACTATGTCATCATTGTTATTATCACTTTTTTTCTCTTACCTTTCTCCTTTTGTTTCTCCATTTTTAACTAGCGACAAAACCTCTGAATATGTCCTTTCTGATGACAATAATGACACTCAACATTAGCAAATTTATTATGCTTACCTTTGTTTTTATTTCAACTTTTATCTCTATTTTTCGTACCTTGAGACTCACTTTTTTCCATTTTCTCAACAATCAAGGTATCGGAATGTGAAGAGGATGATCCTTATGTCTTCATTCTCATTTCTTCATTCAAATACTACTTTTGGCCAAATACATGGTAATCATACCATTCAAGGCAAAATTAGACAAAGATGTTCGGAATGTCTCCTATGAGTTCGGCAAAGTACCAAGCAACCATAGTGCTTATATCTTGTGATCAAACTTGATTCCCATCGCAGCCAACTGATTTATAATTTTTTGAAAATAATTTAAATGATCAGTCAAACGAATACCATCTTGATATCTCAAAACCATAATTTGTTTTATAAAAAATAACTTATTATTCACAGTCTTTCAAACATATAACTGTTCAAGCTTATCCCATAAACTGCGTGTATGTGTTTCCTCAATAATATGGTTAAAAACATTATCATCCATCCATTGCCTAATATAACCACACACTTGACAATGAAATATAGATCATTTAGCATCAATTTTATTCTCCGATTTCTCCTCGACAAATACGGGCAAATAAAATCTTTCACACATAAAAGGTCTTCCATTTCCCCTTTTCAAATATGATAATTCGAACCATTCACTATAACCATTCTACTTGTATAAGGCAGAAAAATCAAGCAATAACCAGATGCTCTAATACCACTCTGATGGGAGAATAGTAACAATTCGAATAATATCGAATTATTGTAGCGGAATAAAATAATTTCTCCTATTGTGTAAACCTAATAAGAATTGATATAGTAGAGTAAAATAAATACCAATCACACGAACACAAGACGATTTTTACGTGGAAAACCTCATCGATATAAGGAAATCAAAAACCATGGAACCAGAGTCCACCCGGAAATCTTCACTATCAACAAAATTGGGTGAACAATATTCTTCTTTAGCAAATACTAGAGGTACAGAGCAACAAAGACCTTAAGAACATAAATTTTGGCAAGACATATGAATTTCACAAGAGATCAATGATAAATCTGACCAAAAACGCAGGTTTTGATCAATTCACGAAAAACCTGATGCAGGAAGCTTCAAATGAAAATCAAACCATTCAGATTCGAGAAGATTGCGCCACGAACATGCTGACAAATATTTCAGCTTAATTGGACCACGAATCGACCTCCGATACCAAACGATGTAAATCAGATTTTGCTCCAACCTTAGATTTTCTGCTTTCTCTTTTTCTCTTGTTACTACGTCTTTTTGCGACTACCACTTTTAACAAAAGTGATAAACTTTATTTTTCCATATGACTTATCATAAGGAACTCAAGCCCTTTTTGAGCTTGCAACTCATTGGGCCTCCTTCACATAGGAGTAAACTCAGCTAATAGTTTTTTCTTCCTTAAGCATTTTAAAGATATGCTCAAGTCCAATAAACTTTAGTATTGATACTCAAATAACATGGAAAAACACCAAGCTAGCTATGGATGATCGGTTCTCAATTCTATTTGGTCTCACCTAAGAACTAGGAACCGGACTAGGAGGGCCGTTTCCAATTTCTAAGATAGGGGATTGAACTAGGCAATCTTGGGAGCAGCTGGTTACTTAACCAAAAAAATTAAAGAAATTACTAGAGTTGTTATCATCTTAGGGTTTATTGCTATTTTAAGAAATTAAAAAAAATACATTAAAAAAAGAGTTAGTCTAGTACATCAGTTCGATTTTCCCTCGAAATCAGGAACTGGTCCGAAAATCATCGGTTCCATTTTTATGGAACCAGGAAGCGGACCGATTCTCCCAAGAATTGTACCAAATCGGCTAGTCTAGTCCAATTTAGTTTAGGCATTTCCTAGTTTGGTCGATTCGATTTGTTCACCTCTAAAGCTAGCTGTTATTTGAAGCAATCGGATTTTGACAAAATGCATATGATGTTGAAGGTTAATCATGTTTATACATGATGGGGCCATTCGGAGACCAAAGTGATTCTGGGACATTAAATGCATGTTTGATAACGTGTCAAATAATACCACGTTATTAAATCATGTTTGATTCAATTCTTTTGTCCCCCGAAATAAATAAATAAAATTATTTGATAACTTTTATGCTTTCATAAATAGATTTGGAACAGATTAAAGAAAATAAAAAAAATTGATTCTTTAAATCATTTTTTTCTCTTTTCTCTTTTCTTTTCTTTTTCTTTTGTCTTCTTCTTCCTCTAACCGGTTACAAAAATATAGTAAAATTATTAAAAACATAATAAAATTATATATTAAAATTATTAAAAAATTAAAAGAAAATTTGAAGAATATAATAAAATTATAACATAAAATTATATTTAAAATATAATATAATTAATAAAAAAATTATATCAAAATGGTAAAATTATATAATAAAAAACAAAAAAATAATAAATTTATTTTAAAAATAAAAATAAAAATAAAATTATATTAAAATTATATTAAAATTATATTAAAATATGATAAAATTATATAATGGATTTATTGAAAAATTAAAAGATAAAATATAATAAAAATTAATAAAAATTCTAATTCATAAAAAATTTTAAGAGTCATACTAAACCCATTTTTATTTTGGAAATATAAATTTTAGACAATTACTAAATTTCTTCAAATGTTCATAAACTCGTTTAAGGAACATAATAAAAAAAAAAAGTCATTTCTAAGTAAAAATCATTTCTTATAATAGAATAGTTACCAAACACAGCTTTTAAGCTTTCTATTTCTTTTCTTTTTTTAAAAAAAAAAAAATCTAAATAAAGACTCAAAGTGCCCTAACTTTTTTTTCAAATAAAAGTTCTAAAGTGGATATTGTTTTAAATAATGACTTGAAGTCTCCATTTCAATGTCAAATAAGGATATGAACTCATTAGTTGTGAAGGGTAATTTCGTCTTTTTAAAATTTTTCATTTTTTCTTTATTTTTCTAGTTTTCGTAAAAAAACTAAATAAAACTAAAACTTAAAAAAGGGATCCCCCTTTTTAAAAATTTTCCTTTTTAAGTTTTAATATAATTAAATTTAAATTAAAATTATGTTTAGACAAAAATCTCCTAATCAATCGAAATTTTTTACCAATCAATGAGTCGGGCAAGACTAGGCCCTTATTTTAAATAGTTATAATCATTTCAGTTTATTTTTTGAGATTAATATAATTATTTAGATCCTAATTTGAAATAAAATTCACTTCAAATTGTTAGTTGAGAAAATGAAGAACTTTCCCCTTTTTCTTTCCTATTCTCGTTTGTTGCTCTCTCTCTCAACCGCTGTTCGCGCGCTTCGCTCCCTCCTTCCCCCACCCTAGGCCCTAGTCTCAGTAATTGCGAACACCAGTCATTGCAGCCGTCGTCGCTTCAGCTCGCCGTCCGTCGCCCGTCGCCCGTCGCCGTCGGCTTCTTCGACTGCGCGCCGGCTCCATCGAGCTGAGGATAGGGTTTCCGTGCCGCTCCCCGTGGGGATTCGCCGCGAGGTAATCGCATTCCCGCTCTTCGGTCCTCTCCCCAGTCGTCTAGTTCCTTTCTTTATTTCCGTTTTTTGTTCCCGCGGTTGCGATTAGAATGGAAAGTGGGTTTTTTTTTTTTCAATTAATCGCCTCCGTCGTGCTGTGCAGCGGCGATCGAAGCCGCGCCATTGATGATCGGCGATCGAGAGAAGAATGGAGGCGGCGGTGAGAAAATTCCAGCAGAAGTTCAAGAAAGTCCGGGAGGAGATGGATCGTTGGGGGGAGCTTCAGCTTCGTCTAGTCTCGCAGTTCAGGAACGCCTCTTCGATTATGGACAGACTGCAGGTATTTTGGTTTGATTCTGTTCTGGGAATTCAACGTTTCTTGTTTCCGTTTTTGTCGTGGTTTTTTCCCCCCTTCTTTCGTGGGACGGTCAAACTGAATTAGTAATCTCGCCGTTAGGTGATTCGGGATGGTAAGAACTACGGTGCCCTGAAAGTTGTTGATGGCATTGGTGAAGCTGTTTGGACTAAGCAGGTGGAGTCATTGGAAAACATTATGCTTTCAATGAGGAAGACCATGTAAGTCTAGATAATGCCCACCAAGTGTTTGGCAAAATTTCCGTGCTGGTTTTAGCGCTTCGAATCCGTGAATTCTACCGCTACGTAGTTGGTCTAGGGGTAAGGGGTCACTTGTCTTCCATCACTGTCATGAATTCGATTTATGTCGTGAGCGAACCTTTGAATGGGCTTGTGCTGCGGTGTTTAGTCATGTCATACCTTGGGTGAAGAGACTTTCTGTCTGCTAACACTTTGTTGCTCGTGATGGGCTTGCAAACCTCAAACTTCCGGATTGAAATTTGGTCCTCAAACGAAATATTACATAGAGGTGTGAGACCCTTGTGGTAACACCTAGAGGGGGTCGCAGGTGCTATTTACCCCTCCCAATCTTTTTTTTTAGCTATAGAAATGATAGAATTCACTCTTAGCTTCCACCAAGCCTTACAGATTTAGGACAAGAGATACTTTTATTTGTGACTTTCATTGGACTGTATGTCATTGGATTGGTGAAATTTTCAGGGAGGAGTTTCATGGTGTTGTCATGTCTCTTGAAAAGATCCATCGAGACAGCAAGCAACTAGTTAAAGGGGGATCCGGCCAGCCCAGTGTCAAGTATCTGCAGCAGCGAGTGGGAGTAAAACCATGTCTTCAAGATTGCTTGGATGGGCTTATGATTCTCTATGAGATGCACTGCTCAGAGTATGCAACTTCCTTTTCTGGAAAAACAACCTTTTCCCCTGCTGATGCCTAGTTTGTGGGGAGACCTTATTTTGGGAGAAATGCTTGAGGCTTTTAATGAGCAAAGCGGTCAGAGGTTGAATATATCTACAGTCTAGCCCAGGATTTTATCCCAGCCTCCTGGGCCATGGTTGTAGTATTTCCAAGAATTAAGCAAATTGCAGACCAGTTTTGAACTTGGGAAGACGGTCGTTCACCCTTATGGTGCTTCAGCTAGATAAAATTTTATATGAATCTAGCATGGCATCAGTCACTTGAATAACCACAATGACTTTTTCCCCATCGAGAGGATTTTATTAGATGCTTGCATCTGTTCATTTCTGAGGTTCTTTTAGTTCTTATAATTTTCTATGTCCTAGCATTTAGCTTTCTTCACATGCTCCAATAGCATAGCCTATAGTCCCCTGCATCAAAGTATAAGCAATTTGAAGTCAATATGTTTATTAGAACATCTTCCTTTGTTTTGCCAGGTATTTTCTGAAATCCTCAGTTGTATCAGCACTTTCAACTCTGGCCTTGAAACCAAGGTACTTGAAACTGTCTCTAATGGGTGAGGCTGCAGTGAATATTGTATCATCTCGAGTTTGTATAATTGTATGTTTAATTGAAAATCTCAATAATTTGGCCATTCATTCCTCTTCCATGATCTCCATTCAGGGATATTGATGTGCACTTGTTCATGTTCATGCATGGTTTCCAAGGAATATGTAGAGTTTGCAATTACTGTACAGATTCCTGATATGCACACTGTTAATAATTTGTTCTTGTATGGTTCACACTGCAGTGCGAGTGACCTGCATGCACTACAGCAACTTTTGGTTGATCAGCCTAACATTCCCAAAGAGGAAGGTATGTATTCATGTTGGGTGTATGAACAGTCTTGAACAGTGAGCTATCTTATGCTGATCCTCCCAGTGATCTCAAACACTACAGAGAGCAATTGAACTGATAAGCTGATATTGACAGTGCTGAATCACGTTGGCATCAGTTGCCTTCATTCTTATGTGATTGAGATTCTAATGTTCTTCAAGTTGCTATTGTTGTTTACTTATAAGATTTGGGAACCACAGTTCTCCCTTGACTGAGAAACTAGGTTTGTTGGTTTTTGTGTTAATGAGGCGTATGAGTGTGACCTACAGAACTTGAGGTGTGATCAATGAGAATGATAACAATAATGGTCTTTACATCTTCCAAATCCTTGTGCTTCATTGAGCTTGAACTTCTGATATATTAGCATGAGGATTTTCACTTGCCTCTTATGAATAGCTATTGAGACTTTCACTTGCCATTTGTTGTAGTTGGTCTATATGTGTGTTGTGTTGTCAACATGTCTAAACTTTATGCTTATTACTATGCACTCAAGGTGTCCGTTTTCTTTCTTTCTTTCCTTTTTTGCAGTGCAATTCATCTATGACATCATATTTGCCGAAGAAATCTGCTGATGCCCAATATGATGCGGTCACATGCTGGATATCCATGGGTTCGAGCAGTTCCCTCGTGGAATTTTCTCTTCAAGATTCCAGGAAAAGATGGGTTTTTAGTTTTTCTCAGGAACTTTGAGAACTTCTATTGAGGTTCTTCCTTCAACCCATTTGACTACCTGAAGGAGCACTTGGCTTAGTTCTAATTTCTTGAAGCCTCCCATGAAAGCCAGCACGTGGAAGATGATGTTTCGGGGTTCAATTTTGTACCGATATATGTCCGTCTTGTGTTCCATAAGTTAGTCGCCAAGCAGGAGGATTCTTGAATTCGCAATACACAGATATCACAAGTTTTGAGATCGCATATGCACAGTGCTTGCATTCCCAGGACGTGGTGTACCTCATTCATTGTCGCGATGGCTTATCGCCATAGAACTTTAGGGCTCTCTCTCTCTCTCTCTCTTCTCGAGATGAACTTAACAGACCCTTATAATAAACTTAAGTACTAACGCGCGAATGACATGAGGAAAAAGGCCAAGCTTGCTCATATTTGGAAGCCTGGATTTTGCCGAAAAATGCATATGATGTCGGAGGTTATTCTCGTGTATACACGAGTAACACGATGGGGGCCATTTGGAGACCGAAGTGATCATGGATCATTAAATGGAGCTAATTCAATTGGACCTTCCAATGAGAAACTGCCCGTTGGCCTTTATTTGTACGATCGCGTGTTCTTCCAACATGTCACAGCAAAATTAGAAACTCCACTTACTCCCAAACATCACTTCTTGCGCATGTCCCCAAAGCTAAAATACACGAGCCGGCGCCGCCGTTCCAGTGGGACGACCACATCGATCTGTGGATGGCTCGTGAATGACCTTGGCAAACGACCCCATTCGGAAAGGCCTGGCTCCCTTCCTTTTTATGCCTGGCCCACCTACTTGAAGCGGATCCCACGACTTTTGTAGTCTCTTGAGACTATTCATGATCACGACGCATTGAATCCGAATGCATTTTCCTCGCAATTCCCTACATCAAGCATTCAAGACATGAGCACTTAATGGCCGTCTATTGAAGGGATAAGATTTGTAAATCAGTGATTCGGTTTGTAACGACAAGGGCGGTAGTGATTATCGAAATTGGAGGGCTTGGACAAATTGCAACTCTGATGACGGAGATAGAAATGAGTCAAATCCCACGTGTTTTAATATAGTAAAATAGAGTGTCGTATATATGACGATAGTTGTATTAACTTGTAATGAGATATTTTTTTATTCACCAGCACAAAGTGGAAAATATGATTAGGACAAGAACTGACCCCAGGCGTTGGGGTCGGGGGCATGGCGCCATGGGGGTGTGAGAGTCTCTCCGTCATCCTTAACCGATGCCGGAGAAGGGAAAGAAGGGAAGGAGGAGGACAAAACTTGCCAGGCCGAGCACAGCCACCCAACCACCCACGCCCCCGGGCCAGCCAGCCTGTCTGACCGTCCCTCCGTCTCTCCACGTTTGATTCGTTCGTCCGCGAGGCTGCAACGACGACTATTCCCCGCTCAGTCAACCCTCCCCTCTCTCTCTCTCTCTCGCTCGATCCCGAGTCAAATCGTGAAGTCGGGATTGCTCTCCTCCTTTTTTTTTTTAAATTTTTTTAAAATTTTTCCTTTTAAGCTTTCTATTTTCTTTCCATCATTTTTTTCTCTCCGATTCTCTTAGCTTTGTCTGCTCTCTCTCAACTACTGTTCGCGCACCTCCCTCCTTCCTTCCCCCTGGCCCCTTCGCCTACCCCTCCCCTTACTTCGTCTCGGTAATCGCGAACGCCGGTCATCGCGGGCCGCCGTCGCTTCAGCTCGCCGTCCGTGCCGTCCGCCGTCGTCTTCTTTGACTGCGGGCCGGGTCCGTCCGGGAGAGCTGCAGCGATCCCCGCGCCTTTGCTCGCGATGGGTTCCCGTCCCGCGGGCCGCGCGATGGCTCCGTCGAGCTGAGGGTAGGGTTTCCGTGCTGCTCCCCGGGGGAATTCGCCGCGAGGTAATCGCATTCCCGCTCTTCGGTCCTCTCCCCGGTCGTCCTGTTCCTTTCTCTTCTTCTTTTTTTTTTTTTTACCCTTGTTTTCTTTTGTTCCCGCGGTTACGATAAGAATGGAAAGTGGGTTTTTTTTTTTTTTTTTTTTTTTATATTAATCGTGTCGGTTGTTCTGGAATTGGGAAGTGGATCGTCTTTTGCGGCGGTTTTTGCTGGTCCGGTGGACAAGCAATCTCGTGCCTGAGCTGTGCAGCGGCGATCGAAGCCGCGCCATTGATGATCGGCGATCGCCGGTGAGGAAAATCAATTGGGTCTAGCTAGGAGGGGACTATAGGGTAGTTCTTGACTCGACTGAATTTTAGTTCTAGCTTTGGAAAGCAGTGTGATTCGACCGTAATTTACGCGTGACCGGGGATTTGGCTGAGACAGTTTCTGGCGGTTGTCTTACATTGGGTTTTTTTTCACCTTTTTTTCCTTTTCTGGGTTGGTAGCTTGATTTAACTCATTCCATATCGGTTCTCTTCTAAGAGGCTGCAAATCTGTCCCTTCTTTGGGATTTTATCCGCATCAACCCGCGCAATTGGATGTCATGAATGGAATCTTACCATCATTTTCTATCTTTATAACCTTAGGTGCCTAATGTGCAGAAACTCGTGCGAAATTATTGTAAACACGCAGTTCCCCAGAAAAGACCATTCATTGATGATCATCATTCTGTGGCTAGGGCATCAGATGGGGGTTGCATATTGGTTTTCTTATGTTTACGTGGAAGTCTATTATGGAATCATAAATTGTTATCGCTTGACAATTTATCTGGACTGACTGCGTGTGACGCAATGGGAACTTGCATGCACACTCATAGCTCCATGCGAAAAATCGAAACTAAAAGAATTCTCAAAATCAGCATTTTGATAGAGAGCCAACAAGATGCTTCAGCTAAACAAAATTGGAAAAAAAATTCATTTGAAACCATAATTACTTGAGAATAGAGTCTAAACAATGAGAAAACAAAAACAATAAAGAAATAACGAATTAGTCAAAAAGTGCTGAAAACAAGCCTAAAAATAGAAATTGCCCTCAAACATTTCAAACTAATGGATATTGAGACAATGTCTGTAAAGTATATTTGGAATGTCGACTTTACTTGATTGAGTAGCAAGCGAGATTATACACAAAGAGACATATGTTAGTCTATATGAAGACCCACAGACTTAATTGTAACAGTATGTGAACCCTTGTAGTTGTTTGAGATATGTCATAAGCTCTATGGAACGATTGATGTGGCACTAAGGTGTGTGCATGATGTATATGGTGACCAGATTGTGGTATAGACATGGTTTAGCATGTACAATTCACTGTTGTACTGTTTGTGGTTTGTATCTTTCTTATTATGCTTGATTCTAAACTAAGGTGGTGGTTTACTTGTTCAGTCGATGTTTGCTTACTCAGCTATGAGGATGAGCTATAGTGTTTCCAGGCTTGTTTAGCTAGGGAGAATATGGGGATTGGGATCCTGATTAGAGTCGCAATGGAAGCATTGTCGGTAGATCATTTACTAAGAGTAATGATATACATGAGGTTATTTGGGGGATATCCATTTTTGGCTTCATTTACTAACAATCCAGGAGCATACTTTATGGAACCTGAAACTCCTTCTGGATCAAAAGTTGTGACCTGTTCCCTCCATACTATACACACCTTACTTCCAGGCCTATTTTATTGATTTCCGCTTCTTGTACCACTTCGGGAACTTTTCTGCAATTATGTCCACATCAACGTGTATGCACGACTTAGGAATAGCATAACTGCAATGGGTGAAATGGTTTAATACCAGCATTAAGCAGCTTGTATAACTTATCCAGATAAGTTATTTGATGCATGCCATTATTAACTATACATCTGCCAGCTCATGTTTTGCACCTCTCAAACCAAAAATTACTGTTCATGTCTGTTTTGCATATGGACCATGACACATCTGGCTGCTGGACTTAGAATTAGCCACCCATATGGTGTTCATCCATGCATGAGTTTTCTCTTAACAAGTGTTATTGCATTTAGGGGAAGAAATGGTGGTATTGAATCACTGACATTCTATTTGCATGAGGTGTGGTTATTACACATTTTCTGTGAGAGGATTTATCACCTTACGGATCTTATTTGGTGATAATCTTGCTACTCTTCTTTGTTGTCAAAGAAATTAACATGCAGCCTTTCTCTGGTTTCATTTCGCAGTCAGATAGTTGGATCAGATGGCAGGAAGTTGGGATGGAAGCCATGACACTGGCAGCCAGTCAGATGAAAGCCATCAGTTTGACAGGCTGCATATTGAGCCTCTCTATGATGCATTTGTATGCCCTTTGACAAAACAAGTTATGCACGATCCTGTGACGTCAGAGAATGGACAAACTTTTGAACGTGAGGCCATCGAGAACTGGTTTAAAGAATGCAGAGAGAAGGGAAGGAAGTTGGTTTGCCCACTGACGCAAAAGGAATTGAGAAGCACAGAGCTTAAACCTAGTATAGCTTTGAGGAACACAATTGAGGAATGGACTGCTAGAAATGAAACTGCTCAACTTGATATGGCGCGGAGGTCATTAAATTTGGGTAGTTCAGAAAGTGACATTGTGCAGGCGCTAAGGTACATTCAGCACATCTGTCAAAAAAGCCGAATAAACAGGCATGTAGTGCGCAATGCAGCTCTCGTACCTATGATTGTTGAAATGTTGAAGAGCGGTAGTCGTCGAGTCCGGTGCAAAGCTCTTGATACCCTTAGAATTGCGGTGGAGGAAGATGAAGATGTTAAGGTTCTGAATCTTTTATATTACTGGTGAACTTTGAGGAATAGCAAGTACAATTAACAGCATGTTGATTTTGTTGCCTATTTTCATTGCCTGTCTGATGTCTTGTAGGAAATAATTGCTGAGGGGGACACTGTTCGCACAGTAGTTAAATTCTTGTCTCATGAGCAGTCTAAGGAGAGGGAAGAAGCTGTTTCTTTGCTGTATGAGCTCTCCAAATATGAGGTCTTGTCTGAAAAGATTGGCTCGGTAAATGGTGCTATACTCATTTTGGTTGGAATGTCTAGCAGCAAATCAGAAAATGTTTTGACTGTTGAGAAGGCTGAGAAGACGTTAGAGAATCTGGAGAGTTGCGAGAACAATGTGCGGCAGATGGCTGAGAATGGTAGACTGCAGCCTCTTCTGACACAACTGCTTGAAGGTGCTTTTCTGGATACTCGTGGTTACATGAACGCCTTTGTTTCTCTGTTGACTTTATCAAACAAGATGATGCAAGTTGTGAACTATATTTTTTCTTGTGCTTTTAAGAATAAACTTCCACCCACCCACCCCCCTCGCGGCCAAAAAAAAAAAAAAAGGCACGTGGCAGCGGGCACTGACAGAGATTCTTAAGAATTAGTTTTGTGCTCTGCTCATACAAAAAATCAATTGACGGTATATTGTTTTTAAGGCAGTTCGTACTCTCCATTTTTATTTTTTGGGGTCAAATCATACTCTCCATTTCAAGGCACAGGAATTGATGCCTAATGATTCGTAGTCTCTTCTAACTCCCAGCTGAAATAAACATTAGGTTTCTGAGAGATCAGAGAGAACAAGGTGTGCAAGTTTGGACATCATTAGAACAAGATGACTTCCATGAGGGTCACTCTAGTTTCTCAATGAATTTAAGTGCAGAGAAATTCCAGTGAGGACATTAGCACTTAGCATTCTCCTATCTTAGATATTTTCTCAAAATATATCCAAAGCCTGCTTTCTGTGTCTTCTGTGACTGGGACTGTGTTAATGAGCTGACAGTCCTGCTCCTAATGGGAGTTTCTCTTTGAATTTTCTGCTTTAATTTTAATTTGACTATGGTTGTTATGACATATTCAAACCGTCCTGAGCTTTATTGTCTTACCATTTTTAATGGTAGTATGGATATGCTGTTGATTTTTGGATGCAGGGTCTCAAGAGACTAAACTTTCCATGGCTAGTTTTCTTGGTGAGCTGGCTCTTAACAATGATGTCAAGGTCCTTGTAGCTAAGAGGGTGGGCTCTGCACTGATCAATTTAATGAAAAGCGGCAGCATTCTGTCAAGAGAAGCTGCTTTAAAAGCTCTAAACCAGATTTCCTGCGAAGCAAGTGCCAAAGTGTTGGTAGATGCTGATATTCTTCCTCCTCTTGTCAAAGATCTCTTCACTGTTGGTGCTAATCAACTTCCGATGCGCTTGAAAGAGGTGTCTGCAACAATTCTTGCCCACATTGTCAACTCAGGCATTGATTTTGATGGCATACCTGTGGGACCAGACCATCGGACTTTAGTCTCAGAAGACATAATCCATAATCTGCTCCACCTTATTAGCAATACTGGTCCGGCAATTGAGTGTAAGCTTCTTCAGGTTCTTGTTGGGCTCACCAGTTCTCCTGCTACTGTTCTGAGCGTTGTAGCTGCCATCAAAAGCTCTGGTGCTATTATCAGTTTGGTTCAGTTTATTGAGGCTCCGCAGAGAGATTTGCGTCTAGCTTCTGTTAAACTTCTGCAGAACCTTTCCCCACATATGGACCAGGAGTTAGCAGATGCCCTTCGTGGCACAGTTGGCCAGCTTGGGAGCCTAATGAGAGTGGTCACCGAAAATGCAGGCATAACTGAAGAGCAAGCAGCAGCAGCTGGACTTTTAGCTGAGCTCCCAGAGAGGGATTTGGGTCTCACACGGCAGATGCTAGATGATGGTGCCTTTCAGCAGATCATTTACAGAGTGCGAAGGATACGACAGGGAGAGACTAGGGGCATCCGCTTTGTGACGCCCTATCTGGAAGGGCTGGTACGAATCCTAGCTAGGATCACTTTTATTCTGCCTGATGAACCGGGCGCTGTTCAACTCTGCCGCGAACACAATGTCGCTGCAGTGTTTATTGAATTGCTTCAGTCCAATGGACTTGACAATGTACAGGTGGTTTCTGCCATTGCCTTGGAGAACTTGTCTAGAGAATCCCGAAACTTAACGAGATTGCCAGAATTGCCCCCACCAGGATTATGTTCTTCCATCTTTCCATGTTTTAGTAAACAGCCTGTCATAACAGGGTTGTGTCGGCTTCACCGAGGAACATGTTCACTGAGAGAAACATTTTGTCTTCTTGAAGGACAAGCTGTAGAGAAATTGGTGGCGCTTTTAGACCACACGAATGAGAAAGTGGTCGAGGCAGCGTTGGCGGCATTATCCACATTGTTAGAGGATGGGGTTGATATTGAGCAAGGGGTTGCCATCTTGTGCGAGGTGGAAGGAATTAAACCTATTTTAAACGTGTTGATGGAGAAAAGAACAGATAGCTTGAGGAGATGGGCAGTTTGGGCAGTTGAGAGGCTGTTACGGACTGAGGATATAGCATATGAAGTATCTGGCGATCCTAATGTGAGTACAGCACTAGTTGATGCTTTCCAACATGCCGATTACCGAACAAGGCAGATTGCTGAGAGGGCCTTGAAGCATGTTGACAAGATACCCAACTTCTCAGGAATCTTCCCGAATATGGGATAGGCCTATTTAGATACTTCCCATGAGATCAACACTCTCCAACTTTGTATGTAATTTCCTTTGCTGCCTTTCAATTTTGAGGTCCAGTGTATTGGTTGTGATCGATAGTATATGGCAGTGCTATACAGAATTCTTTGAGGGTTTTTAGATCTTTCCTTTTGTCTTTTATATTGCCCCTTCTGCCAATCTTCTGTTTTCTTGCACGATCTGCATTTGTTGTATCAACATAATGCCAATGTTATATATGATTTGACTTCAGAGATTAATTACGAGTAACGGGATGTATCTGCATGATTGTATTGCCTTTATTCCCTGTAAAAGTCTATTGCTCGACTCTTAAGCTGAAGATTGCTTCGCAAATGACTTCTGATCAAATAGTTCCAATGGATATGCACAGTTCCCATAAGATTTCATTCTCTTTGGCTCTCTAGTAAGATTTACCACCATTTATGACACCTCGAGGAAGTGTATTGGTTGTGAAGTTGAAGTTTTGGCCATAAATTTCCTGTTCTCATCTTTCTTGGGAATTATATGTCGACTGCCATACACCACATTGGGTTTTTCTCCTTTGGATATATCCCCAACCTCTCTCGCTGCCACGACAGTTTATGGTGTAATTGGTGAATAATAGAAGCCTACGTTTCCTGTAAGTTCCGAAAATCTGATGGTCATCCTGCAAGTCGGCTCATCATTATACAAGTCGTGATAAGAAGCAGCATGCAAAGTAAATACGGACTGCGGTGGCCTTGTCCATCTTTCTGGTTGTCAATTGTCATAAGAGAAAAAGCTAGTTTGGCTGCATCTGGAGAATGATATACTATCATCTGTGCAGCTGTTTCTCTCTGTTTCCTTCTCTCAACAGACTACGCCAAGACGTAGACCATGTGATTCCTGCTCAGAAATACACAAGGACTGTTTCAATCCCAATCATCCAGCGTACAGCCCTGCAGAGTCGAAACTAGCAGGGTTTTGATTTCAGGAATTGTCTTGAAGGATTTTGACGCGAAGCCAGAATTGTCCACAAGTCCAATGACTGAGAAAGTCACCATTTCTGAGCGATGTAATGAGGAAAGAAACTAATCGCCTACACAGCGACACATACTGATCATGGCATGAACATGGCACGTCGCACATCCTATTTTTTCTTTATATGAACCGTAGGCATCGCACATCGTACGTCCTAACAGTCTTGACGGATGAATTGTTCCTGCTCTCGAGTCCTTCACCTACAATTGAGTGAAATTGCTTGGCAATATCGCTGAATATTTGTCATATCTTTCAGAAGTTCAGAATAGAAAAAGGGCATTGCCAAGTATCCCGCCGAATTCAATTGATCCTCCCCTAGGGCTGGTTTTTTGTCTTAAGTACAATTCGTGGCCAAGTGTATGTAACCCACTTGACAATTGGCATTGTGGCTTTGTATCTAGAGATTAATCCCTCACTTGGTGGTACCTGTTTTATATTGCCTAATGTCTTCTTCACACCTAGATGTTGTCTGGATAGTTCCGGATAAAGGTATGGTATCAGCAAGGAGTAGCACTTTTGTAATAGATGATACCTGCGGACATATGGATATTGTGAATCTCAGAGTCGGATTACTGCTCTCTGCATCAAACTACACGTAAACACTAACAAAAAAGAAAAAAAAAAAAAAAAAAAAAGGGACGAGAAGGAGAAACTCGGTCGATAGCTGCACAGACAAATGTCTTTTAAGGCTTGGCACTGAAACTCAACTACGAGGCCTTGGTTTGTATGGCTCCGAGCCTCCTAAGAGAAAAAATCAAGTACGCTGGAGAAAATCCCCATTCAATCTAAGTCTGAACAGAACAGTTACAGTCTAAAGCATTCCAACATAGTTAAATTACTATTTTAAGGAATATGCCTTCGGTGGCTCCATTAGACACTCTGTTCACTTGTTTGGAAATGGACCAGTATGGCACACCTTCACCGTACGTTCAATCAACAAGTTGCTGACTGTTTCAACAAGTGCTGTAGGCTACTAAACCACGTACCGCGTATCTGTACATAATTTTAAATGGCAACGGAAAACAACATGAACAACAGAACCATGTAGCCAGTAAGTCGGCATAATGACTCCTCTATGTACCCCTTTCTGCCAACGTGGAGCAACGCACTGATTACAGCCAGAGACACTCAGATTAGAAATACACCCCATTTTTGTGTTCTATCAGACGGACTTAACAGCATCGATACTGGACTAGGTTTTTATTAAATCCAATCTGCATGAGATTTTCACAGGTCAAGTAGGCAATTTGGGAACTAGCAAGACCAAAGTGAAGAAGCAATGGAGAGCATATATATAAAATGGGAGAGAAAGCAACGATTAAAGTACAAAATTAGTCTGATACTGGAGAAATCAAATTTTACATCAAAAGTTACATGGGAGAGTTGCGCCTCCAGTACAATCAATGTGAGAAACACAGCACAAACGGAAGGAGTGATGAGAGACTGGAGGAAATCGCCCATGCAAAAATCATTTTCATCAAAGAATTAAATGCAGGACCCAATGTTGCATCTGCAATGCATGATCAAAACCTCTGCACAATGATAAATAGAAATCAGAAACTATCTGGGTGAGTAGCAACTTCATTAGAGGGATGATTTCACAAATAAACCACAGCTAGAGACTTGGTCATGCAAGATGAAGCATCGAGTTCATGAGCCATCTGATTCCTTGATATATGACGCCAGTTGGGGCCCTTTTCTGAAACGTCACACATTGTCATGAAATCCAACACCTGACCAAATATTTTGAACATTTCGACCCCAAATATGGAGTTTCCATCGGCCACAAATGTGGCATTCCAGTCCATCGGAGCATCGGGATGTACAGACACCTCACTCCAACCAAGGCACCTGAGATCTAACTCCCACAATTTTCTCACGGCCTTGTTTCTCCTGCCAATTTGACCATCCCCCTCACACCAAGACACTGAGAGCATAAAAAGCCGGCCATCACAAGAAACAAGTTTCGGGTAATACTCATGAACACGTGGAGGAAATGGGCTAGTCTGTATCCCAATCCAATATCCCCTTTCTACGTCATATCCTGCAAGCTTGTCACTCTCTGAATAGACATAAAAGATGCCATTACAAACAGTTCCAGAGCAAACAATCCCAAAATCTGGTGGCAGCTTCTGGATTTCTGTCCACTTATTAGATACAGAGTCGTATATTTCTCCAGAATCTAATGGCTCGTCCCATGAGCCAAGCCCTCCAACAGCAATAACCACGAACCTTCTAGAGCTCTTTGAGCTTGATTGATCAATCTTTTGCCTGACCAACTTGTGTGGCTTTCTAGCAGAAAAAACTGACAAATCATTCTCATCAAAAGTGTTTCTTTGTTGACGTCTTAGAGAAAGCCTGTGAGGATCCTCATAAACATCTGATCCACCACCCATCCTTGACCTATTAAAACGCCTCTCTTGCCGGATTTGATGGCCCTGAGTCGCTGAAAAATCTGGATGGACCTCCGAAGCTCCTAAGATAGGCATTGACCTGGCGTATTTCATAGAAGCAATTTTACGCCAAGATTTCGTCAATGGACTGAAAACAAAGGCTCCTTTGTGTGTCTTGAATGAGCTTCTATCCACTCTGCCGAAATTGGTCAAGCTAGAGCAACCCCCTACTATATATACATCTTCTAGGATATTGGCAACAGAAAACATGAACCTTCCCTTTAGGATATCGGCATCTATCTTGTGCCATTGATCCTGATACACATCCAGCGCATGTATTTCAGCAGAGCAATAGCCATCTTTCACAGCACCAAACAAGAACAGCCATGGATTATGATGCAAGCCTTCTTGTCTCATCTGAAGGAAGCGCGAAGTAGAAGTCAAGTTTCTCCACTTCTTGCACACAAGGCGTGCATTCATGAGGCTGGTTAGTGGCAGCCTCACCAAGCACATCTCTAGAATATCATCTGGAAGAAAAACGTGCATTCTGCTGTTAAAGGTTGATTCTTCGAGTTCTAAATCCTTTCTGGTATTTTTTTTCCAAAATCTCTCTTTCACTCCATACGAGAAGCAGTCTACTCCAGTTTCTTCGGTACCGCATATGGTACTGTATCCTCTGCCATCTTCACTGGCACTCGACCTTCTCCTACTACTTGGGTCCCCATATTCCTCGCCCGTGTCAGCACCCACCTTGCAACCCCCACCTCTGCCATATATAGTTAGACATCTCAACGAAACCCTTCTAACACTATCGTCTTCATCTTCACTTTTGAGGCTCTTCTTCCTCAATTTTTGACTGACACTCCGCATGAGACGTTTTGATACACTCAAGGCCTCAAAATCTTGACGCAAATGGTTTTCATCTGCCATCTACTCAGCATGCTGATCTCCAGTCGTCTTGCAGGTCGAAGCAATCATCGTCTCACTGTATCACACGGCGATCTATTTATGTTATAACATCAACCACCATCCAAAAGCAAAGCGTGAAGAAATTAAGCTGAAAAGAAACACTTCGAACAATCTATCATAGCCACAATCACAGGAAAGCAAATCACATCAGTCTCAAGAATGCAGCAACCACAGACACCCCCACACTGCACAAACAACTTTTGAGAACTATACACACTCAAAGTTCAGGTGATGAAGTACCTTATGTCGGTACTGAGATCACCCCGGGCATTAAATCCAGAAATGAAAACAACAATTCAAATTCTTCATCCTTTCACAGCTAAATTTCTTTTTTTTTTTCCTTTTTTTCCGACAAGCAACTAGATGACCACATTAATTACTGCCGATGAAAAAAGTTCGAATTTCAACACAAACCAAGAAGAGGAAATGCAGGAACAAACATTCCATAAATACCACCAAAAACTAGATCCGCAGATCCGAAGCTACGAATCAAACCCAACCCACATGAAGAACATTCAAATCCACGCCACATGCCTCCGAATCAAAAGTTAATGCTCTTAACCAACGATTACCTACAGACAAACTTCAACCCAAGAAAGGGGGCGCAAAGAGAGCCCGGATCGCAACGACAAGACGAAGCGACAGCAACGAGCGATTACCCACATTAGATCGTGCCCATCAGACACTCAAGACTCTCCAAAATCACCTGAAAGAGACGTCGCTCGAGGAACCCAGAACGCGATATCCCCCAAGAAGCATCCGGGGACGACGGAAAGCCTCATTCGGGAAATGGGTAATGCGGGCTCGAGCTCCAAAGGTTCTTGCTTTTCGAGAGAGAGAGAGAGACGGTGGAGGTGGGTGGGTGTGTGCTGTGTGTGAGGGAGTTTCTTAAATGGGGAAAGTGATCGATCAATTCGTTCGGACAGCGAGAGACACTGTCGATCGTTAAACCTCGAGCTTTTACTAAATCCAAACAAAATTTTGAGTGGGTCGGAGTGGAATTAGTAAAAGCGACGCAGCGTTCGCCCCTCCAAAGTGACTCCCCGCCTGCCTCTCTCTATAATTTTGTTTTGTTCCCTGTGTCTGAGGAGGAAGAAATAAAAAAAGACAACTTTTCTTCAGTCAATCGCCATTTTTGTTGGCAACGGTGAAATTTGATTTCTTAGTTTCCCCATCAAAATCCAAGATACCATTTAAGTTCTCGATTTAAGATTTTTATATTTTAGTACAGTAAAGATTTCGGGATTCTATCATTAAGATATGTCAATCTTGAGCAAAGTTCGTTATTAGAATTTTTAAAAAATGAGAAGCTAAAATTTAGTGCATTCCACAAAGTGAAATTCGGAATTTGAATACATCGTTCTCCTACTGTCTCGTTCCATCGGTAACCAATTTCTTCCACTAAAAATCGATCCCTCACAATTCTCTTAAGTTTTTGTTCCGCTTAATCATTGTTGCGAAGTGGGCACATCTTTACTTGTTTTTCTTTTAATTCAAAACTTTCACAGTATACAAATATGTGCAAATTCTTTTCTTTTTGGTTGGTATCAATTTTGTAAATTCACGTACAACTTTCTAGTGATTTTCCAAGACTCAAATAACATCTTGAATTTCGATGGAAACATACAAAAGTCTTTTCCACTTTTGCTTATATAAATATAGGATGTCAAATGGGTGAATCGGATCGAAAATGGTCCTATCCATATTAAACCATTTTAATACAACATAATTTCGACGATTCATACCGGACTCGACGTCGATTCAAAACATACTCGACCCAATCCATATTACTAAAACATATCAATACTTAATCCTAACTACAAAAATAAATACTAACTCATTTAACTCCATAAGCTCTCCATGTTAATGGGTTACTTAGATCAAATTTTATATGAAATTAAAAAAGCAAAATAATAAAATATGAAGATGCAAGTAAATGAAACCAAAAATGTAAATTAACTAGAAAAAAATTAAAGAGACCAAAGGCGATTATGCTTTTATTTTATTTTATTTAAAAAAAAAATTTTTATTTTTATTTTTATTTCTTTTTCCTTCTTCTTTGCCTAGTAGCCACTTGCAGCGATGGTCGACAATGGGCTACGTGTGAGCTTGTGCCAACAGCAAAGGTTGGTGAGCTCGAGGGTTGCTAGAGGCCAGATTAATGAGCTCGAGCTTTATCGGCCTCTAGCTAGATTGTCCCTTGCCTATGGCCAACTATTGTCGTGGCCAACCATTGGTGAAATGAAAAAGATAAAGAAAGAAAAGGAAAGAAAAAAAGAAAGAGAAAGAAAAATAAAAATAAAACAATAAGAAAATAAATTGGAAAAATCTAAAAAAAATTTAAATGACCTATTTATAATTAACTAAAAATTTGTTAGGTAACTCATTTATAACTCATTTGAAATCTATTTAAGGCTCATTAAGTTCTTATGTAATTTTTTTTTTAAATTTAAAGCAAACTTATGAATGACCCATATTATTAGATATGAGTTAAAAGTATGGATTCTAGACCATTTTGCCTATTCTATATATAACTAATTGCGCCCAAGAAGAAAACAAAGAGGCGGTGGAGGTGAGAATGAGCAATTAGTACGTGCCGGGCCGCGGCACGTGCGAGGCGAAGCGGCGGAAAAGCGGAATGATGGGCGGCACCTAACGAGTGCGGAAAATGAATCTCTTTTTCTCGGGGTAGTTTTACGGAATGCGGAAATAGTGGGGCCCATCGCCTGAATTAATTCCTGAATGTGATTATTAATATCATTTATATAATATATTTTTTTTTTTATCATGCTGTCCAACCACTACAGAGTGGAGCGTGGTGGTTGGCAATTCGTACCTCTTTTTTCCCTGTTTTGGTGAATAAAAGAAATCGGTTTTGCTCCATTTTTAGGTTGAAAAAAAAAGGCCAAATTCATATTAAGAATGTAACGACAATTTCAATTATCCACTCGGACCAAATAAATGACACGAACCCAGACAATTTTTTTCGAGAGAGAAAACGTGATTTGTGTTAAAAAAAAAACCCCGTACCTACTTTGACCCGATTACTGAATCTTAACTCCATAATTATAGGAAATTCGTCTAATTAAAAAAGGGTAAATTTGTATATACTTTTGTGTCGTATTTCATAAGTACGACGAGATGACGTTGGGATGAATGGGAGTCATTGTATCATTAGTCTTGGGGTCATTCGCATAATGACGGGACGTGGGGTTATAAAAGACGGAGAAATTTTCTCGAGATTGGACCCACCTAAAAGCGCTCTCCATGTGATCAAACAAGGGAAGGAGCTGAGAAATACCCTTTTTTTGGGGTTTACCACATGATCCGGAATCATTGGGGGGGGGGGAATGGTTTTGGCTTTGGCGAGTGGTCCCAAACGTGGTAACAAAACAAGACACCAGACTTCTTGTCGCCTCCCCCTTTCATTTGGGTCTGACTTACATAGGATTTTGGCAAAGTACACAAAGCCATGGAGCGTAGCTGTTTTGTCCCCCAATATTCCGATGCGCCGGACTCTTTGTTGTCGCCGGGCGGGCTATCGACACGGTCGCGTCATCCCCCTGAGGCAACGGGGATGGCGCCGATTTGACCGTCGGTTCGACTTTCTAGGTCAGTGGCGCGGCCTCGATTTAGAGAGGGGTAGCCGTGTACGGTGGCTCGTCCCCGAACGATCGAAAGGAAGAGTCTTCAAAAGAGACCACGCGGACCATGGGCCGCTTCAAGGCCCGATAACACAATCGTGCTCGCTCGAGGCCAAACATGACGGGCCGAACATGACGGGCCCGAGCGAGCCCAATTCTGTTGATGGGCCTCGAAGCGGCCCATGGCTTGGCGCGATCGAGATTCGAGGGGCGAAATTTCTAGAATCCCGACTGACTGGACCGATAAACTTCTAAATGGTGGACCGCTGAATTTTGACGAGAGCTGACCGGAGACTTAGAGGAGCGATCGGAGGAGGAGGAGGAGGAGATGGCGGAGTCCGTCGCCGTCGCCGCCGCGTGGATCCTCGCGATGCTCGCCGCGTTCACCCTCGCTCATTGCGTCGACGACAAGTGCGCCGCCTGCAATGCCGTCGCGGTACTTCTTCTGTGGCCCAGTTCGATGGATCGTTTTCCTGACTTCGTCGTCTCGATCTAGACTGTTGCATCGGCAAATCGCGCTTCTCGCCGAGAAATCGATCTTTTTTTTTATTTTATTTTCGTTTTGAGTTTTGCGAGTTCGAGTAGGTCGTCGATCTGACTTCGGTGCCGATGGTGTTTTTTTGGGCAGGGAGAGCTGGAGATCGGTCTTTCCAATGTGAGTGAGTGCACGTCGTTTCCTTTCCTCTACGAATTCAACTGACTACGGAGAGAGTGTGTGCTAAAGGTTTCGTTTTTCTTCCTTGTTTCGGTTCTGTCCAGGAAAAGCCGAGGAATCATTTGGATATGAGGCATCGCTTGGATTCTAAAGGTCAACGTGAAGGAAAGCTCATCGACTATAGGTAATGCTTGTCGTCTTTTTCCTAATTTTTTTGTAGGATGATACAAGTTCGATTATGAAGCAATGCCCTTTTCGTTTATGTTGTTGGAAAAGATGCATTCTGCGGTTAGATTTTGACCCGGTTTCCTGAACTCGTATCTTTCGAGAGGCGGGTCTTGCGTCGTGTAATTGTCGAGTTTATATTAGATTTGGCTGATGGTTATGTGCTGTCGGTAATAATATCAAACAGGGTGAGTGAGCTCAGAGTCGTCGAGCTTCTGGATGGACTGTGTGAAAAGATGCAAGATTATACTCTCGAGAAGGTACTTACATTTGTTTTTGATTAGTAAGGAGAAATTCAATATGGGACACCGAGGGGGTGCCTCACTTGGCTCATTCTTGATGCAGTAATACAATGTGGCAAAACTACTTAAGCATTTTACTTTCATTGTTACTAAAGTTTAAGCAGCAGTTCCAAATAGGAACATCCCGGTTTGATTTTTTGTATGCTATTGTAGTTAGCAGTTTGAATAGATAAGATCAGTTCTGCTTTGGCTAACTGTTAGAAAGCTCTACATCCACTTAGTCGATCTCTCCAGATGTATAAGTTTTTTACCTGGCTGTCTTTGGTCATCTGAACTGAAGTACTTCATTGCTCAATTTTGCAGAGGGATTCTACCCAACTAGAATGGGTGAAAGTAGATGACTGGGATCAATTGACGACCGGTATGTATTCTAAGTTTGGTGTCTAGTGGTTTTATTGTCCATCATTTTGTTGTTTGAGTGTAGCTCACAATTTTATAACTGATATTTAACAATAACTGAGAAAATCTGTGTCAAGTAGATGATTTATGTTGGTAGGGAACTTATTATCAAGAATTACCTTTCGAGAGAAGGAAAGCATTCTAATGTTTATATTGCCAGCAGTAGTTTGTAGCCTTGTATTAGTACATTTATGTTTCAAATCAGTGCATGCGTGGAAGACAGAGTTAACCAGTGAAACCAATGAATCTCTTTATAACAATATTTGACTATTAAGAATCTATTTATGAAGATGAAGCTACCCTTTTAAGATTCTGAAAAGATGTATGGCCAAGCCTGACACCTTGCTTTATTCAAATATTTCATTCCGAAAATTTTCTTTATTTGCTTAATTGCAAATACTAATCTTGTGAATGTTCCATGGTGTGTGCTCTTGTGGATCATATTTCCTTCTTCTTGAATCAATCAACAAAAGTATCAAATAAGGTTCATAAATCTTAAAGTAAAACAGGGTTTTCAACTAATTGGTCACTGATAGTTCATTTACAAATGCCAATGTCCAGCCGATGACATCAGCTTATTATGCATATGACTATTACAGAAGCTTCTATAACACATAATATTACTCAGATTAGCAATGATATGTGGGGGTCGACTGTTATATCAGCATGTATGGGTGTTATTTGCTAGTAAAACAAACGTTTCTGGTAAAGATGACGGATGATGATGACTCTCCTTGAATTGGCCTAGTCGTTAACACTAGGATATTCCATCCCAATAACCTTGGAGGTCGTTTGGATTCTACTGTGGTTGATTCAAATCATATTATGTCTTTCTTGAATCTTGATTAATTCTGTGTCAGCAAATTTTGCTCTCAAATTCTCACAAGTCTCTAGGATATTGTAAATTAATTTCTGAATTTGAAATGGTCTCTTTCTGTTGTGGTGTTAGACAAACAGGAAGCTAGAGCACATTCAAAAGCTATATCAACTTATTGTGGAAGGTGAGTAAATCAAGAGGTCCACCCTGAAAAGGAAAAAAAAAAAGCACTAAATAAAAAGGAATAGAAAAATAAGTTGTAGCAATTCTTTTTCTTTCTTACTGTTGTGTGGTGAGCTTCATTTTAATGTCCATATTAAGTAATTCTTTCTAATAGAGAGCGCCTTTTGAATTATCAATCCACGAGCCTAATATTTTTAGGTAACATTGCAGGTTACTTGAGGATACAGAAGATGAGGTGAGATTGTACATGTTACTTATTATCCATTTCTACAGGTCCTACATTTTCCACAGGTCATTTAGAATTCCTGTTAACATATATTGCAGTTGGCAAAACTTATAAGACAAGGTTCTGTGAAAGCTGGAGGTGTAACCAAGGTTCTGTGTGAAGATTTGAGCAAGCACTGCAGCCAGACAAGGTAACCTTTAAGTAATATCAGTCCCTGGTGGGATCATGTGGATTGTGCTGTGAGTAAAAACATGATATATGTTGACTAGTGCTTACTATGATCAAGAGAATAGCTGAAGATAATTTATTACAGCCTCACCTTAGAAGCTAAATCTTTGTTTTTCTGGACTCAATCTTTTTAATGTCAAATTTTGCATGAAAACACTTGCAAAGATCTCTTCTCTACTGTATATTAGAGAACGAGGTGGTAGTTTTTATTCTCAAAGTTTGCCCATGAATTCAATTGATTGTCCTCCTTACAAAATCTGTCTCTTAAAGTGATTTTGTTCTGGAAAAATAATTTCCATTCTGGTGGTAGTTATCTCATCCCTTCACTCCCTTCTTCTATCAACTAAATTTCTCTTTTCTAAGTATTTTTATGGAGAGTGTACTCTATCTACATCAATGTTGCACAAGCATGTACAGGCATGCTTATGCACATGCTTGTGCACTAGTGAAACTTAAATGTCTGGAGCTTTAAAGAATTCGTTTTCTCAGACAGACGTGATTCGCTTATGGCCATATCTACTTTGGGTGCTTCGTAGTTCTTTCTTATGCTAGGTAGCTCAATCCTTGTTTTACTCTACAGTGGATTTCACAATGAGGATGGCCCTACTGATGATGCTAAGGAAGAACTCTGATTCAACATGACGAGAAAAATCTCGTCTTTCAGATCTATGAGAACAGATTCTGTACAACTGAACGGCATTTAGAAAGGAAAATGGGATCGTAACCAAATGCGCAAGCTTCTCCCAAAGTGGGATTGCGAATTCTCTCTCCTTTGTAACACAAATTTTGCTTTCAGTTTCTTGGATTATGTTCAACAGCTTTGTCTTTTCAACATTACATGCTGGACTAATAATTCCTGTGTCTTACCGAGAGACATCAGTATACTACTGAAGGAAACCCTCTCCAAGCTGCCCTCATGATCCACTGAGCCATGTCACAGGCTTACTAGGCAATGAAATCAGATGTTCACCACTTAAATATGTTTGAGAAATGTATCAATCACCAACGCTTGTTTAGTGGATGATTCACCATCTTATGTTTGGCTGTTGTAGCGATTGGTTGGCCTGCTCATGGTATGACTACATATGGGATCGATTTCAATGCTTGTTAACGAATATTGGCATGAACTTATCTTTGGCTGTTGTAGCGATTGGTTGGCCTGCTCATGGTATAACTACATATGGGATTGATTTCAATGCTTGTTGACGAATATTGGCATGAACTTTCATGGATTTAATCTGGAGCGTCTAACGTGTAAAGGTTAAGAATAGGCATGGCAGAGTGAATTAACGTGAATGGAGGAAGCTACCCTTTGACCTTCTGGATGAAATTGAAGTACATCCGTTAGCCTCATGCAGCAGGCAACACGAGTATATGGATCAACAGCGAGGATGCTAATGTTGTGGATAGGGTAACAATCTGTGAACTGGAATATTGTAAGTTCCAGTCCACTCCCCTGGCTGACAAATGGGCAAATTGAATCCAGTAATCACCGGTGTAGTATTACCAGTTTAATCCTGGTTATGCAAAATGATCTAAGGTGGATGCCATGCGCAACCTAGGCAATCGTAATTAGTGTCCGCTAGGAGATGTCGCTAGCGCAAAGCTTACTGAAATTGCTGATGATAATACCGAAAGTAAACCGTGTCAAACCCATGAGCCCTCACAAAGAACACGAAGAGATAGGTTACCCAAAATTTGAAGACCAGAAAAACAGAGCCATCATGTTTTTCAACTTCCAACTATTTACAATGCTCGAATGGTGAACATCCATCGTGGTTCAGGCAACCACATAAATGAGGGGGAAAAAGAATTCAAATCGTTACAACATAAATAATCACATACGAGCGGCGACTCCCAAGATCATGAAGAATTGAATTAACTCGGAGGGATCATCTAGCTCATTTCTGAGTGGGAATCATGTCTGTCGCATTAACTGGTGCAACTTCCAGCGTGTCATCCGTGTTGAAAGCAGGGAGCATTATCCCCCTCAGTGGCTACTGCAGATCTTCTCGCTTTTGGCAAATTCCTGTTGCTCATGTATTACAATCCAATGCACCCTTCAGCAAATTCAGACCTTCAGCTGATATGCTCCTTCGGACTCGAGAAGGAGGAATCTCAATCCGCGCTGGAGGATCTTCGGAGAAACAAACAGTGATGACAGTTAAATTGTCACAACTATTACGCTTCAGTGCCTCCCGGACCAACTCTCTTGAGCACCTTTCAGGATCATTGTGCAACATCAGTTCTTTCCTTGCTATTGTAACGGCACACTGGCTGCTCATCACATCCCACAGGCCATCACAGCCCATGATTAAGAACTCATCATCTTCGGTCAAGTTAGTCTCCTGCAACTCCGGCTCTGCGCTGAGAGGACAAGCAGAACCTTTTGGACCCTTCATGTGCCAATCTCCAAGGGCACGGGCCACAGACAACTGGCCATTGAGGTAGCCATCATAAACAACCCCTCCGAGTTTCTCAATCCTTAGCTTTTCAGATGGGAAATTGGGCTTGTGGTCCTTGGAAAGCTCAATAGCTCTCCCTCTTTTCCCCAGAACAGCACGACAATCCCCAGCATTAGCAACAAACATAGTTCTGCATACAGAAGAATCATGCATCAGTCAGGTTAAAAGATGGGTCTTAAAATGCTGCATCTGTAAACCCAGTTGTTCACACGAGAGAGAGATATATAGTCAAAGCGAGCTCTAAATCAATACTTTCAAAATGAGGTGTCTGATCACAATCAACTTCTACAGGTAATGTACAAAGAAAACCATACAAGTCTGTCAACAAGTTACCGTCCAAAAATCAGAGCAGTGAGAGCTGTGGTGCCAGAAGAGATATCCAATGAACTGGCATCAGCAAACTCATAATCTGCTTTCAGAAAGGCACTTTTAATGGCATTCTCCACACTAGCTGGAAAATGCAAATCCTCAACTATGAATCTTAGGATGTTATCCCGAATAAACAATGCTGCATCCGTACCTCCGTGACCATCAAACACCTGCATAAACATGCCGATATATGAGCTTTCGAAACTGCCATAAGAGGTGACCATTCCACTGTAACAGGAGCCTCAAACTCAGCTAATAAATAATTGCATAGCAGCATTATACAACTTTGAGTTAAGGCTAAGTTCCCTTCCCTTTGCTTGTGCATGTTTGCAAAGTAACTAGTCATTACCCTCTAAAGTCCATACAATAAGCACAACAGCCATGCCACAATCGCATTAGACTATGCATCTGGTACCTATTAAAGTAAAGCATGCAATAAATTCTATTCTAAAATGTTTGCAGCTAAAGTTTAGGCCAGATAATATAAATCCTAAATTTAGTTTTGATGGAAAATGGCCTAATATGCTTTCTCCAACCCATCAAAGGTAAACATGAATGCAAAAGGAAAAGATTTCACAGATAACTCACCCCATAAAAAGCTCCAGAAGTGGGGCAGCCTGACATTGTCCCACACTGTTCAGCAAGGTTATCAATGCAAATGTGTTCATCTTCCATGTATTGCTTAGGCCCTCTTTCAGCACAACTTCCAGAGCGGTATACAGGTACAAATTCTGATTTTTCATCAGGAGACTTACTTCCAAAAATGCCCACATCGGATTCCTTCAAAGGTGCCATAAGCTCGGTTAATACATATGTTCAAAACTTTGTTGCAAACAAACTTCCTACTATAAGCCATATCTCCTAATATAAACTCCAGCAGTAGGAAACCAAACAAATTAATGACAAAGAAAATTACTAGCTTGGTCCCAATCTTCACTGACCATAAGAGATTGAGCTATTCCACAGTTGATTCGGAAACCAAAATAAGACAATAGAATAGGAAAATTGCATCACACGATCTTGTCGTCATTGTACTACAATTTAATAAGCCATACTGTAAAAATATGAACATAGATCTCAAATCACAACAGTTCAAGTACTGATATTTAACTTACAAAGTCAGATGCAGCAAGAAACCTTGCAGAGCCCACAGAATGCCGCATTACCGAGAGGTGCCTCGGAGGTTTCCTGCTCGCCAACTGTCTCGCACTCTCTAAATTCTCATCTTCAGCTGTATCTTCCCTATTGTAACCCCCTTCTAAAACCGTGAATGGACGAGATAAATCTGCACCAGCAGCCATATTTCCTCCAAAATCATAGATCAAACCAACCCAGCAAAATTTCTTAACTCACAAGCTCTTGGCTTGGACTTCCAACTTCGGATTCCCTTATGTACGCCACGCAAGTGCCCCAACGAACTCCAAACTCCAAAGGGAATACCTCGAATTGTCGAGCAACTCCCGCGAGAACGTCCAGCAAGCAAACCCCGAAAGCTTCCGACTTGTTTCCCCTCGCAAACTAGCGACCCAAAAAAGTACGTAAAATTCCAACCCGCTCCCAAAATTCCCCCAAATCCCCTCAGCTCGCACAAATCAACGCCGCTCAAATCTAATTTTCCAACGGTAACAGACCCAAATCACCTCGCCACTCCCAAACCACCCACGAACGACCAATCAAACCGCCCCCAACTAAATCAGAATCAACCCCTCCCCACAAAAACCGCCGCGCCCGCCGCTTCGTTTCCGAATCGGAACGACTGCAAACCGTCCCCGCACCGCCGCGCGCCGCTCCCCCAGATTAACCGCCGGCAACCCCCCGCTTCAGCCAACCGAAGCGATTCCGCACGAAACGACCCGATCGACCCGAGATTCGATCGACTCCCGAGAAAAAACAAAAACAAAAACAACAACAACAACAGCAACAACAACAATCGCCGCGAAAAGAAGCCGAGGAAATTTCTCACGCGAAAGCAGCGGAAGCCCCGGGAGAATATCCGATCCCTGATTTACGCGATCGGCGGCGACGACTCCAATGAATCAGCAGCAGCAGCAGCGATCGTCAATCGACCAATGGAAGGAACGCGAGAAGACGAGGAAAAGGGAAAAGAAAACCCTAAGATGCGCGACTTTTCGAAGAGAGAGAGAATCGTATGCCAAATTTAGCAAGACAGAGAGAGAAGGAAATGGACTCGTTGAGATATGGTTGGCGACCGGCGCTTCCAGGTAAAATCCCATGGGGTCGCCTCGCTGTCACCGGGGGACGGGGGGAGGGAGGACGATTGGGGAAATGGAGCCCGTACACGTGGCGCCCCGCGGTTGGCGGATCTACCGTTCCGCGGCAGGTGGTGTTTTGTTTCTTTTTCTTTTTTCTGTCTTTTTTTTGTTTCCTCTGGGAGAGGGGTTCCTTCTCGGCGCTGCAACTGGCTCCCAGCCGTCGGATCTCGCGAGCGGGGGTAGACGTGCGGCGGGGATCCGCCCTTTCCCGGACGTTGCCCCTTTGGGTTCGGGAGAGGATACGGCCGGTGACGGAAGGTTCGGATGCCGCGGGCCTCACACGTGTCGGCCCGTGAGTGGTGTGGAAATTGCCATTTGCGGCTTCGGATAAGCGTGGCGAGGAGAAGTCATTAGCTGCTCCGGATCACCGCGAGCGCGGCTAATCTGAGCCGTCCAATCATGCGGGGTCTCATGTGATACCTTTGATCCGATGACTGATATCAACTGGGCTCATAGATAATGGCAACATACACGTATTGCTCAAAGTGAAGATCCAAAGCTACTCCATGCCTGCCTTTTTCTCTTTTGCGTCGATCGATTTTGTTTTTACCCGGAATATAAGCTTGAATTTTTTTTTTCCATTTTTATTATGGAGTCGTGACGAGCCATTTCTCGTTACGATTCACGTCAAGGGTGAAAGTGTCCTTTAGAGAATTATAATAGAATGGTTGAAAACTAGTTACGTTAGGAAAAGAGAGTAGGGCAAGGCGTACTGAAGATTCTGTCTCAAAGGTGATAAATTTTCATTAGTAGATCATGGTGCAACGGTGGTTTGCTGGTCTTTCCTTCAAATGCGTTTGCTCAAGTGAGAAAATTCTCGACAAATCAATTTTCTAAATTTTTGTGTGTTTTATTTGACGAAATTGATAAGTCAATGTAATATCATTTGCAGTTAAAGAAAATAAGAATGTTTATAATTAGGAAGATAAACTTCCAAATTTGAGAATGGAAAAGGAATTCCTAAAAAATGATTTCTTATTATGAAATTTTCTCCAAAACAAACACCTCACATAATAAAAAAAGGAATTAACAACCGCCACCGATCATAATTACTTCAAAGCATAAAACTCTGGCATAAACGGTCAAAAGGCATGTCCTTGAGGGACACAACCTTCCACCAAAATAGAGTAATAAATAATAATAATACTAATAATAAATAAATAAATGGACATGTGAATGTATAAATAAATCAACAATGAGTTTATTATCACATCTATAAATATTCTCAATATCCCTAATTTTTTTTTCGTAAGCATAATAAAACCCCCGGCTTTGTTCCTATAAAGGAGTGAAATAATGAGAAAAAAAAATACATAAGATTGCTAAATCAATCTCCAACCTATTGTATAAATGTAAATTCAATTTTTAAAATTTTCAATCTTGCCAATGTGATCCTAAATTATTACTCAAAATTCCAATATAGTATTTCTAGCTAGTTGCCAATCAATTGTTGATGTGACGTTCCACATAGGATATCATATTGATTCAAGTTGATCACATTAGTGTGCCACATGGAATATGTTATAACTAAATACCGCGTCGTAATATTTGATGGCAATGAGTTGGACTTCATTGGAAATTTGCACAAATGTTTAGAATAGTTGAAAAGTTTAAGGTTAAATTGATATCCATAAAATATATTTAAGACCGATTTGATAATTGTAAAATAAAAAGAAAAAGATTGGCCATTGGCATAGTGCATTATACAGGTGTCCAGAACATTGTACTCACAATTCAAAGTGACTCCCAACGGAAACCGCCCGAACAAGGAACGGCCGGACCGGACGGACCGGTCGGTTTCGGCGGTTCTAGAGGGTCTCGGTCCGGTCTCGGGTTCCTATTTTTGGAACCGAGAACATTATATTTATTTATTTTTAGTTTCTAAACTAATACCCATCACCATATTCATTTTTCCTCATGTAACTCTTAAGCTAATCCCTCCCCCTTTTTTTAGTTTCTGAACCTATCTACAGTAACCATCACATCATATTTTCTTTTCCAAATTTTGCAACTCTCAGTGAACTATTTAGTTTCTAGGAACCATAAAAATTTTCCTAGATCTTGTGAGCTCGCTCGAAAACGCCTCACCTCACGCCTCACACAAATCTCAATCGCTCCCTTGGATGCTCGGCTCTCTTCCTTCTCCGAAACACCTCGCTCCCTCGGATCGCCTTGCCCCGATGCCTCGCTTCACTCCTCGCTCGCTCTGACGCTCGGCTCTCTTCCTCCTCCGAGCGCCTATCCGCGAGGTCTCGCCTCATACCGCGCTTGCTCGGACACTCGGCTCTCTTCCTTCTTTGAGCTCCTCGCCCCAACGCCTCGCTCGCTCTAATGCTTGGCGAGTGCCTCGCCTTGACGCCTCGTTCGCTCTGACGCTTGGCTCTCTTCCTCCTTTGCTTCGCACGAGATCTAAATATTTGCTCTCGCCCCAACGCCTTTTCTTAATGCTTGGCCCGATTTGTTTAATGTGATTTTTAACTTTACATAGGTGCGTTTCTCTACTTCACTTTCGTCGGTTTTAGATCTCTGTCTTTTTGTAGCGTTTGTTTCAGTATGATCTAACTTGATATAGGTGTATTAGAGTTTTGGGTCTGCGATAGGTCATGCGAAGCATGTAGCAGTTTTGCCTTTGTTTGCTTAAGCCTTGACGTCGACACCTTCCCCTATCACAACCTTGCCTTCGGCCTTGCTCAACACTCAAATGCCTTTCCATCGTCAAAATTGGTACATTTTCTCTTTCTCCACAAGTTGTGAAAATTTTAATTGCCAATTGATTCATTGATTCGGGGCAATCCTCTGAGATAAAACAAATGGATAGATTAAACATTTACCAAAAAGTTCAGCGCATTGAACAAAAATGAAATTTTAGGGATTACATTACGTGTTGAGCCAAAATCTAAAGATCATTTACATAATTATCCCATCTGGAAACATTAAAATGATGTCACATCGAGCAAAAGTTCGCTAGTAAGCAGTGCGTTACCAGGTCACGCACTGATCCCGGCTTAGGAAGCGCTGTATAGTTTTGTCACGACTCGTGGGAAGCGACCCCTCCCAAAGGCGAATCCCATTGACATCTTTGCACCACCCATGTGCTTTGGGTTGTCATACGCAGCATCCTATGCTTCTAAAGGGAATTAGTTCAGCTTGTTCGAACATGTCGGGCGAATAGATCTCGTTGTACACGTGCCTCGTGGTTCAGACTAATAAAATGAATTGAGCATTGAACTTCATGAGAAGGATGTAGTAGTCTATGTTCTTTACTTTTTTTAAGCATCAGACTTATGATTACCAATTTGCATATATTGGCAGGAACATTTCTACGCGGCCCGCAAACGCATTACATCGAAGAAGTCGATCTCTTCTTCATAGATCTCACTGGCACAACTCACGGGCGACAGGGAATCTTCGTCAGCTCGATGGAGGCGGAGGAGGCTAAACGATGATTCTTCAGAAAGGGGTGACGAAGCTTAAGGCGAGCATAAATTCTGACTCCAGGACAGGCTTGAAGAGTTCGGAGTCCAAAGCTTTTCTGAAAAAATCTATTCGTCCGATCTAGGAATGGAAATGCAGACGCCGTAGCAGAGATGGATGCTTAACGTTCTCAGTTTAATCCATTCATCACAAGTAAATTTGATAAAAGCAGTAGCTTCACATCAGAACAAAAACCATTCTGATTTGGTTATTCCAAATCTCAGATGCTGTCTCATCAACACATCCTACTTTTTGCACATCAGCTTGCCCCTCTCGGCTATCGCCATTGTATATGCACTTGGTGTCGATACTGAAAACGATAAAGATAAAGAAAAACCTTGCCTTGCGCGATCCACCAGGAATTAGGAAAAGGAATGCGACAGAACTAATTCTCATAGACCTTGCACTCCTCGTCAGCGGGGTTCTTCTTGCAGAAATCTTCCAATGGGTCTCCGGTCGATCCAGGTATCTCAATGCCTGGCCACTTGACTGCTACTAAATGTGCCAAGTCGACGACCCTTTGGCTGAAAGATTGAGGGGGTAAAATCTCATCAAACATCCGAGACAAGAAATGGAAGATGTAACTTCAAATTTGGAGCCATTATCCCTTAGTACTTTATAAATGAGTGTTCTCACCTATAGCCCCATTCATTGTCGTACCAAGCGACCACCTTCACCATATCGTCTCCCATGACCATCGACAGTGAAGAATCGATGGTTGAAGAGACATCGGAGCATCGGAAATCCACTGACACGAGAGGGTCATCGCACACAGCCAATATGCCCTTGAGCGGCCCTTCGGCTGCATCTCTGAAGGCTGCATTGACATCCTCGGCGGTAAGGCCCTTCTTCTCGACATTCACAACAAGGTCGACGACAGAGACGTTCGGTGTTGGCACACGGAGGGCGATCCCATTGAGCTTGCCCTTGAGCTGGGGAAGCACGAGAGACACAGCCTTTGCAGCCCCAGTGCTTGTTGGGACGATGTTGAGTGCGGCGGCTCTGGCTCTCCGCAAGTCACGGTGGGAAGCATCCAAGAGCCTCTGAACCATACGGGGTAAAAGAAACGATTCTACTTAGACGTGAGCAAAACCTAAAGTGCCCCCAGTAAGTTCCAGACAGCATGCACATAAAGACACGATTTCTTGACACTTTGTTCAATTACCTGGTCACCTGTGTAGGAGTGTGTGGTTGTCATTGTACCCTTCACAATGCCTACGAAAGTGATCGTGAGAGTTCAGAAACTAGTCACAACCCAAACAGGTAAGTCACATTAGGGATAAAAAGGGTGGTCAAATATCGGAAACGAAGCCTTACCGAACTTTTCATCCAGGACTTTCACGAAAGGAGCGAGGCAGTTAGTGGTGCAAGAAGCATTGCTGAAATCGGCCAGAAGCTCATTGGTTCAGTTCATACTGATCAACACAATCTTAGTTCTTTCAAGAAAGATTCTGACCTGATTATGTTAGCAACTTCATGCGAATAATCTGTCTCATTCACACCATAGACGTAGGTGGGTATATCAGCGCCTTTTGCTGGTGCAGTGATGATAACTTTCTTGGCACCAGCTTGAATATGTTTTCCAGCACCAGGGCCATCCACGAAGACTCCAGTTCCCTGTAATTCATATTAGCAAGCCACGTCGAGAACAAGTTCTACAATAATTTGATCAATTCATACGGTTAGATCATAATTTTTGGGCTCACCTCAATGACAATGTCGATGCCGAGCTCAGCCCAGGGGAGCTTGAGAGGGTCCCGGTTAGAGACGACCTTAACGGGCTTCCCATCGACGCTGATGGTCTCGTTGTCCACAATTTTCACATCAGCTTTGAAAGTCCCCAGCATGGAATCATACTTCAGCAAATGTGAAGCCTGTCTTGCAAATAAGCTTACTAGTCAGATAAAAAATGAGGCAATAGGTATCTCCAAAAAAATTATGGAAGGTCACTTGTTGCGAATCTTACTCACATTTTTGACACCACCGCTGTCATTGACAACAATGACATCAAGGGGCGAGTTCTTTCTCCCGTGCCAGCATCTAAGGAAGTTCCGACCAATGCGACCGAAACCATTGATTGCCACCTTCAGTTTAGCGACAGTCTCTCCCTTAGCTGGAGCTGGTGCTGAAGTCTGTTTTCACCATTGATAGGAATTATGAGTATGTTACCTAGGAAGATCGACTATGCTGCAAACAGAAATCATGTTAAGAGTAACAAAGTTGCTGACAAATGTTGAGCTATTTATACTAGGTTGCTTTGCACTTTTCTCAATGCAGCGGCTCAGTCTTTAAATATATTAGCTAGCTTGTCCACTAAAAATTTGCCTCTGCAATTCACATTCTTGGGTGCCTCTTTGAGACAAACCATGCTCTTGCAATTTTCTACTTCCTCACTTTTGATCAACTGTCGCCAACAGATCAAGTAGCAGCTCTCCATATAAGACGAGTGCTTTTATTATACAGAGTTACAAATATTATCATATACATCCCCCAAATCGTATTATTTGGTTTTTATTGCAGTTCTTAGTCGCTAGCTCAAGTTTGACATCGAGAAGAGTCATCCTCTTCCCCCGTTTAACCTCGAATGACTATATTTCCTCAAGTTTCCTTCCATACTCCATCCAAGGACAGCCTTCAGACAACCTCCAAGAACTTAACAAGAAATTATTATAAGGTCCAGATTAATTTGTTTCCCTCTGTTGGTTCTCTAGACAGTCTGCTTACCCCTCGCTAAACCTGTACCATCAATCTTTGTGCTATGGTCCGGTGTTCTGGTTAATTACGGGTAATCTTACAGTCCAAGACTTCCTTGGGATTTAAGCCGGATATGATTATTTGTCAAGTAAAGAACATAAAAATGCTAGTAGTTACTTAACGAGAATCTCTTAACATGCAGGAAAATTGTAAAATATGCAAATGATCATCCTATTTCCTGTGAGATGACAGATCAAATGATGTCCAGAAAACGTCTTTCCTTGAAAAGGTTGGTATGTTTCCAGGAACTTAACCATCAAAACAAACAATGATTGGTTCGCACGAAATTAACAAACTAGCACAAAAACATTCAATGTGGAGAAAATACAAGTAGTGATAGTCTAATTGATCACCGGACCTTGGGAGTGAGCTGAGCAGCCACAGCATCGAAGAAGGATCCCTCCCCGGCATTCTTCGCATAAGTCACACACGACCCAGCACGAAGGCCTGAGAATTCCGCCACCTCGAGCCTCTGAACATAGTCGGAAAAAGAAATTTTAAAGAACGCGGGTGATCAGCACTTATGCTGCTGAAACATCGAAACACATATCACACAACACGCAACACACAATAGAAAAGAGAGGATCAGAGAGAGAGAGAGAGAGAGAGAGACCTTGGAGAAGCATTGAGTGGGGAAGGAGTGAGAGGAGCTCTTGCTAGAGAACTTGGCATTGGCGGGGAGGGTTGAGGGAGCAAGAGCTGCGTGAGTGGCCATGGCTGACTGAAACTAAAGCTCAAGCGGCTTGCTTCCCCCAGCTTATTTATACCGTACTACCTTTCGAAAGCTTGTATTTTTCTTCCTTTCTCATTGGTCACTACATGTGTGTCTCTGAATTATGGTTGGAAGCCAATTAGAAGGAACGAGTGGTGAATATGGTGTTGTGGGGATATATAATGGGATAAGGTTGCTGTTGGCGGATCTCCAAGGTAGAAATGTGAACCACAGACTGATTTTAACCACCAATCCATCTCTCTCTCTCCCCTAAAGGCCACTCCTTCAATGACTCGTGAACTTCTCTGTTAAAAGCACGAGCCAAATTTTTGTTGAGAGAGCTTATGTGTTAACATGCACGAGGGCCTACACCATATATGTCCTATATATTTAAAAGAAAATTGGGGTGTATATATTTCTGGTTTGGAGATCGATGTGGAGTTGATGGTGGAAATCGTTCAGAGACTAATATCCGCCTTCCCTTTCCGGGACAGGCGGCAGTCAGGAAAAAAATACATCTGAATTCGAGGTATCGGCCTGCGACAAAAGCCCAACAGGGCCAACACTCTATCTGATGGATTTCTCAATTTTCTCCTCCCATATCATCCACCATAACTGGCTTAGTTCAATAGAACTTCAGTGTGTCGTCACACAGCCAGCTAGGATGGTTCGTAGATCATTTGATTCGCCACAACTTAGCCTAGCTTTGCCATTCTAGAGCAAAATCTCATTCTCACCATCTGCCAATCTTACATTAAGTACCATCGTCACCAATTGGCTTTCAAGTTGACACCATGTCAACCACACTAATCGTAGTGCCATCTGATGGCACACACTATCCAGACTGTAACGGCGATCACTTTCAATGAAAGACTAGATTTATGCATACACAAGAAGGGAAAAGCTGCGATGATACAGTACAAAGTCTGCTGAGTTAAATGGTATTCTGCATAGTCATACCACGAATGATGCACTTCCTCAATCAAGACGATCATATCAAAAGAAACCGAGTGCATTGGTCTTTAGAAATAAACAGAAGATTTTACAATATGAACCATTATTCTGTTATATGGAGGCCACCAACAAGGCAGAGCCAATTGTACCGAAACAGAAGATGACCACGATCGTAGGCCTGGGAGGTTTGGGCCATCAAACAGCAGCTTCAATTTCATCAGGGGCAACAGCAATCTCGTCTGATGATTCTTCAGTTCGGAGCTGAGAAGATACATCATCTATGGCTGAATTGAGCTGTGCAATCTTCTCGGCAAGCACCTTCCTCGTTTTCTGGAAATCATCAGATTTTAAGGTGATCCATATTTTGCAGATGGCCATGTTACTGCTACACTCTCTTCACAGCATACATGAAGCAGGTCATAGCAAGCATACGTTGGACCTCATATACAAACATGACAGCAGTTGTTTATCAAATTAAACGCAGGTACAAAAACCATTCTACTCACGACAAACCAGGACCAGAAAATCATTTTCATCATGGCACAATTAGTACTATAAGGTGTCATAAATTGGAAGGGTATAATTGTGAAAATTAAGTCAAGTACAGGTCACCTCCAAAGCCTTCTCTTCATCATAGATGAATTTCGGTAATTTCCTCATCAAATCCTTCCTGTCAGTTCCAGCCAGTGCCTTGCTGATCTACCAGGATGAGAAAAGGATTAACTCAATTAAGGGTAGAGGGTTTCCATATCTAAATCTGCAAGACTATCATGTGGAATAATGGAGCTGAAAAAGCATTCAGTTGAACCATGATACTTATGATATTCATTGACAATTACATGAACCACTTGATTAAAATTATCAGAAAAGAATTTTGGGAAGAATACTGAAAATCTAATGTTCAATAATTCAAACAAAATCTAACCAAAATGAAGGTGAATTCCTACACCATAGGTAGGATATTACAGAAAATGTCAGTACCTGAGGTGCATATACACAACCAAGGGCACCGACTATAATTCCTCCTAAGACAAAGCCGCCAACAAAGATGCTTGCACTGCTCGGCCTTCCACCATCTCTGCATAAGAAAACAAGCAAAAGACTTGCGTCAGATACATTCAATCACAACTAGGACTATAGCCATTATGTCACAATTCGATAGAATTATTAAAATTTTAGGTAATGAGTTTCGTATTATGAACAGAAATTTCTTCTTGTTGGCTGACCTGTCTAACATGTCAAGCATAAAACGAAAGAATTTATTATTGAAATAAATATCATTTGTATTTTTAGAATTGTGGAATGTGTTTGCCTCCACCGCATGAATCTTCCAGATCCATCCTTGCCCAAATAGATTTAGAAAAACATTTTCCACGCTGATCAATGGAAGGAAGCCAGGAATAGAGAAACAGGACAAGGAAATACGGCATAAAAATATGTCCTGGCTCTCTCTCTCTCTCCTCCCTCGGCCCCTTTTCCCTCAACTTTTTCCATTCCCTCTGTCACCCACAACATTTTACATATTTGCCAGATCTTGACAAGTATTCAATGTGTCTATGTTTTGAATACCCATTTCTGCAACATAAGGTCTATACAGGTCTGACATAGACAGGACAATAATAGAAGAAAAAATGACTGCTGATTAAGCTTCCAGTTAGTAATTGCATCCAAATTCCAGCACCTCAACATCAGATCACAACTAAGTCGCAATACTTGGCAGTACCTATACTCAGCACTGACAGTGAGCTGCCTTGACGAGTGGAGCTGCAGCATTCCAGTTTGATTTGTAGCGAACAATAAGTTTGTACGCTGTACACTTCCCAGGCATTGGACTGATGGCTTGAGCGGACAACCTGGCAATATGTTCCGGAATAAATAGCATAAGTCCGCTTAACTAAATGATAAGTCGAAGCTCTAAGCACAACAAGCCTTAAATATCTACTGCCGGTGAAACATGAAAGAAGAAACAAAGTTCCTCTAAATCTAGGAGTCAGATTATGGCAACATAAACCATAAAATGTAGGATGACGTCCTATCATATCAGAAGCTAAGGAAAGGTGTTCAGCTATAACTTGTATATCATCTGATTCAAATCAAGAAAGGGAGTAAGATGCCGATGTCTAAATAAAGGATGCACAAAACCTCTGCTCAGCAATCAGGCAGATTCATTCCAACATGACAAGATGAACCTTTCGAGTGAGAATTACACCATGAGTCATGCTAATGTGGTAGCACACACCCATCACGTACTCTAGTTTTCGTCGCAAGTTTTTGCACATACATTGGAAACGAGCACCGCACCGAGAAGTCATACGATATATCAATCAGGCGTAAGACTTTCTAGCGCAAGACAGCTAATCATCACAAGCATACGACACCGATAAGAAGCCGCACAATGCGAGTACTTTATGAGACAAAAGCAATACACAAGGCACACGGCACACGGCCGCAAACACTCGATTTTCCGCCGTGATCTGCAGCAAATCACAAGTCTCGAGCTCGCTAAACTCATCGCAGGGTACAGTAGAGACCCGTGAACACCGGTAGAAGAGCTAGTGCAACTGATGTACAGGCATTTGCGTTCTCTTCATCTCGCGGCTCGCCGAAAAACATCCGTCTATTCAGCCTTTTTCTAGGATAAAGCACGAATCAAAGCTAGCGATCAGCACAAAACATCGAACGGAAAGGAAGAGATCGAAAGGGAGATCGTTACTCGACGAGAGCTGCGCCCGGGGATTTCTCACTGAGGCCAGAGGACTCGAGACTGCGCTCATCGTCACGGCGTGCGGCGTGCGGCGTGCGGCGGGCGGCGGGAGCGAGGCCGGCGATCGGCGAAGGCGGAGCGCGAGGGCGGCGAGGTTCGATTCGAGAGAGGAATGAGAAGTAGAAGGAGGGAGGAGATTGAAAAAGGGGACGATCCGTTGCGGTGCTCGATAGTATCGATGCAGCTCGCTCGCTTGGGAGCGACACAGTCGAAGAGACGAAGAGCGGTGGCGATCCCCTGCTTCGCGGCTTCGATGATTAACGTTGGGATGAGGGCTTTTACGGCCGTTGATTCGATCCTTAAGCAAGACCCCACGCAGATGGAGCCCGGGCGTCCGGCTGTCGACAGCGGCCGATGGTTTTCAGCCGTTTTGAGAAGAAATTGAGGGGGAATATAGGGAAAAAAGAAGAAAGATGAATTGAAACCTTAAAAATTCACATTGACAATTTTAGAAAATTGGGACAATGCAAAAGGAGCATTGCTATAACATGAATGAGTGGTTCGCGGAATTTGTATATGAAATGTGTTATAAACTCCGAGCAATCAATTAAATAAGTGGATCATATTCAACTGTCAATTACTTTCTGATTGATTTTATGAAATTTGTAGACTAAAAGATGCTGCAAAATGCAAATGATCGATTAAATAAGTGAACTATATTCAATCATCAATAACAATTCATTGCATCATTTTGTGTATGGATTTTGTAAATCAATTCGAGTAAGCATAGCATTTCCCATGATAAAATTGGTTTGCAAACTCTTACTTGATGTTTAATTTAGTTCTTGAATTCTACATTTGATTAATTTGGTGATTATAGTGCTTGATTTGAACCAATTTAGTCTTTCTAATCAATACGACAATCCTATTCACTTTGTGAAACCCATGAGAGGAGAGAGAGAGAGAGAGAGAGAGAGAGAGAGAGAGAGAGTTGGAGTCAATGTTGCCATCACGCCACTTGCACCTTTTAAGGTCCACATACTCTCGCTCGATGGTGGCAAGCAATGGCACCATCATTGGCTGCGGGGCTCATTGCCCTTGCTTGCTATTGATGGGAGCAAGTAGGCCCAAGCCAACACGGTGTAGCATGTAACAACACCATCTTGATTATCTCTCTTATGTCTTTATCTGCTCTTCTTTTCCTACTATTGATAACATTGCTTCTTATTATTATTTGTTGATTTGTTGACGTGGCACGTCAGTAGATGCCGATTTCACGTAGTGAGTTGATGGTTATATCCGGTAAGAGGACAAGATTAATTCAAATTGAAGAGTGTATAGATCAATTTGACTTAAATTGAAATTTAAGAACCAAATTGAACGTTAAATAAAAATTTAGGGATTGTTTTTTGCGTGCCCCTTTCTTAGAAGGCACTTTTATACGCTCAAAGCTTTTTCTACAAGTCACTTAAACAAATTAAAAGTAAAATTTTGATATATTACAAATTATTGAAAGGTCTAGTGATTTTACATGTTAATTTCGGTACAACTTTTTGGACAATAACCATAGGCCCATTGAAGAATATACGGCAGCGACTTCCCTCTTAAATACTCGACTAAATTAGAATATATAGCATTTTTATTTCTTCATAAATAGTGTTATGTCAAGTGGTGGCTAAGTATATATAACTTATTATGATATTTGAGTGAATCCTCCGCTTCATTCAATTGCATATCAATTTCGTAGATTGTTCGAATGTAATTCTATTAAAATTTTTATATCCTACTTATTTAAATACTTAAATTATAGACCAACTGTATAAAAATCATTGTCTCTATAGGAACACTCCTCTTTACAACGGAGGAGGGGCAAAGGTGTAAATTGGCGGGGAAAGGATATGAGGCGAACGCGGACTTTTTTCGTGGTTCCGTTAGCAGCTGACGCAGCATCTGCAAAACCGCGAACAGCACAACGGCCATGGCTTCCGTCCGGAGCTTCCGCAAACCGACCGCCCTCGACGGTCATCTTCTCCGTCCGGCAGCCGCCTCGAACCGGCCGCCGGACGTCGCGAAGCAGCTCGCCCCTCCGGCTTGCGGCGCTTCGAGGAGGCTCGCGGTCTTGATCTCTTCGCTGCCGCTGCCGCTCGCGCTCGCGCTCACTTCGCTGCCGCGGTCGTCGGAGGCCAGGGAGAGGCGCAACCGGAAGGCCATCCCTCTCGAGGAATACGCCACGACCCGTGAGTCTCCCGAGGCCCTCTCTTTTTTTTTCCTCGTTCCTCGGTTTCTCATCGCGTCGAGAGGGTGAATTTGGTCGTGCTCTGCTGTCGCGCGTGCCGGGAGATGTTGCCGATTCCCCTGTTTGTGGTTGGATGCGATTGTCGAAAGCGAACGCACGACCGAAACCGAATTCGATATCAGATGGGGTGTTTGAAATACGTGCTTCATCTATCCTCGTGATTGAGTGAGCAAGTTGCTACGATGAGGCAAGTGATGCGAGTATAATAGGCATTTGAGGAAGTAATTTGGGTCGCAATGTCGTTAGGTACGTCTCGGACTAGGTCGCGCTGCGATAAATGGGAGCTGGAATGTTACTTTTCGGAGTCTCTGAATTGTGATTTGCGTGGATTTTAGTCCGATGGTGTAGTTATAGTCAAGTTGTTCCTGCAGTTTCATTCGTCGGCGGAAGATTGGAGAGGTGGTAGTGTCTTATTGTGTGTCTGTGGTTTGCCCTTCATGGACTGTATCTTTGACAATTTTGAAGCTGCCACTTGATATGATAATGTAGTTGAAGTGAATATGATTGGCATTAAAGATGTAATTCAGTCACATCGTGTCCTTAGGGACGATTAGAATGTGCACAGTTCAAAAAAGTTGGAGGTGGTAGTAATTACTAGTCCGAGTCTTGGTTCGCAATTCGCATGCATTCTGTGGCTTTGTCATTTAATTCTGCTCATGCTAAGATCTTGAAGTTTACCTTGTGACTCCTTTTGCTACTTCTCTTTGTCATCATACCTGATGGAATGCAGTAGGAAAGGAATGCTTCCCTCTATTAATTTCATTTCGTAGGGCCTAGCTTAGTTTTACTTTCCCCCACTCCTCTTTCCCATGTACTACCTCTATAACCCATTTATTCAATTTAAAGTATTTCCTAACTGGACTTGTAAAAAGTTTTTTTTTTTTTTTTTTTTTTTTTTTTTTTTCTCCTGCCAATAGATGCCCAAACTCAAACGTAATTCCTATTCCCCATACAGAGCAGAAAAGAATTGAAATCTAAGCTGCCAGATCTGTGGGGGAAAAGGGTTCTCTTGTGTTTCACGAGAGGAAGTCGCATTTTAGCATCCTGTCTGTTCTGTTTTAGTAAGCAATTCCAATACTTGCAACAGCTGATGGAGTGAAATACTATGATATCATTGAGGGAAAGGGTCCAGTAGCTACAAAAGGATCGACAGTCCAGGTTTGTTGATGTTGCTTTTCTGTTTATATTTCCTTGAGCAATATATGAACTGGTAACATTCTGTGTTCAATCCTCTGTTGCAGGTGCATTTTGACTGTCTTTATCGTGGTATTACTGCTGTATCAAGTCGAGAATCTAAGCTTTTAGCTGGAAATCGCATCATTGCTCAGGTCTTATAATTTGGATTTTCTTTTTTCATTTCATTTTGTTTTTTGTTACAGAGAAATTTCCCTCATTTTTGACTTGTGCCTTATCTGGACAAATGCTTTGCTAATGTGCAAGCTTACTTGGCATTATTAGCCATATGAATTCATGGTAGGATCTTCTCCGGGAAAGGAACGCAAGCGTGGATCTGTAGATAATCCAAATGGATTATTTTCAGCACAGGCAGCTCCCAAGCCGCCACCTGCTATGTACTCGATAACAGAAGGGATGAAAGTGGGTGGAAAGGTGATTTTCTCTTGGTTTCCAACGGCAGTAAATATTCATCAACGTGGCTAGTTTGCCATTCAGTACCTGAATTGCATACCCTTTAACTAGTGCTGTTGTATTTTCCTTGTCATATCTTCTCTGTCTTATTGTTCTTGAACTTTTGTCCTTTTTCAGAGAACAGTGATCGTTCCTCCAGAGGCTGGCTACGGTCAGAAGGGAATGGCTGAGATACCGGTAGTCTTTGTATTCTTGATCATGACTAACGATCATTTTTGTTGTGACATGAGTACCTTTATTATGGCCATCGAATCAGCAGGTCATCAAATGATGTCATTGGGAATTAACAACTTTGTGTTTGGGAGCTGAAAATACCACCAAATGCCCGGTCTTAGAGCTTGCTTGAATTTTATTGCGTCTTTTAAGATTTCAATTCCAATCCTAACTGAGGTTTTCAATATATTTGCATCCTGGTTGGAGTTCAGCTGCATTTGGCATCTATGAGCATGTCATTACATGTTGTTGAAAGGTGAATATGATTTATTCCTATAATTGTATTTTCCATTTCCAGCCAGGAGCCACCTTTGAACTGAATATCGAGCTTTTGCAAGTAGAACGGCCTGAAGGAAACCAGACTTAGCATTGGGTGAGCAGGACCATGAGGAGATGGAGTTGATATAATGCTGAAATTTTGTCTCTTTTTCTTCTAACAGAGGGCAGATGAGTCGGCTGAGGGATCCTTATGGGCAGAGCCATTAGTCAGATTGAAATTGTGACTCTCCAGTTTCTACATATACTGTCTGTATCAAAAAAGCCCCTTCACATTTTGTTTGTATCTACCAGGATTTTGGAATTCAACGAAACACCTTCTTCATCTTCTAATATTCTTGCTTCTAATGCTGCAGAATTCACTGATAATTGTCTGTACTGTATAAATGACACTGTTGACCGCATGAGTAGAGACTAAATTTCCAAACTTCTCTCTCATCCTCTTTAAGGAAAACAAGATCGGCACCTGCTTGCGACAAGCTCTGGTTTATCTTATCACAAGAATGGGAACATTGGATGATTTTTAGGAACAGTGTTTTTGTGCTCTGCCATATTTACAGCTGTGAATCTGGCATACTTATTCCATCAACCTTGAACATTTGTTGAATGAAGAAGCAAAATTTAGAAGGATGAGGAGTATGCAAGTTGCAACAGAATTTGCATATTTTGTCAAAACAACGAGTAGTCCACTGTCATTTTTCTTTTCTTTTGAATTGCTGGCATTTTTCTTTAATAATGAAAAAATCCACCGTAGATAAACGCCAACCCGTGAGATTCCTCAATAAAAAAAATTAAAAGCACGAAACCTAAAATCAATATGGAAGGGTGGTTTTATGGTAACTTTCGTTTTCTATGAGTGCTTCATATTGTGCTAAATGATTAGATCCTGTTTGTTATTATTTGATAGTCTTAGTTTTTGTGGTTTTATGGCACAATAAGGGCCATTTTCAGCAATTAAATTTGTCAGTTTGATATTCCAATTGCCAAAATCCCACACCAGGAATCCTCTTTAGAATATAAACACATTCGTTCATTACCCATTGAATACATTATACATGCAACGGACTAATGGAGTATTTCATAAAACAAAGAAAACATGCAACGGAAATAATATTTGTTAGTTTGTCTTTAGGGAATATTTACATTTTCGTTGAAATGTATTTTCCCTTGGTTCATTTCTAGCAAAACTAAAAGAATCGTTTCATTTTATATTTGATTGGTGTGTATTTTGATAATTAGATGGGTCTGGTTTACATGATTCTAGTTTATTCAATAATTAACTATCATCAATTGTTCGCTTTTATAAAAAAAATTCACTATCACAAGTCAGAACATGAGGCCGAAATTGTTTGAAAATGAATGGGAAGAAAATGGATAATTATAACCTAAAATTATATTGTTTCGGGCACTTAAGTACTATGACTTTATTTTATTTATTTAAATTCTAAAACTTGCCATTTTGATGAATTTTAAGACCTTCCTTCAGTTGATGAAAGGACCAATTGAACCGAAAGTTACAAATTCTAGGATTCAAATGCAAGGAATGAAGGGATTAGAACTTAAGTACATGAAATTGACAAGTTTAAGGATTTACGTTAATAGTTTGCCTGAAAGAAAATATGAGCTTAAATCAGCATGAAAATGAAAACATTTCACATTTCCGTTTCTCACATAATTTAATTATTTGTATGCTAATGAAATATTTTGAAATGCTTGGGAGGCAACCAGACAAACAGCTCACACGATCAGGGATAATTACATCATACCCACTTAGGTTTTCGGTTGTGGCAATTTGCCCTTAATAACTCAATTTTTCCATGTCCTCTAGGCATTTTGAAATTTAGTGCAATGTTGACCAAACACTCTGCATGGTATCTCTCATTTTAGATTTGATGAAATGGGATGAACTAAGATGAGATATAGGGAAAAAAAGAGTGGATAGTGATTGCTAATGGAGATCGGCAATACCTATTACCTTGGGATTGGTTGGTGCTCAGAGTGACAATGGTCAATGATTTAGGTACTCTTGCTTGAAATATCATTGCGTAAAAAAGAGTCATATTGAGCGAGAGACGATCAATCCTTTATGGGGTGACAAAACCTAAGAAAGGGCAAATGCCCAAGTATCCTAGTTGTAAATCAATTCCCCCTCCCCCCTGCCCCCTCTCCTCATTATCTTTTTTTTAAGTTTTCTTTCATTTTGTTTAGTCATAAGTTGTATCAGCTACTGATAGTGGGATTGGGAACTTTCTTATGTGGAAAAAAGCACTGATATCTGAAAATGGAGAAAGTTGAAGGATTCATTTAGCTCTAAAGGGGAAAAACCCTACCAAACTTTGCTGCTTTAAGGCCATATCATTGCAGATGAATGTTCGGCTTTAGAACAATCAACTTGGAAGGATTTTTCACCTACATGGTTTCTGACGGGGAGGTTCTTTTAATCCAGAGGGGCAACAACAGAGCTTGTCCTAAGGGTGTTTTGCTCCTCCAATCTCTGCTATGCCCAAATAAAGATCAAGGGTCTTTGAATTGTCAAGTTCTATGAAGGCAAAGAAAAATATAAAATAAAAAGAAAAAGAAAAAAAGAAAAAAAGAAAAATCTAATCTTGTCTTTGCTGGTTCTGTTCCTTCTCACATAATAAGCAGAGTCAGTTCAACTTCGAAGGCAGAGGTGGCTTGCTAATGCGTTGTCCCTGTTGACAGAGTAAGCTGTACCTGAAATTGATCTAATCTAGTGAAAATCTATAGATGGAGATATCAGAATGGCATTCACTCTTGAGTTCATTTTTTGAATTTTCTGTCGGGTACTTGCAAAGAGACAAATTAATGATCTCACGGCAGAGGCTTGGTTTGGAAGAGTACGTGGCTCGCAGAAAGGCTCGTTTCTAACCTTATTGAGCTGCATAGAATTGGTTAATGACATCTGGTCATACCAAAGTTGACCTGAAGTGGCCTCTCAATTGGCTAATTCATTAGATAAGTGCATGGTATGTTGCAGCGTGGCAGCAAATCTGGATTGGCATCATGACTATTTTCACGCTGCTGTTACTTTCAGCTTGCTTGAATTTTCATTGCTGTCTAACGATAGGTTGCAAGAATGAGCATGCAATCAGGGGTCCCATTGGAGCATACGTTCATGATCTTACTTGAAACTATTCGTCGAGAAAATAACATCAGATAATATACAAGATGTATGACTAAGCACCATGTGACCTAGTAGTTTCTACCGTGATGAACTACGGCAGGTGATATAATAATTTCTCAAGTTTTCTCTTCTCTGACAGATACATAATCAGTGTTGTTTATGAGTGCAGACATACTTAGAAAATGCACAACCAGAGAGAAACAATCATTTTTGTAAGAAGATAATGAATGACTACTATTCCCCATCTGTATCATTGCACCAGCATAAGGCCCTTGATGCAGAGTCTTAAGCATTGCTGCGAAATTGCCAAGTCAATCTAAGTCATAAAGTTCTTTTGTTCGGATTCAGAATGTTCACAAGCTTCCTAAATGAGCAATGATCCTCTGGTTTGGGACAAAGATAGGATACTCCGGAATAGGAAACTGCTATTTTGGATTCAGCTTTGTCATGTAAAATATTTCAAAGCTTAATTTCCGTGTCAGTGGTAGCTCGACAACGGTGTGGTAGAGTTAGTTTTACTTCTGGTGATGTGGTTCGGTGTGTCTGATGTCACAATTAAGAGTTCCTATACTTGTAAACATTACGCAATTTTCACTTCCATTCTCCTAAGGATGTGAGACCACTTTTCTACTGTCGGAGAACTGTTAAGTCCAAGCAACCGTCACTGGTCCAGAAGAAAATACTTGCAATCATGTTCATCTTATGCAGTTTCATCTGCATCCAAGTGTCAAGAAATGAAGTCGACTTTATTTACAACAAAATTGAGCCGCAAAATGCATCTCGAGCATTATTGACAGAGAAATACTTGGAGGATAAACCCAAGCCAAAATCAGTAGAGGAAGAGAAGAACAGGGAAGGGATTAGAGAAAAAGCAAATGGGTCAAGACAGCATCCAGCTGTGAGTAGCTGCATTATAAGGAGGAATAACTTGACATTCTAATCTTGGTATTACAACCACTCCTAGCTTACTTGCTCATTGCAGTGCCGCCACTTTCAGTGTGCTGCATGTTTTTTTAATCAAAAGCTGTGTATTGATCGGCAGCCACTTCCCTAGTCAAACAGAAGCGCAAACCATGTTACATTCAGAGACCACATGGGTCAAATAATGTTTACTAAAAATGAAAGGAGATCTCCTGGTTCCTGAATTAAACCTAGCCACATATGCACGATGAATAACAGAGTCCTAAACGAATAGGTCACCAACTAATCTTTCAGTCCTTGGTTGGAGACATAGTTTTGGAGATGTAGAACTGCCTGCATCTGCTGACAAGGTGAGAGGACCCTTATAGTTTCATTCTAAAAAATGTCCAAGGACAAGCCCGGACTGATTGTTCATAGGTCTTTACGTATCTATACATATTTTAGTTCCTTGGAGTCATGAGTCTATACCATCCTGAAGTGATTCACTTTTTCAGATCTTAGTCAGAGCATCAAAGAACGGCCAGGAACATTGATAAGGGCTTGATCTACACCAGCAATTGAAAGGATAAACAATTCATTAACGGTCTAGAGATAAAGAAACATGCATTCAAATGTGAAATCCTTTAACATCGAAGATAAAGAAACACGCTTTCCTACTTCAAAAAAGTATTGACTCTTCATCGAAGACAAAGAAACAAACAGTGAAATCTTTTATAAGGAGGCCAGTACTAATTGTGTTCACTAATTCAAATGTGAAATATTTTAATATCGAAAAAAAAACACGTGTTCCTACTTCTTTAATATGTTCACATCTGATTGATTCTTGTACGTTTATGAATGTCCAAGGACAAACCCGTTTCTATGGACTGATTGTTCATAAGTTTTTACACATCTCTACGTATTTTAGTTCCTTGGAGACATGAGTCTATACCATCCTGAAGCTATTCTCTTTTTCAGATCTTAGTCGGAGCATCCAAGAACGGCCAGGAACATTGATAAGGGCTTGATCTACTCCAGCAATAGAAAGGATACACAATTCATTAACAGTCTAGAGATAAAGAAACATGCATTCAAATGTGAAATCCTTTAACATCGAAGATAAAGAAACACGCTTTCCTACTTCAAAAAAGTATTGACTCTTCATCGAAGACAAAGAAACAAACAGTGAAATCTTTTATAAGGAGGCCAGTCCTAATTCTGTTCACTAATTCAAATGTGAAATATTTTAATATCGAAAAAGAAACATGCGTTCCTACTTCTTTAACATGTTCACATATGATTGACTCTCGTACGTTTATAGTTTCATTCTAAAAAATGTCCAAAGACAAACCCGTTTCTATGGACTGATTGTTCATAGGTTTTTACGTATCTATATGTATTTTAGTTCCTTGGAGACATGAGTCTATACCATCCTGAAGCTATTCTCTTTTTCAGATCTTAGTCGGAGCATCCAAGAACGGCCAGGAACATTGATAAGGGCTTGATCTACTCCAGCAATAGAAAGGATACACAATTCATTAACGGTCTAGAGATAAAGAAACATGCATTCAAATGTGAAATCCTTTAACATCGAAGATAAAGAAACACGCTTTCCTACTTCAAAAAAGTATTGACTCTTCATCGAAGACAAAGAAACAAAAAGTGAAATCTTTTATAAGGAGGCCAGTACTAATTGTGTTCACTAATTCAAATGTGAATTATTTTAATATCGAAAAAGAAACACGCGTTCCTACTTCTTTAATATGTTCACATCTGATTGATTCTTGTACGTTTATGAATGTCCAAGGACAAACCCGTTTCTATGGACTGATTGTTCATAAGTCTTTACATATCTCTACGTATTTTAGTTCCTTGGAGACATGAGTCTATACCATCCTGAAGCGATTCTATTTTTCAGATCTTAGTCGGAGCATCCAAGAACGGCCAGGAACATTGATAAGGGCTTGATCTACTCCAGCAGTTGGAAGGATAAACAATTCAGTAACGGTCTAGAGATAAAGAAACATGCATTCAAATGTGAAATCCTTTAACATCGAAGATAAAGAAACACGCTTTCCTACTTCAAAAAAGTATTGACTCTTCATCGAAGACAAAGAAACAAACAGTGAAATCTTTTATAAGGAGGCCAGTACTAATTGTGTTCACTAATTCAAATGTGAAATATTTTAATGTCGAAAAAGAAACATGCGTTCCTACTTTTTTTAACATGTTCACATTTGATTGACTCTCGTACGTTTATAGTTTCATTCTAAAAAATGTCCAAGGACAAACCCGTTTCTATGGACTGATTGTTCATAGGTTTTTACGTATCTATACGTATTTTAGTTCCTTGGAGACATGAGTCTATACCATCCTGAAGCTATTCTCTTTTTCAGATCTTAGTCGGAGCATCCAAGAACGGCCAGGAACATTGATAAGGGCTTGATCTACTCCAGCAGTTGAAAGGATAAACAATTTAGTAACGGTCTAGAGATAAAGAAACATGCATTCAAATGTGAAATCCTTTAACATCGAAGATAAAGAAACACGCTTTCCTACTTCAAAAAAGTATTGACTCTTCATCGAAGACAAAGAAACAAACAGTGAAATCTTTTATAAGGAGGCCAGTACTAATTGTGTTCACTAAGTCAAATGTGAAATATTTTAATATCGAAAAAGAAACATGCGTTCCTACTTCTTTAACATGTTCACATCTGATTGATTCTCGTACGTTTATAGTTTCATTCTAAAAAATGTCCAAAGACAAACCCGTTTCTATGGACTGATTGTTCATAGGTTTTTACGTATCTATATGTATTTTAGTTCCTTGGAGACATGAGTCTATACCATCCTGAAGCTATTCTCTTTTTCAGATCTTAGTCGGAGCATCCAAGAACGGCCAGGAACATTGATAAGGGCTTGATCTACTCCAGCAATAGAAAGGATACACAATTCATTAACGGTCTAGAGATAAAGAAACATGCATTCAAATGTGAAATCCTTTAACATCGAAGATAAAGAAACACGCTTTCCTACTTCAAAAAGTATTGACTCTTCATCGAAGACAAAGAAACAAACAAGTGAAATCTTTTATAAGGAGGTCGCACTAATTGTGTTCACTAATTCAAATGTGAAATATTTTAATATCGAAAAAGAAACATGCGTTCCTACTTCTTTAACATGTTCACATCTGATTGACTCTCGTACGTTTATAGTTTCATTCTAAAAAATGTCCAAAGATAAACCTGTTTCTATGGACTGATTGTTCATAGGTCTTTACGTATCTATACGTATTTTAGTTCCTTGGAGACATGAGTCTATACCATCCTGAAGCGATTCTATTTTTCAGATCTTAGTCGGAGCATCCAAGAACGGCCAGGAACATTGATAAGGGTTTGATCTACTCCAGCAATTGAAAGGATAAACAATTCATTAACGGTCTAGAGATAAAGAAACGTGCGTTCAAATGTGAAATCCTTTAACATCGAAGATAAAGAAACACGCTTTCCTACTTTAAGATGGGATTCATTGGCCTCTTGTTTCTTCTTGACTTGCTTTCTTAGCTACCCGCTTCCTTCGCCTTTGAGTCATGAAACCCGTGAGCCTTAGCTTTGCAGAGTTTCGATCATGCCACTTGCTTTTTGGGATTGCTCTTGCGCTGTGCTTTAACCGAGTTTCCTGCACCACCAATGAAACAGACAGACTCGCACTGCTCGCCTTTAAGGCCGGCATATCCGAAGATCCTTTTGGGGTGCTCAGCTCATGGAACGATAGCATTGGGTTTTGCCAGTGGTATGGCGTTATATGTGGCAGGAGACATCGGAGGGTCACGGTGCTGGACTTGCGTTCACAAGGACTGTTCGGATCAATCTCTCCTCATGTCGGAAACCTCAGCTTCTTAGGGGAAATGTGGCTACAAAACAACAGTTTCAATCAAGAAATCCCTCCACAGCTCGGTCAGTTGCGCCGCCTGCGTATTCTGAAATTTACCAGCAACTTGTTAGTTGGCGAAATTCCCAGAAACATATCGGGTTGCTCGGATTTGGTCCTCCTTTGGCTTGGGAAGAACAAACTAACTGGAGAAATTCCTAGAGAGCTTGGGTCATTGCTGAAGCTACGGGAGTTCGCTTTGCATAAAAATAATCTTACCGGGAGTATGCCTTCCTCCATTGGGAACTTATCTTCACTGGAGATCCTTGTCTTGAGGGAGAACAACTTGAGCGGGAGCATTCCCCAAGTTTTAGGCCACCTGAAAAACTTGCACTTCATTAGCTTGGCAATAAACGGAGTGTCGGGTACGATTCCATCTTCATTACTCAATCTCTCTTCCCTAATTGCGTTTGATGCTGGAAACAACCAGATACATGGGACACTTCCTGCAAGCATAGGTCTCAAACTCCCAGATCTTACAAATTTTAGCATTTGGGGGAACCAACTTCAGGGACCAATTCCTCCGTCAATATCGAATTGCACAAAGCTAAATATTCTTCAGCTTGCGGATAATAGATTTTCTGGAAAAGTACCTTCTTTAGAAAATTTATATAATCTTAGTTTTCTTCACATTGAGATTAATCAGCTTGGCAGTGGAGAACCTGAAGACTTGAGCTTCCTTTGCTCGTTAACTAACAGCAGCAAATTAAGGCATGTGGGAATAAGCAAGAACAAGTTTGGCGGTGTGTTACCTACATGCGTAGGTAATTTATCCATCACTTTCAAGGCATTTAATATGCACAAGAATCAAATATCTGGAAAGATACCGGAAGAAATTGGGAATCTTATCAATCTGGAAGAATTGTTAATATCTCTCAACCAGCTTTCAGGTGATATCCCCTCAAATTTGGGGAATTTACAAAATCTATCATACCTGGAATTAAGTGATAACAACCTAGGAGGGACTATTCCATCTTCTTTAGGAAATCTAAGCAAGTTGATTCACCTATTCCTTGATGGGAACAACTTTCATGGGCCAATTCCTCCACCTCTATCAAATTGCCTGTCTCTTAATTTGCTCGATCTGTCTGATAACAATCTCAGTGGTGCCATACCCCCGCAACTTATGGGTCTCCCATCATTAGCAATCATTTTGAACTTATCTCATAACCATCTTACTGGGTTTCTACCCCCAGAAATTGGCAATTTGAGAACTTTGACTATGTTGGACATCTCGAACAATTTATTGGTAGGTGAAATCCCAAGCGGTTTAGGTGAATGCACTTCACTGACATCGCTGTGGATGGGAGGCAACTTTTTCCACGGGTCGATTCCTCAATCAATGAGATCATTAGGAGGCATTGACGAACTAGATCTTTCATGCAATAATTTGTCGGGTCAAATTCCAGAATTTTTAACAGTATTTCGTTCCTTGAAACTTCTGAATTTATCTTATAATAAGTTTGAAGGCATGCTGCCACGTGAAGGAGTCTTTAGGAATGCTATAGATACTTCTATTATTGGGAACAATAAGCTTTGTGGTGGGCTACCAGAATTTCATCTCCCCAATTGCATCCCCAAAAGCTTCAAGAGTAAAAAGATCAATTTAGTGATATTGTCCACTTCTGTTATTCTCGGAGTTCTTGGAATAGCTCTTATTCTAGCTTCCGTATATCTTTGTTGGTTGAAGAAGACGGTGATGGAACCAGTTTCAAGTTCAAGGGATGATTCATGTCCAAATGTATCTTATGGAACACTCCTAAAGGCAACCGATGGTTTTTCTTCAACAAATTTGATCGGTGCCGGAAGCTTTGGTTCTGTTTACAGGGGTGTACTTGAGGTCAGTGGAACAACTATTGCCGTGAAGGTGCTTCATCTAGTCCGTCACGGTGCTCTAAAGAGCTTCAACGTCGAGTGCGAGGCATTAAAGAACATCAGACATCGAAATCTTTTGAAGATATTGACAGTTTGCTCGCGTGATTATCAAGGAAATGATTTTAAGGCCTTAATCTATGAATTCATGGACAATGGTAGCTTAGAACGGTGGCTCCACCCAAGTGCAACATCATCTCATCACAATGGACTTCCAAGAAAGTTGAATTTCATTCAAAGGATAAATATTGCCATTGGTGTTGCTTCGCCTGGATTATCTTCATCACCAGTGCCACATGCCCATCATTCATTGTGATCTAAAGCCAAGCAATATCCTCTTAGATTCTGAGATGGTCGCACATGTTGGTGACTTTGGATTGGCGAAATTCCTTATTGGATCATCTTTTGGTACCGCAGCTAATCAGATGAGTTCTGTGGGTTTTAGAGGGACAATCGGTTATGCTCCACCAGGTACTCTCTCCCTCCCTCTCTCTCTCTCTCTCTCTCTCATTGATGGTCTTTCGTCCGAAGTTTGGTAGCAAATAATAATTCTTATAGTCTTATGCAAATTAGATTCTGATTGATGATATGCACTCCAAATTTGACCTGCACTTTGATCTCCATGTGTGGCAGAATATGCAATGGGATGTGAGGTTTCAAGAGAAGGTGATGTCTATAGTTATGGCATTCTTTTACTAGAAATGTTCACAGGATTAAGTCCCACCGATGACACCTTTAGAGACAATTTGACTCTTCATGGTTTTGTTGCAAAAGCTTTGCCTGAACAAGTGCTCGAAATCACGGATAGCCCTCTGCTTCAAGAAAGAGAGAGCCATCTAAGTCGCTATAATCCTCAGCATGACATATTTCAAGAGCGTTTGGCTATGATCTATAATATTGGAGTTGCTTGTTCAAACGAAGTGCCTAGAAGACGAATAAGCATTAGCGGAGTTATAAATCAGCTACATCGAATTAGGGAGAAACTCTTTGCTTTGGGTTTACATGGACAGGTAAATTCTATAACCGAAGAGAGAATCAATCATCCTTTTCTCCTTTAGACCATAGTCGATGATTATTAATCATTGGCATCTATACATATCTAACCTTACACAAGGCCTTGGGTGCCTACACATTTTTCGGTATTTTTGGTTTACTCAAAGCTTTGATTTGGTGCCATGTTATGTAAAAGTGAATCAAAATAAAATTTTCATGACCTTTTTTTTCCCATTTGTATGATGCTCATTAAGACGTACTTGTGGAAATCTTATTTAAGGGAAAGCTTGGTTTCTGCAGATCGACTAGGAATGGGCTGCCAGGAATTGAACTAATGTTCCTAAAGCTATGTTCGGTCAAGAAAAAGCACTACTACTGCTCTGGTGGATGAATAAGGATGTATAGCTTTTGGATTCAGCATACTAGCATGACGTGCACAGCAGGGATTATCTGGGATTGTTTTGTACAATGATGTTACATGACTATTGGGTTTTTCTTAGTGTGTAAGTGGAAATTCTCCAACACTATTGCTGTCGTTAAATTTTATTCTCGCGTTTTAGAAAAGTTGCTTGATCGCCTTTTTTCTCGAAAGCACCTAATCACACATGCATATGACTTACTATAGGTATATGGAGCAGTCATATTTCATTGTATGAGATTTGTTAATTGCGCGTATAACCAGCTTTCAAAGGTAGAAATTACTGATTAACCGTTGATATGCTCAAACTTGCTTCTCTAAATAGAAAGTGACCATAAATGTGGTATTACAAATTACAATTTGAAAGTAAAGATACTTTTTATCATGACAAAATTAGTGATCACTGAAATGCAAACACCTACTTTCCATGGTGAAATCTTTTACTAGCCGGGTTATAAGACTTACTCAGTATAATCACATAGCTGAATTTTGTATGAAAGTTCCTATTATATTTCTCCTCTACACTCACTCTCAGACTTTTGCCCTGCCTCTTGCAGGAGCGTGGGAGTCGAAACCCACTCCTGAAACTTACGCGTTTCCACCCCATCCCCCTGAGAATGTGGGATTTGAATCCCTCACCTCCCCCTTCCATGTTGAAAGGGTGGCCATCCCAGCGATTATTAAAGATACTTTTTATCATGACAAAATTAGTGATCACTGAAATGCAAACACCTACTTTCCATGGTGAAAACTTTTACTAGCCGGGTTATAAGACTTACTTAGTATAATCGCATAGCTGAATTTTGTATGAAAGTTATTAATGGTGTGGAGAAAATTATTAACTATTAATAGGGCAGTAATAATTTTCTTCTTAAAGAAAGTTACTATTCACATTGACAAATAACTAGGTATTAGGGGCAATTGGTTTCCGAGTCTTAAAATTGGGATCCACCGGTCCAGTCTAATGAAATTGGTTACTATTTCTTTTTCATTTTTTCATTCAGATATCTTATTATCCAAAACATGACAATGGAAAAATTCAAAGCTCGAGACAATGGATTAAGATATCTAATTCTCAAATTACAGGTGCTTATTTTCTCAGGAACAAAAAAACTAAACTCACTAATTCTTTTGAAAAAATAGAAAAATAAATATATGTTATCGATCCGATTTGATTTCTCTTGGAATCAGGACTATTTGGACACTAATTTCACTTCTAAGAAATGGGAACTAGATTGACACTCTCAGAAATCGGACCCAACCGGCTGATTCGGCTAGTCCGGGTGGTTTCTGGTACATGCGGTCCGTTTTGTGCATCCTACTAAGTACTTTATTGTAACTTGATTTCAAAGTGTCGCGGGGTGGATATTGCAAAAAATCGAGATACCGCGGCGGCAAATCGCGACAGTCTCAAAAACCTAGGGGGCATGATGCAATCTTTCCCCTAAAAGACCCGCAAAGTCTCGACACTCTACGGGAGTCTGCTGCACTTGCACAAATTCCCACGCCAGTCCGAGAGACGATCGAGCACTCGCGCATGAAGATGGGGTTTCGGTTCGACCTGCTGGTCCTCGCGGTGGCCCTGCTCTCGACTCCGGCGCTCTCCGATCTGGTGTTGACCAGGGTCGATCGGCGCGTGAGTCTCTCTCTCTCTCTCTCTCTCTCTCCTCCTCCTTCCTTCTCCCCGCGAGCTCGCGGCTGTTAACTCTTCGATCCGGCTCGTATCGAGCAGGTTTTAGGGGGGGTTTTTCCTTTGAGGTCTTTGAGATGTGATTGCTTTTGCTGTGAAGTTTGAACTGGTTCCGATGCCATCGGCGTCGTCGATGTCCGATTCGCGAATCGAGTATCGAGAGATGTGCCGGGAGGCCTTTGTTGTTTGAATCAGATGCGAGGAGGCGGGTTCTGGGGATGTGGAGGTTTTTTAGGTTGGTTTGCATTTTAGAGCATTTGCACTCGTGTCGGATGATTGGGCTGTCTGATAGTGGTTCTTTACTTGAGTGGTCGGTTTTAACGATCCTCCTGTCGTGAGGATGATGAGAGTAGATTGTGATAAGTGAATGGGCTCCTAATTTAAAGGATTTTTTTTCTGGTCGAAAGGTCCAATGGGTTCTGTCTGGTTTAGATATGATGTCCATGCAACCCGAGAAATTGGAAGTTCGGGTTGTTCGTTTGGTTATCTTATTTCACAATCATTCAGCTGGCTAATGATATTCGTCTTCTCTTGCAGGTTGATTTGACATCGCACATCGTGCGGATTGCGTCAACACTAAAGGTGCGGTCACATCCAAGTTCCAATTGTGTTGCCATTGTTATGTTTTCTACATTTTTGCTCTTTTTCTTCTAGATCTCATTATTAGAGAGTTGCTCTGACTTCCTTGGTATCCTGAAAATCATTGTGAACTCGTTAGTACCTCATTTAATCGATTTCTCTTAATTGAATATTTTCACTGTTTAATGAAGGTTGAGAACACCGGAAAGGATTCAGTATCAGAGGTTCTGTTGGTCTTTCCTGAACGCCAGGCCAAAAACTTGGCATACCTGACAGCTCTATCTAGCACGGGAAAGGGAAAGCAAAAACTGCTGCTGTCAATCTTCCTGTCAAAAATGTCAACAGTGAAGGAATGCCTCCGGCCTTGGTTGCTTATTCAGTGTCATTGCCCGAGGGTGGACTAGGGAAGGGGGAGAGCTTTACTTTTGACGTGTCAGCCGTGTTTATTCACTCACTGCAACCTTTTCCTGAAAAAATTACTCAGGCTGATACTCAGCTTCTTGTATTTGAAGAAAGTTCGTACTTTCTCTCCCCTTATGCCGTCAAGGTCCAGTCTCTCACTGTTAAACTGCCTCATCCAAGAGTTGAATCTTACACAAAACTAGAAAACACAAAGATTCAAGGTTCAGAGATCAAATATGGTCCTTACGAGAATCTTGCTCCCTTTTCATACTCGCCTATAGTGGTTCATTTTGAGAGCAACCAACCCTTTGTTGTTGCTCGAGAATTGGTGCGAGAAATAGAAGTTTCCCACTGGGGTAATGTGCAGGTTACTGAAAACTATAATCTCGTTCATGGAGGTTCTCAAATTAAGGGAGAATTCTCCAGGTATGATTATGCTTTTCATGTACTCCCTTAGTTTTTTTCCTGAAGTGTGGTGTCTGTGCCTAATGTAAGCTACTTCCTTCATCCCGCAGGCTTGATTACCAGGCCAGACCACACATTAGAGGCGCATCAGCTTTCAGAAATCTCATTGCAAAGTTGCCTCCAAGAGCTCATTCTGTCTATTACAGGGATGCAATTGGCAACATTTCAACTTCTCATCTTTGGGGTGATGCTAGAAAGGTAGACAATCTGATCTTCACGATATTTACTTCGACAACTTCTGGTATATTATGAGATTTTCACACATTTTTCATCATGGGTACAGACAGAGCTGGAAATTGAACCGAGGTACCCAATGTTTGGTGGTTGGAGGACTGCGTTCACAATTGGCTATGGCTTGCCTCTTCAGGATTTTTTGTTCAAATCAGGAGGAAAACGCTTCCTCAATATCTCCTTCGGATCTCCTATAAGTGAAATCATTATTGACACCCTCATTGTGAAGGTAAGCTGTTTTTGATTTCACAATTTCTCAGATAGTCTAACAAAAAATTTCATACATGTGAAAATGGCAATAGAAGCGAGTTAGTTTACGGAAGTCCTCAGAGTCTGCAACTAATTAAGACCATCCCCAACTATTGAAAAGAAAATGACAGCAGCAAGAGCATGAAGTAAGACTGACTTGGAAAGGTGAAATTTGTTGCCGCTCTTATTTCTGCACTTAGTATCAGTAGCTGGGAATGGTGATGGAGGGTTGGACATCAAGAAAGCCCACTGATAATAGTCATTGAGGAAGCCAGTTTCATACTTAGCTTGCATTAAAAAGTACAAGCAAATGAACATGCAGAATGTCGTTAGCGTAAATGGCAGGAATAAGTGGGACCTAGGATATATGGATCTTATAGTGTATGCAGTACTTAAATGGGATTCCTGTTTCAGTAAATTCTGTCACTCCTCTCTGTGTCCCCCTTCTTCTGAAGTCACAGTCTCTTAAGTCTGCACATGGACACATACATTATGAAGATTCTAAGGAGTATATCTTTGCATATTAAACCTAATGATAGATATGAGATAGTCTATGAACACTTCCATTGATATTCTTATAATTCCTTACATGCTTGGGAAGTACAGGTTGTTTTGCCCGAAGGTTCTCGAGATATATCTGTTTCTACACCATTTCCTGTTAAGCAATGGGAAGAGGTATTAGTTTCTAAGTTGTCACCCTTTGTTCGTTCTTTGTTCTGTAGCTTTCTTATGGTTCTCTCATTCTGGATCATTCAATATAAAGATAGAGCATGTCTTTTATGCAGACAAAATTTTCCCACTTGGATGTTGTTGGCAGACCAGTAGTAGCATTGGAAAAGAGTAAAGTTGTGCCCGAGCATGATCAGTATTTCCAGGTACACTTACATCTTCCTGAGATAATGAATTGCTTGAAGCTGATAATCTTAATATAAAACCTTCTCATGCACATGGAAGTCATAATGCTAAGTAATGGTGCATATGTATTTTTCAGGTCATTATGTCAGCATAGCAGTGTATTTCCATTGATTAAGATTTAGGTTTTGCCACTGGAACACGTTTTTGAGTAATGAGATTAGTATGGTGAGGGAGAGCAAAATCAGCGCTAGTGTTGTTGTAAGTCCTTCACTTTGGGCATGCGGATTATTCAGTTCTGTGATATAAGTCTCTCCTTCTTATGAACTACAGGGAACTCAATGCATTTTCTTCTTTTGGGAGAGGTCTCATCAAAATATTAGTGCAGTGAATAGTGAGAGTTGCAATGAATGAGTTCCTTGTTTCAAGCATTGCTTCTTTAGGTTCTTGAGCATCCAGACAAAATAGTGGAATTATTTGGAATGTCCATCTAATAAGATATTGTTCCAATTGCTTTGCAGGTTTATTACAAGTTCAACAGTATTTCAATGCTCAGGGAGCCAATAATGTTGATTTCTGGATTTTTTTTCCTTTTTGTTGCTTGCATTGTATACGTGCATGCTGACTTATCAATCTCCAAGTCATCTGCATCATATTTGGCAAAGGTTCAATGGGAAGAGGTAAGGAGTTTGTCTCTAGTTCGTGCTTTTGTTTGCAATGTGAGAGAGCGCATGCAGTAAAGACTTCAGTCTCTTTATTGCAGGTCCAATCTGTGATTCAGCAAGTTAACAATCTCATTAACCGATGCTTAACGGTACATGACAAGCTGGATGCGTCTCTGCGTGATCTTTCTAGGACAGGTGATGTTCAAGCTTGTAAGGCAGCACGCAAACAAGCAGATGGTCTATTGAAAGAGCTCTCTAAGGAATTAAAGCCCTTGCTGTCAATTTTGCAAACTTCTCCCCAGGCTGTGCAGATATTGCCCAAGGTTAGATATGCCATATCTTCTCATACCTGTTATGGCAAGAAAATTCAGGATTAATCTGCTACAGTTTCACCTTATAATTTATTGCGGCCTTTTGCTTTTACCGGCAGAATGTTGTTATTCTGCTGCAGCTGTCAGAATTGAGTGAATTTATTTGTACATTCGGTTGATGGATCATAATCTGTTCTAAGGGCTGTCCAAGAGCTTAAAACCCCCTCGCAAGCCCAAAAAAGAACAAATTTTAGTAACAGAATGTTTTTACAGCGCTGGACACCAACTGATTGAGACTGCTTGAACTGGTTTGGGTAATGGTTGAGCCATCAAATTGGCACATTGTCATGGTATGAACAGGGGTTTCCTGTGGTTGGCCCACAGTAGAGTTCCATTGGGCTGGGGTAACAGTTTGGGTGAGCAGAGCGATTGAGAATACCAAGAGAAAAATCGGATCTGGATCTTCAGATCTGTTGAGTTTGTGTTAGAAATGGTTCGAGCAAATCAAGTTTCTTTTCTAAATACTCGTATCTTTAACATATGATGAGAAAACAAAGCTGTCCTGTATATACATGGTCATAGTTGTATTCTATTAAACGAAGAATGTCCAGTGTGTTTCTGAGGGAAAACTGTCTGGTCGCATTAAAAGGAATATGTCCTGATTTTCTTGATGTAGGTCGAAGAACTGTTGGTCAAGGAGAAAGAGTTGCAAGATAAGCTGATGGTTAAGCACACAACCGTGGTAGAGTGTTATGAGAAGAAGGTTTCGGGACGGGAAATTGAGAACCGGATAGCTTCGCAGCAGACCAAGATAACTGCACTGAGACAGGAGGTTGATGATCTTCTGGACTTAATCGATGAATTATGATCATCCCCGTTGCAACTATGTCCATCACTCATCATTACGTCTTCTCCTCGACATCCATAGTAAGTAGGTGGGAGACTTATCTTTTTCTGTGCGCTTGGGCCTCATCGGCAATATTTAAGAATAGTGGAGAAATTTTGTTGTGATCTAGGGAATTTTAACTCATAAAGTTTCTTTACTGTAGAACGTCTTCTGTGTTCTTACTGTGAACGTTCCTTTTGGTTCTCCTTTTATTACTTGCTCTATTCAAAAGTAGATCGGTCAAAATCACCAATTTTCCATCCTCTACTATTTATAATACCATTTTGCATCTTAAGCTTCCGTCATAAGTTGACAACTTAGATATATTCACAAAATCACCAATTTTCTTTCCAAATTACCCCTGCCCATCTTCTAAATTCCCCAGGCCTCCAAAGCAAAACCTTGATTGAAAAATTCTAACCCAACCGCCCTGTGGTCACTGGTTAGCCAAGTTCTGGCTGATGGCTCCACTCGACCGCCACAAGTGCGCCTGACAACGGTGGGTTGGGGTGGACGGAGGAGGCCGAAGTTCTTGCGCATATGGTGGGTTGGAAAGGGGGCTAGAATTTATGTTGGGCGAGGATCGGAGATTTTCCTTTTCTAAAGTTAGGGCAATTTGATCATTTTATCACGTGATCTATCTGAGATGGATAGCAGTGTTTTCGAAAGCAGAACAATGCACATGGGTTTGCTTGTGTTCTGAAAATAGCACAATCTTTTGTAGATGAGATATGCATTTATCTTTCGGTAAGATATACGTAGTATTGATACATGACTTTTGAATCATCTAAGAAAAGCACAACTTCTTACATCTGAGACGCTTGACAACATGACTTTTGGAGAAAATCTCGACTTCTTACGTCTTCGAAGTAGGAAAACAAAAATCACATTAACCCTAAGACCCGGACACACCAAACATAAAGAGACCATCCCAATTGTGCGCGACCCACCAATCAAGCCGAGCATCGTTGCTCGGACATTCATTAAGTACCTAACACACCCCGTGCATATCCCTTGGAGTTATTCATTGCTATGATGAATTGAAAAAAACATTTCATCTGTTGGATACAGCAGGTGACGGCGATGACAAAATGCGATCGATCCAACGGTCACGGCCGCCCAAATGTCATGAATTTCCGTCTTATTGCACGTGTCACCGGCCGTAACGAACGGTCATAGGAATCTCCCTCTCCTGAGGTTCGAGGCCCAGGAGCCCGTGGCCCAACGGACACGTGTCCCCTCTGCATTGGACCAAGCGAGGCGCGATTATCCCCGCGAGGCATATAGTCTCTCGGTGTGGAGACAACGGGAAAACTCCCGAGCGTTGCGAGATAGCGATAACACGACGTCACATTCTCCGGCGACCGGCGGCCGGCGACGAGCAGGTGGCTACTTCCCCTACACTTAGGGTTTATCATCTTCGCTCTCGCGTCCGCCGATAACCTCGCATTTCTTCGCGAATGGAGACGTCTCTCAGATACTGGGGCGACGCCAAGGCACTCAGAATCCACGCCAAAGAGAAGATTTTCATCGATTCCAAGACCTTCCTGCAGGTGCAATCTCTTCCCCTACCTCCTCTCTCGCTCTCTGCTCTGCTTCTGGGGTAAATATTCAATTGGGTATTGCCGGTGCTTCGACGTCCTCGCTTGAATCGGTTCGTTAAGAGTGTCGGCGAGTCCCGCGAGGTAGCCGAATGTCTGATTAGCGAAGCGTGCCGGGTCTTATCAATCCGCGGGAAGGAATTAGAGCAGGATAGAGAAGATAAAAAAGGAGTGTGAAGATAGGCTGAGTTTGAGTGGAAATGTACTCTTAATTGATTTTGGCTCAAGCAGCCGCTGATGCTGTCGTGAGTGACAGAGATGTTGGTGTCAGCATGAGAAGAAGCCTGAAAAATTCATGCTTGCCACTTGAAAAGTTGCTGCTGCTTTAAATGATCTGGGCTGACGTTCCCTCCTTGTTGTGTGTCAGCTTCATGGAGAACTCGACACGAGATTGGGAGCTCCGAGCCATTTTAGCGCGATGATTCGGCACTTCTACCCGGACGTGAGTGATTTGTTCTTGTGAATTTATCGTTCTCCTGTTTCGACATCTCTTATGGCGCATTCAAATGCTTTTAATTACCTTTGTTTGCTTCACCTGCACTGTTGTCCTGTAGATATCTGCTAGCCTTGGTGTAGGAGTGCAATATGATAAAAATGGCAGGCTTCGCTATAATGTACGTGCAAAGAAAGCGTTTCCGTGACTACCAATAAATTATTGAGCTTCAATGTGAAAGGACGGTGTGATGTCGACAAAGAGTTTAAGCAGGTTCGTGATTATTTACATTTGCCATGACTTTGGTGTAGTGTGATTAGATATGGGGTAAGATTCCCTAGTTGGTTGATCGGTTATCCTCTTGATGTCTAAACACCTTTAAACGAATTCAGTGCTTAATGCAATAGCAGTTTTCTATTGTTTTATCGGGTTCTTCTGCTCCATATGTTCTGCTCTGCAATTATATTAGTCAATGTGAGAACTTTATGCCTTTTACAGATTCTCACTGCAACTCATGTTTATTATTATAACAGTGGAAGTCCAGGGGAGGTGCAGAATTTTCTTGGAGCCTTTTGAATTTTCAGAAGGACCAAGACGTTAGACTCAAGCTAGGATTTGAAATGTTCGACCAGGTATGAACCATGGAGTCATGTACCTTTTTGATGTTGTTTGGTTGTCCAATGTTGCTTAGTTTTTGCGACCTTTTAGCTTAATTTTAGATTGTAGTTGGTGGATGGAAAAGTCTTGTGTTAGATTAAGTCTGTATGATTCTCGACAACTACAACAGTTTAGTTGATGGGTTCTTTAAATGTTCATATGCAGCATGCCATTCTAAGTACAATGATTGGGTTCTCTTTTCAAGTTAATGCTGGACTAGTTTTTATAATTTTTCCCCTTTGGATTAAAGAAGTGGGTGTTGTTGATACTGTAAGTGTTACTAGGTCTTTAAGAGAGATGCTGCCATGTATGTTTGATTCTCTACCTAGAAAGTACTTTTGCTCTAAGAACTGAACCGTATAACCCAAATAGATGGTGCTTCAATGGCATCTACTTTGTTTGGAAGTGGAGGGGTAAGGGACAAGTTGTGGATGTCCGGCGTGGTGGGGAAAAGTGATTCTTATGATATACATAAGGCCTCCGTGAACTTTACAAAACATAACGCAATAGTCGGACATTTCCATCCACCCTCTCCGCTCTAATTAACCATATATTGGTATATGTCCTTATATAGATGTGTGCATGTGCATCTAGAAGTGCTCTGTAATCTGTATAAGGTCACATAAGGAGTGGCCCAGCCCAGCTCCGCATTGAACCTAATGCTTCCAAACAAATTCAAAATTATGTGCGGTTGTTGACTCTGGCTTCAAACCTTTCCAGGTACCATATCTGCAGGTTAGGGAAAACAACTGGACCTTCAATGCAGATACAAATGGTAGGTGGAATGTGAGGTATGACCTTTGATTATGAAGGAGTGGGAACTGGATCTATACTTTTTTGTTAAGATATGTGACACCGAAAGTCATATCCTTTGGTTTTCTGTATTGCTGGATACCTGGTGAGCTACATTAGTCAACGAGTAGATGAGCAGCTCTTTAATAAATGTGTTTCATTTACTGCTTGTCTTGTTTATTTGGGTCTGGAGGCAGTCAGGTTTACGAATTTGAGTTGGATATTGTGTTGAAGTTCCATTTGTTAAGCCAGGCTCAATTGATATTTGCCCAGATGAAAAAGGGGCTGTTTCGTGCCTGGTGAAGCATGTTAATCCATTTCTAGGGAAGCCCATTATTCAAAGACTGCCCATTTGTCGCGGCATTTTGGTTATCCTTGAGCAGGATCTCTAAGTTGCTTCTTACATAATTGAATGAAGATGTGGTATGGGAAGTCTGATTATTCGTTTTAGTTTTACTCATTGACATCGTAATCTACCACTAGTTATCCGGTTGGTGAGACAATGGACGTCAGGCCAATAAGGTATTGCCTGTTTTATGTTTTGCTCTCTATGGAAATCGGGGAAGAAGTAAATCCCTCCCGTGACATTCTGGCGTGGATAAAGAGGATGGGTGCAGGAGTATTAAGGGGCTTTTTAGCTCTTATGTAGATGTGATCTGAAGTCACGTGATTACAGATTGGAGACGCATCTTTTTCCTTCTGAAAGTAGGTGAACGTGTTGAGCCGAACTCACGGCAAAGATGCCGGTTGGAAGCTGTTGTCCGTTGATTGAGGGAGTGTTCCTGAAAAAGGAAGGACAGGCTCTTTTTGCATGTTGCCTGTTTTCTCGCCCATGAAAGCTTTTCTGGGCATGGGAAGTTGGCACTCAACCACCGCCCTTGCTCAATTCTGTCTCGACCATTAAATGTTGCGAACCCTTACGTGGGGTCGGCATGATGTGATAGCTGAGATGGAGCGGGCAAATACAGAACTTGTTTTGCGAAATGGACGGCTCGTAACATGCAATACATGTCCACTCACGCGACACGCTGCCCACATGTCTCACATTCTTGCTGCGTTAGGTTCTTTGTCTTGACGATCATAGCACGAAAAATCAATGCAAAAGATTCACTGTTTTGCCTAAAAGGATTAGGTAAGGCGGAAAAAACCTCGGGCTAAGGTTTCCAGGGTGATTGCTCGAAACCATTTATGACTTTTAAAATTTTCAAAAAAAAAAAATATGTGACTTCTCCAAAATCATTTATAACTTTATAAAAAATAAAAATGAGGATATCTCACGTGGCTTCGAGCAGTTTGTCTCTCTCTCTTTTCTTTTTATTTAAGAAAATTGTGTAATTCTTATTAACTTGAGGTGTTTGGCATTGAATGAAAGTCAAATTTAAACAATTTGAAATTGAAAAAAAGACAAAAGAAAAAGGGGGAAGTTGCACTGAGTGATGCCAAACCCCACCTGAACCGAAGAACATGAAGGGGGATCCTCATCAATCTATGGCCAAATTGGCAAAGAGACAACATAATCCGCGAGGGGACACGATCATGGATATCTCATGAAATCAAGGACCATCCTGCAACAGCACAAGAAATGGAGGACAAGAAAGTAATTCCAACCTGGGACCCGACCCGACCCGACCCGACCTGACCCGACCGACCGACCCGACCCACCCGACCTGAGCCAACCGAATCCAACTCATACTAAAAACAGCGGGCGGGGGTAGTTGTTAGTTGTAACCCACACCCGCCTGCTCCTCCTAATCCTTTCGGACAACACATACCGAACGACATCCCCTCCTTCTCTCTCTCCCATGACTCGCCACCGCTTCCTCGGCGCCGCCAACTCGTCGGCCGCCACCGCCACTGCCACCGCCCCCGCCGCCCCGCCGCCCCCGGACCCCGTCGCCGTCGACTCCGACTTCGTGGTCATCCTCGCCGCCCTCCTCTGCGCCCTCATATGCGTCCTCGGCCTCATCGCCGTCGCCCGCTGCGCCTGGCTCCGCCGCCTCTCCTCCTTCTCGTCCGGCGGCGCCCCGCCTCCTTCCTCGCCGCCCCCGCCGCCCTCCTCCAAGGCCAACAAGGGCCTCAAGAAGAAGGTCCTCCGCTCCCTCCCCAAGCTCACCGTCACCCCCGACGCCGCCGACCGGTACTCCGACTGCACCATCTGCCTCGGTGAGTTCGCCGACGGGGACGAAATCCGGGTGCTGCCCCACTGCGGGCACGCGTTCCACGTGTCCTGCATCGACCCCTGGCTCGGATCGCACTCCTCCTGCCCGTCCTGCCGCCGGATTCTGGTCGCCGCGGCCGCCGCGTGCGACAAGTGCGGCAGTTTGCCGACCGCGACCCCGAGCTCGAGCTCGGCTTCGGCCTCAGGGACAGCCAACGCGGAGTCCAGAATGAAGCAAAGAGAAGATCACGACAGCAGATTTTTGCCGTAACACGAATTCTCTATCCGCGGAGGCCTCTCCTTCCTCTTTTTCTTAGATTTGCTTAGCTCTTAGTACGAAGATGATGTTCATTGATCTCCGTATACCCTAGGTTAGCGTCAGATGGTCACAGGAATCATCACATCACGCCTGGAAAAGGGTTGAATCCCGAAGCTTAATTTCAATGAAAAAATTCATGAGATTAGGTGCTTTGCCTCTGTTTCTCTTCTTTGATCGGTGGACCGGTTGAGATGGGGTCCTGCCATTGATGACCCTTCCCTTTCCTGGCGGGCGGTAGACATTACCAGGCCCGCCCTTGTCTCGATGCACAAGCAACCATCGATGGCGGCGGCTGCTGCTGCTGCTGCTAGTGTTGGGCTGGCGCCTCTCGTCTGGTCCAGGTGTCCTCCTAGTGTTGGGTGCTCGGTGAACATAGATAGGTGGGGGAGAGGGAGGAGAGCGAGAGGTTTGGCGTTATTTTGGAGGTGGGGCCTATTGCAATCAAAGAGAAAACAGAGCCGTGGGACCCATTTCTTTTGAGGATCAAATTAGAACGAAGGGGAGAGAGAGTGAGTGAGTGAGAGGGAGTGAGTGTGTCCATGTCCATCAAATGAAGGAAGGAATCTCTCCCTTTGGATGGACAGAGAGCGAGAGAAGCTGTCGAGACGAGAGATGGAGCCGCTTCAATTCCGCTGATCCCCACAAGCTTTTCTTTTTTTTCCTGCCGCTCTACAGTTCCTTTCCTTTTCCCTTTGATTTTGCTTTTGCCGTTCTGGACCAACTTTCAGCCGCTGCTGCTGATGTGCGTGGGTTGTCTTTATTCCCCACCCTCCCGGATTGAAATAAAGGAGAAATTGGCAAAAATTTGACTCGGCTTATGAAACGTCTCCTCATATATTTGATGAAATGCCCAGAAACGACGCTTAGCTCTTCCGATGTGTCCTGTCCCGTCCCGCCGTGGCCACGACGACGGCCGGGTCGCAATGATTCGAATGATGCCATTACCTAACTAAACGCACGCGCAATCAATACCCTAGCTCCCGTTGACCTGAGTGCGTTGTGTTGAAAAGTGCTCCCACCTTTCGGGTCAACCCTTTTCTGGCTTCTGCCCGGAGAACTCCATCTCCTTACGTTTTCTTCAGTGGGAAAATCAAATTGCGAAAGCCCACCCCCATTTGATTTTTTTTTTTTTTATACAGCAGCACTGAAGTTGTTGCATCATTTTTCTCCATAAAGTGCGCCGGGATGGAGACTGCCAATTGACGAATTTCGTCCACTGAGGACCCCCTCGTAATTTGATGCGACCAACAATAAAAAAAAAAAATGAAAAAAAAAAGTATCTTCCTCGAACCCTTTATCGAAATTTACCGGATCCTTCCTAGATATCACGTGATTCTCAATTCACAACGGACAAAGTTTCGTCACTGGCTAGGTGCGTTAATCCCTTTGTTTACCGATGATGAGGGCGGCCCTCTTGGACGGCGACTGAGTGTGACCGATGCGCGTTTTCAGGGGATCGAAATCAGGTTCTCTCGCCACGTGCATCGACGTCGGTCTCGTGACCGGAACTAATGATGGTACCAGAAAGCGAGCGTCGCTCCTGTGCGTACCTTCCGTGCCTAGAAAGAAGGAAATGTCACGGCAGCACATGGTCGTTGGCCTGGTGCCATGAAAGGTAAACGGGTTTGGTCGAGATATAATTTAAACAACAAATAACTCTTTTCTTTCATTTTATTTATTTTATAGTTTTTGCTAATACTTTGACGGCAGAAGTTCCACATAACCCACTGACCGAACTTTGAAATTTAGTGGAAATGGCATAAATTACTAAAATATTATCCCAAAGATATTATTAAGAAATGCTCATTCCCAAGAATATGCCGTCTCTCTCTCTCTCTGTCCCCCATCAAAGGTGGCTCTCGGACCGTTCGTAAGCTTCCTAATCACGTAATTAAGATCATTAAATTAGGGGGGGAAAACACCATATTCCTTCCTCTCAGGAGCCATCCAAGTATTCAATTTATATCCATACATTCAAAGAGTCAAGATGTTGACTTATTTGGACTCCATGGGCATCTCGTGTAGTAAGGTTCCGTTCTTTGCCTTTTTGATCATGGTTTGAGTATTTTAGTAACACTCCTTCAGCATTTTTGAAAGGGCTAATGACACCATTAGTGACTGAGCCGGCGGGCCATGGGCACCCCCATGGCCCCGCTGTTTAGTTTATTCGCACGATGAAACCGTCCGGGGGTTTCGGGGTTGGGGCCCCATGACCCTTTCGACTTTGGGTGGTGTCGGGCCCGCTCGACTGGAGCCGGTGGTACGTTTTTGCTGCGTGCGATGCCGTTTGTGCGCGCAAGAAACTGTTCATGCCGAGGGATCTTTTCAAGTGCTCGTAGTTCACACGAAATGAAACTCGTCGATCAGCGGAGATTGGTGGGGACATGTGCACGATACACGTTTTGCAACAGCAATTTCCCAATGACTCGCGCGAAGCTTTGTTTGCGGGGGAAGAGAGGGAAAGTAAGGGTCCCTTTATTTTGTGAAAAATGTGACGTATTTAGAAAAAAATTTCATGAAGTTATTTTTCGGTAAAATGACAATATTATTTAGTGTTGTTAGGAAATATTTTCTGTTGTTTAGTATGACAAATTTGCTTTGATTTTCCTAAATTGACATACACTATTCATGTGCTAATAAAATCTCGAGTCTAGCCTCACGGACCCGACCGGCCTTCTGGGATTGGGACATGCACCTGGGACTTGGCAACAATGGACTCATACACGACCTTTATAGACCTAGGCTCAGGTGCTGGGATATCACAAATAGGCACTGGGGCTTGAGGGTCAACCTCAATGGATTTGGGTACAAGCGTTGGGGGACCGAGTATAGCCACCGAGTCCCAAGCTTAAGCGCTTTTGGATTCGGGCATGGGCATTGAGAATCCAAGCACTACCATCGAATCATAGGCCCATCCTCCATGCTTAGGCTCCGTGCTGGGGCATCACGAATAGGCACTAGAGCTTGAGGGTAAGCCTCAATGGATTTGGTTACGGGCGTTGCAGGATTGAGTATAGCCACCAAGGTCCTAGGCTTGGCGGACCCAGGTATGGGCATCGGGATCCAAGCACTACCATTGGATCATGGGCCCATCCTCCATGCTTAGGCTTGGGCACCGAATACCTAATCCTGGATACTTGAGAGACAGTGTTGGGGTTTTTGTGCCCAAATATAGAGGTTATGATCAAGAGATGATATCTAATCATCTTTTAGAAAATGATTTTGATTTTCTAAAGATGAAATCATTCTTCTTGAATTTAATTTAGACTTTCTGTTCACTCATTTTTTTAGGGGAATCAAATGCTAGAAAATATATGTGTGTGTGTGTTTTGTAAAACAAACGGAGCTTAAATGGTGAATATATCGGTTAGGGAAAGCAACAAAGCCTCGAATTGCCCATAGCGATGTCTGAAATGGGCAGGACAGGCCCATGTCCAGGGTCGAGTGGGGCTTGTATTGGGCCCAACTTGTTGTGGGAGGTGAGTTTTTTTGGGTCAATATGGAAGGTAAATTCAAATTAGGAAACTAATCTCCTATTTCCATTAATTTGAGGCTCTAGGGTTTAGAGTTGGCTCGTGAATCTTGATCCCAACTTTGATGGCGAGAACTGACATTGCAAATTCAATTCAGTTTCTTTAAGGAAAGCAACATTTCCAGTTTATAAGAATAGCTTTGTCCATTTGACTATCCGATCATGTTCGGAGTTTTGTCATCCAGTTTAAAAATTTCTAAAGACTTATAGATAGAATACTAAAAAGGTTCACCACCAGAAAAGGCATCCTTAATTTTCCAAGGCCAAGAAATTAGGTGGAAATGGACTTTTTATGATCTCTATCATTTGAAAAACATCAGTACCTAAATACGATCGTATTTGCTATCGAGGCAGCAACGAACCGGCACATCTTTGAATCGCTCTTGTTGAGTCTGCCGCATGGTTGAAAAAGTGTATCTTAGAAGATTATTTTGGAGAATGTCATCCAGTTCTTGAACAAATCAAATGAATGTGGATGACTGTTCTCTTGGGAAGTAAATAAGAAAGGAAATTGGCTAGAAGTATACTTCCTTGATGTTGTGCTCTCAAATGATGGAATTTCACTTTTTCTGAGCAAGATCACCAGGAGAAAAAACTAAATAATCGTTTCTGAATTGGAAGGAATGGTGAGGAACTTGAATACAAGGATAATCTGCAAAAATTTCCGAACACAAGCTCGATCAGCTTCTCGAGAATGTTAACCAGACCGTACCAAACTAACATTCGGTCACTCGTCCTTGGCAGCCTCAACCTGTCTTGCTCCGACGGAGAAGAACTCCGTGATGACTTCAAAGGGGCATGCCTTTGGTCTCAGGGACCTTCAAGAAGACGAAGACCCATGAGATTACGCAGACAACCGCATACATGCCGAAGATACCCGCCAGGCCAAAGGCAGAGAGCATCACTGGTAGAGTGTAGGTGACGATGATGTCGCATATCCAGTAAACAAGAGCGCAGATGGCGATGCAAAGGCCACGGACCCTCGTGGGGAAGATCTCGGAGCAGAGGATGTTGGGAACAGGCCCGTATGCCATCACGAAGCAGCAGAAGTAAATTATGACACAAGCAGTTGAAATTATGGCATTAACGACTGTACTTATGGTCACCATTTCAAAGATGACTAGAACCACCAGTGTCACGATGAGCACAGGAATTGTAGTGAGCAGCAGCGTCCTGCAAAAATGTCCCAATGTATCACAGATAAGTCAAAACCAGGCCATGCTTACATTTCCATCAATTAAATTTCGATTCCCATAAATCTTGCCTTAAGTTGACAACCAGTCATCAATGGCAACTCCAAAAACCATACAAATGAAAGCAAATATAGTTGCCAAAATCTATTGTATAATACTTTTCATGATGATTGGCCCATAGTATACTGTATACACTCAACAAGGTTTGGTTCATGTTACGACAAAAAACTGATATGTGAACTAGCCAAACAGGTGGTTTAATTATCTAAAACAAGAAATTTGATTTATAAAGAGAAGAAACAGAGCTTCCAGCTGTGGAAGTGAAAACAGAACCGGGCAGTAGTAGAACTAGGACATACCTTCTTCCAGATGTATCCATAAGCCTCATGCCAACGCCTATACAAGGAAGCATCAGCAAAGTTGTGAACGCACTGATAAGGAACGAAGCAGAGTTTGAACTGAGGCCCATGCTCGAAAGAAGAACTTCAACTCCAGCATCTTCAAGAATTTGAGGAGTGTAATAAAGGACCCCGTTTATGCCCGAGAACTGCGTGTTTCATCAACCGAATAGAGTAAGGATATTTCATAGAAAAGTGTACATGTGGGAATTTGGATATAAACTTAAGATGAATATAAATGCCCCAATAAAACCATGGAGAGATCTGCCACATTGTAAGAGTCGCAATCAATGACTTAGTGCTTGAGTTCAAGAATTAACCGTTTAAAGGTATTGAGGCAAGAAATAACACGAGCCGCCATTTTGTAGGGGAATGTATTCCCACCTTTCTAACCATCTAAATTCTAAAATACTTTCAGATATAATGACTCAAGGCTTTTCCAGTTTCTGAGAACTCGAGACAGGCACTACACAGTCAAATCAGAGAAAGCGGATTGAATGGTTTATGAGAGGCAAACTTTTGAATGTTTCTTTTCATTCCAGCTTGAAAAGTGCAAAGACAAAGACAGGTATGAGAAAAGCCTTTGGTATTTAGGGTAGGTTCATGATACTTCTCCCATTCCTGCATTTCATTCTCTATTTTACGCACCTCAAATCCAACTATCACTGCCCATAACCTTAAATAGACTGCAACAACTTACGCCAAAAAACTTGTTTCAAAGACAGTTCCACATGCACAGAGTATTGTAATCTCGTGAGAAAGTAATCGGATAATAAGGGAAATCCATGAAGACTCCACACTGACATTACAAGGTTATACCAGGATTTGCCAAGACTAGAAGAATAAATGCCATGAAAAAAATTAACGGCATGAGTACCTGCTGAAGCATTTGAATTCCAATTCCGACAAACAATGCATGTTTAATTCCTGGTTCAGAAAGAGCAGCCCAGATTGGGCCCTTTGATGCGGTTTGAGAAGGATGAACCATGGCCGGCCCGACCGGGTGCTGATCCTGGAGCTCCTTTGAATAGAGAGCAGGCTGACTAACCAAGGCAGCAGCCTGAACATACTCCCCAACTGGTGGAACATCGGCCCCAGGAAGCGAAACTATGGACCCACGTCTCGATCCTGACACATCTTCCTCATTTAAATAAATTCTCTTGAATCCCCTTCCTTCTTCCCATCCCTCTCCTTCTCTCTCTGACCATTTCCATGCCAACTGCCAACCCCCACAATGCCTGTAGCTCCACCTTGCTCTCCAGCTCCTTGCATGAGGCTGCTGTGGCGTCTCATGTTTAGAGCACTTCCATGGGCCGTGTCCTTTCATGCTTGTTGCCTGCCTAGAGATTAATGGACTATGTGTTGTCATCAGAATCTCCTGCAGCCTCAGACATAACCCTCGCCTTCTCTTTGCAGGCTCTCTTCGTCCCACCTTTCCTCTTTACCATGAGGGTCTGCAGTACTGAACATGCTACCAAAATTGGGAAAGAGCATGCTTCTCATGCTTCCTGTCTCTGGGAGCTTTTCATGGACGCTGCCAAATAGAGTCAAAGGGGGTCCATGAGGGGCACGTTTTGGTTTGCCATGCTTCCATGACGGGAGACTAAGGCAAGAGAACTCTGTCCAGTAACGGGCTTGGCGACCCAGGACAGGCCTTGCTCAGGTCCATATAGTTTGATCCTGTCTTTGTCAGAATTAGGTCATGGCCATCTGCAAGTTCATCAGCTGGCCCTATTATATACTCTTCAATGGATGTTTCACCCCAATTCCAAGCCCTTCAACTAGCAAAGCCATCTCCACCCTGCAGACGGGATGATTTTTGTAGCAGGAGCAAGAAGAATTAGCTTTTCTTTAGCTAGTTTACTAAACAAGGAGATCCTATGAAGCCCAAACTCGGTCACAGAAGCCGTGAAAGTTCAAAGTGCACGGAAATTGTTATAGATGGTAATATTCATTAATTTGCTGCCTTGATGATTCACAAATAAACAACAAAAAGGTAAAATGCAACGTACAGATATGATAACCAAGATAATGGATGATAAATCATACAGTCCCAAGGACCATAGTTGTTCAAAATGAGTATTCTAAATGGCAAAGTTAATGCATGTAAAATCAAAGGGAAAAACTCAAGACAATGTTGTAAGGAAAAAGTTGAGCTAAAGAACCATTTTTAGTTGGATATACTGCTCCTTTCAATCAGATTAAATTGAAAAAGCCCGACATATGCTCCAATTAGTAACTTCAATTACTCATTTTTTTGGATACACTGCTCCTATGGAACCATAAAATTTGCAGTGAATCAGAAGATTATGCATAAAAACTTTCATGAACTAAAAACACATTCAGGACCCACATAAAAGCAGTTGAAAATAAGGCTGTGGAAGCAAAACAGTTACACCGAAGTTGCCACAAGACTTCAGATCCTTTAGTTAACAGTCCATGAGAAACTTCAAAGCAAGAGATGCTTGACATAAAAACTGACAAAAGCAAATGCCAAGGACATTTGCACTGTTGCATTTCCCAATCTAGCTTCACTGGAATCTTCTGCTAGTGACTTAAAGATGTACAACTTTTTTGCATAACCCAATCATCTCCCACCAAAGGAACGCCCATCTCTTTACTGGTTGGCAACAATTACCATTTTCTGAAGAAGCAAAGCAACTTAAACCGACACTTTGTTTCTAACAATGAACAGCCAGATAGTACACAAAACCAGAGTAAATTGTCTGCTTTTCAAAGGCCTATAAGCCCATGACTTACGTGAACAAAAGCATCACATTAGTAACAAGATACAGATTTATGTTTCCCTGCTTAGTTTACGCAAAGCCAATGTGGATTCAAGCCTGGTGTGAAATAATTACAGGCACATTACAAAGTCATTATAGACGGCAAACGCTCTTTCGTCTCCAAGAAGTATTGTTAACTAGATGGAGAACTAGCAGGCATCTAAACAATGTTTCACATAAGGTGACATGGTGAATAGTTGTAAGAATTTCTTTAGGCCATTGATAACAAAAGATTAATTAAGAAATGCATTTGGAATATTCAGTCTGTGTATTATATATTAAGTCTTCATCGTACCAAGAAGCAGTGAGAAGCAGCCTTGGATTGGATGAAGTACAAGGAGAACAATGGAACAAGAAGATGGAAAAGGATAAGAAGTACTGAGAAAAGAAGGAGAAGAAGGAGAAGAAGGAGAGAAGGAGAATCAGGAAGGATTTGGAGAAGAAGAAGGAGAAAGAAGGAGAAGCTCAGAAGGAGAAGGAGAAGGAGAAGTAAAGAAGGAGTACAAAGTAAAGGAAAAGGGAATAGATAGCCCCAATTTATTTTCATAATGCTAGTTTGATCTGTTTTACCGAGAAGGTCTACGGTTCGAGTCCGTATAGCTCTAATATAACTAAGATTATAGTTTATTCTAAAGACACGTACATATGCATGCACGGCCAACGAAAGAAGATAGAAGTCACGCCACCTTCAAGAAGCTCTATCATTCGATGAAGCTAACGAGAAATCATCCGGGTGATGCTTCCCGAGTGTCTCAAGCTCCAAGATATTTCTCCATGATATATTTTATAGAACAATTACGCGAGGCTACTATAGGTTAGAATGTAATATAAGGCTGAGACATACTTAAATGTGTAAATAATTGTACCACTTAAAAGAGTAATTATTATTCTATTTTATTCTATTATTTTAAGTATTAGACAACACATATCTCAACTTGTGAAATTCGGCACCAAACTTCACAAATCAAATAGAATACATGCTAATATCTAAATGGATTATACAATATGAGATTGATTATAATTTTTTGTATAGGCAATCAACATGTTGTAAGACATACCATTCTTTAATATTCGATATGATCCTTTATTATAACATATAGTGCCTTTTTAAATCTAAAATAATGTTTAATTTGATCCTTGAATTTTAATTTGGGTCAATATGATCATTGTGCTCTTTCAATGGGACCAATAATCTTTGGGAAAATGATATAAATGATCCATAAGATTTGATCCAATATATAATGTCATTCCAATATTTTTATTTGCTTAATGTGATTTCTGAATTATTAATAAATGTTCAATATAATCATTTTGTTTGCTCAAATGACAAATTGGACGTTATTGGTAACATGGATTATTATATGTTGAGTTGAAATAATAAAATGAAGAGACAATATGTCTTTCTTTATTTATTTATCTACTTTAAAAATGAAAAAGGGAAATTAGGACATTTACATGTCTGTCATTGTTTGATGACATTAGTTATATATCTTGATTTGGTATGGATATATATATTATCCACGTGTAACTTTTCATTATCTATCGTTTAAACTTAATGTATTGGAAGTCACGTAAACAAATTATGTTAACTTGTAATCATAAAAATACAATATTTGAATATTTTTATATAGTATAAGTATTAGATTTGACATTTATCAATAATTTATTAATTATATTGAATAAATTTTTTAAAAAAATATAAGAGCAATATTATACAAATTAAAAATATAAGAATAACGTTTCAAATTGAATCAATATCCATAAACCATTTATGATTATTTCTCTTTATCATTTAAGTTAGGTGATATAATTGACATATGATGTGACAATCGACTTAGCTATGGAACCTACGGCTTCTCAACAGGGTTGTACACATCATGGCCACATTTAGCCAAAATAACAAAAAAGATAAACCTGAGAAAAAGGATTAAAACAAAAGATTATCCAAGAATCGTAAAAGAACACCAAAAGTGAGAGAGAGAGAGAGAGAGAGGGCCCTTCGGATAGCCGAGCATACAAGGGTCAGTCGCCGCCCTTGTCTCTCTCTGACCTCCGTGCAACTGTGCAGCTTTTTCTTAAAAGAGAAATTGTCTGATCTCTTCTTTTTCAATTTTTCCTGACTTTCGGTTTTTTTTTTTTTTTTTGCTAATGTAGGTTGCTGTGTACTTTTGCATTAGTGAACACTTTTCCGATGCGAGTTGGATTGTACTTCAGATGCCAATCGGACCAAATTGGTTCATATCAAAAATTAAAAGTCCAAATTGATATCGAAGAAAAGTACAAAAGTTTGGTGTTGAATTGATTGGCAAAAAAATGCTATCATACTTTAAAAGAAAAAGAAGAAAAAAACAAAGCACGCTAGATTTTGTTTCTAATATGTAAAGGCTTGCGATTGCTAATAAACAGAACAAATTCATTGGGACCTAAGTTTTTAGTAACTAATTAAGCGATTATAAGTAAATGGTGCCACCTCATTTTTATTTTTTAGTAAAAGCTTGATATGTTTTAACATTGCTCTAATTTGTATAGCCACGAAGAGGCACCCCCCCCACCCCCACCCAATTCATGTTTGCATAAGATGAAACCTCGATCTCAAATCAAGCAAGCAAATGAGGATAGATTTCACGGTGCAGTTTACTTTGATTTGGCACTCAAATTTACCAACAAACACAATAATTGAAGTTCGAAGTCGAAACGAAGTGATTTCGACTCAAAAGGGACCAAACTATATATCATTTCCTTTGACCTTGCTATGTACTACGTTATCTCATCTCTACCCATAATAGGAAATGTTTATCCAAAAAGTATTAAACTTATTGCATTTTCATCAATTCAGTCATAAATTTTTTAATTTTGTCAACAAGTTCTAAGCATTTTCACATTTTTCCAGTTAAGTTAATTCGGCTAATTTTAGTTAGAAATCATTAACATGGATGCTACTTAACTAATGCCAATGTTGATGATTTTTGATAATTTTATGAATTTTTTTGTACTTTTTATTATTATTGTTTTCCTTCTTTTTTTTTTTCCTAAGCTTAGCGAAGGATGTTGACTAGGAGTGAGCATGGTTTGAGTAGATGGTTCCTAGAGATTGGTTCCGATTTAAAATTGAGAACCACCCTTTGGTTCTATGGATCCACTCAGGAATCAAACTGCTGATCTAGTTTTATTCCCAAGTGGATACATAGAATCGGTCTAATAAGGATCATTTTTTATGAGTAATATTGCCCACCTTAGGATCACTACCACCACTCATCAACCACACCCATATACAACCAGAGCATTGAGTATACAAAATACAATGTTTGAAAGGGAAATAAGGTAGTGAGAAAAAGGCCTAGTACACAAACACCAACTCGATTACTTGATTTTGTTTGAGTAGGAAAAAATAAATACAAATGCCTAAAAGTGCAAAGATCATATCATGTGAAGTTAAGCATTAAACAAAGTAAATATTGAATTGGTTTTCTTCTATGAATGGGCATTGTGCTGTCATTCAATCATTTTATTGAATATGTCAAGTGCATTTCAACCAAAGTATTTATATGTAGAATTAAAGTGTCGATTCTTTTCAAATCGTCATAGTTAGCAATGATATGAAATCATATCATTAAGATAATGTCAATCATGGCGATTTAGAATTGTCATTTTTTATATTAAAAATTAATATATTATTATAATATTAGTCCGGTCCACGTGGAAGGGCAGGATTCCCCCATGGAAGTGGGAGCTTGACTAGTACTCACTGCTTCCCTTAGGAACCACCAGTTTCGAGCCAATCCAATTACAAGTGGGCTAGGCAATTCTTAATTTTTTTGCACACGCCTAATGTTGACCAACTCTTGTCAGCTGCAGGGGAGGGTCATAGCCCTTGCCTATGGTTGACGAGGATTAATAGCTCTTGCTAGTGGTTGGCGAGGGTCAGCTAGCGACCCTCGTCGGACTTGATAGGAAAAAAAAAAGAGAGAAGAAAAACAATAAAGAAAAGGAAAAAAATAATAAAAAAGCACCGGCCATTTTTTGTGGCATTACTGTCATATACGTTAATGATTTTTTATTAAAATTGTCTGGAAGTCACAAAGTATGAAAATATTCATGACTCAATTGATATAATTAAATAGCTTATGGCTAAATTGAAAAAGTATAGTATATTTATAACTTTTTAGATAATTTTCTTACTCACAATACGATATTATTAGCTGTCTCTTTATGAGTTTTATGCTCTCTTTTTTTTTTTTTTTTAAATTCTAAGTGGGATGGATATGCGGTTTCTTTGGATGCGTTTGGTAACATTTCTCTTTAAAAATTGTTTAAACAGAAATAGAAAAAAAATATTTATGCTTCGGAAACAATTTTTGAACAAAAAAACGCGTTTACTAAATCTGTTCCAGAAATATAAAAAGAATAGAAACATGTTTGGTAAATTTGTATAATTTTTTTTATTTCTTTTAATTTTTAAATATTTTAATTTTAATTTTTCTATTTTCTTTCTTATTTTTTATTTTTTCATTTTTCTTCTTTTGGCCGGTCGGGCCTCGGCCATGGCCGATGACCGGCCGACGAGGGGCCGACGGCCTCGCCCGGCCACGGCGAGGCCGAGCTCGCCCGTGGGCCGGCAAGGCTAGGTGTCGCCGGGCCACCGCCAGGCCCAGCCAAGGTGAGGCCGAGACTCGCCGGGGCCGGCGACGCTTGGCCTCGGCTGGGGCCGCGACGCTCCGGCGAGGTTGCCGGCAATGGCCGAGGCCGGTGATCGGCCAAAGAAAAAGAAGAAGAAGAAAAAGAGAGAAAGAAAATGGAAGAGAGAGAAAAATGTTCCTAAATTTTGTTCCAAAACAAGAAACAACTTTTTTTTGTTTCTTTTTCGCTTCCAAATGTATTTTAACAAAAAAATAATTTTGGAATAAAAACGCAAACAAACGCGTTTATGTTCTTTTTTTGTTCCCAAAAACAAAAAAACAAAAATTTGTGTTCCTGGGACAGGAACACATTTTAACAAACAGGCCCTTTCTGTCCACCGAGTGATTCGTAACTATATGCTTGTATTCAAAACGATCACAATCTCGCATGGTAACTTTGACGATTCCCTTCTTGCTCAAAAAAAAAAAAAAAAAAAAACAACAACAACAACAACAACTTTGACGATTCCCTTTGATGTCTGACCCACGTAGAACGGGTAAAATCATTGCGGATTCATCATGTAAAACAAGATTAATTACCACGACGATGCCATATTGCGAGAGCAACATATTAGTCAGAGGATACCTGCGGATGATTCTAAAGTTTGACTTTCCCTTTTACTTTCTCACCTCAATCCTCACCGGGAACCCACCCTTCATCTTCGAGCTCAGGTACGCAATGAACACCGGCTCCTCCCCTTCCTCCGCCGCGGGCACCACCCTGAACTGCCGCAGCACCCCGGCCACTACTCTCTTCATTTGCAGGAACGCCATTTCCTTCCCCAGACAAACCCTCGGCCCCGCCTGGAATACTGGGTACTCGAACGCGTCCCTATTGACGAACGCCCACTTCTCGCTGCCATCCTCCGCCGCCCTCAGCCACCTCTCCGGCCTGAACTCCGGCCAGTCCTTTCCCCATAGCTGTTCCAGCCTCCCCATCGCGTACGGATGGTACGCCACCCTCATCCCCTTCTTCACCACCGTGCCGTCCTCCAAGACGTCGTCGCTAATAGCCTCCTTCGTGTCAACCGGCACCGGCGGATAAAACCGCATGCTCTCACACAGCGACGCGTGCGTGTACACCATCTCCTTCACATCATCGTACCCCGCGGCGGGTGCGTCGGACTTCTCCATGATCTCACCTCGGACTTTGGCCTCCACCTCCGGGTTCTTGTGGAGCAGCCAGAAGTACCACGTCAGCGCGGCCGACGTGGTGTCCCGGCCGGCGAGTATGAAGCTGATGATGATGTCGATGACGAAGTTCTCATCGGAGTGGCCTGAGCTCAAGAATCGCGACAGAAGGTCGTCGGTGGCTGACTCCGGTGACGACTTCTTGCTCAGCTCTCTCTTCTTTTCCCTCACGATTTTCTTCGCAAACTCACGGACTTCGGAAACCGCGACCCGGAGACGCTTCTCGATCCTAGGTTGAAGGAACGCTTGATCCTCCAAATCACGGAGAAGAACTCTTGAAACCTCTCGCTGCTTATTCTCACTGCGTCTTCAAACGCTTCTGCGAACTTCGCCTGTCGAATACCAAATCGTTCGATGAGTGATGTGATTGACAGAAATTTGTGTTTGTGTTTGTTTGGCAAGGCTCACCCTAAACTGCACATCTTTTATATCTGTAATTTATTAAAATGAGTCCGGACAATACTTACTTTCGGCTGAGGAAGCGATGGCGACAGATTTTCGGCATCGTACCCGAACGCGATCTTGCATATGTTGTCGAAGGCGAACCTCTGGAGGATGTCCTGCATGTCTATCACTGACCCACTCTTGGCGGCGGAAGCCAGGAGAGGCACCAGCCGCTCGTTCAGCTCAGCGTCGACGACGGTCTCGACGAACTTCCGCAGCGATCGGGTATTGAACTCGTGGCTGGCGACTTGCCTCTGGAACTTCCAGGACTCGCCGTCTATATTGAAGATTCCATCGCCGAGGACGTCGCGGAGGGTAATCTTGAAAATCCCGCCCTTCTCGTAGTTGCCGAAGTGGGTCTTGAGGATGTGCTGGACGTTGGCGGGATTGCCTGTGAAGACATGGCGGTTGCCGAGGGGGCGGTGGAAGACATAGGTTGCCGAGGGGGAGTTCCGGACCAGGTCGGCGCTCCAGTCGATCCGCCGTTTGATGTTGGCGAAGGATGAGAAATAGGAGCCGAAGATAGGATAGACTCTCGGGAGGTTCTTTGAGGGCGGCAGCGGCGACGATCTGAAGAAGAAGAAGAAGAAGAAGACGACGCTGAGGACGATGAACAGCGATGGGAAGACGATGGAGTGAGAAAGCGATGGAAAGAGATCAAAGCGCGATAAGGCCGAGAGAAAGGAGGAGGAAATCATGGTGGGGCGTGGTGGTTGGGCTTTGAGATTTGAGATCTTTGGTAGGGCTTTTAGGATTTCATGTGCTTGCAGAGGTCGAAATGAGTGGGCGGGGTATTTATAAGCAGATTTTAATGATTATGATTTGATATTAAGACGTACCTATGTTTTTCTTCATTATATAATGTCATGTTCACCTTCGGAGGCCAAATGTTTCCAATATTTTCGTTAAAAGATCAAGGTTCCCATGATGTCGTATGAAAACGTATGAATCAGCATTCTCTACGTTTATATATCAGAGTGCAACTTGGAATTCGCTCGCTCATTTTATTAACACTTCTCTGAAAATGGATGTACTATTTCTGGGCTTTAATCCAAAAGGCAAGAGTACTTCTCGACTTTTATGTCATGAAAGTGACCGGGGATGTATCTGTGCATTTCGGCTCCGAACCCAACTCCATTTCTTTTTCCAAACAAAATCATTTTCATTTGGAAACTTCTTCGTTGTGAGTTGAGAAAACGAAATTTTCTTTTGACTTTGACAAAATAGACAGTTTCGCAACCAGGGACGTTTCCGCAAAGCCTACGCAGAGTCCCATGTTCTGTGCATGCATTTCGGCTTCGAACCCAACTCCATTTCTTTTTCCAAACAAAATCATTTTCATTTGGAAACTTCTTCCTGACGTTGTGAGTTGTAAAAACGAATCTTTCTTTTGACTTCGACAAAATAGCCAGTTTCGCAACCAGGATGCTTCTGCAAAGCCTACGCAGAGTCCTATGTTCTGTGCATGCATGGGACTAATGAATCTCGGAAGAGGTTTCCTCTACGGGGACGTGATCAGTAAGCAATGGCTTCTGTGAGTTCGATTCGTGTGCATTTATTATGGGTACCTTGCAATTTGCATGGCAGTTGAGGCAGTTAATAGATGTCCCGGTGGATAAAGTTAACCGCATCACTGAGCATGAATCGCAATAACCGGCGATGGTGGCCGGAAGGTATGTGTGTGTATATATATAGAGAGAGAAAGAGAGGGGGCGTGGAAAGACAAGGCAAGAAACATGAGCAGTGTTGGGGAGGCGACGGTGATGAGTAGAAACAGAGGTGCGGCGTTGGCATTGTGATGTTATGGGTAGAGAGAAAGAGAGGCTCATATTTCAAGGGTAGTAGTTGACTTTGCTATTCACCATGTTCTTTAGGAGTGAGCATGGTTTCATGATAAAATCAGATCGGGGGAACCGCTCCAGTTCTGAGTTTTAGAATATTGAAAGTAATTGGTTTTGATGGGTAAATTTAAGATTCCAAGTGAAACATCAAGTGGAAATTTCATTTGAAACCTAGTACATGGAACTTAGAATAAGTTTTTATATATTTTCTTGTTCTATTTCTATTCTTTAGCATACGATGATAAGTGCTTATTCTAAAACCATTAGTTTAAGTTTCCATTCCAATAAATATATAATGGAGATTATTACTTTGTTAATATTTCATATTCTTCATATGTTTAAATATAAATATGAGTTTTGATAAGTAGATTGTAATAGTAGATAACATTTATTAGAATTGTTCAATTAAGAATATAAGCAGAACTTGAGTAGGCCCTGAAATTTGTGACAATGTTGCTTCCAAGTTTTAAAGTATATAGTGTTCTGACAAGTAAGTTCTAGGTGTATTTAGACTTACCCTGAAAACACCCACTTCTATTTTTCCTACGTATATCACTTTAGAGATTCCACTTCCATATCCACCTAACGATTTTAATCTTAATTACAGGTCTATCATTTTCTTTCCAACTTTACCCCTTCTGACATTCCAAATTTAAAAACTAGACCAACCCGAGTCCCTCACCCAACCCACAACTCACACCTCAGCCCCCTCTCCGCCTGCGTCGCGCACGACCGCCACGCTGTCTTCTCCATCCCTCACCCAACGTTTTCCGCCGCGATCTTTGCCGAGCTTGACGTTGGATCTAGGTTGTGTTCGCCACGGCATCGAGCTCTTTGTTTAATGGAGCTCGACACTACATATGGGGGGTCATTTCGTTTTACGACTGTTTGTATAATAAGTATAGAAACATCGGCGGTTTCCCTTGCGTAAATTCCTCATATGCCCAAATATTAAATGGATCCCTACTGAGTAGCCTCGGAGTTCTCTTTCCTTTTTAAATGATCTTCGTCCTTCCGTAACGTTTCACAAGAGGTGGCCTACACGATTTGTCGAAGCTTACACACCAAGAAAATCGACGCACGGGATGACGGGATCGGCCGTCCTCTATTTTCCCTACCAATCTCCTCTTGTATCTCATTTAGCCTTCTCATTTCGGAAAATTTCAAAACAGGTAAGGCTTCCCAATGATCACCATAAGTTATCACTCCGTGCATCTCACGTTACTAAAAATAAGCCGAAGACCAATTTTTGAGTCGGTATGTCTTGGCCTCAGCTCCACGATGTATCGATCGGATCGAGGGATTCAAGAAGAACATGAGCTAAAACTGAGGGTAAATGGTCCGATCACGAGATTATTTTCATTTGGTGGTGTGCAACACTACAAAAGATTTTTTTACCAAAAAAAAAAAAAAAACACTACAAAAGATTTGGCCTTTCGCAATGTTGCCGTTGGTTGGTATATTTCGTCATCAAAAGCTATGAGAGAAAATTATCAAAAAAAAATCCTAAAGCTATTACAATTATGCCAATTTAATCAAAAACTTATTTTTTTGGCCAATTGAGTCATAAACCTTTTGCAATTATGTCGTTTAATCATTCCGGTCAAAATTGGCCTATCGACACTAATGTGGCCGTCGGCTGATGCGGACAACAATTTTTTTAATAACCTTATATTTTTCGAATTTTTTTGTTAATTTTTTTGTTAATCTTTTTTTTCATCCTCCCTCCTTCTTCCTTTGGCTTTAGCGACCGGCCGGAGGGGAGGGCTGGTCAATCGCTGGATTGAGGGTCGCTTGGTCGCCTTAATCCGATGACTAGCCAACCCTCCCCTCGGCCAATCATCAAAGCCAAAGGAAGAAGGAGGGAGGAGAAAAAAAAAAGGAAAAAAAGGGAAAAAAGATAAAAAAATTTTAAATAAATAATTTGAAAAAATAAAAGTTTATCGAAAAAATTGTTGCCAGTGCTGGTCGGCAGCCATGTCAGTGTTGGCTGGCCAACTTTCGTAAGAAGGACTGAACTGACATAATTACAAAAGGTTTAGGGCTTAATTGGCTAAAAAAATAAGTTTATGATTAAATTAGCACAATTGCAGTAAATTTATGACTTTTTTAGTAATTTTCTCAAAGGTATGACAACATAAATTTTTGTTGTCGAGCCTCCATCACGAAACCCCTTCTCACTAGGCCAACACCACGGAAATTCGACATTTTGTCACCCCCAGCTTCTAGCAAGGGCAAGGTCGTCACCATAGGTAGTCCATGGCGACAAAATATGTTTTGTGGCCATTGGTAGTAAGGTTGTCTCACATCGATTGTGGAAGCGGCTGGTGGTAGGTTTATAAGTGTGAAAGAAAACTTCACTTGCATGGGAAAGTTATCAGTTATTGTGTCTTTGACCCAGCTCAAAGGGTGAGGCTTTCCCTCACACTTATATATTGATCACCATCTCTTTTCATAATTGATATGGAACAATGATATGGAACAACCTCAATAGTTTTCTCATCGTAAGAATACACTACATCAATGGATTCGAAATGTGTTCACTATAGAATGTACTAAAAATCAGGATTTTAACGTAGAAGGCACACGTAAGGATCCAATCTAACCTTACCCATGCAAGAGTTCAAATTATCCTTTGATGTATGAGGGGACGCTATTGACTTAATCACTGGAGTTGGGGATGCAGCACGCACATTATATAGACCGTTTCATGAAATCGAGAGTTCGAATTATCCTTTGATATACAAGGGGACGCTACTTAGACATAGGAGTTGGGGACGCAAACACACATTATATAGACCATTTCATGAAAGCGAAGCTAATATCGCATAAAATAGCTTGCTCCTAAACAAAATTTCGACTAATGTTTAACCATTTGAAATCAAAAGTCAGATCATAAGAACAAAAACATAACTTCCCCGTATTCATCTAGTTCTTGCAAGTTCGGTCAATGTCCGGGGGTCATATTGAATTGCACAACCTACTCCGCCGGCCGAGCATTTTGATCAAAGGAAAAGACGAGGTGTTCTTCTATAAAGTATTGCTCATCTTATCTGTGCTCATCTTATCTACTATCCCATGACACCTTCGCTTGCGATAATAGCCAAAAGCATCAATTTACAAAGAAAATCATCCAATGACATCTTTGCTTACAGATACTAAGTAGGAATGAGCGTCAATCCAAAGTCTGCCAGTTCTAGTTTGTTTCCTAGGGAGACTGAGTCAATTCTTGGTTTTGAAATCCCCGGATCAGCATTGTGCAACTTAGTCCTCGGTTTTGAGAGTTTAGCGTTGGTCCAACCTTATAATATTTTAGATATATTATATATTATATATCTAATAGTTATATATATATATATATATATATATATATATATATATATATATATATTTAAAAGAGGATAAATGGTGTTAAACGGCATCAAATGGCAACCTCCTCTTCATGTATTCTTGTTCTCCTTTTTTTTTTTTTTTTTTATCCTCTTCTCTTTTCTTTATCTTATACAATTTTCACTAGAAAGAAACAACTTTTCATTCACGAGCAACCTTGCCCTGCTTGCCACGCGACACTCTCCCCATTCGGCGCTCACCACTCACTCGCACTGCTTGTTGCTTGCCCCACTTGTCACTCCACTTGCGTCACTTGCTACTAGTAGTTCGACGCTCGCCCTGCTTGCCGCTCAATGCTAGAATCACTTGCTGCTCATTGCTCAACGCTCGTGCCGCTTTCCTCTCTTCTTTGGCCTCACTCGTTGCCGAGTAAATCGAAAGGAAACAAAGCCCTAATTAGAAACCCTCTTCGCTCGTGAGCAATGCTCGCCATTCACCACTTGCCTTGCGGGTTGCCTTTGTTCGCTCACCCGCCGCTCACCCTCATCTTGTGGCTTGACCCTGTTAATGGATATGTAATTTAGAATAATAGATTTGTCTTTTCAGGGAATACAAAAAATGAAAAAGAAAAATATTGGTTGGTCCCAAGTTGATCTTGGAACCGAACCGAACCCATAGGATCGAGTCTCGACGAACCCATAGGATCGGTCCAGTCATTGGTTTCAAGTTCAACCGAGTCGATCCTTGGTTTCAAAAATTGGGGATCCACACTGTGCGGGTTGATCCTCGAGTTAAGTGTTGGATTGGCCCAATTCGGACCATGGTCATCCCTAATACTAAGAGAGCGAATCAATTAATTAGAGAAAAGCAAGACCTTTCACTCCGAAGTCATCAAAGCCGGCTGTTTCTCAATTTAGATTGCATGATTCGATTTGATTAGAAGTCTCCACAATATGTGCCAAAGTTGCAAACGAATCTATTGATTTGATTAGCAAATTTATGATTCGATACATATCTATCAATTTGACTGACTCAAATGCTCTTTCATCATACTTAGTGACGTTTGATATATTTGATAGTTGCAATTAATAGAGAATTTCGCACTCTACAATGCGATAAAAAGGATAAACAATTACATCTTCTTATGCATAAAATCATTGCATTGACTTGAAAATAAAATTATATTCGTATTGATCAGAAATCTTACTCAAAATTTCACATTATGTAACATCAATCACAGAAATTATACATGTCTAAGACATGCAATACTAATTTTAGGAATTTTATCGGATATAACGTCTAGATTCAGTTTTCAGATTCAAAATTTGCAAATGTTATAACAACGACCCCCGCTTTTAGACTGGGTGAAAGTAAGAGGTCAACTTCTTGAAATGAGAAAACCAATCACGTAGGGTTACAGATTAGACAAAATAATGAAAAGTACCATGAAGTTGCTGTCAAGGTTTGATAAGTGCTATTGACTTCTCGAGGGTAACAAATGATTTATTTAAAAAGTAATGATAATTATTTTAATTGCAAGATTGTGTGGGCTGGTGTGAAGGGAATAAAAAGGCCCAAAGTCCAAAGTAAGTTGGAGTAAATATAATATGAACTCATTAAAATAAGCGGATTGCATTTCATCAAGAATAAGAAAGGATTAAATTTCAAGATACTGTTGTATATTTTCTTCTCCACGTAACCATTATATGGATGATTACTTATATAATTGATCATCCCATGAATAGATATGGCAATATATTCTTCTAGGAAAAAAATCACATATTTGAATTTTATGACTTTAATGGAATCCACTAATAAGTTTTATGATTGAAGATCATATATTTGAAGATGAAAAAAAATCGCAATATTTTCTTCAAGAAGAAAAAAAGATCACTTTTAAATAATTTGATCACAGTTTTAACTAGCCATTTTATGGCTAAAGTAATTTAGAGAGTTTATAAGAAACCAGAAAAAAAATTATATTACCATCAGCAACCCCACATCATATTGACTTAAAAGACTTGAGTGGGATGTCATTTAACCTAATAAGGTTTTCAATCGGATTGGGCAGATTTGTAAACGTAGGAATTACCAAATAAATACTTGGTTTGAATTTGACATTCCCGTGAGACTTTGGTTCAAGATGAGACGAACGATATTTTTTATTAAATATAATGTGAGGACTAGTTTTGTAACTGAACAAATGATAAGGACTAAAATTGAAAATTCCTACAAGCACGCTGAATTATTTAAATTATTTATTTATTATTTATTTTTCGTGAAACAAACGAAATTAAGTATTTAGATAGCAATATGCTTAAATATGAAAGTCTTTCTCAGATGTTCTTGAGTGTCAATGGAGAAAGTGATGTAGTAATATGTTCCCACATATATCCTCCTCCCGTAATTTCTCGATCAGCCACTGAATTTCGATATATTTTGGAAAAATTTATCGTGGGATTCCTGTCAGATTGCATCAAGTGTAAAGATATATAAGTAAAGCATAGTAAGCCCCAAGCAAAACACGACATACTTCAGTTGATCATCGATGAATCATGCCCTTAATTCAAAAACAAAACCATGGGGGTTGTTTTATCCTTTTATTTTCCTTTCTGCCTTGCCCAATTTTTTTTTCCTAAAGAGGCAATTTAAGATGCAATTTTAGAGCAACCTAAAAAAAATACTTGCCCAAATAATAGTTGAGTGCATAACCTTGCCTTTAGTTTAACAAAGTGGACAGTGCGACCTCAGTCGCAAATTTTGAAGTGGGAATATGGGAAACTCGCTTAGCAGGTAACTCATAAAATTTGTTACAAAAGTATGATTAAGTTCTCAAACTTTTAAAAGTGCAATTAAGTCCTAAACTTTATCAAATTGGTGCAATCATATCCTTTTATTAATTCTATTTAATTTGATTAATGAAAAATACTAACTTGATGTTTATTATTTTCTCTATCATACACAGAGTTAATGTGATCAAAACAATATCGTTTTGGTCAAAATTTGATTTTTAACACCAATTTTATTTAGGATACATTAAAAAATTAGCAAAACTTTAGAGGAGTATGAAAAGAAGAAGAAGGAAAAAACAGGTGGAGGGCTTACTACTTGGCGATGGTGGGGTAATGGTTAGCCAACCACCAGCAACCCTCGACTAGACTTGGGTGAAAGGAAATATGGGAGGTCAAGAAAATTAAAATCAATTAATGCAGTTTTTCAATTGCCTCGAAAAAAAAAATGTGACTCTAGCAATTGATCATTTTGATGGTCAAATACCCTTTCTATGTTATTAATAAGGCGGTAACGCCTTATCTATAGTTAGGGGCCTTTTCAATAAGGCTCGCGATTGGGCACTCATTTTTTTGGCTCCCTTCACTAGTCTTGATTGGCAGATGGAAGTACCCAAGTGTGTCGGGTAGCATCTTATAGTTGATAAAGGTTGCGTTGAGTGATCCTTCCCCCCTAATCATAACATATATATATAGTTTTGATTCAGGTAGTCAACTGGCCGAGGCCATCTTGTATTATTCATTCCCTGCATCCGATGGAAAAAAGAAAAGAAAAGAACAAAAAATTCAATGTTGTGTGTGATGGAGCAAAACCATATAGAGTTTGAATAGTACACATGTCAACACCACATGTCAAGACGACATGCATGAAATAAATATCTCCATTCGGATGTTTGACATATCTCCAAGCTGTCACCCTATTTTCCTTTCTCTCCCTTCGGCAGGTGTTCCCTTCTCTCTCTCTCTCTCTCTCTCTCTCTCTCTTGGTTTCATGCGATAAGGACTCTCTTGCTGACCCTCCTCTCTCACCTCCCCTCATGTTTGTGTTATAATTATGGTTAATGAATCAACGAAAGCCAACAAATTAAGATACGTCTTTTCTGTTCATGTATCTATTAAATTCATGAATTTCCTAAACTTTTCTGTTTACGTATCTATTGAATTCATGAATTTCCTAGATTCATGTATCTTTTAGTTCATGTATTTATTGAGTTTACGAATCTCTTGAATTCACGTGTCTCTGGATTCATGAATATATCGGATTCACGTATCTCTTGATTCATGAATTTTGTAGATACATGCATCTATTTAATTCATGTATCTCTTATGTACATGAACTAAAAAGCTCTATAAATAGATAGGAGCATAAAGCTTCATTATAGTGTTTATTCGACTTGATTCCAAAAGAGATTTGATATACTATTATGCCTTTCTAATTTTTCTAGGTGTGCTCAATTGAACGGTTTGACTGAGTCCTGTTTGCATAGTGCTAATCCAAATAAGTTCAAGGTGTTGTATTTTGGGAGGCATAGTTCGTGAATCTGTGGAGCACCATTGGTAGGAACTAATCTCCTTAAGGAGATTCGGATATGCGTACCTCACCTCCATTATATTGATATTCTGATTACAACAAACAGTTTGTTTTCTCTGGATTATATTCCAACAATCTTAAGGTGATTAGATCACTCATAGTTGTTCTTGTCAGATTATTGAGATGGTTGAAAACAATCAAGTGCCCTTCAATGTCCAGAATGTTTTGGGAGACGTTTCTATGGTCGATTCGACCATTGCTATAGAAGATGTTCAGCCCTCAAGGTCTAAATTTCTAGTAGCCAATGCTACGGGCCCTTGAGCCAACACCAATTTTGGTGGTGTGGATACAAGTCATACGACTGGTATGCTCGGGATTGTTTTTCAGAATAGTACAGGCCAAATGGCTTTTGGCTTCGTTTCTAGAGGGATAGTTCAACGAACCTTACCTACTGTGATGGCAACAACTACAGTTACAACTAATGAGAAACCGGAGAAATTCACCGAAGTGGGCTTTGAACAATGGCAGCATAAGATGTTCTTCTATCTGACCATGCTAAATCTGATGAAGTTTTTATTAGAGGTGTACCCGGTAATTAGTCTAGATGAGCACGATATCATGACGCTCAATGCATTGGAGGCTTGGAAGCATGGGGACTTCTTATGCCAAAATTATATTCTTAACTATTTAGTGAATTCTCTATATAATGTTTATTGTAATACTGAATATGCTAAACAGTTATGGGAGTCCTTAGAGAAGAAATACAAGACTAGGACGCTGGCACCAAGAAATTTGTGGTTGTCAAATTCTTGAACTACAAGATGGTGGATTCTAAATCTGTCATGAGTCAGGTTCAAGAATTGCAATTAATTCCGAGTGACATCTCTGCTGAGGGAATGATACTTAGTGAATCATTCCAAGTGGCGGCCATGATTGAGAAACTACCTTCGTCGACTTCAAAAATTATTTGAAGCACAAACGGAAGGAGATGAGCCTTAAAAATCTCATTTTGCGCCTCGAATCGAGGAGGACAATAGAAGGAGTGCATACCCTTCTTCTCAGCCAAAGGGCAACGTTGTGGAATCTTCCAAATCCAAGCAAGATAGAAAAAGGAAGATGTTCTCTCAAGGAAAAGGCAGGCAAAAGGAATAGTTCCAGAAATTTTAAGGGACATGTTTTATATGCAATAAGTTTGGCAATTGTGCTAAGGATTGCAAGAAGTGCCTGAAAAAAGGCAAGAACGATGGTGCAGCCCAGCAACTGAATTTGACAAAACATGACAATATTGAGAGGTTGTCTCAAGAGGTAATGTCTCAAGCCTCTTTGGTGTCAAACACTAATGGTTGGTGGTTAGACACAGGTGCCACAAATCACATATGTGTAGATAAACACATGTTCTCATCTTATGAGAAGGTTGAAGAAGATGAAAAGCTTTATATGGCTAACTTTGCATTAGCAAAGATTGCGAGAAGAGGAAAGGTGATCCTGAAGTTTACTTCTAGCAAGGAAGTCCCCCTGTTGAATGTGCTGCATGTACTAGAGATTCAGAAAAATATAATTTCTAGCCCCATACTTGTCAAGAAGAGTTTCAAAGTTGTATTTGAATCTAACAAGTTTGTACTTTCGAAAGGAGGGATGTATGTAGGGAAATGGTATTTGTGTAATGACCTGTTTAAAGCTAATGTGTCTATCATTGATGTAAACTCGAATTATGTGTACCCAAAGACTATTAATAAAAAAAAGTCTTTAGTTTATATTGTTGTGTCTCGTTATCTATGGCATGGTAGATTATGACATATAAACTATGGTACAATGAAGAGAATAGCAAACTTGGGGTTAATTCCAAGATTTGAGTTGTATGCCTGTTACAAGTGTGAGACTTGTGCTGAGGCCAAGTTTGCCAAGAAACCATTCAAATCCATTGAAAGAACAAGTGAAACTCTACAATTAATCCATAGTGATCTATGTGTTTACGTTTGTAGAAAATAGAGGTGGAAAGAAGTACTTCATCACATTTGTGGATGACTGTACTAGATTTTGCTATGTTTATTTATTAACTAGCAAAGATGAGATTATGAGCATGTTTGTCAAGTATAAAAATGAAGTTGAAAACTAACTTGATAAACGAATCAAAGTGCTTAGGTCTGATAGAGGAGAAGAATACAGTTCAATCAATTTCAAAGACTTTTGTGCTAGTTTTGGAATAATTCTCCAAACGACTGTACCTTATACTCCACAACAAAATGGAGTTGTTGAATGATTGAACAGGACACTAAAGGAGATGGCTAACGTCATGCTTTTAAGTTCAGGTTTATCTCAGAATTTGTGGGAGGAGGCAGTTTTAACGGCAAATTATATTCTTAATAAAATATCTCACAAAAAAACAAGTAAAACTCTATACGAATTATGGAATGGAAAGTTGCCATCCTACAATTGTCTAAAAGTGTGGGGGTGCTTGGCCAAGGTGGTATTTCTTCCTCCTAAACAAACTTAATTGGGACCTAAAATGGTGAATTGCAAATTCATTGGTTATGCTCAAAATAGTAGCGCATATAGATTTTTGGTCCACGAATCTGAAAATGCGAAAATCCATGTCAATACAATTTTAGAATTAAGGGATGCTGAAGTTTTTGAGGATATATATCCTGCAAAAAGAAATCAATGAGAACTTTCTTAGAAAAAGGCTTAGAGAATCCGAATTCGAGAATAATGAAGTTGTGACCAAAGAAGCCGGACTTGAAGGAGTAAAATGGCTCAAATTGAAAAACCTTTCAAACTTGATTTTCTAACATATATGTTAGAAGGTGAGCTCCAAACATTTAAAGAGGCAATGTCATCTCTAGATGCTCATTTTCTGGAAAGAAGCTGTTGACAATGAAATCCATTCTATCCTAATTAACCATACTTGGGAATTGGTTGATCTTCCACCTGAAAATAAACCAATTGGATGTAAATAGATATTTAAAAAAAAAACTAAAAGCCGATGGTTGCATTGATAAGTACAAAGCTCGGCTTGTAGCTAAAAGGTTTAGACAAAAAGAGGGTCTTGACTACTTTGATACTTATTCACCTGTCACAAGAATAACATCGGTAAGGATGTTGATTGCTATAACTTCGCTATACAATTTGCAAATACATCAAATAGATGTGAAAATTGCATTATTAAATGGTGATCTTGACGAGGAGATTTATATGGAACAATTTGAAGGGTTCAAAGTCAAAGGACAAGAACACAAAGTGTGTTGACTTGTCAAATCAATGTATGGACTTAAATAAGCTCCTAAGTAATGTCATGAAAATTTTGATTGGGTAATGATTCAAAATGGGTATAGAATCAATGAGTGTGATAAATGTGTGTACACTAAATCCACAACAGTTGGATATGTACTTATTTGTCTATATGTTGATGACTTGCTAATTTTTGGAGGTAACACTGAGATCATCAAAATCACCAAGAACATTCTCAAGAAGAACTTTGAGATGAAAGATTTAGGTGTAGCGTATGTTATACTCGGCATCAAAATTCTAAGGAATTCTGATGGCTTAGGTTAATACAATCTCATTACATTAAAAAGGTAATTGAGAGATTTAAATGATTCGTCATTAAAAATGCAAACAATCATTTTCTTCCATACTTAACTTTAAGAAAGAACATTGGAAATAGTGTCGACAAATGGAATACTCTCAAGTAATCGGCAGCATCATCTATATCATGAATTGCACTAGACCTGATATTGCATACTCGCAAAACCGAGTAGATGTACCAAGAACCCAGGTCACGAGCACTCGGAATGCTTTGATGATAGTATTAGGATATTTGAAAAGGAAAAAAGACTGTTCTACAATATGACAAATATCCAGCTATTTTGGAAGGTTATTATGATGCCAACTGGATTTTAGATTCTGATGAATCAAAATTGACTAGCGGATATATGTTCATGCTAGGAGGTGCCGTAGTGTTATGAAAATCCTCTAAACAAACTCTAATAATGCACTTTATGATAGAATTAGAGTTTGTTGCTTTGGATAAAGCTACTAAAGAAGTAGAATGGCTTGGACACTTTTTAGAAGATGTTCTAGTGTGGTCAAAACATATGCCTGCAATTTGCATTCACTGTTACAATCAAGCGGCAATTGTTAGGGTGCATAATGTGATTTATAATGGTAAGTCTAGACATATTTGTTATAAACATAATACTGTAAGGCAATTGCTCTCAAATGGAATCATTTATTTAGACTTTGTAAAGTCAAAAGAAAAAATTGCGGATTTGCTAACAAAAGGTTTGTCAAGAGAGTAGATAAACTACATATCAAGGAGAATGGGTTTAAGAGCCTTAATCCAATAAAGAGATTCCAAGGTGAAAACCTAACCTATGCGATTAGAGATACCATGGTCTAGGTTTAACAGGACAACGCAAATTCTGGAAACTCTAGTGTAAGCACCGTCTCTCATTCCTATGATATAGCAATGCTTTCCTATAGACTTATTAAGGGTATGCTATGAGTTTAATGATTCCTATAACTTGGCATGTAACATCCAAGTAAGATATGGTAGGATATCTTTAATAGGAATGCACCTATATGCATGGAGCTAGCCGACTCTATGAAAATCTTTAAAAGCTGAATTTTCTAAAGCATGCATGAATCCCAAGAGGTTCAAGGCTGAAAGAACGAACACAGCTGATAACCAATCTTGAACTAGAAATACTCTGTGTGAGGTTTATTGTCTAGGCTTACACAAATAATTGATGATTTAAGGCTTAGTCTATCGACTATTTAAGTAAGTCCGATAGGCTTTCATTAAAGAAGGTTCAAAGTGAAAGCTACCTATCTTGATGCGGTGTATTCCAACAGGCATGCTCAAATTCCATCAAGTCAAAAATGTTTTGTTGATCTATTAATGTGGGGGATTGTTATAATAATGGTTAATGGATCAACGAATTAAGATACGTCTTTTCTGTTCACGTATCTATTGAATTCATGAATTTCCTAAAATTTTATATTCACGTATCTGTTGAATTCATGAATTTCCTAGATTCATATATTTTTTAGCTTATGTATTTATTAAGTTCACGAATCTTTTGAATTCACGTGTCTCTGGATTCATGAATTTCATGGATACATGTGTCTATTTAATTCATGTATCTCTTCTGTACATGAACTAAAAAGCTTTATAAATAGATAGGAGCATAGAGCTTCATTACGTGTTTACTTGACTCGATTCCAAAAGAGATTTGATATACCTTTCTACTCTTCTGATTTTTTTGGGTGTGCTGGTTCAATTGAACGGTTTGACTGAGTTCTGTTTACATAGTGCTAATCCAAATAGGTTATAGGTGTTGTATCTTGGGAGACATAGTTCGTGAATCTGTGGAGTACCATTGGTAGGAACTAATCGATTTAAGGCGATTCGGATATCCGTACCTCACCTCCATTACATTGATATTTTGATTACAATAAACAATTTATTTTCTTTGGATTATATTCCAATAGTTTGTCCACTTTGCCTCTCGTCCTCTCTCACCCGTTGGTTGCCATCATGTTAGCGCCCTCTATCGCTCTTCGTCGTGGCCCCCAGAGTCTCCAATGTAGCACCAAATGGCGGCCCGAACCCTGGATTCAAGGTCCAATGTCGCGGCCCGCTAGCTCGTGATGGCGGTAAGAAAGGGCTTTGGACTTAGGCGATGGCAGTGCTATGGGATCATAAGCTTATTATGCACTTATCCACTCCCGTCACTAAAGAGAAGTAACAATTCTTTTTTTTAGACAAGTAAATGAACATCAAGTGGATATGTTATGCCTTGAGCCTTTAGGTCTGTCTCGTGAGCTTAATACACATGAATCCTCGAATTATGTATCATATGTGATGAGTGGATCTCATATAACGTGAAATCTAAAGTGCTATCGGATCATAAACTTATTACACACTTATCCACTCCCGTCACTAAGGAGAAGTAACAATTCTTTTTGTTAGACAAGTAAATGAACATCGAGTGGAGATGTTATGCCCGGGGCCTTTAGATTTGTCTGTGAGCTTAATACACATGAATCCTCAAATTATATATCATATGTGATGAGCGTATCTCATACAACGTGAGATCTAAAGTTCTAGTAGCTTGATCGAATAGCTCGAAAATTATTTGAACTTTGCTCGAGAACCATCAAAAACCAATTTATTATTACTTAATTCTCATATCTGAAGTTTTAGGGAAAATTTGTCTAAAAAATCCTAAACCTATTGCAATTTATTTCTAAACATTTCAATTTTGCTAATTGAGTCCTAAATCTTTTAATAATTTGCTAATTGAGTCCATTGGATCAATTTTGATTGGAAATTGTTGACATGGACATCGAATGTTTTACGTGGTATGATTAATGTTGACATAGGCATTTTTGAATAATATTTAATAATATTTTGAATTTTTTAATATTTTTTTTTCTATATTTGTTTCTCTTTTCTTTTTATCCTTTCTTTTTCTTTCCCTCTTCTATTTGCCACGGCCACTTGGTTGTAGGCCATGGCCGGAGCGTTGGCCTCACCTAGGTGAGGGCTCCTAGATTTGGCAAGGCAAGCGACCTTGCTAGGCATTACTTGGCTAAGGGTGAGGATGAGGTCGAGGTCACCTTGATTCGTCGTCATTGCGCTTCCATTCGTCGTCAATAGCAACCCCTCACCCACTTGAGTCATTGTTGTGTCTGTCCATCTCTCTCTTTCTCTCTATGTCACCATGCATGAAGGTTGCAAGCCGGAGCAATGGAGGTCATAGGTTAGCCTTGCCAGATTTGGACTAGGTGAGGCCACCTTAGCCTAAGGCAAGGCCGATCCTCGTCGAGCCTCACCAAAGCGACGCCCGGCAAGGTTGCCTCAATCTGGTCAAGGGTTTGCCTCATGAGATCTAGCGAGGATTTTCAATGCCAACATTTGCGCTTGCTTGGCAATCCTTGCCTAGGTGAGGCCCGACGAGATTAACCCTTGCCCGTGGCAAACGAGGTTGGTCCTCCTAGCCCGTGGCCAATGATGAGCGACTTGGCTATTGGCAAAAAGAAGAGATAAAGAAAAAGAAAAAAGGAACAAAAAATTAAAAAATTATTAAAAATATTAACATTAGCATTAGTTGAGCAACGTAGGATGACTAGTATTCATGTTAGCGATTTCCAATTAAAATTTGCCAAATTGACTCAATTGGTAGAACGTAAAAATGTTTAAGACAATTAATAAAATTAAAAGATTTATGATTAAATTGACAAAATTGTAATAAATTTAGAACTTTTTGGATAATTTTCTCGAAGTTTTAGGGGCTCTAATCCTAATTTGCCTAAAAAGATCTTAGATCGCTCATATATTGGATCATATTTACTACAAGGTCTGTTCATCAAATAACCAAGTCCTTAGAGGGTTCAGTTCCCCCAGATCAAGGGAAAATACCCCTTTCTTTCTTGGCTAAAAGCCCGTACGCCTCAAACACGAAATAGTTGCTTTTGGTTTTGAGCATATAGCTTAAAAAAGGCAGGATGTGGCTTGGACATTTTCATAATTACTTTACGAACACCAAAACTTTCCTCGAAGGATTTTGCGAGTTCAAAACTGCAAGCTCACCCTTTAGGCTTTGAGATATCTCAGCCTTCCTCTTTATTTATTGCCGCTCGCTTAGCCCATCGCGAATCGCAAAGAAAACTAACAAGAGAGAGAGAATTATTTAAGTGAAGAATGTTGATGTGATGATACAAATGAAAGAGAAAAGGCCCCTATATATCTAAACCCCTTCAATTATAAATGTCGAGTTCTCTTTGATCTAATAATGGAGATCCAAGCTTTTCATCTACCATCTACCCCATTCATTATAAGAGCTCTCCAAAACACAAGTTGTATGTTACTAATACCAACATCAACAACGGTTAGGTCAAAATACTCTTGGAACTCATATGAAGGCTTGTTCGATCATCTGGGCCACCACCTCGGCCCATTCTGCCTTTGGGTACCTCCGGTCTAGCTGGTTGACTAGCAAATTGACAGATCAGCCTGCGAGCATTCCCAAGGAATCACCTAACGATGCCACCTCTCTCTCTCTCTCTCTCTCTCTCTCTCATAGCCAATTCACACCAAGAAAATGAAGAAAGTGCTCGCACCCATATAATGCACCCGTCATTTCCACTCTTAAAGTAATTAACTTTCTAAAGCACACATCGGAAATGGAGTAATTCACATCTCATTGGCCAGGTAACATCCTTAATATCAATAACCACAATCCTTGATTATCATTCTCGAGATTACCCAAAAAGGATTGACTGTAAGGACGCCTCCGTATGGCTCACTAAATCGTTTATGGTGCAAAATTCACGCCTCTTATGTAATTTACACTATTGATTCTTGGGTTTTCCCATCAATTGGTTGTTATTTATTTTTAGTGATCCCATATTTTCTCCTAAAAGCATTTACATTAATCGATACGAAGTTTTCCACGCTTCATACTTTCGCTGACAACCGTTAATGCTTCTTTGATGGGAGACAATATATAAAGAACGTACGTTCATTTCTCGACGGGATCAAGGCCTAACACAAAATCCTCATATTTAATACACCATCAAGACGTGAGGAGATTTGGTTAGTAGAAATGTCACTATTGTTTTTCTTGTTTTTCGGAGATTCGACGAACGTGAATGCAAACAATGGGCTGGAGTTTGTCTACAAACGATCTTGGCTTCCGCATATGAATAAATTTATGTCTTACATTTGGTATCAGAGCAAATTTATAGCCTCTGCCTTGTTTTGTTAAATTTTGGTGTATTTTCGGTGTGTTTTCGTTGAATTTTCGGCCATTTATGTACATGAACAGTAACTCGGATTTTGAGGCCGAGAGAGAAACTCAATGATTCCGGCAAATCCGCGAGACCCACCCTCTCGAATTCGTACCCATACGTTCGCACCGCCATGAGGAACATTAGCCATGAGTTATTTCGGCATATCAGTGTTCGCCGGAGGCTAATCGGGCGGCGGAAGTCGTGGTGATTGAGGATTTGCGTTTGTGGAGTTTTTCGTTTATTTTTGCGGCCAATTTTTGCTCATTTTCGCCGAATCTTGGACCCATGTGGTCGTGTCGACGTTCTCTTCAAAACCCATGAATTATTTCGGTCTTAGATGGGCTGCCGGAGAAGAAACGGAGAAGAAATGGCGGCTGAAAATGGCGAAAAACCGGCGGAGGAGCTTCTGTTCGCACGAAGTAGAAGGCGCGTGGGCTCCACGCGCGCGCTGAAGTTGCAGGCGCGTGGACCCACGCGCCACGCGCGCAACCGCTGCGCGCGTGGGATCCACGCGCGCGGCAGTTGCCGGGGCGCGTGCAACGCACGCGCCCCGCGCGGGTTCTGGCGCGTGCCGAGCACGCGCCCGTGCGCTGGACGCGCACGTGCTCGGCACGCGCCTGACGTCCCTCTTCCGTGGATTCTTTTTCCACTTTTGCCCCAAATTTTTAAAATTTTTGCAATCATACCCTTGGCCAATTTATTTATTTACTGTTCTGCCCTTGATGTATTTATTTATTATGTCATTTCATGCATTCTTATGAATATTTTATGCATGATATTAAATGTCCAATGGTCCATATATTTAATTAATTAGGGAGTAGCCACAGCATTTTTAATTAATTAAATTATATATTAAAAGCCTCCGGATCATATTTAGAAATGGACATTGATTGTAATTAATTATATTAATATGATGAATTTTATCCCACAGGAATTTTCATTATATTAATATGATTAATTAGGATGAAATATCATATTATTTTTCTTAATTTACCCACAGGATTAAGAAAATGCATATAATATGGTAGTTTCTTCATGATGTGATTATGAATCTATTTAAATTAAAAACTTAGCCCACAGGTAGTTTTTATGTTATGTGATTCATATTGTGACATGTTTACATTGGTAAAACATGATTTATTTATATTTGCCTCAAATTTTGTGACATAAGCATGATTATTTGATATGCAGTTTCGCAACCTGTGAATTTCTCTGAATTTAAGTTTGATGTTCCCGTACTAAATGGTGAGAACTATAAAATTTGGAAGGAGTCAGTTCTTCTTCAATTGGGGTGGATGGACATTGACTATGCTATAAGGAAAGACGAACCACCCGCTCCTACCGATTCGAGCACTCCAATTTGAGATAGCTCTTTATAACCAATGGGAGCGGTCCAACCGCGTTTGTGCCATGTTTATAAGAGCTAAGATATCTCCAAGTATTCGTGGTTCAGTTGCTCAGCATAGCAATGCTAAGGCTTTATTGGAGGCTATAGATGCGCAGCTTTGAAAGTTCGAGAAGGCGCATGCCATGACCCCGATTATGAAATTTTCATCATTGAAGCTCACTAGTGTTAGAGGTGTGCGTGAGCACATCATGCAAATGAGGAACATTGCAGCTCAACTTAAGAACCTTGAGGTTGAGATATCTGAATCATTCCTTGTGTATTATATTCTGAACACTCTCCCACATCAGTATGCACCTTTCAAGATCTCTTATAACACACATAAGAATAAATGGTCTATTAATGAACTCATGACCATGTGTGTTCAAGAGCAAGAAAGACTGGTTATGGAATTGGGAGAAAGTGCTCATTTGGCAACACAAGGAAAGAATAAGGGCTATGGCAAGCATAAGGGAAAAGGTAAAATACCTCCCCAAGCCGACATTAAGAAAGAATCCAAGTGTTTCTTCCGTAGACGGAAGGGGCATATAAGGAAGGATTGTGTCAAATTTAAGGCCCGGCTCGAGAAGAAAGGTAATTCAATCTCTTGTGTTTGTTATGAATCTAATATGACTGATGTAAGTCACAACACTTGGTGGATTGATTCTGGATCTACAATCCATATTTCGAATTCCTTGCGGGGTTTCAAAACCACCGGAGCCAGTGGGAAGTGAACAAAGCATCTATTCTGAAACAAGATGCGTTCGCATGTGGAAGCTACTTTGGGACATATAGACTAGTTCTCAATAGTGGTTTTGTTTTAGATTTGGAAAAGACCTTTTATGTTCCTAGTTTTTCTAGAAACTTAATTTCAGTTTCAAGACTTGTACCTTTGGGATACTCTTTTAACTTTTCAGATTCAAACTTTAGTTTATCATTTAAATCTGAAATTGTTGGGAGTGGTATTTTGTCGATGGTCTTTTTCGAATTAATTTACAAGACAATGCCTATTATGATGCGATGCATGTTCATGATAAAGCTGGTATGAAACGATGTGTTGTGAAAGAACATTCATCTATGTTGTGGCACCGGAGATTGGGACATATCTCTATAGAAAGAATTAAGCGATTAGTAAATGATGGAGTACTCGATACTTTAGATTTTATCGATTGTGATACTTGTGTGGACTGCATAAAGGGAAAGCAGACTAACAAGTCAAAGAAAGGTGCCAAGAGGAGTACGAAATATTAGAAATCATACATACGAGATATTTGTAGTCCGGATATGGACTCATGTGGTCGAAATACTTCATCTCCTTTATAGATGATTATTCACGTTATATGTATCTCTACTTGATTCATAATAAATATGAAGCATTAGATGCCTTTAAAGTATTTAAGGCGGAAGTAGAGAAACAATGCAATAAGCAAATTAAGATCGTGAGATCGATAGAGGTGGAGAATTCTATGGTAGATACACGAAGATGGACAAGCACCGGTCCATTTGCAAGATTTCTTCAAGAGCATGGGATAGTTGCCCAATATACTATGCCTGGTTCTCCGGACCAAAATGGCGTAGCGGAAAGAAGAAATCGGACCTTATTAGACATGGTGCGTAGTATGCTTAGTAGCTCCAAACTTCCTAAATTCTTATGGACTGAAGCACTTAAGACAGCAAAGTACATATTAAACCGAGTTCCGACCAAGGCTGTCCCAAAGACACCTTTTGAGTTATTTAAAGGTTGGAAACCGAGTTTGCATCATGTGCGCGTTTGGGGATGCCCGTCTCGAAGTAAGAATTTATAATCCACAAGAAAAGAAGTTGGACCCAAGGACCATAAGTGGGTATTTCATTGGATATGCCGAAAGGTCCAAGGGATACAGGTTTTATTGTCCATCTCATACCACTAGGATTGTGGAATCAAGAAATGCTAAATTTCTTGAAAATGACTTGATCGAGTGGGAGCGATCGACCAAGGGATCATGTTCCGAAGGAAGATCATTCAGACACTCAACTTTCCACCTCAAGTTTAAGATTGGTTGTTGCTCATAATGCCCCTTCAGTTCAGCCGGCTATTGAACAACCAATTGTTGAAGTTCCACAACCTGCTGATATTGATCCAATAGATCCAGTTGTTCAGCAATTACCAAAAACTGTTGAACAACCAGTTGAGCAACATGCTCTTCAAGAGAACGTTGATCCAACATTGAGAAGATCTACTAGAATAAAGAAATCGGCTATTCTTAGTGATTATATTGTGTATTTACAAGAGTCTGACTACAATATTGGAGCTGAGAATGATCCCGAAACGTTTTCACAAGCCATGGATAGTGATAAATCCAATTTGTGGTACAATGCCATGAAGGAAGAGATGAGTTCTATGGCATCTAACAAAGTCTGGGATTTGGTTGAGTTACCTAATGATGCGAAGGCCATTGGTTGTAAACGGGTCTTCAAAACTAAGAAAGATTCATTGGGTAACATTGAAAGATATAAAGCTAGACTTGTTGCCAAAGGATTCACTCAAAAGGAAGGAATCGATTACATAGAGACTTTTTCTCCTGTATCTAAGAAAGATTCTCTTCGTATTGTTTTGGCTTTGGTTGCCCATTTTGATATGGAATTACATCAGATGGATGTGAAAACAGCGTTCCTCAATGGAGAACTAGAGGAGGAGGTTTACATGAAACAACCTGAAGGATTTTCCTCTAGTAAAGGTGAGCATTTGGTGTGCAAGCTTAAGAAATCTATATATGGCCTGAAACAAGCATCCCGCCAATGGTACTTAAGGTTTCATGATGTCATCTCTTCATTTGGTTTTATAGAGAATGTCATGGATCAATGTATATACCAGAAGATCAGTGGGAGCAAAATTTGTTTCCTTGTGCTGTATGTGGATGATATACTACTTGCAACCAATGATAAGGGGTTGCTACATGAGGTGAAACAATTTCTCTCTAAGAGTTTTGACATGAAGGATATGGGTGAGGCATCTTATGTCATTGGCATTAAGATTCATAGAGATAGACCTCGAGAAATTTTAGGACTATCTCAAGAAACCTATATCAATAAGGTCCTAGAAAGATTTCGGATGAAAGATTGTTCACCAAGTATAGCACCCATTGTGAAGGGTGACAGGTTCAATTTGAACCAATGCCCGAAGAATGATCTAGAAAGGGAACAAATGTACAACATTCCATATGCTTCTGCTGTTGGAAGCTTGATGTATGCTCAGGTTAGCACTCGACCTGACATCGCTTTTGCTGTGGGAATGTTGGGAAGATATCAGAGTAATCCAGGTTTAGACCACTAGAGAGCTGCAAAGAAAGTGTTGAGATACCTTCAAGGTACCAAAGACTATATGCTTATGTATAGACGGACTGACAACCTGGAAGTGGTCGGTTATTCGGATGCGGACTTCGCGGGTTGCGTTGATTCACGAAAATCAACATCTGGATACATTTTCATGTTAGCGGCGGAGCCGTGTCATGGAGAAGTGCCAAGCGACATTGACTGCTACTTCCACTATGGAGGCTGAGTTCGTATCTTGTTTTGAGGCTACCTCGCATGGTGTATGGTTGAAGAGTTTCATTGATGGGCTTAGAATTGTTGATTCTATTTCTAGGCCATTAAGAATATATTGTGACAATTCAGCTGCAGTTTTTATGGCTAAAAATGCCAAAAGTGGCAGTCAAGTAAGCATATCGACATTAAGTATTTAGCCATAAGGGAGCGTGTTAAAGAGAATAAAGTGGTCATTGAACACGTTAGCACTTTGAATTGATTATAGCTGATCCTTTAACTAAAGGCATGCCACCGATGAAGTATAAGGATCATGTAACTAGTATGGGAATAGGTCCCATTATGTGATTTGTCGACATATGAACAATTTTTGTTGTATGGAACTCTTATTCAGTTGTAATGTTGATTCTCAATTTTTGTGTACACATTTTGTTGTTTATGAGAATAACATTTATCCTTGATTCTGGAATAAACATGAGGTTTATTCATTAAGATATGTTGTCACATATAGGCTGATATTAAAGAAATAAGATGCATTGTGATACATGGAAGATATTACTCACTCTTAGAGGACATGTCGCCATGATCCATGTGTTTTGTTTCTTTTCTTTAAGCATAAAGTTTTCGTGGAATTAGTTGAATGATTCGTATGATGAAAATGATGGGATCAAGTGGGAGAATGTTATTTATTTTTAGTGATCCCATATTTTCTCCTAAAAGTTACGACTAATCGACATGAAGTTTTCCACGCTTCGTACCTTTTCGTTGACAACCGCTCGTCTTGATGGGAGACAATATATAAGGAACGTACGTTCATTTCGACGGGTGATCAAGGTCTAACACAAAATCCTCATTTTTAGAATACACCATCAGTACGTGAGGAGATTTGGTTAGTAGAGTGCGCCTATTGTTTTCTTGTTTTTCAGGAGATTCGACGAACGTGAATGCAAACAATGGCTGGAGGTTTGTCTACAAACGATCTTGGCTTCCGCATATGAATAAATTTATGTCTTACATTGGTTTGCTTTGAGTTTCTGGTATCTTCATTCCAGTTCTCTCCCAAAACAATTTCTGTAGGCAAAAGCACGTGGCCGGAGCTCGTCGGGCGAAGCGGAGTCGTGAAAGAGATCATCGGGAGAGAGAACAGCGACGTCGAGCCAGGGTGTTGCCGGAGGGGACGCTGGTGACGGGGACTTCCGGCGCGATAGGGTTTGGGTTTGGGTCGTTAGGTATAGGAAGGTCACTCAAGTTCCACATATTGGCTAAATTGTCTTTTGCCCTAGTTGAAACCCCGGTTGTTGCTCGAGTTTTCGGTGTGGTTGTCGTTGGATACTTGACTTCTCCCTCTCTTTTTGTCAACTTTACTCACCAAGAAAATAGTTCGATATATCCTTACATCAATAAAAAAAATAAAAATCACGGATTACTTTGACTGTCCACATATAATTTTTTTCTATTCTATCAATTTCACAAGTATTCATGGACTTCTTTCGTGTTAAATGAAATAAGTATGAGGACCTATAATTAAAAAGTACATGGAATAATTACATACTCAAAAAATGTCACGAGAAACGGCTCAAAGACTAATGGTAAACCCTTTTCAAACCTACAAAAGTACTCTTGAATTAAAATGAAAGTACATGGATGATGATTTTTGAAACATTGATGCCATTTTTCGATCACCTATGTATAATTGTCATGTTGCTTTATTACTGAACAAGTTTAATCGCTGAGTACCTTATGTAAATGTGAAGGGACAATGTTGCAAATAATAGTTCAATTAGAGGGAAAATGTCTCATTATTCCTGTTATTTGTTTTTCCTTTTCGATATTTATGAGATAGTTATGTCAACAAATTTAATGTCCTCAAATAATCGAGGAGATAACTAGTATTGCCATGGAATAGATAAAGTTTCACTCTCATCTCTTCATTCTTTAGTATCCAATGTTTTCCAATTTCAATGGAGATGGCAACTAGACCTGTCACGATAAATATTTCAAATGCCCAAAGCCTCAATGCTCATAAACCCCACAGCACGTATTTTGAAACTTGGATAGGTTAAAAAAATAATTGCCCCGCTCATGGGGTGAGGCGAGAATGGATTTAGTCATTTTCACACCTCAATCATTTTAAATACCAAACTTACGTTTTTCTGTTGTATGTTTTAATCAAACAAGTCGTCATCATCTTTCCTTCATTAGACAACTGATTGACAATCATATTCTTGCTTTTTCTAGTGTTTAAAGAGCACAATGCACTGAATTTGAATAAGTTTTTTCTTTTCTAAATCAAAACTTAATTTTAACATAAGTATGGCGCGGCATAAAGTGGGGCATCGGAACCCCAAATGCCCCACGGAGAGTGGGGATTGGGCGTACAAACTTGTCTAGCTTCTGTCCCTTTCAATTGCCATCTCTAACTTTAATGTGACAGCCCAAGATGTTTGGCTTACCACGTAATTGCAAAGAGCATCGCATGTTATCGTTAGGCAAGTCCAAAGCGCAATCTTCAATTACGTGCCTACCCGTTCAAAACGAATTGATGGAAACGTGTTTTTCCTCCCGTATTCAAAGCTACTTATCGCAAGTGAAAAATAAGAGAAGTTTCCTTCTTATAATTACAAATGGAAGACAAAAATAAACGATGATGTACCATGTATCATCCCCACTTTCCAATTCAATACCATTTTCCTCCTATTTCCCGTGACACCATTGCCCGTCCCCAAACAAAAACCCTATGAGAAAGACTGAATCACCCTCCTTTCAGACAATGCCAACCACAATTCGAGATTACAAGGGTGTTCATGATATTTATCATTTTCGCCTTTCTAAATTTTTTATGAAAAGATAGTTCATGGTATGCCTTTCAATCTTAAAGAAAAACGTGATTGAAATAATTTTATGTAATATTACTCTCCACGTGCCTATTACTAGTAGAAATCAAAACGTGGCCCTCTACTAATATTTCATTAGCACAAAAAAATCCAAGTGGAGCCCAGGTATTTTATTCTACTTAAAAAGAAAAACAAATCCATCATATAAAAGGCCCAAACCTCGGACTTTAATAGGGGTTGGGTCCCTCGAATACACGACGTTATATCAATTGAAACTAATACGTATTGTTTCCATAATCTCTTACACCTTCTTGTGTTGTCGACTATCTCGTAGTCTATCTTGCACCAGATAATGAAATACAATACGAACATGTCTATTTTGAGGTAAAATCAACAACGCTAATGATGATTTTGAGAAATCTTTCGCAAAGCAACTATATGAGTTATCGATAAAAAGTACATGGATTGACAGCCGCTTTGAGCATTTCTGAAAAACGAAATTTGTCTCAAAAAACTTTGGAATAATTTTACCAAACACCAAAACTTTGTCCGACAATTTAATTACAAAATTAACTCAAGGCACTTAGAGCTCGAGATAACTCCCAGAATGGTGTCTGCCATTCGATGAGGCATGTGATTTGTGTGCATTAATTCATAGAAATGTTGTGGGACTTGCTACCGCGTGCGGTATATACCTACCGAGAAAAAAGAACAAAATCACAACCATGCTACAGAGGAAACAATCTTTCCGTGCTAACTGCTGACCACAAAGGACAGGGGCGAGCTGGTCGAGAATTGGGAAAGTTGGGGGTTTTAAAAAAGGGGTCGGGACTTCGAAAGGTTTCCCAGTTTCGATCTTGAACTGATTGTTGCTTGCCCAGGGACACGAACCAAGAACTCCTTGGAGGTGAGCATGTTTCAAAGTAGAATCGTATTGGTGGAAATCGCTCCAATTCTAAGCTCTAGGAGTATTGTTAGCCGTTATATGAAGTGATTAGGTAAGACCCATTAAAAAATTAAGAAATATATATTTATATATTTGAATGGAAAATAGTGTTAGCTGGGTTCACTCTTATGTGGAGGAGGCGAAATGAGTTCAAAAAGGGTTTGAGCCCATATAATAAGTTATATGAGGAAATATGGTTTCTCACTATCTATATAAAGAAAAGCGAAAAAGAAACAATAATGAGGAAAAAGAGAAAATAGAAAATTTGAGGTTTTGGGCAATATCTCGATTTACATCAAGTTGGCGTCGGAGGTCGATTCGTGATCCGATTGAGCTGAAATTTTGTCAGCATGTTCGTGGCATAATTTTTTCGAATCTAAACGGTTTGATTTTCGTTTGAAGCTCCATACATCAGGTTTTTCATGAATTGATCAACACCTGCGTTTTTGGTCATATTTATCCTTGATCTCTTGTGAAGTTTATGTGTATTGCCAAGAATTATGTTTTTGAGGTGTTTGCTGTTATGTACCTCTAGTATTTACTAGAGAAAAATAATTTTATTGATAGTGAAGATTTTCAGGTGGACTCCGGTTCCGTGGTTTTTTATCTCCTCACATCGAGGAGGTTTTCCACGTAAAAAATCGTCTTGTGTTCGCGTGCTTGGTATTTATTTTACTCTACTATATTGATTCCTATTAGGTTTACACAAGATGAGAGATTATTTTATTTCGCTGCGTTGATTCGATATTGTTCGAATTATTACTGTTCTTCCATCAGAGTGGTATCAAAGCCAGGTTATTGCTTGATTTTTCTACCTTGTGTTAAACAATGGAAACAAATATGAGTAGAATTGTTATATTAAATGGTTCAAATTATCATATTTGGAAAGGGAAGATGGAAGATCTTTTATATGTAAAAGATTTTTATTTGCCTGTATTTGCTGAGGAGAAACTAGAGAATAAAACTGATGTTGAATGGTCTATATTTCATCGTCAAGTGTGTGGTTATATCAGGCGGTGGGTAGATGATAATGTTTTGAACCATATTATTAAGGAAACACATACACGCAGTTTATGGGATAAGCTCGAATAGTTATATGCTCGAAAAACTGGGAATAATAAGTTATTTTTGATAAAACAGATGATGGCTCTGAGATATCATGATGGTACTCGTTTGACTGATCATTTAAATTCTTTTTCAAGGAATTATAAATTAGTTAGCTGCAATGGGAATCAAGTTTGATGATGAGATACAAGTATTATAGTTGCTTGGTACTTTGCCAGACTCATGGGAGACGTTCCGAACATTTTTGTCTAATTCTGCCCCGGATGGTACAATTACTATAGATTTAGCCAAGAGTAGTATTTTGAATGAAGAGATGAGAAGGAAGACACAGGGATCATCCTCTTCACATTCTGATGCCTTGGTTGTTGAGAAAGGGGGAGAAGTGAGTCTCGAGGTTCGAGAAATAGAGATGAAAGTCGAGACAAAAGCAAATGTAAGTATAATAAATTTGCTAATGTTGAGTGCCATTATTGTCATCAGAATGGACATATTTAGAGGTTTTGTCGCTAGTTAAAAATGGAGAAACAAAAGGAGAAAGGTAAAGAGAAGAAAAATGATGATGACGGTGATGACAATCATGTCGCTACACTTAAAGAAACTTTCTCACTATTTTTGATGGTGATGTGGTGAATTTTGTATCTCATGAGACCAGTTGGGTAATTGATAGTGGTGCATCCGTTCATGCTACGTCTCGTAGGGATTTCTTTATATCATACAGGTCAGGTGACTTCGGATCTGTGAAGATGGCAAACAATGGACTAGCTCAAGCTGTAGGCATCGGTGATGTGTGCCTAGAAACCAGCAATGGCACAAGGTTAGTATTGAATAATGTTAAAAATATACCTGATATCCGCTTGAATTTGATTTCTACAGGCAAGTTGGATGATGAGGGGTATTGCAGCACCTTCAAAAGAATGGTCAATGGAAACTTACCAAAGATTCTCTTGTTGTGGCTAGAGGTGAAAAATATTCTTCGTTATACATTATGCAGGCAAAGTTGTCTACAGACAAAATTAATGCGATGGCGAAGATGTAGCTGAGTTATGGCATAAGAGGCTCAGTCACATCAGTGAGAAGGGTTTGTCAATATTGGCCAAGAAGAAGGTCCTTTCATGATTGAAAAGTGTAGCGCTAAAGAAGTATGCTCACTGTTTAGCAGGAAAACAGAACAGAGTTGCATTTAAAAGCTCCCCTCCTTCAAGAAAGTCAGGTATATTGGATTTAGTGCATTCTGATGTTTGCGGTCCTATGAAAACAAAATCACTTGGTGGCTCTCTTTATTTTGTTACTTTTATAGATGATTTTTCAAGTAAAATTTGGATTTATACCTTGAAAACTAAAAATCAAGTGTTAGATACTTTTAAACAATTTCAAGCTTCAGTTGAGAGACAACTAGAAAGAAATTGAAATGCATCGAACCGATAATGGGGAGAGTATATTGGACCTTTTGATGAATACTGCAGACAACAAGGTATTCGACATCAAAAGACACCTCCCAAGACGCCTCAGTTAAATGGCTTAGCTGAGAGAATGAACAGAACATTGGTTGAAAGGGTAAGATGCTTACTTTCACAGTTAAAGCTACTTGGATCCTTTTGGGGTGAGACTTTAAGTATAGTTGTGCATATATTAAATCTTACTCCATGCGTTCCTTTAGAGTTTGATGTTCCTAATAGAGTTTGGATAGACAAAGAAGTTTCTTATGATTATTTGCGTGTATTTGGGTGCAAAGCATTTGTGCATGTTCCCAAAGATGAGAGGTCTAAACTTGATGTGAAAACACGACAGTGCATATTTATTGGTCATGGACAGGATATGCTTGGCTACAAATTTTATGATCCACTTGAAAAGAAAATTGTAAGAAGTAGAGATGATGTGTTTATGGAAGATCAAATAATAGAGGATATTGAGAAATCGAAGATGATTTCAACACCACAGGTTAGTGATAATCTGGTTGATTTAGATCTAGTTCCTCTTACAAATATTCCTTCACAGGTTGATGAAGAGCAGCAGGAAGTCAATGTTCCAAATAACGCACATGTTCCTGAACATGTTGAAATTAGATAATATTATTCCTGAACCAGAGGCTCAATTAGATGTTCCACTGGATATTCAAGTCTGGAGATCCGTTAGAGACCGATGACCTTCCACCAGGTATTCTGAAGATGAGTATGTTTTATTGACTGATGTAGGTGAACCAGAGTGTTATGCAGAAGCAATAGAAGATGAGTACAAAAGCAATTGGTTCGATGCTATGCGAGATGAGATGCAGTCACTTTATGATAATCATACTTTTGAATTGGTGAAGTTACCTAAAGGTAAAAGAGCTTTGAAGAACAAGTGGATATATAGGTTGAAGCAAGATGAACATACTTTACAACCACGGTACAAAGCTAGATTGGTTGCTAAGGGATTCGGTCAGAGAAAGGCTATTGATTTTGATGATATATTTTCTCTTGTAGTGAAAATGTCTTCTATCCGTGTGATACTAGGCTTGGCAGCTAGCCTAGATTTAGAAATTGAGCAAATGGATATTAAAACAGCTTTCCTACATGGTAACTTGGAGGAAGAGATATACATGGAACAACCTAAGGGTTTCAAAGTGAAAGGGAAAGAGGATTATGTGTGCAAATTGAAGAAAAGTCTCTATGGCCTAAAACAAGCACCGAGACAGTGGTATAAGAAATTTGCGTCGATTATGACAGAACAATGTTATAAGAAGATTTCTTCGGATAACTGTGTGTTTGTCCAAAAATTTTCTGATTATGACTTTATTATTCTCTTGCTTTATGTTGATGATATGCTGATTGTTGGCAGGAATGCTTCAAGAATTGAGTTATTGAAGAAACAGTTGAGCAAGTCTTTTGCCATGAAAGACTTGGGCTCGGCGAAGCAGATTCTTGGCATTAGAATTACCCGAGACAGAGATGCTAAGAAGTTATTTTTGTCGCAAGAGAAATATATCGAGAAGATCATTCAGAAATTTTACATGGACAAGGCTAAAGTGGTTAGTACTCCTCTTGTTGCCCAAGTTAAATATGATGCAAAGTCCTAGGACTAATAAAGAGAAGAAAGATATGGAAAGTATTCCATATGCTTCAGCTGTAGGAAGCTTAATGTATGCGATGGTATGTACACGCCCAGACTTGACGCATGCAGTTGGCGTTGTTAGTCGCTATTTGTCAAATCCAGGTAGAGAGCACTGGAATGCAGTGAAGTGGATTATGAGGTATCTTTGGGGAACTTCAAATTTGAAACTCAGTTTTGGGACCGGGAAACTTGAGTTAGTTGGATACACAGATTCCGACTTGGCAGGAGATATTGATACTCGTAAATCTACTTCTGGTTATTTGATTTCTTTTGTGGGTGAAGCTGTGTCATGGAAGTCAAGATTGCAAAAGTGTGTTGCACTTTCTACAACCGAAGCTGAATTTATTGCGTTGATCAAGCTAGTAAAGAGATGCTATGGATGAAGAAGTTCTTAGAAGAACTTGGGTTCAAGCAAAAGAGGTATGTGTTATTTTGTGATAATCAAAGTGCAATTCATCTTGGTAATAATTCATCTTTTTATTCTAGATCGAAACATATTGATGTTGCATATTATTTGATAAGGGATGTTCTAGATGAAAAATTGTTAGAACTTGAGAAAATTCATATGGATCATAATGGCTCCGATATGATGACGAATACTCTACTAAGAGTGAAGCTTGAATGTTGCCGTTTGATAGCAGTGATGGTGAATCCCTCCACATTGTCGTGATGGGGAGATTTATTAGCTGGGTTCACTCCTATGTGGAGGAGGCCATGAGTTGCAAGCCCAAAAAGGGTTTGAGCCCATATAATAAGTTATATGAGGAAATATGGTTTCTCACTATCTATATAAAGACATAGCAGCAAAAAAGGAAACAGTAACAAGGGAAAAGGAGAAAGCAAAAAATATGGGGTTTGGGGCAATATCTGATTTACATCAAGTTGGCATCGGAGGTTGATTCGTGGTCCGATTGAGCTGAAATTTTGTCAGCATGTTCGTGGCGTAATTTTCTCGAATCTAAACGGTTTGATTTTTGTTTGAAGCTCCATACATCAGGTTTTTCATGAATTGATCAAAACATGCGTTTTTGGTCATATTTATCCTTGATCTCTTGTGAAATTTATGTGTATTGCCAAGAATTATGTTCTTGAGGTGTTTGTTGTTATGTACCTCTAGTATTTACTAGAGAAGAATAATTTTATTGATAGTGAAGATTTTCGTGTGGACTCCGGTCCCGTGGTTTTTTATCTCCTCACATTGAGGAGGTTTTCCACGTAAAAAATCGTCTTGTGTTCGCGTGCTTGGTATTTATTTTACTCTACAATATCGATTCCTATTAGATTTACACAAGATGGGAGATTATTTTATTCCGCTGCGTTGATTCGATATTGTTCGAATTATTACCGTTCTCCCATCAAATAGATGGTATAAAATATCGGAGGGATGATAATAGCAATGAGAACACAAGTCTTGTGAATTCGGATCATGTCGATGACCTAAATAACCGTAAATACTTGGTGGTGTATATGTTTACGTTGTTAAAACGAAAAAAGAAAAAGACAAATCATATTCCTCTTTAAAGGCCACACTGTTATCCATGCCAAATCCTTTGAATGGTTTTCCACTGTTGAAGGGATATTCTTCGTCTTCTAGTGCTTCCCGACGTGTGAAGTCCTAGACGTGTCATTTGAATATGTCTGCCTACTTATCCCGAAACAGTTGCTTTGCTTCCCCAACTCACACGCAGACACGTACATATGCATGCACAGCCAACGAAAGAAGATAGAAGTCGCGCCACCTTCGAGAAGCTTTGTCATCCGATGAAGCTAACGGCAAATCATCCGGGTGTTTTCTTCTGGAGTGTTTCAAGCTCCAAGATATTTCTCCATGATATATTTTATTGAACAATTACGCGAGGCTACTATAGGCTAGAATGTAATATACGGCTGAGATATACTTAAACGGGTAAAAATATTTAAAAAGTTCTAAACCTTTTGTATTTATACCAATTTAATCATAAGCTTTTTTTGTGCTAATTTAGTTTTAAATATATTCATTTGGTGCCAATTTAGTCCTTTCCAACTAGTTTTAGTCAGATTTTGCTGACTAGGTGTCGGTTGGTTGATATGGCACGATCAATGCTAACGTTGACAATTTTTAATAATATCTTAATATTTTTGAATTTTTTATTTTCTTTTTTCTTTTTCCTTCTCCTTCTCCTTCTTTCTTTTAGCCGGTCGTTGGACCTTGACGACTAGCCATAGGTGACAGCTGGAGGCTCAAGCCCTCACCAAAGCCCGCGAGGGCAATCTCACACAGGGCAGCGAGGGTGAGCCTTGCTAGCCTAGCTCGAGGCTGCCTCACGGCCAAGGGCTCACCAGCCTAGCGCGAGGTTGCCCTTGTAGCCAAGGCCTTGCTAGAGGTTGGGCGAGGTTGACCCTCGCCAGTCCGGCAAGGGCAAGCTTAACCACCTTGCACAAGGCCCCTCTCGCGGCCACTAGTGAGGCTTTGAGCCTCACTAGCCGTTGTCGAGGTCCGGTGACTAGCTGGAGGAAGGAGGAGGAGAAAGAAAAAAAAAAAAAGAAAAAAAAGAAAAAAGAAAAAAGAAAAAAAGAAAAAATATTATTAAAAGTTGTACACATTAGCCCCGATCATGTCATGTTAGCCAACCGGCATCCATTCAACAAAATTTGACCAAAAATGACTAAATTGGCATAAAGTGAAAATGTTTATAACTTTTTTAACGCTTTTCCCTACTTAAACGTGTAAGTAATTATACCACTTGAAAGAGTACTTTTTAGTATTCTATTCTATCCTATTATTTTAAGGATTAGACAAGACAACACATATCTCAACTTGTGAAATTCTACACTAAAATTCATAAATCAAATAGAATACATGCTAATATCCAAATGGATTATCCAATACGAGATTGATTATAATTTTTTGTATAGGCAATCAAAATCATGCTAGATGTTGTAAGACATATCATTCTTTAATATTCGATATGATCCTTTGATATAACATATAGTGCCTTTTTAAATCTAAAATAATGTCTAGTTTGATCCTTGAATTTTAATTTGGGTCAATATGATCATTGTGCTCTTTCAATGGGACCAATAATCTTAGGGAAAATGATATAAATGATCCAAAAGATTTGACCTAATATATAATGTCATTCCAAAATTTTATTTGTTTAATATAATTTCTAAATTATCGGTAAATGTTCAACATAGTCATTTCGTTTGCTCAAATGACAAATTGGATGTTATTGATAATGTGGGTTATTATATGTTGAGTTGGAATAATAAAATGAAGAGAAAATATGTCTATAAATATTTATCTACTTTAAAAATGAAAATGGCAAATTAGGATGTCTACATGTCCGTCATTGTTTGATGACGTTGTTTATATATCATGATTTGGTATGAATATTTTGTTTTTATTATCCACGTGTAACTTTTCATTATTGCCTGTCATTTAAACCTAATGGATTGGAAGTTACATTAACAAATTATTTTAGCTTGTAATTATGAAAATACAACATTGAATATTTTCATATAGTCTAAATATTAGATTTGACAATAATTTATTAATCATATTGAATTAATTAAAAAATATAAGAGCAACATTGCACAAATTAAAAATATAAGAATAACATTTCAAATTGAATCAATATTTATAAACCATTTATGACTATTTATTTTTATCGTTGAAGTCCGGTAATATAATCGACATATGATGTGACAATCGACTTAGCTTTGGAACCTACGGCTTCTCAACATGGTTGTACACATCGTGGCCACGTTATTAACATGTAGACAAAATAACAAAAAAGTAGAACATGAGAAAAAGGATTAAAACAAAATATTATGCAAGAATCTTAGAAGAATACCAAAAGTGAAGGGGCGCTTCGGATAGCCTAACATACAAGGGTCAGTAGCCGCCCTTATCTCCCTCTGACCTCCGTGCAACTTTTCAGCTTTTTTCAAAAAGAGAAATTGTCCGAGCTCTTCTTTTTTAATTTTTCCTGACTTTTGTTTCGTTTCGTTTTTTTTTTTGCAATTTTTGCTGATGTAGGTTGATGTGTACTTTCGCATTAGTAAACACTTGTCCGATGCGAGTTGGATTGTTAATTCGGATGCCAATCGGACCAAATTGGTTCATATCAAAAATCGAAAGTCCAAATTGATATCGAAGAAAAGTATACAAGTTTGTGTTGAATTGATTGGTAAAAAAATGCTATCATACTTCAAAAAAATAAAATAAAAGCGAAGCATGCTAGATTTTGTTTCTAACATGAAAAGGCTTGCGATTCCTAATCAACGGAACAAATTCATTGGGGCCTAATTTTTTAGTAACTAATTAAGCGATTATAAGTAAATGGTGCCACTTCATTTTTATAAATAGTTTTTAGTAAAAGCTTGATATGTTTTAACATTGCTCTAATTTGTATAGTCACAAAGAGGCACCCCTATTCATGTTTGCATAAGACGAAATCTCGATCTCAAATCAAGTAAGCATATGAGGATATATTTCACGGTGCAATTTAATTTGATTTGGCACTCAAATTTACCAACAAACACAATAATTGAAGTTCGAAGTTGAAACAAAGTGATTTCAACTCAAAAGGGACCAAACTGTATATCATTGTCTTTGTCCTCACTACGTACCACCTTATCTCATCTCTACCCATAATAGAAAATATTGCCCAAAAAGTATTAAACCTATTGTATTTTCATCAATTCAGTCATAAGCTTTTTAATTTTGCCAACTAAGTTCTAAGCATTTTCACATTTTACCAGTTAAGTTAATTCGGCCAATTTTAGTTAAAAATCACCGACATGGATGCTACCTAACCAACGTTGACGTTGATAATTTTTTATAATTTTATGTTTTCTTTTTATACTTTTTTTTTCTTATTGTTTTCCCTCTTCTTCTTTTTTTTTTTTTCTTTTTTCTAAGCTTAACGAGGGATGTCACTAAGAGTGAGTATGGTTTGAGTGGATGATTCCTAAGGACTGGTTCCGATTTAGAATTGAGAACGCCTTTGGTCCTATAGATCCACTTGGGAACCGAACCGCCGATCCGATCCGATTTCTAGGTAGATCCATGGAATTGGTCTAACTAAGATCATTTTTTATGATTAATATTGCCTTCCTTAGGATCACTGCCACCACTCATCAGCCACACACCTATACAACCAGAGCATTGAGTATACAAAGTACAAAGATGGAAAGGAAAATAAGGTAGTGAGAAAAAAGGCCCAGTAAACAAACACCGACTTGATTACTTGATTTTGTTTGAGTAGGGAGAAAGAAATACGAATGCCTAAAAGTGCAAAGATCATATCATGTGAAGTTAAGCATTAAACAAAGTAAATATTGAATTGGTTTTCTTCTATGAATGGGCATATTGCACTTGTCATTCAATCATTTTATTGAAATGTCAAGTGCATTTCAACCAAGGTATCTATATGCAGAATTAAAGCGTCGATTCTTTTCAAATCATCATAGTTAGCAATTATATGAAATCATATCATTAAAATAATCTCAATCATGGCAATTTATATTATTACAATAGTAGTCCAGTCCACGTGGAAGGGTAAGTGAACCATGGAATTGGGAGTCAGATTGGTACCCACTGCTTCTCTCAAAAACCACAAGTTTCGAGTTGGTCTGGTTTCAAGTGGGCCAGGCAATTCCCAATTCCTTTGCACACCCCTAATGTTGGCCAACTCTCATTAGTTGCAAGGTGAGAGTGCTAGTATGAACACCTAGATGGGGGTGAATATGTGTTTAAAATAAATATTGGCAAGTATATGCGAAATAAAATAAACTTCAAGTAAAACAAATGAGTTAGGGAAGAGAATAAGAACACAAGATTTATAGTGGTTCGGCTTAATCCAAGCCTACGTCCACTCTCCCACGCTAACAGTCTTCTTGGCTGGATTCCACTATGCAATCAATAAGAGATTACAACTTCGAGTACAAACACTTAGTAGTAGATCACACTATCTCACTAAGTCACTCTTTTGGTATTTCTCTCACGATTACAAACGTTTAAACTCTCAAGAGACAAGTATATGATCGAAAGTTGCTCAGACTTTGAAATTATAAATTCTACGCTCCGTCTCTTACTTGCTCATCGGTCCATGATCTCCTTAAATACTCCTCCACTTCCAAACTACCCGTTGGACAGTATCCCGGAGAATCGTCTTCCAATATACCAATTGGATAGCTCTGTATCTAGAAGATTTGGTAGACGTTGAGTGACAAAGGTAAAATCCCAAATTGATTCCGATCGCCCATACAAACGAAATCTTGGTTTCCATAAGTAAAGTTTTTTCGTATAGAAAGTTATTGTCTTCAAGATCCAATCGTCAATCAAATAGATTGAATTAATCAAATCAATCTTGATGTGGAATCTAAACTAGATTACTAGCTGTTATATGATTGGGCTTTGGATGTAAAGTTTGAGAGTAATAGACTTTACAATCTGAGTCAGACTTTACAATCTGTCCGAACATATCCGTTTCGAAAGATTTAGCTTTAAGGTCTCGTACCCAGTTCGAACTTGATAGAGTCTATCTTCGTTTCAGCTTCAAGATAGAATCTGTCTTCGGTTCAAAGCATTCACATTCAGATCTGAATTAGTCGAGTTGACAGACTTGATATAGAACAGATTTTGACACTAAAGTCTGCGTCTTCGACTTTGAGTCTTGAGTTTGGCAGTTTTCAGACTTTGACACAGAAGTCTGGAAATCTTCATAATATACTCTGGACATATGTTACGTTCAGTCTTCTGGCCGTCTTCTGACTTTGATAATATCCTTTACATGTTCTATCATCTGCATGGTCTATTACTCAACCATCAAACATATTAGTAGCCTTTGATTTATTTTGTCATCTTCAAAACATCATAAGGGATTTCCCTAACAATCTCCCCCTTTTTGATGATGACAAAACAATCTCTGAATATGCAGATTTGTAAACATGCTTTTAAAAATATTAATTTAAATCAAAGGATATCAGAAGATAACAAATAGATTGAGCATAACAATATATAGAAAAATAATCACAGCTCAATATTATGCAATAATATCAAATCAATAAGCACATATGCATATTCATATCTTCTCCCCATTTTTGTCATAATCAAAAAGCGATAACAATAGATTTACGTAGAGAATGATGATCAATATCTTGCATGAATCACAATTTCCAAAAATCAGCTTTTTAAAAGTAAGTCGAATATTAAAGATATGCAATATAGCTCACTTCGATCATATATATATCAGGAAATATCCAATAAAAATCACGGATGCATCATAACTTGCACGTACCATTTTTGTCATATTAAAATGATAATATTAATAAGAGATTTATTAATGACAAAAGGTAATAAAAGATGTACTAACAGGATTTTTTTTGAACAAATTTTGACACATTTACCTTTCATTCCATCCATAATAAGATCACGATCAATTCAAAAAGATTTTTCCAAAATTGATCAAAGTTCCCCCTCAATTTGTTGCCTTTTTGAGATGATCACGATTCTTTTCATTTTCTTTTGGATTTGATTTCTCCCCCAATTGTCACAGGAGATATTTTCTGATTGCACCAAAATTTGCGTAAATTCGCAATCATCCTTCCCTTAAAGAATTTCCTGCAATCAACTCATTTCCCTTTTTGGTATCCATCAATTTGGATCCTTCCATGACGTTAGAGCAAAATATATAATCACAAAATATTCTTTCTTAATTCATCATAACAAAGTATTCAAAGAAAGAATATTATGCACAATGATATTTTGAAAAATATATTCTCACTTAGTCATCGTACGATAAAAACAGAGAGAATAAAATCTTTGAATATCTAAGAATATATTGCATCATCACGTAAAACAGATTTTTACTTTGCAAAATATGATTAAATCTGAAGTATAAAATTAAACCAAATAAATTCTTTTGTCTTTAAGCATGATATCAAAAATGATTACACGTATCAAATTAAATTTCAAATCACAAAAACAAATCATGTGATTCTTTCTTTAATAAAACAAAATATGATCATTATAAAATCTGAATCAACCAATGATATATCAAATTTCAAGCATAATGAGAATTATGTGCCCAAAAACATTCATTATCAACTTCTTCTTTTCCTTTATTTCCTCGATTTCCTCATCGATTACGAGTCCGTGTCCGAATCGACTTTGATTAAAGTCCGTGTCTCGAATCGACTCGGTATTCTGAATATGCCATCAAACATAGATTTCCTTGCTCATCATCTTCTTTTATTGTTCTTTTCTCGCCATTCTGCTTGTATTTTCTTCCATCGAAATATGGTGACCTTGTGTTGCTTTACCCTTCCATAAGTCCTGGTGCCAATATACTAGCAATAAAAGATCTTTAGCTCAAAAGTAAAAATACTTTTATAAACCGAGCACTTGGCTCTGATACCAATTGAGAGTGCTAGTATGAACACCTAGATGGGAGTGAATAGGTATTTAAAATAAATATTGGTAAGTATATGCGAAATAAAATAAACTTCAAGTAAAATAAAGGAGTTAGGGAAGAGAATAAGAACACAAGATTTATAATGGTTCGGCTTAATCCAAGCCTACGTCCACTCTCCCACGCTAACAGCCTTCTTGGCTGAATTCCACTATGCAATCAATAAGAGATTACAACTTCGAGTGCAAACACTTAGTAGTAGATCACACTATCTCACTAAGTCACTCTTTTGGTATTTCTCTCACGATTACAAACGTTTAAGCTCTCAAGAGACAAGTATATGATCGAAAGTCGCTCAGACTTTGGAATTATAAATTCTACACTCCGTCTCTTACTTGCTCATCGGTTCATGATCTCCTTAAATACTCATCCACTTCCAAACTACCTGTTGGACAGTATCCCGGAGAATCGTCTTCCAATATACCCATTGGACAGCTTTGTATCTAGAAGATTTGGTAACCGTTGAGTGACAAAGGTAAAATCTCAAATTGATTCCGATCGCCCATACAAACGAAATCTTGGTTTCCATAAGTAAAGTTTTTTCGTATAGAAAGTTCTTGTCTTCAAGATCCAATCGTCAATCAAATAGATTGAATCAATTAAATCAATCTTGATGTGGAATCCAAACTAGATCACTAGCCGTTATATGATTGGGCTTATATTACGATTCATCGAATCTGGATGTAAAGTCTGAGAGCAATAGACTTTACGATCTGAGTCTGTAGACTTTACAATCTGGGTTTGAACATATCTGTTTCTGAACAGATTTAGCTTTAAGGTCTGTACCCAGTTCAGCTTTAGCATAGAGTCTATCTTCTGGTTCAGCTTCAGCATAGAATTTGTCTTCCGGTTCAAGATTCACATTCGATCTGGAATTAGTTAGAGTTGACGGACTTGATATATAACAGACTTTGACACTAAAGTCTGCGCCTTTAGACTTTGAGTCTTGAGTCTGCAGCCTTTTCGACTTTGACACGTGTTTTAAAATCTTCGAGAATATACTTCGGACATATGTTACGTTCGTCTTTCCGGCCGTCTTCTCGACTTTGATAATATCATTTACATGTTCTATCATCTGCATGGTCTATTACTCAACCATCAAACATGTTAGTAGTCTTTGATTTATTTTATCATCTTCAAAACATCATAAGGGATTTCCCTAACACAAGGGAGGGTCATGGCCCTTGCCTAGTGGCCAACAAGGATTAATAGCCCTTGCTTGTGGTTGGCCAACCTTCTTTAAACTTGATATGGAAAAAAGAAAAAGGAAAACAATAAAGAAAAGGAAAAAAATAATATAAAAAAAAAAGCATCGGCCATTATCTAGTGACACTACTGTCATATACGTTAACAATTTTTGGTTAAAATAATAAAATAGCACCGGCCATTATCTAGTGACACTACTGTCATATACGTTAACAATTTTCGTTTAAAATAACAAAAAAGCACCGGCCATTATCTAGTGTCATTACTGTCATATACGTTAATAATTTTCGTTAAATTAATAAAAAAGCACCGACCATTATCTAGTGACACTACTGTCATATACGTTAACAATTTTCGGTTAAATTAATAAAATAGCACCGGCCATTATCTAGTGACACTACTGACACTACTGTCATATATGTTTATAATTTTTTATATAATTTTCTTACTCACAATACTATATTCTTAGCTGTCTCTTTACGAGTTTTATGCTCTCTTTTTTAATTTTTTTTTCTAAGTGGGATGGATATGCGGTTTCTTTGTGTCCACCGAGTGATTCGTAACTATAAGCTCGTATTCAAACGATAACAATCTCGCATGGTTATTTTGACTATTCCCTTGGATGTCTGACCAACGTAGAACGGGTCAAATCATTACAGATTCACCATGTAAAACAAGATTTATTACCACAACGATGCCACATTGCGAGAGCAACATATTAGTCCGAGGATACCTGCGGATGATTCTAAAGTTTGACTTTCCCTTTTACTTTCTCACCTCAATTCTCACCGGGAACCCACCCTTCATCTTCGAGCTGAGGTACGCAGTGAACACCGGCTCCTCCCCTTCCTCCGCCGCGGGCACCACCCTGAACTGCCGCAGCACCTCGGCCACCACTCTCTTCATTTGCAGGAACGCCATTTCCTTCCCAAGACAAACCCTCGGCCCCGCCTGGAACACCGGGTACTCGAACGCGTCCCTATTGACGAACACCCACTTCTCGCTGCCATCCTCCGCCGCCCTCAGCCACCTCTCCGGCTTGAACTCCGGCCAGTCCTTTCCCCATAGCTGTTCCAGCCTCCCCATCGCGTACGGATGGTACGCCACCCTCATCCCCTTTTTCACCACCGTGCCGTCCTCCAAGACGTCGTCGCTAATAGCCTCCTTCGTGTCAACCGGCACCGGCGGATAAAACCGCATGCTCTCACACAGCGACGCGTGCGTGTACACCATCTCCTTCACATCATTGTACCTCGCAACATGTGCGCCGGACTTCTCCATGATCTCACCTCGGACTTTGGCCTCCACCTCCGGGTTCTTGTGGAGCAGCCAGAAGTACCACGTCAGCGCGGCCGATGTGGTGTCCCGGCCGGCAAGTATGAAGCTGATGACGATGTCGGTGACGAAGTTCTCATCAGAGTGGCCTGAGATCAAGAACCGCGACAGAAGGTCGTCGGCGGCCGACTCCGGCAGCGACTTCTCGCTCAGCTCTCTCTTCTTTTCCCTCACGATTTTCTTCGCAAACTCACGGATTTCGGAGACCGCGACCCGGAGACGCTTCTCGGATCCTAGGTTGAAGAAACGCTTGATCCTCCAAATCACGGAGAAGAACTCTTGAAACCTCCCGCTGCTTATTCTCACTGCGTCTTCAAACGCTTCTGCGAACTTCGCCTGTCGAATACCAAATCGTTCGATGAGTGATGTGATTGACAGAAATTTGTGTTTGTTTGGCAAGGCTCACCCTAAACTGCACATCTTTTATATCTGTAATTTAGTAAAATGAGTCCGGACAATACTTACTTTCGGCTGAGGAAGCGATGGCGACAGATTTTCGGCATCGTACCCGAACGCGATCTTGCATATGTTGTCGAAGGCGAACCTCTGGAAGATATCCTGCATGTCTATCACTGACCCGCTCTTGGCTGCGGAAGCCAGGAGAGGCATGAGCCGCTCTTTTAGCTCGGTGTCGACGACGGTCTCGATGAACTTCCGCAGCGATCGGGTATTGAACTCGTGGCTGGCGACCTGCCTCTGGAACTTCCAGGACTCGCCGTCTGTATTGAAGATTCCATCGCCGAGGACGTCGCGGAGGGTAATCTTGAAAACCCCGCCCTTCTCGTAGTTGCCGAAGTGGGTCTTGAGGATGTGCTGGACGTTGGCGGGATTGCCTGTGAAGACATGGCGGTTGCCGAGGGGGCGGTGGAAGACATAGGTCGCTGAGGGGGAGTTCCGGACCAGGTCCGCGGTCCAGTCGATCCGCCGTTCGATGTTGGCGAAGAATGAGAAGTAGGAGCCGAAGATAGGGTAGACTCTCGGGAGGTTCTTTGAGGGCGGCAGCTGCGACGATCCGAAGAAGAAGAAGAAGAAGAAGACGACGCTGAGGACGATGAACAGCGATGTGAAGACGATGGAGTGAGAAAGCGATGGAAAGAGATCAAAGCACGACAAGGCCGAGAGAAAGGAGGAGGAAATCATGGTGAGGCGTGGTGGTTGGGCTTTGAGATTTGAGATCTTTCGTAGGGCTTTTAGGATTCCATGTGCTTGCAGAGGTCGAAATGAGTGGGTGGGGTATTTATAGGCAAATTTTAATGATTATGATTTTATATTAAGAAGTACCATGTTTTTCTTCATTATATAATGTCATGTTCACATCTTCGATGGGAAGACGATGGAGTGAGAAAGCGATGGAAAGAGATTATAGCACGACAAGGCCGAGAGAAAGGAGGAGGAAATCACGGTGAGGAAATGAGTAGGTGGGGGTATTTATAAGCAGATTTTAATGATTATGATTTTATATTAAGACGTACTCATGTTTTTCTTCATTATATAATGTCTCGTAGGGCTTTTAGGATTTCATGTGCTTGCAAAGGTCGAAATGAGTGAGTGGGGTATTTATAAGCACATTTTAATGATTATGATTTTATATTAAGACGTACCCATGTTTTTCTTCATTATATAATGTCTCGTAGGGCTTTTAGGATTTCATGTGCGAGAGGTCGAAATGACATCATTTTATATGTTATTAAACGTAGAGAATGCTGATTCGTACGTTTTCATATGACATCATGGGCGCCTCGATCTTTTAACAAAAATGGTGGAAACATTTGGCCTCCGAAGGTTTGAACATGACATTATATAATGAAGAAAACATGGGTACGTCTTCATATCAAATCATATTCATTAAAATATGCTTATAAATACCCCACCCACTCATTTCGACCTCTGCAAGCACATGAAATCCCGAAAGCCCTACGAAAGATCTCAAATCTCGAAGCCCAACCACCATGCTCCCACCATGCTTTCCTCCTCCTTTCTGTCGGCCTTGTCGTGCTTTGATCACTTTCCATCGCTTTATTACTCCATCGTCTTCCCATCAAAGGTGTGAACATGACATTATATAATGAAGAAAAACATGGGTACTTCTTAGTATAAAATCATAATCATTAAAATCTGCTTATAAATACCCCCACCCACTCATTTCGACCTCTGCAAGCACATGAAATCCTAAAAGCCTCACGAGAAATAATAAAGATACTAGAAATTTACGTAGTTCTATTAGGAATATTTGCTGATTTTATGTCGCACTTTTAAAGCCGTGAAGAATGTATAATCTACTATAATCGAAGAATTGAAATTTATAATCACTCACACGCTTGAATGTTTTTCACACATAAATTTAACCCGAAATCAAAATATTTTTAAATAAATAATTCAATTAGATATAAATTCGCTGCATAAAATTATCATGCTTTCAAACTCAAAACAAAACACTCTTACTCTACGTACGTCAAAATCAAGAACTCCAGCGTTTGTCTTTGGTTAGAGTACATACGTTTTCACGTTCCTCAAGGCTTCGCGTGGCTTCAAAAACTTGCGGCTCCTCTCTCAAGTGGCGTGGATGTGCGGCTCCTTTCTTTCATTCGTAGGGCTTCAGCGACTTCCTCGGAAAGAAAAAAAAAAGAAAAAGACGCATTCTGTTTTATACATGTGTGCCCAGAGTCAACAGCTTTGACTCTGGGCCCCACGGTCTGATTCCTTTTTCAATGGGAATTGGACGCCGCAGGTTTCATTTTTCTCTATTTTTCTTTTATCTTCCTTAAAAATAAATATATAATAAGATATATAGTGTGGTCCCTTTTTTTTGTCTTCTAGTGACAAAACATATTCTCCATGTTTTGTTGCTTATTTTGCATGTCCAAAAGAAAGTCCAATGAACAAAGATTTCTTCATTTTATTTATAATCCATTTGAAAAATCTTTCTCAACAAAATTTGGTTTAACAAATCGTTATTCGAATCCAAATTAGAGATATTAATTTAATCGTTATTCGAATTCAAACTCGGTAGAGGCATTAATTTAATAATATGTGTGTGTATGTATGTGCGTATATATAAAGATAGAGGGGGGGGGGTGAGAAACGACAAGGCAAGAAACATGAGCGGTGTTGGGGAGGCGACGGTGATGAGTGGCGACGGAGGTGTGGCGTTGTCGTTGTGATGTTATGGGTAGAGAGAAAGAGATGCTCATATTTCGAGGGTAGTATTTGACTTTGCTATCCCCTATGTTTTGAAAACTAGATACAATCAATTCACATGTATCATACATCATCTCCTTTGGGAATAGGCATGGTTTCATGATAAAATCAGATCGAAGGGAACCACTCCAATTCCGAATTTTAGAATATTGAAGGTAATTGATTTTGATGGGTAAATTTAAGGTTCCCAAGAGAAACTTCAAGTGGAAGTTTCACTTGAAACCTGACAAATGAAATTTAAAATAAGTTTTTATATATTTTTTTGTTCTATTTCTATTCCTATAGATTAAGTTTTTATATATTTTCTTGTTCCATTTCTATTCCTATTTCCTAGCGTACGATGATAAGTGCTTTATTCTGGAACCACTAATTTGAACTTCCATTCTAATAAATATATAATTGTTACTTTGTTAATGTTTCATATTTTTCGTATGTTTAAATATAAGTTGTAGTAAGTGGATTGTAATAGTAAATAGCGTTTATTAGAATTATTCAATTAAGAATATATGTGGAACTTGAGTAAACCCTGAAATTTGTGATAACGTTGCTTCCAAGTTTCAAAATATGTAATGTTCTAACAAATAAGTTCTAGATGTATTTGGACCTACCCTGAAAACGCTAACTCCTATTTTTCCTACCTACATTACTTTAGAGATTCCACTTCAAGATCTATCTAACGATTTTAATCTTAATTATAGGCCTATCATTTTCTTTCCAACTTTACCCCTTTTGACATTCCAAATTACAACACTCCAACCCGAGTCCCTCACCCAACCCACAACTGACACCTCAGCCCCTTCTCCGCCTGCGTCGCGCACGACCGCCACGCTGTCTTCCCCATCCCTCACCCAACGTTCTCCGCCGCGATCTTTGCCGAGCTTGACGTTGGATCTAGGTTTGTGTTCGCCACGGCATCGAGCTCTTCGTTTAATGGAGCTCGACACTATATGTAGGGGGTCATTTTGTTTTACTACTGTTTGTATAATAAGTATAGAAACATCGGCGGTTTCCCTTGCGTAAATTCCTCGTATGCCCAAACATCAAATGGATCCTACTGAGTAGCCTTGGAGTTCTCTTTCCCTTTTAAATGATTTTCGTCGTTCCGTAACGTTTCACAAGAGGCGGCCTACACGATTTGTCGAAGCTTACACACCAAGAAAATCGATGCACGGGATGACGGGATCGGCCGTCCTCTATTTTCCCTACCAATCTCCTTTTGTATCTCATTTTGCCCTCTCATTTCGGAAAATTATAAAGCAGGTAAGGCTTCCCAATGATCACCATAAGTTATCACTCCGTGCATCTCACGTTATTAAAAATAATCCAAAAACAATTTTTGAGTCGGTATGTCTTGGCCTCAGCTCCTTGATGTATCGATCGGATCGAGGGATTCAAGAAGAACATGAGCTAAAACTTAGGGTAAATGGTCCAATCACGAGATTAATTTCATTTGGTGATGTGCAACACTACAAAAGATTTGGCCTACCGCATTGTTGCCGTTGGTTGGTATATTTTGTCATCAAAAGCTATGAGGGAAAATTATCAAAAAAATCCTAAAGCTATTACAATTATACCAATTTAATCATAAACTTATTTTTTTGGCCAATTGAGTTGTAAATATTTTGCAATCATGTCAGTTTAATCATTCCGATCAAAATTGGCCTACCGGCACTAATGTGGCTGTCGGCCAATGCCGGCGACAATTTTTTTTTAATAATCTTATATTTTTTCGAATTATTTTGTTAATATATATATTTTTTTTTTAATCTTTTTTTCCTCCTTCCTCCTTCTTCCTTTGGCTTGGCGACCAGCTAGAGGAGAGGGCTGGCCAATCGTTGGATCGAGGGACGCCCGGCCGCCTTAATTCGACGATCAAGCTAGCCCTCTCCTCTGGCTAATTGTCAAAGCCAAAGGAAGAAGGAGGGAGGAGAAAAAAAAAAAAGGGAAAAAAGAAAAAAAATTAATAAAATAATTTGAAAAAAATAAAAGTTTATCAAAAAAATTGTTGCCGATGCCGTCAAGAGCCATGTCAATGTCATTGGCCAACTTTGGTAAAAATGACTGAACCGACATAATTACAAAATGTTGATGGCTTAATTAGCTAAAAAATAAGTTTATGATTGAATTGACACAATTGCAATAGGTTTATGGCTTTTTTAGTAATTTTCTCAAAGGTATGATGACATAAATTTTCGTTCCCGAGCCTCCATCGTAAAACCCCTTTCTCACTAGGCCAACACCATGCAAATTCGACATTTTGTTGCCCTAGCTTCTAGCAAGGGCAAGGTTGTCACCATAGGTAGTCCATGGTGACAAAATATGTTTTGTGGCCATTGGTAGTAAGGTTGTTTCACATCGATTGTGGAAGTGGCTGGTGGTAGGTTTATAAGTGTGAAAGAAAACTTCACTCCCATGGGAAAGTTACTGGTTATTGTGTCTTTGACCCAGCTCAAAGGGTGAGGCTTTTCCTTACACTTATATATTGATTACCAGCTCTTTTCATAATTGATATGGAACAATCTCAATAGTTTTCTCATCGTAAGAATACACTACATCAACAGATTCGGAATGTGTTCACTATAGAATTTACTAAAAATCAGGATTTTAATGTAGAAGGCACACGTAGGGATCTAATCTAACCTTACCCATGCAAGAGTTCAAATTATCCTTTGATGTATGAGGGGATGCTATTGACTTAATCATTGGAGTCGGGGACGCAACACACACATTATATAGACCGTTTCATGAAAGCGAGAGTTCGAATTATCCTTTGATATACAAGGGGACGCTACTTAGTCATAGGAGTTGGGGACGCAAACGCACATTATATAGACCATTTCATGAAAGTGAAGCTAATATCGCATAAAATAGCTTGCTCCTAAACAAAATTTCGACTAATGTTTAACCATATGAAATCAAAAGTCAGATAATAAGAACAACAACATGACTTCCCCGTATTCATCTAGTTCTTGCAAGTTCGGTCAATGTCCGGGGGTCATATTGAATTACAACCTACTCCACCGGCCGAGCATTTTGGTCAATGGAAAAGACGAGGTGTTCTTCTATAAAGTATTGCTCATCTTATCTGCTATCCTATGACATCTTCACTTGCGATAATAGCCAAAAGCATCAATTTACAAAGAAAATCATCCAATGACATCTTTGCTTACGGATACTAAGTAGGAATGAGCGTCGTCCAAGGTCAACCCTAGACCAACCCTAGATTGGCCCAAGCCTGCCAATTCTAGTTTGTTTCCTAGGGAGACTAAGTCGGTTCTCAGTTTTGAAATCCCTGGATTAGCACTGTGCGACTTAGTCCTCGCCTTGAGAGTTTAGCGTTGGTCCAACCTAGACCAACCTTGATTATAAATATATATATATATATATAAATATATATATATATATATATATATATAATATTTTAGATATATTATATATTATATATCTAATATTTTTATATATTTTTTAAAGAGTGAATCCTAACATAAATGGTGTTAAACAACATCAAACGGCATCCTCCTCCTCCAGTATTCTTGTTCTCCTTTTTTTTTTTTATTCTCTTCTTTTTTCTTTATCTTATACAATTTTCACGAGAAAGAAACAACTTTTCTTTCGCGAGCAACCTCGCCCTGCTCGCCACGCGACACTCTCCCCATTCAGCGCTCACCACTCACTCGCATTGCTTGTTGCTTGCCCCACTCGTCACTCCACTCGCGCCACTTGCTACTGGTAGCTCAACGCTCGCCTTGCTTGCCGCTTAATGCCAGAATCGCTTGCTGCTCACTGCTCAACTCTTGCGCCGCTTGCCTCTCTTCTTTGGCCTCACTCGTTGCGAGTAAATCAAAAGGAAACAAAGCCCTAATTAGAAACCCTCTTTGCTCGTGAGCAATGCTCGCCATTCGCCACTGCCTTGCGAGTTGCCTCTGTTCGCTCACCCGCCACTCAGCCTCATCTTGTGGCTTGACCCTATTAATGGATATGTAATTTAGAATAATAGATTTGTCTTTTTAGGGAATACAAAAAATGAAAAAAAAAAAAATTTCGTTGGTCCCAAGTTGATCTTGGAACCGAACCCGAACCCATATGATTGGTCCAGTCATTGGTTTCAAGTTCAACTGGGTTGATAATTGGTTTCAAAAATTAGGGATCAACACTGTGCGGGTTGATCCCCGAGTTAAGTGTTGGATTGGCCCAATTCGGACCATGGTCATCCCTAATACTAAGAGAGTGAATCGATTAATTAGAGAAAAGCAAGACCTTTCACTCCGGAGTCATCAAAGCCAGCTGTTTCTCAATTCGGATTGCATGATTCGATTTGATTAGAAGTCTCCACAATATGTGCCAAAGTCGCAAACGAATCTATTGATTTGACTAGCTAATTTATGATTCGATACATATCCATCAATTTGACTAACTTAGATGCTCTTTCATACTTAGTGATGTTTGATATATTTGATAGTTGCGATTAATAGAGAATTTCTCACTCTACAATGCGATAAAAAGGATAAACAATTACATCTTCTTATGCATAAAATCATTGCATTGACTTGAAAATAAAATTATATTCGTATTGATCATAAATCTTACTCGAAATTTCACATTATGTAACATCAATCACATAAATTATACATGTCTAAGACATGCAATACTAATTTTAGGAATTTTATCGGATATAATGTCTAGATTTAGTTTTCAGATTCAAAATTTGCAAATGTTATAACAACGACCCCCGCTTTTAGACTGGGTGAAAGTAAGAGGTCAACTTCTTGAAATGAGAAAACCAATCACGTAGGGTTACAGATTAGACAAAATAATGAAAAGTACCATGAAGTTGCTGTCAAGGTTTGATAAGTGCTAATGACTTCTTGAGGGTAACAAATGATTTATTTAAAAAGTAATGATAATTATTTTAATTGCAAGATTGTGTGGGCTGGTGTGAAGGGAATAAAAAGGCCCAAAGTCCAAAGTAAGTTGGAGTAAATATAATATGAACTCATTAAAATAAGCGGATTGCATTTCATCAAGAACAAGAAAGGATAATTTCAAGATACTGTTGTATATTTTCTTCTCCACGTAACCATTATATGGATGATTACTTATATAATTGATTATCCCACGAATAGATATGTCAATATATTCTTCTAGGAAAAAAATCACATATTTGAATTTTATGACTTTAATGGAATCCACTAATAAGTTTTATGATTGAAGATCATATATTTGAAGATGAAAAGAATCGCAATATTTTCTTCAAGAAGAAAAAAAAGATCACTTTTGAATAATTTAATCACAGTTTTAACTAGCCATTTTTATGGCTAAAGTAACTTAGAGAGTTTATAAGAAACCAGAAAAAATTATATTACCATCAGCAACCCCACGTCATATTGACTTAAAAGACTTGAGTGGGATGTCATTTAACCTAATAAGGTTTTCAACCGGATTGGGCAGATTTGTAAACGTAGGAATTACCAAATAAATACTTGGTTTGAATTTGACATTCCCGTGAGACTTTGGTTCAAGATGAGACGAAAGATATTTTTTATTAAATATAATGTGAGGACTAGTTTTGTAACTGAACAAATGATAAGGACTAAAATTGAAAATTCCTACAAGCACGCGAAACTTCTTCAATTGGAGTGGGAACTTCACCAATTGAGTTATAAATCGGAGATCTAATCCATAAGAAAACAAAGTCGCAAAAAATAATATTCCATGCAAAAAAAAAAAAAAAACAAAAAAAAAGGGTGACGTCAAAGCCATCCATCCACGTTGATATTCATTCATTTGTTTTGCTGATCATCGACCCCATCATATTCCAAAATCCGCAGGGAAAGATGCGTGGTCGGAGCTCGTCGGAGCGAATGGGGACGCTGCAGCTTTGAAGATAGAGAGCGAGAACCCGGCTGTCGATGCCATCATGCGGAGGGAAGGAACTCAGGTCACGACGGACTTCTGATGCAATGCGGTCTGGGTCTGGGTCGACAAAGACCATTTTGTGACTCAAGTCCCTCGCATAGGCTAAAAGTATGAAACGTTCCGTGAATTATTTGATTCTTGACTAGACCGAAGTTTTCTACTTAGTTTATCATGGAGATAAAGGCATAGTAATTGAGATGATTCTATATTTATTTTTTAGCAACAATTGAGATTATTTCAATTGCCTAAGATAAGGAAGGACGAAAAGTAATTCATGTGTCCGATGTTTTTATGTTTGAGAACTCAAATAAGATCTTTGTCACGTATAATGACCAAAGTAAGTTGTGTAGTAATCATGCATCATCTTATATCAGACTCACCTTTTTCTCCCTCGTTTCATGTTTCGATCCCCCAACCTCCGTCTCGTACAACCAGGTCGAGCGTTCATTGGCATCTAATGAAAATTTGACATTTCTGAATTCGGGAAAAGTGCCAAAAAAGTCCTAAACTTTTTTTCTTTGTGTCGATTTAGTCCTAAACCTTTTTTTGGTGTTGATTTAGTCATAAACCTTTGTACGTTGTGTCAATTCAGTCCTTTCCGGCCAATTTTGACTGGATTTTGCTGACTGGACGCCGACCGGCCGACGTGGCCTGATCGGCGCTGACATGGACACATTTTAATAATATTCTAATATTTTTGAATTTTTTCATTTTTTATAATTTTTTCCCATTTTTCGTTTTCTTTTTTCTTCCCTTCTTCCTCCGGCCGGCCACCTTGTTGGCGAGGTCAAGCCTCGCGGGGCAGGATTTGCGAGCCTCGCGGCTGGCGATGGCAAGACGGTGCACCCGACGTCGGGGAGGAACAATGGCAGCTTGCGTCGGGCTCCGGCGTAAGAACGGCGGCAGATCTGCATTGGGGTAACGGGTAGCGCGGCAAGCTCAGCACGACGGGCTCGCGGCTGGTCAACGGGAGGCAACGGTGAGGCCACGACGGCGGCAGGAGGCGTCGGGCGGCGGCGGAGGCCTCACGCGGCCGGGTCTCCCTCTCTCTTCGGATCCCCTCCTCCGGGGCTTTTTCTCTCTCACGGTTCGGATCTCGCTCTCGGGCCTCCCACCTCGCTAGCCGGCGAGGGTGGACCCTCGCGGATCCGGCGAGGCTCGAGGCTCGACCTCTCGCCTCGCCGCCCGGCGAGGCTCGACCCTCCCCGCCGCCCGGCGCGAGGCTCGACCCTCGCCGAGAGGTGGCGGTGAGGGCGGCCTCGCCCTTGCCGGCCGTCGCCTTTGGCCGGTCGGCCGAGGTCCCGGCGGGCCCCGGAGGAAGAAGAGGAGAAGAAAAAAAAAGAAAAAGAAAATTTTAAAAAAGAAAAAAAATTCAAAAAAATTAAAATATTATTAAAATGTGTCCACGTCGCCGATCAGACTATGTCAGCCGGTCGGCGTCCAGTCAGCAAAATCTAGCTAAAATTGACCGGAAATGACTGAATTGGCATAACGTACAAAGGTTTAGGACTAAATCGGCACAAAGACAAAATGTTTAGGACTTTTTGGCACTTTTCCATTCTGAATTCTATTTGTGAATAGAAGGTAAAGATAATCAAACTCCAAAAAGGAAAAAAAGAATGAAGAAAGTTAATGTCCCTCCATATTGACAGAAAACCTATTGAAAGGAGAAATCAAAAGGAAACAGTTCAACCTAGATTTGTGCCAACCCTAAGCTTACTGACAGTTAGAAAGAGGGGGAGATTAATAAGGCCTTAGAGGATCGGGTAGAGATTAATAAGGCCTTTAGAGGATTGGGTAAAGCTACGAGCCTTACAAGGCCATTACGTGTCTAGACCCCAAGCTTTAATTTTCCGCACCAAAATTAGGAATCGGGATGCATTTATTTTATTAAAAAATAATTAATTTTAAAAATATTTTTCAAAAATGATTGCTCAAATCACTTATAAAAATGAATGAACGAAAAAATATTTTTATCGTCAATGAAATTGTTTAGAAATAAATTGTTATAGCAATAAAAATTATATTCATTAGCTAATTATTTCAATCGATATAATTGATCTTTTTAAATTATTTATTTATTTATTTTTCATGAAACAAATGAAATCAAGTGTTTAGATAGCAATATGCTTAAATATGAAAATCTTCCTCAGATTTTCTTGAGTGTCAATGGAGAAAGTGATGTAGTAATATGTTCCCACATATATCCTTCTCCCGTAATTTCTCGATCAGCCACTGAATTTCGATATATTTTGGAAAAAGTTATCGTGGGATTCCTGTCAGATTTGCATCAAGTGTAAAGATATATAAGTAACATACTTCAGTTGATCATCGATGAATCGTGCCCTTATTCAAAAACAAAACCAGGGGGTTGTTGTTTTATCGTTTTATTTCCTTTCTGCCTTGCCCATTTTTATTTTTTCCTAAAGAGGCAATTTAAGATGTAGTTTTAACGCAACCTGAAAAAAACTTGCCCAAATAATACTTGCCTGCACGGAAAATGAGTGCATAACCTTGCCGTTAGTTTACAAAGTGGACATTGCGACCTCAGTCGCAAATTTTGAAGTTGGAATATGGGAAGCTCACTTAGCAGGTAAGTTATAAAACTTGTTACAAAAGTATGATTAAGTGCTCAAACTTTTAAAATTGCAATTAAGTCATAAACTTTATCAAATTGGTGCAATCATGTCTTTTCGTTAATTCTATTTAATTTGATTAACGGAAAATACTAACTTGATGTTTTATTATTTTCTCTATCATACATAGAGTTAATGTGATTAAAAGAAAATATCATTTTGGTCAAAATTTGATTTTAATACCAATTTTATTTGAGATATATTAAAAAATTAGCAAAACTTTAGAGAAGTATAAAAAAAAGAAGAAGGACAAAGCAGGTGGAGAGCTTACTGCTCGGCAATGGTGGGGAATGGTTAGCCAACCACCAGCAACCCTCGCCCAGGCTTGGGCGAAAGGAAATATAGGAGGTCAAGAAAATTAAAATCAATTAATACAGTTTTTCAGTTGCCTCGGAAAAAAAATGTGACTCTAGCAATTGATAGATTGATGGTCCTTAATACCCTTTCTATGTTATTAGTAAGGCACTAACACCTTATCTATAGTTAGGGGCCCTTTCAATGAGGCTCGCGATTGGGCGCTCATATTTTTTTGGCTCCTCCACTAGTCTTGACTGGCAGATGGAAGTACCCAAGTGCGTCGGGTAGCATCTTATAATTGATAAAGGTTACATTTGAGTGATCCTTCCCCCTAATCATAACATATAAAAAAGAAAGAAAAATAAAGGTTTTGATTTGGGTAGTCAACTGGCCGGGGCCATCTTGTATTTATTCATTCACTGCATCCTATGGAAAAGAAAAGAAAAGAAATTCAATGTTGTGTGTGATGGAGCAAAACCATACGGAGTTTGAATAGTACTACACATGTCAGCACCACATGTCACGACGACATGCATGAAATAAATATCTCCATTCGGATGTCCGACATATCTCCAAGCTATCACCCTATTTTCCTTCCTCTCCCTTCGGCCGGCGTTCCCTTCTCTCCCTCCAACTCCCCCTCCCCCCGCGGTTTCTGCTTTGAAAAATGATGGAATGATCCCGATGATGTGAACCCCGCTCGCACGTAATTAGATGAAGTGAGCGCCACGTGAATCCGCATAATTCGACATCGCACGGGCGGCGACGGGTTCACGTCAATCGGTTTCATGCAGTAAGGACTCTCTCACTGACGCTGACCCTCCTCTCTCTCCTCCACTCATGTTTGTCCACTTCATCTCGTCCTCTCTCACCCGCTGGCTGCCATCATGTTAGCGCCCTCTACCGCTCTTCGCCGTGGCCCCCGGGGTCTCCAATGCAGCACCAAATGGCGGCCCGAACCCTGGATTCAAGGTCCAATGTTGCGGCCCGCAAGCTCTTGATGGCGGTAGGGAAGGGCTTTGGACTTGGGCGATGGCAATATGACGCACTTATCCACTCCCGTCACTCACTAAGGAGAAGTGACAATTCTTTTTTTCAGACAAGTAAATGAACATCAAGTGGAGATGTCATGCCCTGAGCCTTTAGGTTTATTTGTGAGCTTAATACACATGAATCCTCGAATTATGCATCATACGTGATGAGTGGGTCTCATAAAACGTGAGATCTACAGTTCTATGGAATCATAAACTTATTACACACTTATCCACTCCTGTCACTAAGGGGAAGTAATAATTCTTTTTGTTAGACAAGTAAAATGAACATCGAGTGGAGATGTTATGCCCGAGGCCTTTAGATCTGTCTGTGAAATTAATACACATGAATCCTCAAATTATATATCATATGTGATGAGCGGATCTCATAGAATGTGAGATCTAAAGTTTTAGTAGCTTGATTGAATAGCTTGAAAATTATTTGAACTTCGCTTGACAACCATCAAAAACCTGGAATAATTTTACCAGACACCAAACCTTGCGTCGAACAATTTAATTACAAAATTAACTCGAGGCACTTAGAGCTCGAGATAATTCCCAGGATGATGTCTGCTATTCAATGAGGCACATGATTTGTGTGCATTAATTCATAGAAATGTCGCGGGACTCGCTATCGCGTGCGGTAAATACCCACCGAGAGAGAAGAACAAAATCGCAAACATGCTATAGAGGAAATAGTCTTTCCGTGCTAACTGCTGACCACAACGGACGGGGGCAGGCTGGTCCAGAATTGGGAAATCGGGGGATTAAAAAACGGAGTGGTGCATCGAAAGGTTTCCCAGTTTCGATCTTGAAGTGATTGTTGCTTGTCCGCGAACACGAACCAAGAACTCCTTAGGGTGAGCATGTTTCAAAGTGAAATCGTACCGGTGGCAACTGCTCTGATTTCAAGTTCTAAGAATATTGTTAGCCATTATATGAAGTGATTAAGTAAGATACGTAATTAAGAAATATATCATTCTATTTTGAAGGAAAAATAGATAGTATAAAATATCGAAGGAATGACAATAATAATGAGAACATAAATTTTGTGGATTTGGATCACGTCGATAACCAATCGTAAATCGTAAATACTTGGTGATGTATGTGTTTACATTGATAGAAGAAGAAAATTTCCTCTTTAAAGGCCACACTGGGGTCCATGCCAAATCCTTTGAATGGTTTTCACTGTTGAAGAAAATTTCTCGCTCACGCAGACACGTACATATGCATGCACGGCCAACGAAAGAAGATGGAAGTCGCGCCACATTCGAGAAGCTCTATCGTCCGATGAAGCTAACGAGAAATCATCCTGGTGTTGTCTTCCCGAGTGTTTCAAGCTCCAAGATATTTCTCCATGATATATTTTATAGAAGAATTACGTGAGGCTACTATAGGCTAGAATGTAATATAAGACTGGGACATACTTAAACGTGTAAGTAATTGTACCACTTAAAAAAAGTACTTATTATTATTGTGTTCTATTATATTATTTTAAGGAAAATTACACAAATAGTCCCTATATTTTCACTCGATGTCGATTTAAATCCCCGAACTTTTCGATTGGCTCAATTTGGTCCCCGAACTATTGATAAAATGTCCGATCTAGTCCCCCCGAACTTTCGAATGGCTCAATTTGGTCCCTGAACTATTAATAAAATGTCCGATCTAGTCTTACGAACTTTCGATCGGCTCAAGTTGGTCACGAACTATGATGAAATGTCCGATCTAGTCCCCGTTACTATTTTTTCTTTTTCTTTTTCCTTTTTTCCTTTTTTTTTTTCCTTTTTTCCTTTTTTTCCTTTGTTTTTTTTTATTTCCCTCCGCCGGAGCGGCGGAGGGCCCCTACAGGCGTCCGGCGAGGGAGCCCCTCGCTGCGTCCTCCGAGCGGGCGAGGGCGAGGGCGAGGCTCCCTCGCCGGCGTCCCTCGCGGTCGCGAGGCCCTCCTCGCCGGTGTCTCGGGGCTCTCCCTCGCCGGATGGCCCTTGCGAGGGAGAGCCCTCGCCCGCTTGGGGGGACGCCGGCGAGGAGCCCCTCGCCCTCGCCCTCGCCGACCGCCCGCGAGGCTCTCCTCGCCACCGCCGGCGAGGGGCCGTCCTCGCCTGGGCGTGCGCGGGGCTCTCCTCGCCCGCTTGCGGGACGCCGCGAGGGAGCCCCCTCGCCTCGCCCTCGCCCTCGCCCGACGGGTGAAGGGCTCTCCTCGGGCAGACGCCGGCGGGACGGCCCCTCGCCCCGGATACGCGGGAGAGCCCCTCGCCCTCACCCTCGCCGGCCGGCGACGGCGAGCTCCTCGCAAGATCGGCGAGGGACTCGCCCGCTTGCGAGGGACGCCGGCCCTCCGCCGGCTCCGGCGAGGGAAAGCGAAAAAAAAAAAAAAGGAAGAAAAGGAAAAAAAAAAAGGGAAAAAAAAGGAAAAAAAAAAAAAAAAAGAAAAATAGTAAGAGTAGATCGACATTTCATCATAGTTTTGAGACCAACTTGAAACCCGATCGGGTCGGGCAGATGAACATTTATTAATGGTTCGAGAGGACAAATTAGAAGTTAGACTAGACGGAATCAATATTGGTCAGACTAAATTGGACATTGAGTGAAAATATAGGGACTATTTGTTGTAATTTTCCTATTTTAAGGATTAGAAAACACATATGAACTTGTGAAATTTGACACCAAACTTCACAAATCAAATAGAATACATGCTAATATCCAATGGATTATCCAATACGAGATTGATTATAATTTTGGGAAAATTACACAAATAGTCCCTATATTTTCACTCAATGTCCAATTTAGTCCTCGAACTTTCGATTGGCTCAATTTGGTCCACGAACTATTGATAAAATGTCGATCTAGTCCACAGAACTTCCGAATGGCTCGATTTGGTCCACTGAACTATTAATAAAATGTCGATCTGTCCTGACTTTCGATCGGCTGGGATCAGTCCTGAACTATGATGAAATGTGAATCTAGTCCCCTTATTACTATTTTTTTTCTTTTTCTTTTTCACTTTTTTTCCCTTTTTTCTTTTTTCCTTTGTTTTTTTTTTTCCCTCCGCCGGGGGCGGCGGTGGGCCCAGCTCCCGGCGGAGCCCCTCGCCGGCGTCCCTATAGCGGGCGGAGTCCCTCGCCGTCTTGCGAGGGCTCTCCCTCGGCGTCGGGCGAGGGCTCCCTGCCGCGTCCCTGCAGTCTGGCGGGGAGCCTCCTCGCCGAGCGTACGCGCGGGCTCTCCCTCGCCGGATCTGAAAGGGGAGAGCCTCGCACTGCGGGGACGGCGAGGCCCCCCCCGCCCTCGCCCTCGCCGAAAGCGCCGGGGGCTCTCCCTCGCGAGACGCCGGCGAGGGCGTCCTCGCCGCGTGCGCGCGGGGCTCTCCCTGCCCGATCTGCGAGGAGAGCCCCTCGCCGGCGGCTGCGAGGACGGCGCGAGCCCTTCGCCCTCGCCCTCGCCCTCGCCGTGGCCGTGACTGCCTCCCGCGGAGCCGCCGGCGAGACGGCCCTCGCCCGGATCTGCGAGGGAGGCCCCTCGCCGCGTCGGGCAAGGGGCTCCCTCACAAGATGGCGGGGCCCTACGCCCTCACCTCGCCGGCCGGCGAGGCTCCCTGCAAGATCGGCGAGGACTCGCCCGCTTGCGAGGACGCCGGCCCTCCGCCGGCTCACGGAGAAAGGAAGCGAAAAAAAAAGGAAGAAAAGGAAAAAAAAAAGGAAAAAAAGGAAAAAAAAGGAAAAAGAAAAGAAAAATAATGCTTGAAGGACTAGATCGGATATTTCATCAGATTGGGGACCACTTGAAAACTTGTCGAGGTTATTTAGATCGGACATTTTAGTAATAGTTCGAGGTTCGTGTGAAGCCATTGGATTTTAGGAAAGACTAGATCGAACGTCAATAGTTCGGGGACTGTTGGCCCACGTCGAAGTTCATGGTGAAATTGGACATTGGTGAAATATAGGGACTATTTGTGTAATTTTCCTATAATTTTTGTATAGGCAATCAAAATCGTGCTAGATGTTGTAAGACACATCATTCTTTAATATTCGATTTGATCCTTTATTATAACATATGGTGCCTTTT